>OZ025296.1:13916450-15176450 GCA_964019185.1 Maratus speculifer | reverse complement strand
TCCTCAACACATTTTCAAAAGAGCCTGATGTATTTGCTAAAACAGCACGATACAACCCCAGTAGCCAAACAATATTAAGCAAATATTGGCTACATCTTGAAGCAATATTGGCGCATTGGCGCGATATTGGCATGAAATATGGCTCCAATATTGGGGTGTTTACATTTTGCGCTTATTTAGCCAATATTATACCCATGTAACGCCAACATTTGTACAATATTGGGGATTCATTGGAAATATTTCCAATGTAACGCCAATATTTGTGCAATATTGGCGTTTTATCTGAAATATTTCCAATGTAACGCCAACATTTGTACAATATTGAGAATTCATCGGAAATATTTCCAATGAAATGCCAATTTTTAACCAATATTGTTTAAATTAAATGTATATATTATGTCCCTTATTTTAACGTGTCCGTGAAAAATAAAAATTATACAGATGTAAGTTTGTCCTAGAAAAATTATTTTTTGCTTTTCAAAGCAAAAATGTTTGAATGCAAAAATATGAAAAAAACGGAAACGTTTTGTGGAAAAAAAAAACGATTTTTTTTCTGAAAATTAAGGAAATAGTACTGGCGTCTAGATTACCAATACAATTTCCGTATTTTAACAGAATTTTTTTTTTTACAGTGAAGTATAAGATAATACTGCTGCATGTGTTAACTTAAGTGAATAATGGCACCTTTCATTCTTTGTCACCAGCTGAGTTGGTCTCCTGCTTACTGAAAGGCCTCTCCTATTTTAAAATATTAATTCCAGAAAAGGGCTTTTTCTGATGGACTGTCATAAATGATGTCATTTTTGTTTATTGAAAAGTAATGTATGGGTATTTGCATTATTTTACTTTCAAATCTCAATTCGTTAAATCGCCCAAAATTACTTTCACTTTCACTTTAAAACAACGGTTTTTTTTTTTTTTTTTTTAATTATTATTATTATTTATTTACTAGCAAAAGCCGTGCTTTGTTTGGATTCGCGAAGTATTATTTCATGAGATAAATATTTGAAATTAACAATATTTTTTTATATTATTTTTTAATTTTTATTAAGAAAAAACATTATTTTATGTTTTGGCGCATTTTAATTTTAGAAATATAAATTCAGCCTAATAAATATGAATTTCCTCGGAATTTTTTATTTATGGTATAAGACTGGTATAAAAATATTTTGGAAGCAAACTTTTGCAAAATATTTTTAAATTTTCAACTAAAAGCTTTTTTAAAGATGTTTTTACATTTTCGAATAGCCTCTGGTGTTTTCTCAAACTGGTTGATGGTAGAAATTGGTTTGTAAGTGTTTCCAACTTTTGTAATTCATATCAAATAATTTCTTATAGCTATCTTAAAATAATATATTCGAAGAACATTATTTCTTCATAATCGTATTTTCTGGAAAAATATGTAAAATCTGCTCTTGTTGATTAATTTATATTTTTCTTCTGAAAATATACTTGTTTCATTTTTATTTGTTTGCAAAAATGCGTCTGGAATGGAAAAAACATATAAAATAAATTAATTGAAATAATAACTTTTTTAACGTTATTCTGTAAAAAGATATATTGTGAAAATCTACAGATCATAACTTATTTTTATGTTGAATTTCAAGTAAAAATGCTGAATAGTAATTTTGTAAAATGTACGACAGAATGTAATTTGTGTAGCCTAGTACAGGATTCGTTTCGCTCATCCTAATAAATCTGTTTAAAAGTACACATAATTAACTTTAAAAAGCTTTACTTTAAAGCATAATAATAAAAGTTAACAAAATATGCATGCCGCACTTAATAATAATAAATAATAATAATAATAATAATGCTGTCTTTTGTGTAAACGAAATATAATTTTCAAAACAAAGAATACATCTTTTAAGTAAATTAAAAAATAGAACGGACTCATTTTTCAATCTAATTTTCAAAATAAAAAATACGCTTTTTAAGTAAATTAAAAATATAACAGAAACATTTTTCAATACACATTCCAATTAATGTTTCTTTGTTTCCGCTTAATTTTCAATATAAAAAAAAACAAAATAAAATCCTGAAGTAAAATCTTCTAAAAGCAGATTTCATTTTCGAAAATAATAATAAAGTTACAGTTGAAATAATGATTGTTATTATTCCACTCGCCTCCCAATAGATAATTTTATTCCCATCAAAAATGTCTAGATGTAAAACTTCCGTTTTCATACATTTAATGTTTAAAATAATAATTAAAAGTAAAAGTCAAATAAGAGATATTTATCGGGACTAAAAAGCTTTCTTTTAATACATTAAATTATTTCTAGGATTACAACAATTTTTAAATTGTTCTTTAAAAAATTGTGAAGATGATTTATTGTTTTGAATAATTCTTTTCCATTTAAGATTCTGCAATTTATGTTAGTATGGACACATTTTAACAACAGCGAATTTTTTCAAATACATTTTTCTATAGTAAAAATAAAATTAAATAATTATTTTAGAATATTACAATAAAACTAACGTTTTATTTGTTAACTTATAATTGAAAACTTTTCATTTAATATCCAAAAGTAAAGTAGAAGCATGGTATGCATTTTCAATATAACTTTCACTGCATTTTTTTTTTAAGTAGATTTTAAGTATTGTTGAAAATCAGTTTAAAATTTCACTAAAAACATGGTGCCAAAAATGTTAGTTCTATAACATGGTGAAATGTTGTTCCTGGTGAATTGTTGTTGTTTCTTTTGAATATTAAACTTTTATTGGTTGAACCGAAATCTTGTAAAATGACCTGTAATTAGCAACAGACTTTGGAAAAAAAGATTAATCATACAAGGATTTTCTATTAAAATTTGAATTTGGTATAATAAGAATACCTAAAGCTGAATTAGAATTAGAATCTGAAAAACTGAATTAGAATTCTTGATTCACAAAGTCTAGTAATAAAAGCCCGAATTTTGATCAATAAATGCATAGATACACTTGTAAATACGTAAATACGGATATCGTGACCCCTAGATTCCAAAACCACCCTCCGTTGAAATGTTGACTTACATATATATGTTACAGGCCAAACCCGATTTTAGGCCAAACTAGATTGGCCTAGGCCAAACTAGTCTATCCTAACGCCCATCGGATAAACTAGTTTTTCCTAGGCCAAACCGGTCTATCCTAACGCCCATCGGATAAACTAGTTTTTCCTAGGCCAAACCGGTTTATCCTAACGCTCATCGGATAGACTAGTTTTTCCTAGGCCAAACTAGTCTATCCTAAGGCCCATAGGACAAACTAGTTTTTCCTAGGCCAAACTAGTTTGGCCTGCTGTTTATTGGTCTGAACTAGTTTATCCTAGGCCAATTCAATTTGGCGTGATTTTATTGAATTCAATGACTTCCTCAGCGCCAACATTCTAGTTTCTCCTAGGCTGATCTAGTTTGTCCTAGGCCAATGTAATTATCCGTGTTTTTAGCTCACGGACGTCAAAGCCAGCGAAATAAAGAGCTCACAGGTTCTGTATGTATGTACGTATGTACGTACGAATGTACGTAACGCTATAACTCTTGATATAAATATCCGATTAGCTTCAAATTTTGGATGTAGGTTCCTTCTGATAAGATACTTTTCTGATTAGTTTTGGAAAATCACTGAATAAGAATAAAGGGAGCGAACGGAAGTCTAATCCTCCACCGTTAATTTAGAGAAATGCATTTACCATGCAGAATTATCAGTTTTCATTTAAAATGTTAGATATAGAATTATTCTGACAAGGCGCCTCCTGGATTAGTTGTGGATGTTTATTTTTTAAGTGTTAAAGAAAGGGCAATGTAGGTACCCCCCATAATTTAGATATATGGTTTTTAACGCAGAAATTACAGATTTGCTTCAAATTTTGATTATATGTTCTTTTTGATAAGGCAATTCCCTGAATAGTTTTGAGGGTTTAATGGTAAAGTATGAAGGGGAAATGACAGATTTCCCTCTTACCTTGTAAAAACTAGTTTTTCCTACGGGCATATAGACAAACAAGTTTGACGTAGGAAATCTAGTTTATATAATTGGCGTTAGGATAAAATAGTTTGGCCTAGGCTAATCTAATTTGGCTCGAAATCGGGTTTGGCCGGTAAAAAACATGTGTTTCACTCGAATAAGTATAAATGTGTGTCAAGAGTAATTGCTTATAACATCAATACAGGAATTTCACATGTCCACCCTAAAGACATAATGCATTTTACATCGGGTTTTTTTTCCTGCAGACTCGTGCCAGCTGAGATCAGGCTTGCATTTATTATTATTATTGCATATTCGAGCCAGATTGGAGGCGAACATAATTTGGAATCGAACAGCGTTTTCCATTTTTTAGAAATTAATTTCTTGTCGACATATAAGCTATTCTTATCACGGCGTCAGTTTTCTCTTTTCCGTGAAGTGGTAACCAAAAATTCGATTCAAAACGTAGCTTTAATAGTATTTTCTCAAAGGTACATCGCTTTTATGGAAAAAATGGTTAACGCCATTCGATTACATATTTTCTGAGTGAGAATGCCTGTTAATCTTATGCCTTTCCGAAAATGAATTAATTCTTAAATGTGTTAGGATGTAGCTCTTTTGGATTTGAGAAAAGTCTTAAAGAATGACAGAGAAACATATTCACAAATTTACTTTTTACTGAACAGTTTAGTTATGATGTTTATAACTCTCCTTTTTTTCTTTTGTTCTAAACTACATTGATTATTTAATGAATCCCCATTTCAATACTGAAAGGTCTATGAAATTAAATAATCAATAATATATTGTGTATTTTTCATTCTGTGAACACCTCGTAATTTAAAAACACATTGTAAATTTATCCAATATGTATGTATGCAGTATTTTTTAAAGGAATCCTAATTGTATGTTAAGTAAAATCTGAATTTTTGGCAAAAATTGAGTAGGGCCAGATTGAGTGGGACTGAGTCTTTTTTCACATATTTTTGTAGAGGCAGGGCTCGGGCTGAACTTTTAATTTTTACACAGGGTCACGGCAAAATAGCTTTCCTTCGGGAAAGGCGGGCCCGGAACTCGAAATTCTGGCCCGTGCAAACCTCTAACAGTATTCTACAACGCATCGAATAAAATACATTACAATGGTGATGACAAAACTACTTTGCATAAGGTTAGCAATGGAGCAGTAGTCGGGATCAATATTAAAAAGAATATTGCCCAATTAAACTGATGGCTTTGCATTCACAGGCTGTTTACAGTCATTGTGTATTTCAGCCTTATTTTTTTATAGAATAACACCCTCGAAAAATAAAGTAAGTTGGATTACTTTTTCCCATTTCCCCCACTTATATTTAACCACTGAACCCCCAAAACTAATCACACATACGCTTTATAAAATTAAACAATTATCCAAAATTTGAAACAAATCAGAAAATTCTGCTTAAAAAACTATTCATCTCATTTAGAGAGGGTAATCCCACATTCCTCCCTTTATACTTAATCATTAAACCCTCAAAACAATTCGGGGATTCGCCTTTTAAAGAAAAAAACTATAAGCTATATTCAAAATTTACGGCAAATCGGATAATACTGCATAAAAACCCATTTATCTAATTTAAGGAAGGCGATAAATCGTCCACTAACCCATTATACATAACCATGAGAAAAGACCCAAATTAATTAAAGAAGCACCTGATCAAATGAATTCATGTCCAAAATTTTAAGCAAATTGGATAATTCTGTATTATAACAAATTTATATATTTTAAGGAAGGAAATAAATTGCTGGTTCAGACCAAAAACCAAAGAACCACCAAAATTAATCAGTGAAACGCTTTATCAGAATGAACAAATCTAAGATTTGCAGGAAATCGGTTAATTCTGCATGAAAAAACCCATTTAACAAAATTAGGCGGGATTCCCCCGTTCTTCCCTTTGTTCTTATTCAATTAATCCCTAAAACCAATTAGGGAAACGCCTTACCAGAATGAATTTAGTTCTAAAATTTGAAGTAAATCATAAAATTTTGCGTGAAAAAAGCATTTACATAAATTATGGGGCGTTACCCCTATTCTCCCCTCCCTTTATACTTAAACAATTGACACCCACAACTAATGAAGGCGCTTCAACAAAATACTCCTATATCTAAAATTTGAATAAAATATGCTAATAATCCATAGAAATCCATTTATTTGAACTAAGGGAAGGGGCGAATCAGCCTCTCATCCCCTCCAGCCTTATTCTTCTCCAATGACCTCCCAAAATTAATCAGAAAAGCTCCTCATAAGAATAAACCTATTTTGAAAGTTTGATGCAAATCGAGTATTTCTATCAACAATTATTGCGTTATGTACTTACGCACATACATAGATACAGAACCCACGGGCACAGTAGTCCTCAGTCTTGGGTAGCTGACGAGATAAAAACATGTCAAATTACATTATTTCTATCAAGAGTTATCCCGTTACATACATACGTACATACATACGTACGTACATACATGCGTACATACATACATACAGAACCTGTGAGCCCATTTTTTCTTTGGTTTTGACGCCCATGAGTTAAAAACACGTAAAATTACACTGGCCTAGGATAAACTAGATCAGCCTAGAACAAACTAGAATTTTGGCGCTGAGGCGGTCATTGAATCAAATAAAATCACGCCAAATTGAATTGGCCTAGGATAAACTAGTTCAGACCAATAAACAGCAGGCTAAACTAGTATATCCTATAAGAGTTAGGCCAAACTAGTTTGGCCTAGGAAGAACTAGTTTGTTCTATGGGCCTTAGGATAGACTAGTTTGGCCTAGGAAAAACTAGTTTATCCGATGGCCGTTAGGATAAACCGGTTCGGCCTAGGAAAAACTAGTTTATCCGATGGGCGTTAGGATAGACCGGTTTGGCCTAGGAAAAACTAGTTTATCCGATGGGCGTTAGGATAGACTAGTTTGGCCTAAAATCGGGTTTGGCCTGTAACATATATATATATATTATATATACCGGGTGTCCCAAAAATGACTGATGGATTTTAAAATTCAATAACTTGAAACGGTGACAGCTATTTAAAAAATTTTTACAGGAGGGTTATGTATAATGTCAGGAGTTTTTTTACCGTAATTTTTATTTTAGTTCGAATTTCAAACAATAGGTGGCGCTGACGGTGATTGAAGGCCAGGTGATCAGTGCTGAGTGAAGCGTCGACCTGGCCTTCAATCGCTGTCAGCGCCACCTATTATTTGAAATTCGATCTAAAATGAAAAATTACGGTCGAAAAACTCCCGACATTATACATAACCCTCCTGCATTTTTTTTTAAATCGCTGTCACCGTTTGCAAGTTATTGAATTTTAAAATCCATCAGTCATTTTTGGGACACCCGGTATATATATATATATATATATATGTATATATATATATATATATATATATATATATATATATATATATATATATATATATATATATATAGTACTGTAACTCTCGAATTTATGAACCGATTTGGATGAAATTCTTTATATACATGGTTGAAGTAGGGGTCATTATGTTTGTGGACACTTATGAAAATTTTTGTTTTCTAACATTTTCTTTAAAATGATGTTGTTAATTTACATTGTTGTGACTGTTTAAAATGTCTTTTGGTGTTCCTAACATTTTGTTTAAAATGATATATAAGAGTATGCATTTTTTGAAACGGAACTTTTTCTATAAATATACAAAGTTAAAAAACATAAAAATTTCAAAAGGTTCAAATGGCCGTCAGTTTCAAACAAGATGGTGAATGAAGCTGGCCAACAAACTCGCTCGAGACATTAGTATTTTCATTATGCACATACAAAATTTCATCCAAATTGGTTCATAAATTCGAGAGCTACAGCATGACAAAGTTCAGATATATATATATATATATATATATATATATATATATATATATATATATATATCTTGACTAAGTGAAAAAAAATATTACTATCTTTATGCAACCGGCGCATAGCAGCTCTGTTTTTGCACAAAGTTTATATACTCTTTTATGAGAAAAATATGAAAAATGATGAAAAGATGAAAAACATGTAAAAATGGGTGAAACAACAATGAACCACAAAAAAGCAACACCAATAAAACAAAACAAAACAAACTCCCTGCTCTTCAGAAGGTGGGAGGAGCAACAGGTATCAAAAAATTGTAAAAAATTGTATCCTCACAGGTTTCGCAAGGCATCACAAAGCTGCATACTCCAATTATATAAAAAATAACTGAGAAAAATTAAAAAAAAATTTTAATATATCAAAACAGTAAAATGAATTTAACATTAAAAAATGAATTTAATAAATAGCCAACAGCGAAATCATAAAATAAATCAACTCGTAACATAACACAAAAATATTATATTTAGAAATTTCCAAAGTAACATGAAGAACCTCAAAAACTAAACAATAAACTAAACTAAATAGACATGCAGCAATGCAATGCCCCCACCTTTACCTGTGAAGAAAACAGAAAAAAGATACCTGTTAGAATATTTCCACATAAAACCTCCATACTTGCATGAGCGAGGGAAACTGTTAGGCCTAAGATAACAGCAGGCCAGCTTAAGATGACAGCAGGCCATCTTAGGCCTAACAGTTTCCCTCGCTCATGCAAGTATGGAGGTTTTATGTGGAAATATTCTAACAGGTATCTTTTTTCTGTTTTCTTCATAGGTAAAGGTGGGGGCATTGCATTGCTGCATGTCTATTTAGTTTAGTTTATTGTTTAGTTTTTGAGGTTCTTCATGTTACTTTGGAAATTTCTAAATATAATATTTTTGTGTTATGTTACGAGTTGATTTATTTTATGATTTCGCTGTTGGCTATTTATTAAATTCATTTTTTAATGTTAAATTCATTTTACTGTTTTGATATATTAAAATTTTTTTTTAATTTTTCTCAGTTATTTTTTATATAATTGGAGTATGCAGCTTTGTGATGCCTTGCGAAACCTGTGAGGATACAATTTTTTACAATTTTTTGATACCTGTTGCTCCTCCCACCTTCTGAAGAGCAGGGAGTTTATTTTGTTTTGTTTGATTGGTGTTGCTCTTTTGTGGTTCATTGTTGTTTCACCCATTTTTACATGTTTTTCATCTTTTCATCATTTTTCATACTTTTCTCATAAAAGAGTATATATATATATATATATATATATATATATATATATATACAGGGTGATTCCAATTTTTTTTTACAATAAAAGAGGGGTGATAGTACACATCAAGACAAACAATATTAAATAGGAGACCAGGGGTCCCAAACGTTTTCCAAAGGAGATAGCCGCCATTAAAGTTTAGGATCCAAAATTTCAAATAAACATAAAAAACGGAAAAATCTGTCGATTGATTTGCGGTTTTCACTAAAATTATTCTTTATGTCAGCATTTTCTTGAAATTAAATTATAAAGATAATATTTAAAAAATGCTGATAGAGGGCGCTTTAGACTTTGGAACAACGAACAACTATTTTTTGCCGGTATTTTTTACATCTCATTAAATGTTTTCGTAAGCTTAGACTCAAACTTAAATTTTGAGCTCAAAATCTGAAAAGTGGGGAGTGTTTAAGTAGCACAAACGCAGCTGTGTTCAGAGGGTTCAAATTTCAAATGATTATAAAAAATGGAAAAATTGGTCGATTGATTTGCGGTTTTCACTATAACTATTCTTTAGGTAGGTATTTTCGTTAAAATAAATTATAAAGATAAATTTCAAAAAATGCCGATAGAGGGCGCTTCAGACTTTGGAGTAACAAACAACTCTTTTTTGGCGTTATTTTTTGCATCTTATTAAATGCTTTCGTAAGCTTAGACTTAAACTTAAATTTTGAGCTCAAAGTCTGAATAGTTGGGAGTGGTTAAGTAGACAAACTGAACTGTTTTCAGAGGGTTCAAACTTCAAATGATTATAAAAAACACAACAATTGGTCGATTCGTTTGCGGTTTTCGCTAAAACTAATTTTTAAATCAGCATTTTCTTGAAAAAAAATTTTAAAGATAAATTTCACAAAATGCCGATAGAGGGCGCCTTAGGCTTTGGAGTAGCGTACAACTATTTTTAACCGTTATTTTTTTTTAATCTCATTAAATGCTTTCTAATGCATAGACTTAAATTTTGGGCTCAAATTCTGAATCGTTGGGAGAGTTAAGAAGCGCAAAATGAAGTGTTATCAGGAGTTGAAATTTACCCCCCCCCCCACCTCCTCGAACACAATTCAATTTTTCGCTACTTAAACAATCCCAACGATTCAGAATTTGAGCCCAAAATTTAAGTCTATGCATTAGAAAGCATTTAATGAGATAAAAAAAAAATAACGGTTAAAAATAGTTGTACGCTACTCCAAAGCCTAAGGCGTTCTCTACCGGCATTTTGTGAAATTTATCTTTAAAATTTATTTTCAAGAAAATGCTGATTTAAAAATTAGTTTTAGCGAAAACCGCAAACGAATCGACCAATTTTTGTGTCCTTTTATAATCATTTGATATTTGAACCCTCTGAACGCAGTTCAGTTTGTCTACTTAACCACTCCCAACTATTCATATTTTCAGCTCAAAATTTAAGTTTAAGTCTAAGCTTACCAAAGCATTTAATAAGATGCAAAAAATAATGCCAAAAAAGAGTTGTTCGTTACTCCAAAGTCTAAAGCGCCCTCTATCAGCATTTTTTTAAATTTATCTTTATTATTTATTTTCACGAAAATACCTACATAAAGAATAGTTTTAGTGAAAACTGCAAATCAATCGACCAATTTTTCCGTTTTTTATAATCATTTGAAATTTGAACCCTCTGAACACAACTCAGTTTGTGCTACCTAAGCACTCCCCACTATTCAGATTTTGAGCTCAAAATTTAAGTTTGAGTCTAAGCTTACGAAAACATTTAACGAGATATAAAAAATACCGGCAAAAAATAGTTGTTCGTTGCTCCAAAGTCTAAAGCGCCCTCTATGGGCATTTTTTTAAATTTATCTTTATAATTTAATTTCAAGAAAATTCATACATAAAGAATAATTTTAGTGAAAACCGCAAATCAATTGACCAATTTTTCCGTTTTTAGCACTTTCCAACAAAGTTGAAAAGTGCTTATGCATTCGGTTTGTCTGGCCGTCTGTCCGTCTGTCCGTCTGGCCGGATGGCCGTCTGTCCGTCTGTCCGTCTGTCCGTCTGTCCGTCTGTCCGCGCTCTAACTCCCGTAAATATACTCGGATTGCTATGAAATTTTTATACGTTATTGAGGTTTACCCTAGCACGAACCCTATTGAAAATGAAGTATCTACTATGATTAGTTTATCTACAGAGAGAATCAAAAGTTTCCCATTACATTACGGCCTATGGGGAAAAATCGCTTATATACTCGGATTGCCATGAAATTTTAGGACGTTATTGACGTTTACCCTAGCACAAGTCCTATTGAAAATGAAGTTTCTACCATGATTAGTTTATCTACAGGGCGAATCAAAAGTTTCCCATTACATTACGGCCTATGAGGAAAAATCGTTAATATACTCGGATTGCCATGAAATTTTAGGACGTTATTAAGGTTTACCCTAGCACGAACCCTACTGAAACTGAAGTATCTACCATGATTAATTTATCTACAGAGAGATTCAAAAGTTTACCGTTACATTACGGTCTATGGGGAAACTCGTTAATATACTCGGATTGCCATGAAATTTTAGGACGTTATTGACGTTTACCCTAGCACGAACCCTATTGAAAATGAAGTTTCTATTATGATTAGTTTATCTACAGGGCGAATCAAAAGTTTTCCATTACATTATGGCTCATGGGAAAAAATCGTTAATATACTCGGATTGCCATGAAATTTTAGGACGTTATTGACGTTTACCATAGCACAAGTTATATCAAAAATGAAGTTTCTACCATGATTAGTTTATCTACAGGGCGAATCAAAAGTTTCCTATTACATTACGGCCTATGGGAAAAAATCGTTTCTAAGGAACTTTAAAGATGTTATACCCTGTCAAACGTATTAAAATATACATTCTATAAAATATAAGGTGAAAATGTAGCTATTATTCATTTACAGGGCCACACAAAAGAATTCCATTAGATAATGGTAAAAGGGGGAATTGTGTGATATATTTTAAATATATTGAGCTTTTTCATGTACAATAAAATTGATATATGTCACTGAAGCTTAATATAAATTATACGCTACTGTCTTGCATAATATGAAGTACATAGCATTTACAGGGCCATACAAAAGATTTCAAATAGTATATTCTTTCCGAAGTACCGTATATGTGTCGGATGATGGCTGATGGAGGGATGAAATGCATTTTAATTATGATATTCGCGTTTGTATTTCGCTAAATATATGCACATTATATGGTGTGTATAAATGTTATAGTTGATATACAGGGCTACCCAAAAGAGCTCACCAACGTTACTGAATATGAGCGTAAATTATTTAAACGTGGTTCTTAAATAAGCTATGCATTTTTATGCTGAGCTGCATTCAATTTACTGAGAAATGTTTGCAGAATATAGATAAAGTGATATACAGGGCCACGCAAAGAATTCGGTACATGGACGCCTATGAATGATAATTTATGAGAATGTGATTTCAGTTGTTTTAAAAGTGTTTTAGTTTACAATAAATTTTAGCCTAATGCTGACGTGTAATAAAGGTAGAATGTAAACTACAGGGCTGAACAAAAATATTCAAGTATGTTTCCATCTAATAGTATTAATTGCTGAAAAAGAAATTTCAAGCTACTAGGTATTTTCTTGCTGAGCTAAATTTTCCCATTATATGAACTGACATATGAAATACAGGGCTGTTCTAATGTACTGGAATACATATTTGGGTATATTTGGCTATACAGTATTTATTTCCCTAAATAACAAAGTTGTGTTAAAGATTTCATTAAGTGTTGGAAAGTGCTTCATAATCTATGCTTAACGCATGATTTTTCTTACTTGTTTACATTTATTTTAAATTTTGGTCTCTAAACTTTAATGGCGGCTATCTTCTTTGGAAAACGTTTGGGACCCCTGGTCTCCTATTTAATATTGTTTGTCTTGATGTGTACTATCACCCCTCTTTTATTGTAAAAAAAATTTAGAATCACCCTGTATATATATATAAATATATGTAAGTCAACATTTCAACGGAGGGTGGTTTGGGGATCTAAGGATCATAATCGACAAAAATATAGCAAAATTTACCGATGGGCTTTCCCCGGACAGCTGCAATAGGTTGTTTTTTACTTTTTGTAATGAAATATACCTAAAAGTGTCCACAATTTTGGCCACCACTGTATAATCTATATATCAATCGAAAACTATTTTTAATTGATCTTTGTGTTTTAAATGTTATCCGTTTCGAGATTTCTTGAAAACATATAGTCGATGTTAAACTTTTAAGTATAAAATGCATATGTATTTTTTTTTCAAGTTTTTTTATCAGAAAAACACAATGTTTAACTTACTTATTCAGTATAGTCTGTTTTTAGCACTTTCCAACAAAGTTGAAAAGTGCTTATGCATTCGGTTTGTCTGGCCGTCTGTCCGTCTGGCCGGATGGCCGTCTGTCCGTCTGTCCGTCTGTCCGCGCTCTAACTCCCGTAAATGTACTCGGATTGCTATGAAATTTTTATACGTTATTGAGGTTTACCCTAGCACGAACCCTATTGAAAATGAAGTATCTACCATGATTAGTTTATCTACAGAGAGAATCAAAAGTTTCCCATAACATTACGGCCTATGGGGAAAAATCGTTAATATACTCTGATTGCCATGAAATTTTAGTACGTTATTGACGTTTACCCTAGCACAAGTTCTATTGAAAATGAAGTTTCTACCATGATTAGTTTATCTACAGGGCGAATCAAAAGTTTCCCATTACATTACGGCCTATGGGGGAAAATCGTTAATATACTCGGATTGCCATGAAATTTTAGGACGTTATTGAGGTTCACCCTAGCACGAACTCTACTGAAAATGAAGTATCTACCATGATTAGTTTATCTACAGAGAGAATCAAAATTTCCCATTACATTACGGCCTATTGGGGAAAAATCGTTAATATACTCGGATTGCCATGAAATTTTAAGACGTTATTGACGTTTACCCTAGCACGAACCCTATTGAAAATGAAGTTTCTATTATGATTAGTTTATCTACAGGGCGAATCAAAAGCTTTCCATTACATTACGGCCCATGGGGGAAAATGTTAATATACTCGGATTGCCATGAAATTTTAGGACGTTATTGACGTTTACCCTAGCACAAGTCCTATCGAAAATGAAGTTTCTACCATGATTAGTTTATCTACAGGGCGAATCAAAAGTTTCCCATTACATTACGGCCTATAGGGAAAAATCGTTTCACCAGAATTTTAAGGATGTTATACCCTGTCAAACATATTAAAATATGCATTCTATAAAATATAAAATGAAAATGTTGCTATTATTCATTTACAGGGCCACACAAAACAATTCCATTATATAATGGTAAAAGAGGGAATTGTGTGTGACATATTTTAAATATATTAAGCTTTTTCATGTATAATAAAATTCATATATGTCACTGAAGCTTAATATAAATTATACGCTACTGTTTTGCATAATATGAAATACATAGCATTTACAGGGCCATACAAAAGATTTCAAATAGTGTATTCTTTCCAAAGTACCGTATATGTGTCTGATGACTGCTGATGGAGGGATGAAATGCATTTTAATTATGATATTCGCGTTTATATTTCGCTAAATATATGCACATTATATGGTGTGTATAAATGTTATAGTTGATATACAGGGCTACCCAAAAGAGCTCACCAAAGTTACTGAATATGAGCGTAAATTATTTAAACGTGGTTCTTAAATAAGCTATGCATTTTTATGCTGAACTTCATTCAATTTACTGAGAAATGTTTGCAAAATATAGATAAAGGGATATACAGGGCCACGCAAAGAATTCGGTACATGGACGCCTATGAATGATGATTTATGAGAATGTGATTTCAGTTGTTTTAAAATTGTTTACAATAAATTTTAGCCTAATGCTGACATGTAATAAAGGTACAGTGTAAACTACAGGGCTGAACAAAAGTATTCAAGTATGTTTCCATCTAATAGTATGAATTGCTGAAAAACAAATTTCAAGCTACTGGGTGTTTTCTTGCTAAGCTAAATTTTCCCATTATATGAACTGACATATGAAATACAGGGCTGTTCTAATGTACTGGAATACATATTTGGGTACATTTGGCTATACACTATTATTTCCCTAAATAACAAAGTTTTGTTAAAGATTTCATTAAGTGTTGGAAAGTGCTTCATAATCTATGCTTAACGCATGATTTTTTTCTTACTTGTTTTAAATAAACTTACTTCTGTACTTGTTTAATAAAACATTTCTAGAACATACATTTTGCTTTACCATTAAAATAATTCATCAAATTAGTAATAGTCTTATTTACAGCTTTTCACCTTTGTTATAATTTTAATACTTAAAATTTAAAATGTAGCACAGATGTTTGAAATGATTTCGAGTTAATTAAAAAAGATGTGCCAGTAGAGTTTTCAAGTGAGACAATAAAAGAAATCACAAGCTTATATGAAAATAATAAAATGTATCTAACAATAGAAAAAATGCAAAATCAGACGTGCGCATCCACGTTGTACTGTGGTAAAAAGATTAAATAAGAAATAAGAAACTTACTTAATTATGCGTAAGATTCTAATATATACACAATACACATATATACAGGGTGGTCATAAAAAAACTTTGCCGATATATCGAACTCTAGCGGCCGGTCCGTTCAACCAATCGAGATGAGATCTCAGATATAGTTATTCACACGTATGAGCTCAATATTATGTGAACGGCGAAAAATTGGCTTTCGCGGTTACGGTTATAGCTACAGAAACTCGAAATTTTCCAATGGAAAGGCCCATTATTTTTCATCGCAAAATGTTCATCGTGTGCAAAAATCCTGAAAAGCGTTGGAACAGTAAGTGTATCGCAATAAACAGACGCGTTATGGTCGCTCAAAAACAGCTCTGCGAACGGCCGAAAAAAAGCACGATCAGGGTGCACGAAGGAAATTTGCATGTGACAGAGGCAAAACACCAATCACGGGAAGCCAGATACTCAGCGTAGAAAACGGATAAAAATTGCGGTAGGAATGTTAGTTCATCAGACGGAAGCTCACACATGCCGACGAAATTACTCTTACATCGAAAGTTTGGGGTGAATTGGTAAAACTCTATTATCAAAATGGGATGAATGCTGCGAAAACCTTGTGTGTTTACCGCCAAAACCCTTACTAAATACATGGTCCATATAGCCCGCAAACTCTTCGTATCTTAGTAAAGAAATTCAAAGAAACTGGCTGCACCTGTGATAGACCGCGATCCGGACTACCAACTGCTCCTGAAGATACTGTTATGGAAGTGCATCTCATAATGACTACAGGACACGTGCAAACTGCAATAGGTGAATCTCGTGTATTAGATACACTGAAATCAATGGACTAAAGCTACTTCGCTTTGTAAAATCGCTTGGAAAATGTATAATCAAAATAAAAGGTTTCTTTTTTCCGATCTGTGTTATAATCAGTGATTGGTGTACTGCCTCCAAATTTCCTGCGTTCGCGTCGATCGTGCTTTTTTTGAAGGGGGGGGAGGGGCGTTTGTAGAACTGTTTTTGTGCGTGCATAACGAATCCGTTTATTGCGATATACATACGGTTTCAACGCTCTTTAGGGTTTTTGCATGCGCTGAGCATTTTGCGACGAAAAAACATGAGCGTTGCCATTGAAAAATTTCGAGTTTCTATACCTATAACCGTAACCGTGAACACCACTTTGTTCCCGTTCACATAATCCCGAGCTCATACCTTTGAATAACTATATCTGAAATTCCACCTCGATCGGTTGAACGGGTCGGCCACTAGAGCTCCATATATTGGCAAAGTTTTTTTTATGACCACCCTGTATATGCAAATATATATATAGTTTAGACCACAAATAGCACGAAACTATATAATTTTATACCTAATTACAGCGAAAAATCCATATTTGAGATGTCGAAAAATATTTCAATATTTTCTGCTGCCAGATTTCTCCTGTATAATAATCAAAGTTTAAACAGTAAAAGGTTTAAAATGAATAAGAAAGATACATTATATGTGACAAATGCAAAGCATAGAATACTGAAAGTGCACAAATAAATGCATTTTCAAAATAATTACTAATATAAACAACCAGAAAACATCCTATAATATTCAGTATAATATTTATCTCACAAAACGATTTACAGAATTCAATTAACTGTAGTGCGATAAAAAAGAACAAAATGAATCTTGCCATTCCTCAAAGTAGAAATTAAATGCTCTCTTCTGAAACAAAAATCCCATTAATGAAATAAATTAATACGAAGAAATCAGAACTGTAAAGATTGAATACACTGCGCCATCTTACACTGGCAACCATAAACGGTAATTTTAACCGACATGCTGCAGTAAAACATTGATCGGGAACTCAATTAATTTATCTTCTTCTAATTGATTCGCTAATAAACTTTGAAAAGATATATTCTTTCTCATCGGAAAAACTTAAATAATACGAAATCCAACAGAATATTATATGCTTTATCATTTTTCGAACAATGTAGTTAATTGCTTAACATAGAATAAGTACATATTCAAAAAATACAATACTATATTATTTAATTATTAAGATACTTTTCTTGAATTTTTCAAATAGCAATTAAAAGAAAACAAGTTCTCTTTGCAAGTAATATTAATTGAATTTGAATTTATTTATTATAAATGTTTTTCTATAAAAAAAGGGTATCGTAACGGAGAAGACAGAAATTCCATTGTTTGTAGGAAAAAAGACAAATAAATCATAACTAAAATTCATGATTACATAGCACTAATTCTATAAATCACACAGTATAGCTTAACCAGGCATGAAGGAAACATGCCTTGGAAGGGGGTGGTAAGAATGCTTCCTTGGTTTTGCCAGTCAAATTTGCTGCGGACAACAAAACTTTTTTTATGTTGTTGTTGACAGACGATTTATTTATTTATTTATTTATTTTGTAGATTTAATTCTGAACCAAAACTGCTTGCATATCAAGCGTACAAAGATAATGCTGTAATCTGTTGCAAATTGACATAGCTGCGCTAACTGGTGTCCGGGGTGATAATGAATATATAAGTTTTTAGTATGATGCCATACATGCGCAGATATATATTATCTCTGCATCTCTTGCACATATTTTCTGAATTTTAACTCACTCATGATAGATGAATCTTGTTTACCAAATTTATTGAAAAATATATTTGTTACAGTTTGATTTGTTAAAATTATGTACATTTAAAAAAATAGTCACAATACCTTTTTAATTTCGGGAGAAAAAGCATAGTACTGGCTTGCCAGAAAAAAACATTTCTGGCATGTCGGGAAAGACCTGGAGCTAATATTCAAAAATATGGCCACCCTCGAATTTTGCGGCATGCCGGGTAATGCGGGGGCATACGGTGCATTCAAAAGTCGCTTACATTTTGCATAGTTTAATTTGTTCTTAAAATTACTTTTTACAAAATAAAGTATCTAGATTCATATTTATTAAAATAACTTTTCGCTATTTTAGTTATGCCAGTAGTTTTTAGCTCACAGGCTATCATAGCCTGAGAGCTTATGTGCCCGTCCGTTCTGTATGTAACGCGATAACTCATCATAAAAGTATCCGATCCACATAAATTTTTGTATATGACTATATCTCGATAAGGCGCTTCCCTGATTAGTTTTTGGAGTTCATTCGATATGTATAACAGAGGGGCGGGGGGTCGTGACCCTCCCTTTAATTGATATACATGGGTTTTTCATGCAGAATTATCAGTTTTAGATATAGGATCATTCTGGTTGGGCGCCTCCGTGTTTGGTATTAGGTTTTCATTGAACAGGTATATACAAGGGGAACGGGGGTTCTATTGCCCCTCTCTTTAATTTATATAAATGGGTTTTTCATGCAGAATTATTAGATTTCGTTCAGATCTCTAAATAGTTTTGGAAGTTTAATGGTTAAGTATAAAAAAGGGGGAATAACACCTCTTAAATTATATAAATGGGTTTTTATTAAGAATTTTCCGATTTGCTCTGAACTTTGGATACGGATTTTTTATATGATAAAGTATGTCCCTGATTAGTTTAGGGGGTTCAATAATTAAATATAAAAGGGGAAAGGGGAGCTGTTTCCCCTCCTTTAATTTTTTTTCGAACGGAATTAACCCTTGAAAATATAAGGCTGTAATGTACAATTAGTATGCGTAGCCTGTGAGCTCAATGCCATCAGTTTAACTGGGCAGTGTTCTTTTTTATTGTTTGTATTGCAGATGTGTAGCATAAGAAAAATGTTGATGTATTACGCGAAAAATATATTTTTGATTTTTTTTTCATTATTTTTCCTGTGTAATTAAAAGTTTCTTAGATTCATATATATCTTTTATTTTTAAACAAAATTAAAAATCATGCATATCAGAGTAAGATTTACTGAAATTTATTATGTATATATACTGAATTTTTTTATATATTGAGCTTTCTGGTGTTGTTATTGGAAAATATATATATATAAAAATTCATTGTACAATTAAAGCTTTTAATTAAAAAAATATTTTTCACTTACATTCTGTAACCTGAAAAGCGCAGATTGGATCCTCCAGTTAACCTAATTGCTTTAAGGGAACAGTTTACCTCAAAATTGGTCACAAAGTCGATTTTCTTTTCTGATGTTGAATAAAAGCTTGTTTAATTGTGACTATTTTTACACCTCACTTAGACCCATAATCCCATTATATTGTGAAATATTGCAAATTTTGTTAATGCACCCAACGCAATGACCCATACAAATCAAAACTTTAACCGCTTCCCTGATTATTTCATACGTCATACGGGCAACGTGTTTTTGCAAATCATGATTTATTATTCTCTCAAACAAATTTTTACTTTAAATTTTATATTATTTAATCTGGGTATTTTTCTGATTCACTTAGGCAAAAATTTATGCTTTAAAAAACCGGTGAAAAAAAGATTAAAAATTCTGTAAAAGACATGAAAAAATTAGGGTAATTCCATGAGGATATGTCGTGTAAGTCACACACTACGATTTTGGATACCAGAATTTTAGAACGAGAAAATGTGACTTATTTTATCAGACATATTTCATTAAGAGCCCACAATAGTCACAGAAAAATTACTCAAAAAGACCCGGATGACCATGTAAAGTCTATGGGAGCGTTCTTTTCTAATATCTCGCTCAAATTTTAATTTTTTTGCATGATTTTTTTGCACAAGATAGCTGAGGGAAATCCACAACCGGGCTAGTTTTTACTTTTTCAATGTTTGTTTCAGATTTTCTTTAAACATTTACTTTAACTTTCGAAACCGGTTTAAACCGGTTCTGAAAATGAAACTATCGTAATATAAAACATATATAACCAAAATCGAAAAAGTAAAAACTAGCCCGGTTGTGGATTGCCCTCAGCTATCTTGTGCAAAAAAATCATGCAAAAATATTAAAATTTGAGCGAGATATTAGAAAAGAACGCTCCCATAGACTTTACATGATCATCCGGGTCTTTTTGTGTACTTTTTCTGTGACTATTGTAAGCTCTTAAGAGCCCACAATAGTCACAGAAAAAGTACACAAAAAGACCCGGATGATCATGTAAAGTCTCCCACAATAGTCACAGAAAAAGTACACAAAAAGACCCGGATGATCATGTAAAGTCTATGGGAGCGTTCTTTTCTAATATCTCGCTCAAATTTTAATATTTTTAAATGATTTTTTTGCACAAGATAGCTGAGAACGATCCACAACCGGCCTAGTTTTTACTTTTTTGATTTTGCTTATATATTTTTTATATTACGATAGTTTCATTTTCAGAACCGGTTTAAACCGGTTTCGAAAGTTAAAGAAATTTTTTAAAGAAAATCTGAAACGAAAACTGAAAAAGTAAAAACTAGGCCGATATTCGAAAAGAACGCCTCCATAGACTTTACATTAGCGCTCGGCTTTTACCGCGTGACTAGTGTGTGCTCTTAATTGAATAAGACCATGGAAATCTTTTGAAAATAACGGTGTCCAACAATTTAGCAGTTTCTAGAAATGTGACTTACACGACAATTGCTCATGGAAATACACATTACCATTATTTGAAAGTTTTTTTTCAAAAATATTGATCAGATAAGTGATTAAATAACTTTTTCTCTGTGTTCAAATTTTCGTCACTTTCCTGTTTTCAAAATGATAGGGCTTCTATTTCTTTACTATACATATGATGAATCTGCGCATGAAATTAGCCTTCAAGTTTTTTGTTATTTAAAAAATAAATAAAAGTGTATGAAGATGTGTTAGATTTTTATCGTGTTACTTTACATACATCAGTCAGTAAATTGTGTTAAATGTAGTATTGCATGCAACTAAAAGTTCATGCGCAGTCTTGTGTAACACACATTTGAAAATCTAAAAAAAGTAATTGGGAAAAAGATCAACATTTAAAAAGTAGTGTGGATTTTAAAAAATACAATTTTTGAAAAAAATTTTTTAATTTTAATAAAATATGCAGGCTTTTTTTTTTTTTTTTCCACTTTTAGTTGAACATTAAAATGCAGTGAAATCACCATAAAAAACAAAATTTTTGAAAAAGTTAGCTTGTCCTTTTAAAATAAGAAATCAAAATATATCTTTTTAGGTATGGGTATTTCCATGAACTCGTGTAAGTCACATTTCTATAAACTGCTAAATGATTGGCCACCGTTATTTTCGAAAGATTTGCATGGTCTTGTTCAATTAATGAAATAGGTCTGATAAAATAAGTCACATTTTCTCGTTCTAAAATTCTGGTATCCAAAATCGTAGTGTGTGACTTACACAACATATCCTCATGGAATTACCCATATACATATTTGCCCATTTAATTAATATGTTTTTGCATGTAGTAACTAAAACTACATTATAAAAGTTTTTCAGGTATACATATACATACATGTATATATAAATATATATGTGGATAGATAGATAGATAAAAGGTTTTTTCTGAAAATGTGACAAAATTTAAGTTTCGAAACAAAACTTAAAACATCTGTACGTTTCATATGTTTTTTCCCGAAATATAATATATATATTTTAATGAATACAAATCTTTATTAATTAAAAACTATACACTTTCGTGGAGATGTAATTACAATGCAAAATGTAAATTTCAAATGTAAAAAAAAGTATTTTCTCCTGAAAACTATATGACAACGATTGACAAATTTCTCTCTAATAAATAAAAATGAACTATTAAAATAGATGTTTACATAATCTCGCACGCACTAATTATGTTATAATTAATTATATTATGCATTAAATACCATACGAATCTAAAATACAAATAACTGTACATATAAAATAAACTATGACTTCTAGCAATGAGGGAAAGAGCATATTAATTTTAATGTTCATCTCCGGAAATACTTTTCGGAGTTTAATTACTCTGCTATGATAAAAGACTGGAAAAACAATCCATGAAAGAAGCAATTAAATGCTCTCTCTCTTGAAACAAAAATTCCATTCATGAAATAAACTGAGGCGAAGAAATCAGAAGCAAAAGTATGCATTACATCGTGCCACCTGGCAAACCATAAGTGGTAGTTTTAATCGACTCGCAACGGTGTAACAATGATTGGAATCCAATTTAATTTATTCGTTTCTAATTGATTTGCTAATAAACTTTGAAGAGGTGTAGTCTTTCTGATAGGAAATGCTTAAATAATACGTAGTTCCGCAGAAAAGCATATCTATTTTTCGGTTTTCGAACACAGAATGTAACTGCTTTTAAGGGGGAAGGGTATCATTTTAACAACAAAATGGAGTAGAACCCCACTAATTCGAACTAACTGGAACAGGTCCAGTTCGAATAACAAAACATTACATGAAATTCTGATAAAAATAGAAAAGGAAGATATAAGTGATAAAAATGCAAGTTATAAGATTCAGAAGCATAACAAATGTCCTGAAATGTGGCATCCTAAAATCTGGCATTCTGGATAGTCTGGTATGCTGGATAGTCTGGCATGCTGGATAGTCCGGAGCAACTTTCGGGGGAAAAAATACTATTCCTGTTTAATCACTCCCTGTGTTTATCATAATCCAGTGGAACTTCAGAATGAAGAATTACGTAACAACCCATTATAAACGGTTCAAAATTGCGAGTCTATAAATAGCTCAATCACCAAGTCGACGAGGTGTAAAAAAAAAAAAAAAAAAAAAAAAAAAACATTTATGTCGTTAATTTGCGAAACCAGACTCTTGAAAGAAAAAATACATTTTTATCATTTGAATAACATTATTTTTTCTTAGTAAAAAAGAATTTTATAGTGATTAGCAAACAAAAGATATTCGAGATTTTTTTTAAAGATTACTTCTACGAGTAAGCCTACATGCATGTTTTCATTTTAAATTCGTGTATATATATATGCTTCTTCTACATTATTGAATATTTTTATTCTTTTTTTATATCTGTTCAAGTCGAAAATGAAATCGGTTCGTATTAACCAGAATATCGGATCAACGGAGTTCTACTGTATATAAAAAAGTTACATTTATACGAATTATATTTACTTTATAATCGGTTTTAAATTGTAAAACTCAAACCCCATTAAGAAACATGTTTTTTATCTACTTAAGTGCTCAAAAAGTATACACACATGCAAAAAATGTTAATTTGTTCTTAAATATGATACAATTTTTACGAAAGAAATATCGTTGCACGCATGATTTTTCAAACATGAAATTCTAAATCCAATCAAGATTTTTTTTTTTTTTATTAGTGCAGATATCATGTTTTCTGAAAAATATCTACAATAATATAAATAAAATTTGTAGTTTCTGTAAAAAATTTCTTTTTTTCTTTTTTTTTAAATTTGAAATATTATTTTTTTTTTCATCCAAAAGTAGTTCTGAATTTTTAAACTTCTTACTTTAGAAATACAGTAGGGGGGCAAATTATTAGTTACACTACAATTTTTCTTATTTTAGCAATCTTAGTTTAATGCTTTTGTTTTGCCAACACTTGCAGGTGACATTTAACAGGTGTCGTCCATTAGTGAGTGACTCTGAGTACATGACGTGAGTCAGAAATGTTATGGGAACACTCGATAATTTAAATGTTTCCAATTGTTTGTTGTGAATTCTATTCTCTGCGAGATGTGTCAATAGCAAACACGACAAACCAAACAAATTTAGTAGAAAATCTGAATATGGCATGGCATTATAAAGAGTGATTCAAAGGAAAGTGTAAAAAATGTATACATAGCAGGTCAAGAGGAGTAAAATCCGTAAAGAAAGTTCGACGTAATATTGAGGAATTTATCTTGAAACACTTGTGTTCGATTTTTACTTAATAAATTTTTACTTTATGAGCGAAAGTTCGTTTTTATATATAAACTCATAAATATTCAATCCATGTATACCGAAAGCAGTTTAACCATCCACTAGTAAACAACAACAAAAAGAACTTCATTTTCTTTGTAATGTAACATTTAGGCGTGTAACTAATAATTTAGCCATCCACTGTATAATAAAACCTCTTTTTATACTTCTATACATTTAATACATTCCTTGAAAATACCGCGAAATTCTGGACAATCTTTATTCAGAAATCGTGTGTGCTATTTCACTAATTTCGACATCTTCAAAAAATTTACTTTAAAAGATTTAATCACCCCTCGACCATATGAAACGAGCTCATAGTGTTTTTAGACATAACTTGTCTTCTAATGCGAATTTTTGAATTGGGTTTGTTTTTAAATGTTCCCAAAAATCTTATTTAATTAAAAGCTAATTTTAAAAAATCTATTTTGGGATGTTTTAAAAGGTATGTGATCCCCTAAATTAAATAATCAAAGTATATCTTTCTAAATAAATGCATACAAATATATTGAATACATTGTTGTAGCTAGTAGCTATAATTACGTCAAATTAAATAATAAATTACAAATTCAAACAAATTTTCAGTTTTTCAAACAAATGTCAAAGTCTTGGTCTATATATTCAAAACACGAAAAATTGCGGATTCAAATCAAATAGTTCCTTCTGTTATTAGAAATGAACATATAAGTTTTCTCATTTATCGCACGAAATCATTTGCAGTGTTCATTTACTTTAGGTACGATAGTATACTGCAAAAACAAGCTTCGTTTTCGCAAAGTGGTTATTAAATGCTATCTTCTCTAATGCATATTCTATTGATAAACAATGCATAAACAATGACTTCTCAACAAAAACTAATAATTAAATCCAATCAACTAGCAATATAAATTATAACTTTAACCGTCGTGTTGCAAAAATATTACAATTAAAAGTATTTTTAATCTATCACTTTTTGATTGGTTTGTTAACAAGTCTCTATAAAAGAACTCTCTCTCCTCGAAAAAGTTTGGGCTGTATAAATATTCTGAGAAAACCTTAGGAATTTTCGTTTTTCAAACAATTAACATAATTCCAGTAGCGGCTCGTCAGGGGGTTCAGCATCAGATTTTTCACATCACTAAAATTTAACAGAATCGTTCATGTTATTTATTCGATAAATTTTGTTGATTAAAGAAAACTGAAATTACCATTCAATTTTAGTGGTGTGAATAAATTGATGCAGCACGCCTTGACCAGCCGCTACTGCATTATTCCTTCAAATTGAATAAACCAAAAATATTTTATTATATAAATAGTTACCACTTAATGAATGTTTGGTATATTAGTGATTGTTGCGTTTGACAGTTAAGATTCTTCCCCTAATGGTCCAAGAGATTTAATAACAGTACAAAAGCCTAAAGTATCAAACACAAGAAAAAAACTTTTATTTTATGGAAGAGTAGAAATAGGGATATCCATGATACTAATGATGGAAGAGGAGTAGTGTATAAGCCAAAAATTAATACCACCAGGGGCTGGCTCGTGGGTTTATCTTTGTGTTTATCCTATAATCAAAGTTATGAAAACATGGAGTATATGGAGCAGGAAAACACAGCGATAAACTTTTACTACGAGTCAACCACTGGTGGTATTAATTTTTGCCTTATGCCCCACTTCACTTCCGGCAGGCATGGGTTATTAGATTCCCCTATTACTACTCTTCCATGAAAAAAGGTTTTGTGTGTGTGTGTGTGTGTGTGATATCTTAGGTTTTTGTGCTGTAGGCTCTTTGACTGTAAATACATGTGTAAAGAATCATTCGTGTAAAGACATTTAATGAAATTTGAGTTCACACAGATAGGTATCAAATATCTAGGAATTCTCAGTCAACAATCGAATACCGAAATTCAATTTGGATACAGCCTCTAAAATATGCTTTCTCAGAAATTTATCGTACGAATTGGATGAAAATTTGTTTTTAGGCTAATTTAACTGCCTAGAGTTCATATATTCTGTCAGAATTGGGTACTGCTGTAAAAAAAAGAAAGTTAGGATTTGTTTTAATATGTGGATAGCCCCTTAAGAAAATTTTATATGCTTCATTTAAAAGTAGACTTTATTTCCTAATCGTTCAGTACCAGTAACTTTCTTTTACATTTTTTTTCCATAGTTGCAAGGGGGTGTTTATTTTTTCTCCACGACTGCACATTAAAACAGAAGTTTCTCGTGTGTGGGGGGAGGAGGGGGAAGGTTGATTAATGAATAAATAGGTAGCTTTGTGAAATCACTTAAAAACATGAATATTGAAATATGAATTTTGCGCGATTGAGTTTACAAATTCTTCGGAAACTATATGTTTAATGTTTCATATTTTGTTACTTATAACGCTATATTTTATACTGAACATAAATTTGAAAGTTTATTCAAATTCTTTAGCATAACTAATAGTTTTTCTAATCTTATACACTAATATGAATTAAATATTTTCAACTGAACGAAAAATGGCCCAGGCTAGGAATCGAACCCAGATACTTGGCTTACAAGGCAATGCTTCACCGCTTAAGCTAACTGGGCATCATAACATTTGGTCTGTCATTTAGACAGCTCAACAGAATAGATTGCAGGTAAAGGAATTCAATAGAACGATGGGTACGTAGATAATTTGCTATTTTAACACAATCAAACTGATTGGTAAAGTTATCACACGAATTAAATATTTCCAACTGAGCGACTATTTCGCTATTTAAATATTTCTATTCTAATTGATATCAAGAATCTGGATAGTTTTGAAAATATGTAAATTCCCACTGGCAAAAGTGAATGAAAATTCAATTTATAAAACTGCAACTCAAAGAGCAGCAAACTTGAAATAATTTTAATGATACATACTTCAGAAAGAAATTAATGACGAAAGTCCATTTTAATTTATCTGCTTCTAATTGATTTGATAATAAACTCTCGAATCCGATTTTCTCTCTCGTCGGAAACACTTCAGTAATACGATATTCCTCAGAACAGCATTTGTAATTTTATCTCCGAACAATGCATCTAATTGCTTGAAATTAAGTAATCAAAATGTGTCTTTTTAGGTGAATAGTTATGCATTTAATAATTACTTTGTTGCTTTTAGTAATTAAGATTGTTTTAATACGTATACAGGGTGAATAATTTAGCAGGTAAAAATTGTTAATTATATGCAGTTTGTATCTAAACGCAAGGCACAGATAGTATAACACATACAATTTATCTTTTTGCAAATTTTTAATGCGGCTGCGATTGTAGGTGCGTTCGTAATTATGTAAATATATAGCACCTATAGTTGTCGCTCAGTCCGTCTATCCGCATATAACAGAGTGAAAACTATCCAACTAAATCGTTTGAATTTTAAAATTGCATAATTTTGTCATTTCAAATTTTTTGAAATTGGATGTATAGTTCAATTACAAGGACAATGAAAAGCATTTCGTTATTGCGGCGAATCGGAAAAAATAGATTCAGGTGCATTTTAACGATGGTATACTCTTCCAAAAATAATAAAATTGGTATACATCAATGAACCATGTACTAAAATATATATTCTGTGCAATCTGTAGTGTGAAGAATATTTGTTATTAATTTACAGCGCCATAAAAAAAACATTTCATTGCATAATGTTATAGGAGTAAACATTGTTTGGGACGTGTTTTAATTACAATAAACTATTTTCGATACTATGAAAATAATATTTGCTGTTATTTATTACAAGTTACTTCCTGTGTAATTGAAATCAGATAGCATTTACAAGCATACAAAAGATTTTGTCTACCATACTCTATCCGAAATACAGTATACTGTTACACCAAAATCTGAATATTTTTAAAACATCGTTGTAGTTCGAACACACCTCATTTACAACGTTTGACAAGCAAATATCGGTTTATTTTAGTATGTATTTTAAAAATAAGCAAAAATACTCAAATTTGAATAAGTCGCTCAGTCTCAATGGCTTCAAATCAAAATTATTCAAGTTTGAAACTCGTGTATGTTCATATTTTTTTAATTAATTTTCAGCAGTGAAATTACGCTTGAAATCCTTGAATATTTAATACGTGAATTTTCACATAGCTATTAAGCGTAGAACCAATTTAGTGAAAAACACATTGTTACACTTAGTACGCTACGCTTAGTACGCTCACATTGCTACGATTAGTACGCTCACATTGCTACTCTTAGTAGCAATATGAAAATTCAGGTATTAAATATTCAAGGATTTCAAGTGTAATTTCACTGCTGAAAATTAATTTAAAAAAAATATGTGATTGATCGATACTGGGATTATTTGTGTCTCATGTTAGGCCGCAGGATTGTGTGCTCATGAAGACGGTTTCATCTCGTGCTGCGAATTGCAGTCGTACCAACATATGAAGTGAAAAATGCAAAGCTGGGTATCGTCTTCGTAGCTTAAATGGTAGAGCACTTGGAGTGCTTTTCGAAGGGTTCCGAGTTCGATCCCCGACTTGGACATTTTCCACTAAGTTGGTTCTACGCTTAGTAGCAATGTGAAAATTCATGTATTAAATATTCGTATATACTCATTTTTGAAAACATGGAAGTACTCGCACATGATGTTTTATTCTCGAGTGCATGCATGTTTTCAGAAATGAATATATACTTTTTTCTTAAGATAACTTAACTAAATTAAGTGTAGAACAAAAATAGGTTTAAATATTACTAAATAACAAAATTAATGAAATTCTAAATTTTCAATGAAATCTTACAAATTACGCCTGCGAAATATTTCTTTTATGAATTGATTCATTCTTTGGTTTCAAAAGCTAAAGAACAAATTCTACTCGTCTGCAATCACATTACGGAGGCTTTTAACTGTTCTTTTGTGATTATGATAAAAATTTAGTTCGCCACATTTTATGTAATAAAATTTTATTGTAAGGAATGTTTCGTTCGAAATAATATGAATAAATTCTATCTATATTGGCTATAACTATCTTGGCTATATCTATTTATAACTATCTTGGCGATTTTTTTTTTTTTTTTTTTTTTTATTGAGTATTTTGAATATTACAAAATTGAAAATATTGAACCATCATATTTGAAACAAAAAGATTCATAACAAAATGAAAGCATCGATTTATTTAGATTTGAAAGTGTTATTTTTCTCAGTGTGTAAACGTCCCTTTTGAAGAAGAATTGTTACCACACGTTTATGCGTGTGTTTATCTCGATCAAACAAACGTTGTTATGATATTTGATTTTCATTCATGAATGGATATTCGAAGCGGTAAAATGTAAACTTGATTTTTAATTACCTTCTATACTGAGATCTAGGGTTGGAAGACATGGTGATAGTAAGGGCCATGGAATAACAGCTATTCGATCAATTTAACTTGAAACTTTCAATATGAGGTAAGAAATATATACTCAAACGTATGATTCAATACTAATAGAGAAGAGCGCCGATAAACCGGATTGTCCAATTAACCTGATCTATCATATTCCCTTCCCGTCTTCTTCTAAAAATTTTAAATGAAATTCCTTTAAGTTCGGTAGAGTAAATTCGGCTAGATGCCACGAAAATTAACTGTTAAATAACTATTTTCTAAACCTGAAACAATCAAATGTCAACAAACGAAAAAAGAGCAATCATAAAATAAATTGCTTCTAAAACCTAAAAAGTTTTACTTCGAACATGCCAGAGTCCAAAACACACATTTTTCTCGCAAAAATCTCTCTTTATTCTCTCCGTTCGCATTTGTTCGTACAGTATATATATGTCATAATTTCTTAACTTTGTACCAATTTTTTAGAAAACAAAATTTTAAAAAGTAAAAAGAAAAATAACTTCTATACAAAGTCTAAATACCCCTTTCTAAATATGCTAAAATATGCACTACTACAATTGGCAGTCCTAAACCTGAAAAAAAAAGGTGACAGGAAGTTACTGTTTGGAAATTGCACATTAAGCGTAGCAAATGAGTTGCGTTCGTACGATAGCGAAGTTTTTAAAATATTCAAATCTTACTATTATAGTAGACAGTACTTCAGATATAGTATAGTGGTCGAAATCTTGTTTGTGTTCCTGTAAATATACAGGAAGAAACTTTTATTACACCTCAGCAACGTATATCGTATTCATAAAATGTGAAATAGTTTAATTTAATTAACACACCCCCAAACAATGTTTTCCCGTAAAACATTATGTAGTGAAATACTTTTGTGTGGCCCTGTAATTTAAAAATAAATATTCTTTTCATCACAGTTTGTACAGAATGCATATTTTAATATATATACTTAGGCTCATGTATTCAATTATATTCGAATGAGTGTAACATCATTAAAATGCATTTGAAATATTTTTCCCCATTGACTGTAATGTAACGGAATGCTTTTGATTGTCCTTGTAATTGATCTAAACATCCAATTTTCATAAAATTTTAAATGAATCGACAAAATTATGTAATAATTATATATTTTAAATTCCAAACGATTAAAATGCATTTGAAACTTTTTTCCCCATTGACCGTAATGTATCGGAAAATTTTTATTGTCCCTGTAATTGATCTATGCATCCAATTTTGATAAAATTTGAAATAACTCGACAAAATTATGTAATAATTATATATTTTAAATTTCAAATGATTCGGTTGGGTAGTTTTTGTGTTGTTATATTCGGACGGATGGACAGACGGACGTGGACTGAACAACAACTATAGGTGCTACATATATACATAATTACGAACGTACCTAAAAAAAGAAAATAGTCGTTTTGTAGAGATGTCCAATTATCCGAATTTTTCTTTAACCAGATCGGCTTCGATCTCGATTGGTCCCAATAATCAACATTCTACAGTAGCCTGTATTTGAACTGGTTAGTTACAATTAATATTTCGAAAATTATTTGTTTACTAAATTGTCCAACTATTTTGTATTAAACCCGTTGCGATGAATTCATCTGCCTATCCACGTAAAGGAGTTGACATGACACAGAATTTTGGCATAAAACAACCAGATTATTTGAAAGCAGTAACATAGGTCTAAATATAAGCCGTTAATTCCCAAATTGGCTCAGTCCAAACTTTTATGTATTACATAGAAAAATGGACAAATCTGTATTTTTAATATTTAAATATAGTAAAACCTCTGAATTGCATAATCCTCATTGAACAGATTTGTGTATCGGGCCCGGTTGCTTTTTTTTTTTTTTTTTTTTTTTTTTTTAAGCATTGGTTCAAATCTACGGCAATTCCTCCGGCTTTAGCCAATCAGATTGCTGAGCTCGGTTGAGCCAACTTGAAAATTAACGGCACGTGGTCTAAATAACCTTCAGAGACTAGACACAGCCGAGTTCGCTCGTTCAAACTCTGACAACTGTATTTATATTCGCCAACTGATTACAGTAAACTATTTAGCATATAAATGCCCAAAATAGTCGTAAAGGGTTCAGGAAAGTACAATTTCATTGTGAAAATATGAGAAATGGCATGTAAGTAGAGCTTTTATCCATAGTGTTAGATGTCACATAACAGTTTTACAAACGAGGATATTCTCATAAGTGAGTATCTAATTACTGAGTATGTATATAAGAATTTTTACCCAGAAATATTTAATAGAATTTGAATTTACAAAGCCAGAACTATATCTAAGAATTATAAATATCAGATACCTAGTAATTATAAATATTTTTCGTCGAAATATTTTCGGCATATTTAATGGAAAATACATAAAACTATCAATGAATGAATACTCTTTTGACATCAAACATGGTGCGATGGAAAATTGAAAGCAGAAATTTTGAGACGATCTTAAGTTTTTTTATATTTAACTTATTAAATATACATGATATTGTCACACACACAAGTAATCCGCTTTCTGAGTGGCTAGAGCACAGAATTCAAAGCAGAAGTTGTGGGTTCGAATCCCATCCCTGGCTTTTAAATAACATTTTCGTTATTTTTTTTTTTCAATACGAGTTTTTTGCAAATGATATTTCAATTTCGATAACTTTATACAGATACGCAGATTAGTAGGTTTACGTAGTTATTCTTCCAGAATGCTTTAGAATATGCAAGGCTTCATAAAGCACGTAACAAACCGGCACCTAACCCATTAGTGCCTGGTGTCCCATTTTTGGGACAGTTTCAAAAAATTCAAGTAAGCGCCTTTCACACCAGTAAAAAGGAGGATAAATAAATACTTTCTTTCTCGAGACGAAGTCCTCGATAAATTAAGATAAAAGTTATTCTTACTTTAAAAGTGGTGGGAATTCGTAAAATTCGAATTTTAGCGAAGAAAATAATTCAGGCACTAATGGGCTAAGTCAAGGTTTTGTTTACAAAACTCACTTGTTTAATTCTTAAAACGTTAGAATTTTTATTTCGTACGTGAAAACCTAAATGTTACTATCTGTGTGAATTTCAGTTTGAAGTACGTCTTTGGTCATTCGTCATTTAATTACACTGGTTTAAAAATTTAAGCATATTTTATGTATTTTTGATGAAAAACTTATTTTCTTGTTATATTACCTCTTACGGAAAAGCGGTATTTGAAAAAAATCTATCATGTCGCATTTTTTTATATTCTTCTGTATAGAGTGTCCAATGGCTAATTCCTAAACCGTTAGTCATAGACGTATAATTTCAGTTACAAAATTGTTTTAAATGAGGTAAAAAATAGTTTGCAAGCAATTTGGGTCAATAAAAACATTTGGTACTTACGTATTAACGCCACCGCAGCAGAAGTTGCGCTAATTCGCCAATAAACAGCAATCATGTTGTTAGCATGCGCACAAAACAGGCGTCAAAAAATGGGATAAAAACACTAAAAAATAGCGTCAAAGACACAGATGGCATGTACGCACCATATTGGCGCGATTACAACAAAATGGCAATTTTATGCCTTACATGGTATCCCGTCTATTGTCGTTTACTTTTTAATAAACTGCTTATTTGCTTATATTTTAATTTTTAAAATGATAAAAACAGTTTTCTTCTATAATTATTAATTAAATGTTTTTATTTATTATTATTATATTTTTTAAAATAACAGGAAACAATTAAAAGCTATATAATGCAACTGGTATTTAATAATGAAGTTTTTGCCAAAATGGCGTCAGAAAAAAAAAATCGTTGCAATATGGTTCGTACATGACATCTGTGCCGCGTCAAAAATCAGCAAACAACAAGGCAACAAGGAATCCTAAAGGTAAAGCTGCAAACAAGACTACTCTTTATTGACACATTAGAGCAACTTCTGCTACGGTGGCGCTAATACGTAAGTATCAAACATTTGTTAAAAAATTACAAAATTTAAATTTTTATGCAGTCCCCCATTCCTATAAATTGTATTTGGGAAATTTTTCTTGTTACAGAGACAAGTAAGACAAACAAAAGTTCCGTTATTCTACGAATAAAATTAACCTACTAAAGTTGTTTAAAGTTGGAACATATTTTTTGCTGCAAATTATGGGTCATTCACAAATTTAATAGAAAAATAATTTTGTTAGACATATTAAACAAGTTGGAAATTGCACGTGAACGTAAGAAATGAGGTGCGTTCGTACGATAACGAAATTTTAAAAATATTCAGATCTTGCTGATATAGTAGAGCGTACTCCGGATACAGTATAGTAGTCGAAATCTTTACGTTTCTGTAAATATGCAGGAAGTAATTTTTATTACACCTCAGCAACGTATATCTAATTCATAAAATGTGAAATAGTTGAATGTAATTAAAACACGTCCCAAACAATGTTTCCCCGTATAGCATTATGTAGTGGAATACTTTTGTGTGGTCCTGTAATTTAATAATAAAAATTCTTTGCATCACAGATTGTACAGAATGCATATTTTAGTATATATTTCATAGATTCATGCCAATTCTATTATGTTCGAATGAGTGTAACATCATTAAAATGCATTTGAAACTTTTTCCCTATTGACCGTAATGTAATGGAATACTTTTGATTGTCCCTGTAAATGATCTATGCATCCTACTTTCATAACATTTGAAATGACTCGACAAAATTACGAAATAATTATATTTTTAAATTTCAAACGATTAAAATGCATTTGAAATTTTTTTCTCCATTGACCATAATGTAACGGAATCCTTTTGATTGTCCCTGTAATTGATCTATGCATCCGATTTTCATAACATTTGAAATGACTCGACAAAATTACGCAATAATTATATGTTTTAAATTTCAAACGATTAAAATGCATTTGAAACTTTTTTCCCTAATGACCGTAATGTAACGGAATCCTTTTGATTGTCCCTGTAATTGATCTATCCATCCGATTTTCATAAAATTTGAAATGACTCGACAAAATTATGTTATAATAATGTATTTTAAATTTCAAACGATTCGGCTGGGTAGTTTTTGCGTTGTTATATGCGGACGGACAGACAGACAGACGGACAGACGGACGGACTGAGCGACAACAATAGGTGCTACGTATTTACATAATTACGAACGCACCTAAAAAATGGTTGAGAGTAAAAGTAATATTGCAATATAAATCTTTAATCATTTTGACATATTAATGCAAAAATTATAAATTTTAATAAGCATATAAGAAGAAAAAAAACAGAATATTGTTAAATAAAATAATGAAAATTAACAGCCTCAATTCTTTACAATATAGTACATATTTTAAAATGTTATTGGATTACACTAGCCTTCAAAAGTTCAGTTATTTCATGCTTTTTAGTTTTTGATAATTGATTCTTATATATTCTGTACCGCTGAATCCGAAAAATTGACCTTTATTGTTTACCAAGGCGTATTTTTTTTTCAAATCGTAAATTTTAAAGTAAGAAAAGTAAAATTTGGTACGAGAGAAGGAGGCATATTAAAAACATGAGGCAAATTGGGACAAAGTCTTTGTCTCACAATATCCATGGGAGAAAAGCTGTCGTTCGTGGATTCTTAAAAAATTATAAAGATGAAAATTATGAAAAAAAAATATTGCTGTTTTATTTTTTAAAAACTATCATGCAGCGAGTGTGAACATATCCCTGAAGATATTCTTTTTTTTCATTCACAGCTGGATTTTTTTCCTGAAAACTATGGCGTCGTGATAGAGGAGCAGGGCGAACAATTTCAACAAGATCTTAAAACTCTTTGAAGACATACACAAAGGTTTTGGGGACAAAATTATGTTAGGGGACTATTGTTGGTCTATTTAAGAGAAAGAGATTAAGAGAATTATAAAAAAGAATAATTAAATCAATCATTTCTATTTTTTCTTTTTATATTTTATGTTATTATTCTTTTAAGTATCTAATAAATATTTTTAAAACTAGGCATTAAAGATTTTTATAACAATTTTGCCGCATTCAATGCACTAGAATCTGTGAAAAAATACACATTTTTCGAAAAAATATAAACTGTATAAACCAGTGTTATTAAAGAAACGGAGAGGGGGATGTTACATTCTGCTACCACCAGTAAGTTGGGAATTCCAGTATCAACTATTGACCACACAGTCGAAAGTAACAAAGATATGTGCGATCTTCTAAGATAAGGACCACCAGTAAAAACAACCTAACGTCAAGAAGTGTTGATCTGAAGGAAGCCGATCGTTAATCCATCCAAGAACGTTGCTTCAATATGTAAGGAAATGACCACCGATCATGGACTCACACTCAGTAAAGACATCATAAGATGTCCTTTAAATGTCACTGGGCTGTATGCACGGGTCCCCCTGAATAAAAAATCCGAGCAACGTATAGGAAAACCGACAGAAATTCTCTTAGGAGCACAAAACATGCACAACCAAAGACTGGAAGAACATCCTTCTGAGCAATTAATACAAATTCAATTTATTTGAAAGTTACGGCCGACGTTATATTCGTCGTCAAAAATGCACCAGAATGGATCCCCGGATCAATAGTAGTCTGAGGAGCTTTCCGTCATGATGACTCCCTCCACACAAATTATGGATCAAAATGTTCGTAAAAAAAATGCTTCATGTATGGACGGTTAAGAAGCCACCCAAGAGGAGTGCCTAGTGATTACAAGCACATTTTCAAAATGTTGATAAATTATTTTACTGCGAAGAAAATTAAAGTTTCGGACTGGCATTTGGACGAGGCTGGTCAATACCTAACCTCAAATCGTTTGAACATTTTCAGGAACACATCGGAAGAAAAGTCCGATACGGAAGGATTCTTCAAATCCAAAACTCTTTCAAGATATTCAGTCGGAATTGGCGAAAATCCTTAAGCAATCTTAAAGAAAACCTTGTTAATTTTATGCCCAGTCCATGTGCCGCAATCCTTAAAGCAAAAAGGTATGCAAATAAGTATTACATATTGCTGTATTTCGTTATATTAAGATGCTTAATTTCAATAAAAATTTTGAAAAACTGAATCATCTCAAAACGTTTGCTAAAGTAGTTTAACGAATCTCCAAGTTATTTTTAATTTATGCATGCGTCTCAATTGTTCTAATGTTACATTTTGTTGAATTATAAAAGGGGATACCAATTAGTAATTTAAATCATTAATTTAATATAATAATAATCATTAAATAAAACAATTTAAATAATCATTAATTATATCATATATTTCTTCATCTAAGCATCATGAATCAAGTTTGTATTATGGACATCAATGATCCATATTGTAAAAAGGGAATCATTTAAAAGTTTACTTAAGCAGCAGATTATCGCTACATTTGAAAATATTTCTGCACATCAAATTTCAGAATTTTCAAAAAAAAAGATAAAACAAAACTCACATATACAAGAAAATTTTCTTAAATAGAAATTATTCAAAATTCTAATATAATAGAAGTTGTATATACATATGCTGTTCCTAATACAACTTAAAAGAAACGATTTTTACATTCCTTCACTTTTTTCTGAATTGTTTACTAGACTTAAGTCTCTCTTTGCTATGCTTTCATTTTAAGTTTTAATTTTTTGTGTTTTCTGACATTAACAGTTTTGATTTTGTAAATATCTATTCAGAACACCGTGCACTACAGATTAGAAATCAAAAGATAAAAACATATTTGAACGAGCAACAATTTTCGTAGTCAGGTAATTAAGTCTTAATTAAAACGAAAATTCTTTTAACAAAATGAATAGACGATAAAATAAAAAAAAATCGTTAGATTTTATATTACCAAACAATCTTTACAACTTTAATCGGCAAATTTCAGTTAAACATCGATCGCATTCTTTTTCAACTATCCTCAGTTCATTGTTTTACAAATAAACTTTAAAAAGAGATATTCTTCCTCATCGGAAGTAGTTAAATAATATTAAATTCCACAGAAAAGCACATGCATTTTGATATTTCGAACAATGGATCTAATTTACTGAAACTAAATAGCTAAAATGTTTCTTTTCAAATTGAATAAGTGTTCATTTAAATAATACAATGAAATGTAAATTTAACAATTAAAATTTTCATGATTTTTTATAAAAATAAAAATTAAAAGAAAATATTTCTTATGGCGAATAAGCTTACAGTTTTTTTTTTTTTTAATTTATATGTTTTAAGAGTTTCTGTCTAAAAAACTGTTAATGGGAAATAAAAAATATCGCACTTTTATAATTAAAAAAAATTAAATGAATTAGTTTTCTAAAAAGAATCAGTAAACAAACTACATGACTTTATAAAAAGTATCAATTAATTATACACTTTTAAAGAGTAAAATAACGAAAGAATATTAATTTTTTTCATGAAAACTAATAAATAAAACTCATGAAAACTAATAAGATGATAAGTGGGATCGTACACTGCACAGAGGATTTCGCTTAATATTTCTTTCAAAACAACTTATTCTTTAATTAATAAATTCAAATTGTTAATATATAATTATTAAATCCTTACATAGATGGTAGCACCAAAAATTTAATTTAAAAATAGTTATAAAAGGAAGTTATTTATTTTAATCAAATTAAAATTGTTCAAATCCAAATTTTTAAATAAAATCCAAAATTCCTTGAGAAAAACAGCGGAGATGTAAATGACATTTTTTATTTCTAAAAACAAAAAAAATGTCTAAACGAAATGCTGAATCATTGATAAATCGCAATAGGTTTTAAAACAGAAAGAAAGTTGAATTCCAAAAAATATTATGAATGTTAATGATATCATTTATCACAGTACAATAAACCCTTAAATTGGTAAGAAATAAGAATTTTCTTTTCATTAAATCCATCGGAATATAAAAATTTCAACTTTCAGATACGGGGTTTGAACTAAAAACCTCCTGTTTACTAGCCAGATGCTTTACTTCCAAGATATGATGTCCATACGAAAAACGTTGAAATTAAGATTATTTTTCTAAAATTTAAATCGCAAAGATGAACGGGTGACATTGAAAATTTTAACTTAATTTAAATAATAGAATTTTTCAAAATTTTATGATTTGGCATGTGACATAAGGTATTAAGTGTATGCACAGAAAATTTGAAGTCTCTGACTCCTGAAAATCTGATCTTAAATTTTTTTTTCTGTACGGAATCTGTAACGAATAGGCAGACAAAGGACAGAGACGAATAGGGTTTCGTCGGATGAATGAAACCCGAAAAAGAATCAATGAACGAACTAATCATAGGGTGGCAAGTGGTCAGGGAAAACCGGGTCAAGGAAAGAGAAAACTACCAGTAATTTCTTACAGAAAATACTTCAAATAATATAAAGAGATTATATCACAGAGTACAACAGAGCCTCAACTCGGCTTGAAAAGAGCGCCCTCAGTGGATCACTTAAAAACTAAACCATCACGTTGGCGATTTTTATGCTCGTGATTTCTGTTTAACTGTAACCTTATTCTGCGTGGCGCTTCTTACTGAATGCTGATTTGATTATGTTTGCACACGTGCTTATGCTATTTGATCTTAGATTTCCGAGCTTATATTGATTCGTAATTATTACTGTTATTATTCTTGTTATTATTTTACTACAACATTAATTTTAAAATAAAATTGAATTTCGACTGTTTCAGAACAAGTTTAAAATAATTCTTTTATAAATTTCAAAACAAGAAGCAGCAAGCCGTCGCTGTATTTTTTCTTTCTTTTTTTCCTTATCATTTGTCGCCAAGGAAGCGATGTTTCGCCGAATTAGCAACCTCTTTTATGTTATGATCGTAGTTTCAGAGTGGTCCGCTCGTGTCGTTACTGTCTATGCGTAATCCCATGTTAAACAAGTTGCCATTACAGTGTATGAAAGTTGATTCTCTGTTCCGTACTCTGTGGATTATATAAACTGGATTTATCTTTAACAAAATGCTGGTGTTTATCATCTATATTGACCGTGTTTTTATCTAACCATTCGCCACCCTGTAAACATCTTCGTAAAAGGAATTAAAGATTTAAATAGCGCTCTTCTATGGAATAAAAATACGAACTAGCCAGTGTTGGAAATAAAACAAGAAAAAAAATAGTTTCATTTATTGATCTAAAATTTTGAAATTTTTTTCTGATGATTAATCATATCATTTATAAACGAAATCACGTGAAAAAAATTCTCATAATTAAAAAAAAAATTATTAAAAATTTATTGAAAAAGTGAGGTAATTTAAAATTGTTATAACTCGAAACTGTAGATTTTTTTTCTTATTTAAACAAACAGAAATACATAAACTTTAATTTTGATTCAGCATTTTTAAAAATATTAATTAAAATAAAAGTTTAAAATATTTAAAGTAAAAATTAAAAAAAAAAATTATGTAAATTTATAAAAAAAAAATCATATCTTAAAGGTATTATTTTTTTTTAATTCGCTGAATCAGAATTAATTTAAAACAATTGAAAAAGGCATGTTCCAAGTTTGTATAAGTTATCTTATGCATAACAATTTAAACATGAGAAATTGTGAAAAAAATCAACATGAAGAGAAACGCAAATCCACAGGAAGTCGTTTCCACGATAACCATTGTTTGAAAGCAAACTTTTGAAAATAAATCAAAACGAAAAAATTGATATTTTATGTTCCAGTTAAGCTAGAAACATGATTTAAACGTCATTTTAGCAGAGAAAAATATAGAAAATTTTTTAATATAATAAAACATTTTGGGGGAGATTTGAAGATTTTTGAGTCTTAGACCCACTTAAACATGCATTATGAAACTCTTTCCAACACTTCCTGAAATCTTTAACAAAACTTCATTAATTGAGGATATAAGATGTTACTGTCCATTGTCAAATATGTGTTCTAGTACTTTTGAACAGACCTGTATTTGATCTGTCGATTGATATATATACAATGCGTGATATATATACAATGTGTCAAAAGTTTAAGCACAACAGAAAATTTCAAAATAAAATTTTATTAATGAGTGAATATTGCTTTCGTTTTTACATAACCTACAAATTGTAGTTTCAAAAAAGTAGTTAACAGATTTGTGCTACAAAATTTATCTTAACTAATAAAATTTATCAAAACAACAAAAATGAGTGTGTCAAAAGTTTAAGTACTGTAGTTTTTTAGTCCTTAACAGAACAGGAATTAGAAAAAATAATACTTGATTATTGTTTCTTTCTGCAAAATTATTTTAAATATACGGTCTTCCATCGATAAAATGAGGTTCTGTATTGTTTCTGGTTTTGTATTAAACCAAAAGTTCTCAATGGCATCTTTCAAATCTTTAACTGAAGAATACTGCTTTCCATTTGGATAAACTGCATGAGTGAGAATACCCTACATATTTTCTATAGGGTTTTAATCAGGGCTAATTGCAGATCATTTCAAAACAGACACTTTTTTTGACTTAAGCCACGATGAAGTGGAGTTTGAGGTATTAATCGAAGCATTATCATGTTGAAATAACCATTTTTCTCCCCCCCAAAACCTCGACAACAAGAAGTAAATGATTGGCAAGTGTCTCTTGGTAGTTTTCAGCATTTTCACGACCACTCATGTATGCTAGAGATGTCGTACCATTGCATTGAAAGAAATAGCCCCCATACCATTACGGAACCACCATTATGTTGTCGACTAAATACACTCCTAGGTTCTTTGCGGAGATCATATCAATAGTACTTAAACCCATCAGAGCCATCGAGGTTCCATTTTTATCATCACTGAATATTACATTCAGCCACTTTTCACCAAATGATATATGCTCTTTGGCCCATTGTAATCTAGCTTCTTTATGGTGTCGTTTGAGACACGGTAATTAAGCTATTTTACGGTAGTTGATGTATTTGCATTCCAAAACTCTTCTATAAGCAGTTTTTTTTTTTTTTTTTTTTTTTTTTTTTTTTTTTTGCCTTTCAACTGCATGTTTTATTTGCGAAAGGGAGTAATTACCAGTTGAAGTCAAATTTCTGATGCTGCTATCTACGCGCAAACTAGTGACTTGTGGCCTTCTTGAACGAAATTTTCGTTTGAAATCATTACCACGAGCCAAAATTTGATGAATACCTCGTTTTGATTTTTTAATGCACTTCTTGCAATTTCAGAAACAGACTTACATTTTTCTCTCATACTTCAGATTTTTATCACTCCTCTTCTGAAAATTCTTTCAATTTAAGCATTTTATACTAACTCAAAAACAATGATTAACTGCTTCTTATACACCCAGAAATTGTTTGGGTGCGCAGCCGCTTATGTCAGATTGTAAAATTTGCTTAACTTTTGAGACGGTTATTTTTGTTCCATTCTTAAACTCCGTGGTTTGAAACAAAATTAAAAAGTTAATTTCGATGAATATGGGTGTTAAAATAGATATTATTAACATATACAAGACAGATATTGAAATAAAGTGACTATTTAAAGTTTGATTTTAAAATTGCTATTGTGCTTAAACTTTTGCTAGAATTGTAGCAAATCGCACATATTCGTCATTAAGTAACAAGTATTTTCTAAGATACGAAGTATAGAATTGTTACTGAGAAATACGACTCGTTAGTCGTTACCAGGAGTGTGCGAAGAGAAAACTGCGCCCTATGCCAAAGTTTCAATTTGGCGCCTCTTCCTCCCCAAAATTGACGCTCAACACCCCAAAATTACGTAGGTTGTATAAATTTAGCGCCTCCTAAATTTCTGCACCCGTTGCAATCACCCCGTTCGATTCTGCCTTTCACACAGCGCTGGTCGTTACTGTCTCAATAAGGACAGAACCGCTAACGTCACTGTGGGCAAAATTACTGTGGATCCAAAGTAATTTCCTTCCCGTCTTTAAGACTTCTACTGTACAAAAGAAGTCAAGGCGATCTGATTGGTATATTATTGATCTGATTTGTCTGCGATTAAAAGCTCTGTTGTATGATTGGTCAACGTCGCCATGATGATTACTGTAATAAACGCTAAAGCAAAAATGTAATTGGTAGATTGGTTGAAGGAAGAGTTTGTTTGTAAACATGCCCTTTCCTTATACGCAACCGAACAAAGTGAAACTAACTTCAAATGCTGCTTACGTTTGTGTAATTCATTAATACGGCCAGGCAGTCGAATGCGGTATAGATGCGAAATTGTGTTCAGTCTCTGACAACAGCCGCCAGTTTCAGTTGTTTCCGTATCCAGTGTATGTGTATCATTCTGTTTGTATCAGTTATTTTCAAATCTCAAATGATTTGCATTTCGTACGGCAGAGTAGTATGGGCCCTGGAATTTCACGACCAGAGAATTTTTTGTACCAGCATTTTCTCAAAGAAAATCTATTCTTAAATAAGAAAGAAATTTCGCGCGTTTGAACTAGATTTATTTTTTAATTAAAAAATATATATACTGATATTTCACCTGAAAAATAACAGTAACCGCACGAACCATGTATGGGCTTATTGATTCATTTATTTCTTTCATTACGGAAAGAAAAAGAAGTAAAGTGTGCACACATTTTTCCGAAGCGTCAAATGATAAACAAACTGTGATTTATATTTATGCCAAGCGAAGTATTCGGTTAAAGAAGGTTCAACAATAAACTTTTAAAAAAAATGTATCGGTAAAGCATCGTCCATCATATCCAGCTGCCTACGAAAAGGGACGGTCGCCCCGGAAAAGGAAATTTAGGGGGCGCGAAATTTATACAACCAACGCCATTTATGGCCTGTCACAGAAAAAGTTTGGAGGGAAGGGGGGCGCCGCCAAATTCTAACTTTGCCCTGGACACAATTTTCTCTTCGCGCGCTCCTGTTCATATGCAAAGGCAGATTCAATCTTCAATTCAAAGAGAGCGGCGGGGGGGGGGGGGGGGGGGGGATTCACATCACTTCATGATCAATTATTATATAGAAGGTTATTCTTAAATTTAAGTAACGATTTTTTTATACTTTTGCTAATTCATTTACATTCATAAATACAAAAAAAAACTGCATTAGTATTTCTAAAAATATAATAATTTACACAGATTTTATTTAGATATGAAGAAATTGAAATGTTTCTCGTTTTCTCATAAATGCAAAAAATGATATAGAAATGTTGTTAAGTTAGCATTTTATGACAATTTTTATTACTTAACAGCCATTGAAATGTCGTCATAAGGGGGCTATTAGCTGTCGCGTCCAGAAATTTAGTTTAAAATGCTGAATTTTATCAAAAAAAATTGTTTTATTTAAAAATGGAAAAGACTTTTTAATCACATAGTTTCCAAACAAGTACACTTACAAATTTCTAGAGATTGAAAATGCTTTCACAAATGTGTCAGAAAGTATCTAATTTTGATTTGATTTGACCTTTACAGAATAAGAAATATTCGCATTATTGAACGGAGGGAGGAGGGGACAAGGATTTGAAGTATACTTAATTTTTTAAGTAATTTTTAGAACATTTTTTGCAATTCAGGGCAGCTTTGTGCGAAAGGTGGGGGGGGGGCGGTCGCCTCGGCCGCAGAAATTTAGAGGGCACCAAATTTATACTATGAACGATTTTTTTGGCCTATCAGAAGATACTTTAAACTTATTTTTATTATCGCATTTAAAAAGCTCTTTTAATCCTGACAATCCTTTATAAAAATATTAATTTTTATTTTCCATGGAAGAAATTCCTTTCATCAAAACAATTGCACTCCTTAATTCTTCTTTTAAGTAAATTACTTTAGATGAAGATTATGTTAGTTTAAAAAAATTAAAAAAAAAACACAATAAAAAAACACAATATTCGTCCAATGCTAATTTTTAAAATTAACAATTAGCTTCGAAGAATCTGTCTCCTTTATTAAATATTTCAATGCGGAATAAACGTACTGAATGAATTCAAAAAAAAGAAAATAAAAAAATCTCCTCGTTATGAAAAAAATCTTTCATTCTTCAAAATAATTGTCAGCTAATAAAATATTCACATCGGGTTAATTTTTTCAAAACTTTCATTTTATTTAATATATCGTATTTTGTTATTTGTGTTAATTATGCGCCCGTCAATTACAAAACAACTTCAATTACAGAGAACGTTTTTTTTTATTGCTAATAGCTACCGATCTAAAAGAAAAAAAACTTTTATTTCCTTTTTTTTTTACTTTTAATATAGAAAAATTGTGCTTATTTCAAGTAAAATGTTTCTATTTTTGATAACAATAAAAAAAAAATTAAAAGCTTGTAAAAGAAAAGTAGACTTATTTTGATAGATTTAAGAAGTACTTTTAGGTAGCTTTCATTACAAAAAGTAAAAAAAAAAAAACTACCCATTGCAGCCGTCCGGAGGAAATCACTTCCAGAAAATTTTGGTATATTTTCACCGATCATGACCCCCAAACCCCAATACCACCCTCCGTTCAAATGTTGACATATATATATATATATATATATCTGATTTTTGTAATGCTATAACTAAATTATTTATGAACCGTTTTGAATGAAACTTGGTATGTACATAGTACATACAAATATCTCGACCGAGTTCATTGGCCAGCGTCATCCGCCATCTTGTTTCAAAATGGCGACCATTTAAAAAAGTTTAAAAAAATAAAATTTAAAATTAAATGCGAAAAAATTAAAAGTTGAAAAATATTTTTATTTTATGTGTTAAATCTTTAAACACCGATTCCAGAACACTTTTTACTTTGTCTATATCTTAAAAAATGATTGAGTTATAGCACTTTGAATTTTTCTTGTGGCTGAAATTTTGAAACGATCTGATTTTTGCCACGTGATAATACGCGTATTTATAAATCGATTTGGTGGTGTGGTGGTGTATTTGTGTCGGCCGATTATCTACGCTAGGGATATAGGCCCAGGGGGGGAGTGCCCTTCGTGGGGGTCTTTCTAAGGGAACCTAACCCGTATTTAAGCAAGGTTCGAAGAAAACCACGAAAACTCCGAACGGTTAGGCCGACAGCCGCGATTGGGTTCGAACCCAGCACCTGCCGTCTACCAGTTGAGAGGTCAGAACCATCTTGTTTTAAAATGGCGGCCATTTAATTTTTTTTAATTTAAAATTTAAAATTAGGTACAAAAAAAGTGAGAAATTGAAAAAGATTTTTCTTTTATGCATTTGACCTTGATACAAAGATTCTGAAGCATTTTTTATTTTGTCTGTATCTTAAAAAAAGGCTGAGTAATAGTACTTTTAATTTTTAGTGTTACTCACATTTTAAAAATGATTCTGATGATCGTTACGCGTGATAACACGCGTATTTATATACCGATTTGGTGAAACTTGGTGCGTAGATAGTACATACCAATGCCTGGACCGAGTTCGTTGGCCAGTTCCAATCGCCGTCTTGTTTCAAAATGGCGGAATATTAATTCTTTTTAATTTAAATTTTAAAATTAGGTGTAAAAAAGTAAGAAATTGTAAAAGGTTATTCTTTTGTGTTTTGACCTTGATACAAAGATTCCAGAGCATTTTTTGTTTCATCTATATCTTGAAAAATGACTGAGTTTTAGCACTTTCAATTTCCAGTATGATTAACATTTTCAAATGATCTGAAATTTGTCACGCGAAAATACGCATATTCATAAACTGATTTCGGTATAACTCCGTGTGTACATGGTACATACCAATGTCTTGACCGAGTTCACAGCCCAACTTTATCCGCCATCTTGTTTCAAAATGGCGGCCATTTAAGTTTGTCAAAAATCTTTTAAATGTATAATGATGTACAAACAAAAAATTAGAAAATGAACTATTTATCTTAATAATGAATTCCGGAGTATTTTTTGCTTTGTCTTTAACTTGAAAAACCCCTGGGGTATAGCAGTTTAAATTTCTAATGTGGGTGACATTTTTTAAAAAAAATCAATTCGCCCGCGACAGCACTCGTATATGTTAATCGATTTCGATGTGCATGTTCACATGAATTAAGATTTCGACCAAGCTCATTGGTTTGTTTTATCCATCATGTTGCTTTAAAATGGATATCGTGGAATTTGGCGACCCTATAAATCGCTTAAAATAAAACCAGGTTGAATAAAAGATGACTAATTTTTTAAAATTCGTATTAATATTCAGTATTGACAAAAACTAGTATTCAATCTTATATTTTCTTGTTCCACTATCTATCTTCTTGTTCCACTAATTTTAGCTTCGTATATTTGAATAATATAACTTAATTTAAAATAAATAAACAAGTATATGAAAGCTACCTCTTCCTCCCGGCACTGGCGGAGGACTTTTTTATTTCTCTTTTCGAAATATAAGACAGAATTAGGATTACCATTTTTCAAGAAAAGATTTTTAAATTAAACAAGAAAGAAAAATCATACGTCAAGCGTTGATTATAAATAAATTTCCAACACATTCAGAATAATATAGCAAAACTTCGTCGTTTAATAAAGTGAAATATGAAGTCTAATTGAACAAATTGAAAAATATGAAGCAAACATCTTTTTTGATCTGTTTCTTTGTTTGTTTAAATACATCTGAGTACACGATAACAGAAAAAAATTCTGTTCAGGCTTATTCAAAAGGAATTAAAAGTTGGAAATTTTCAATTAAAATAAATCAAAATTAATATACTAAATCGTTCTGATGCTTTGTTATCATTAAACATAATGTAACATCTATAAAAGCAATCAGAATCATTCATCCGTTCTTACTCTGTTTATTCCATTATCAAAGCTTCAATAAATTTCCCTATTTTATCCTTTTAAATTTAGCATAAAACATAAGCTAAAATGCAGCTTAATATTATTAAGCAAGCAACGAGATAAAATCCTGTTAAGATTTGATGACCAGTTTATCTAAAGGTGAATTCATTGGAATAAATTCAGTGGATTGTTGTAGTCTAATTTGACTGTCAAATCTTACATTATTACTAACCAGGTAATGCAAGATATTCATCCTTACTCTATTTGTTCCATTAACAAAATTTTCATTTAAAGCGAGAAACATAATTGCCACTGAGGAAGAAAAAAAATCACTCTTTTACTAGACTTATTTTCTGAAAGTAATTAAATTCTGTAAACGATCTTTCGGGAGGAAACAATTAAAATTCTTAGAATAATTATCTATCGAGAAAGAGGAAGATAATAATGAAATTATTTTGCTGAATTCTAGAGTTATTTACTTTGGGAGTCCATTTATGCTTAGCTTATTATCTTTTATTGAGAAACACTTTACTAAGGACTGATATTTGAGAATGTCTGCAATTTCGAAACCGTTTCTGAATTTAACTCCTTAAATGTTTTTGCCGAGCACTGCTCTCGTTCATTCCATTTCTAAATGCTATTATGCTTCCATCATTTCTAAAAGCATTTGAACACCACTAGTTTTTACTTTCCTGTATCTTCAATAGAAGAAAAATTTGGAATCGGAGTTTTTTCCGACTTCCGGTTTTCGACGGATTTACTATGTCGGCATTATACCATTGAAAATGCATAAAGATATGCATAGAATTCAACCAATTTTTTTGTGTATGCTTTATGTTATGACAAACAGGTCCTCCTTCAGTTTTGAAATATGCCACCTAAAGGGAGGGAAGTAGTCACGATTTTTGTGCCATTTTCAATATTCTACCATCGAAAAGTGTATGAAGTTAGGCATAGAATTGAACCAATTTTTTTCTTGCTTTTTATGTTAGTGCAAATTTTACTGATTGTCTAAACTTTTGGAACACGCAGGGCCCTAATTACCACCGGGGCAGCCGAGGCACTGCCCCGGGACCTCCAAGCCTGAGGGGCCCCAAACTGATGTTTAAAAACTTATTGATTTTAATTTCTAGTCTAACTTCCTATAAAATGCCCACCATTTGGCTAAAAGTTAGTAATTTAAAAAAAATCAATCTGCTATAGTAAACATTTTTGAGTGTCGGTCGATATACTCCATACGCTTCGCATGCAAAAGCAGCTCTAGAGCAGGCAACAGAATTTCGGGTCGAATGTGTCATGTCGCCCCAGCATGTTTGCCGATCCCGCCGAAGCTAGTAAGGAAGAAAACATGGGCTTCTTATCGGTTCAATAAAATAAAATCATCTAAAAAATTCTAGAAAATCTTTCTTCTTGTTTATTAATAAATACATAAAATCGAGAAAAAATTATCAAAATCCATCTTTCAAAAGGTTTTTAAACAGAAACGTATGATTAGGTTACATAAACTCAAAAATGAACCTAGACAAAAAGCTCTTTAAAGTATTCAACCAATCAGAATATTTCCTCCTCTATGCTAGCTTCAGTGGGATCGGCAAAAATTGCGTCACCACCAAGTATTTTCCGAGTAGGGTTACCCGATTCTACGTTTTTTAGTCATTTTTGGACTTATCATACTACGTACGTTTAAACAGCGGCGTGCGAAAAAAAAGGGCGATCGGGACAAAGTTTCAATCTGCCCCGGGCGCGAGGGGCCTCACTAGATTGCCCCGGGGCCCCCAACTTTATGGTTACGGCCCTGGGAACACGGTTATTTGAGAATAATAAGAAGCAGTTTTCATTCTGGCTTTAAAAAACTAAATTTAAGATATTTTACTAAAAACTTTGAAAATCCGAAATATTTTAACAAAATGCTTTTCATTATTTTTAAAAAAATTTTCACTCAGACTTAAAATGTTAGATATTTTTAAAGAAACAAATTAGTTACATCATTTTGGAAAGTTTGAACTGTTTACCTAAAAGCAAATTTTAGAAAAGTGTAACAAAGAATTTTTAAAAAAAATCGAGAAAAGAGGCGAAAAGCAATACATGCATACTTACACAGTGCATAAAATATATTACTTTAAAACTTTCCGGCACCATAATCTTATAGGTTGATAATCATTTAGCACGATAATCTTTCAGCACTATATTTTATGCCGATAATTGAAAACTCAAATTTGTACCATTTAATGATCCATGTGCCTTTAAGGGAGACCCGTAAGAAAAAAACCCAAAATTTTTATTATTGATTTTAAAGTAATGAATTTTGGTGTACTATTTAAGAATCTTCTTGTAAGAAATAATTAGCAAAAAAATTCTCTTTTTATTAAAAAGTATATTTTTCATAGGGATTTTTATGATTTTTTTTTTTTTTTTTTTTTTTTTTTTTGGTCGAAAAATACACTTTTTAAAATTACTACTCCTCATTCAATTTTCAATATTTTGGTATTACTAAAATTTCTTAAATAGTGTTATAGTATACAGAAAAGAACTAAGGAGAGATATTTTTAATTTTCTATTTTAATCGGCTAAAAAAAAATACGCATGGTAAATTTCCTCAAATTCGTTATAATTTTCATGTTTACCAATTTATGTAAAATTTTCAGAAATAGTTAAAAAAAAAATCTCTCCTTACTTTTGTTGCAGTTTTTTTTAAGATTCTAAAAACATAAACACTTTGTTTCTAAATTATTTTACCACTGAGCCTTAGTACTTTGAACTTAAGCAAAATATGAAAAAAGTCATTCTCAGGAAAACACGTTTTAAATGGCCGCTAGTCCTTTAAACTCTATAGTGAGTACAATTTAAAAAGCTCATTTTCTACCTGTTCCAAGTGTCCCCGAGTTCTGAAATTTTGCATGGATATTAGCAAATATGTATTTTATCGTTTTCTGAGAAAAAAAAATTTTTTTGAACTTTTGATGATTTTGGGCCGAAAATGGGGTACGGGTCTCCCTTAAAGCTGCTGGTCACTCACGTTTAGATTTCCCCTCCGTAATGTAACGCCTATGGGCGTTTGAAGCATTCTTACATTTAAAATATCTCCCAAGGAAATTAATATTTTTAACTTCTTCTTTCAGCGTTCTTTTCTCAAAGATGTCACTTTTTTTGTTAGTTTTTTAAATATTTCTAAAATCTACGCTTATATGAAGTGTTAAAATTTCACTCTCAGTTCGTCAGTTTTTAACTCATAAAATGTTAAATTAAGCAGAGATTTTAGAAATATTTTGAAAACTAAGAAAAAAAGTGACATCTTTTAAGAAAAGAACTCTGATGGAAGAAGTTAAAAATAAAAGTTTCCCGAGGAGATATTTTGAACATGCATGAAACTCCCACAGATTTAACATTACGGAGGGGAATTCAGAACATGAATGACCAGCAACCTCAAAGGAATGTTCTAATCTCCTTTTACTTGCCCATCATACGTAGTATAGGGTAAGTCTTGCAATCGTTTTGAAAAACCGAAAAAAATGTTTTTGTTGGATTTGCACGTTTCAGACATTGGAGAGTCCGAAAAACATATTTTTAGAAGAAAAAACCCAGCCGTCTGTTAGTGTGTCTGTCTGTTAGTCTGCATGTCTGATTGTGCACCTGTAAATGCTCTATCCCCCGAACAAATTGATATAGAGACCTAAAAGTTGGTGTGTACTTAGTATGCGATAATGGGAAGAACCTTATTGAATATCAGTAACCTCGATTATCCGTAACTATTTTTTTCGTACTCTCGAAAAATTCGTTCTGGTGAAAGGTATATAAAAAATGTTGAATTCTTTTATTTTAAGGAGTGGATGTAAAAAACACAATAAAATAACATAAATTTTGCATAAAGAATTAAATCGATCGGATAATTTATTTGCCTAGATATTTGTAATCACATTTACCACAGTCTTTGATTTTTCATGATTGATATTTCATTCATATTTCAATTCAAGTTATTCATATATATATTGTAATTGGAAATGAGACGCTTAATCCGACGCAGTAAACTATTAGTTAATAGGATTATCATGTCTGGAATGAGAAGGATGTTTCTTTTACACAATTCAGTACTATTTGAGTAATTTGGCGTTTTATATAATTTGTCGAAATATAATCATCAGCAATTCCTTAAATAGATATTGTGTTAAAAAATTAAATATGCGTTTAAATTTTATTTTGAATTGCGATGAATTTCTTATAAACAGGTTTTACATGTCTTATTTAATATTTTATATTATGCATATCCATGGTGGGTAAGGATTATGGTAGCCCCCAACGACTAGTTTTCATTTTCAGTATCTTAAATTTATTTATTCTATAAATACTATGATACTCTCTAAAATCTAAAGATAAAGGTTTTTTTACTGTAACTGTTACTGCACTGTTCAAAACAATTAAAGGATATTTGAAGTTTTATATAAAATAAAGATATAAACGAAATTTTTTTGCCGAAAATAGAAGAAAAGAATCACAAATGCAAATTTTTCTAGTTTTCTAACTGTGGAGTATGCAAATTTTGAGTTCGACGTCAAAAACGTCGCTTCAGCGGCAGCGAATGAAATTTGACTTTCAACTGGATAAAAGAGAATGAAGACAAGGATGATCGGCATTCAGTGATTGCTTTGTTTCGATGAGTACGATGTCTAGATATCTGGTGTTTTCATTGAGGATGAATCCATTACAAAGGCTTTTTACTCGTTTCAAGACTAAGAATAAATCAATGAATAAGTTCAACAAGTACTTTGATGAAAAACATGATCTATTATATTCATCTCTCCAAAGGGTTTTTGATCAAGATTGCTTGGAGGATTGGCTGAAAAATTTCAATGACTATCTTATCAGTGTCATGAACAAATCTTTTAGACGCGGTGTCTTATCTCATAAGCCATCTACAGCTTGGTTTACTCCAGAGTTAAAAATACATAGAAATAAAGTAAACGCTCTCTATAAAAGATACAGAAAAAAATCTAGACAACGAGCAGTACAGAGATGCCTATTTTACTGCTAGAAGAGAATATAAAAGGCGTATTAGGCATACCAAGCATAAAAGATGGTTAAGTTTCTGTCAACGTACAGATGATGCATATGGCAATACCTTTAAATTTGTATCTGGCAAAAAATTTAACTACCAGGATATGGCGTTTACAACACTGGAAAATTCTACAGTATTTGATACTTATGACGATATAGCAAGCCAATTATTGTCAGATCATTTCAAGATAAATGCTGTTCCTGATAATATTCATGAGTTCATAAGCAATACAGATTATAAATATCATGATGATTTCCGTCCTTTTATTAGACGCGAATTAAGAACTGTTCTTATTAAACAGCATAATAATAAATCACCGGGTACGATGATGTGGATGCTTTGATAGCAAAGAATCTTTGCAAAAAATATTACTCTTTAATGCTTCTACTATTTAATACATGTCTTAGGTTTGCTCATTTCCCACGTTGCTGGAAGAAAGGAATTGTCATTTTCTTTAAAAATCGCAATAAACCTGAAGGTTCCTCAAGTTCATACAGACCAATAACATTACTCCCGATTATGGGTAAGGTTTATGAGAGACTATTAAAAATGAGAATAATGACAATGCTAGAGGCAGCATCAAATTTAGACGATGATCAATACGGATTCCGTGAGGGGAAAAGCACGTTGACAGCTCTCTCAGTATTAAGGAAGAAAATTAGAGATGGTCTTGCTACATTTAAGTATTGTGTAGCAGTTTCGTTTGACATTTCTAGAGCATTTGATTGCCTGGATTGGAATTTAACGGCAGAAATTATTAATAATTTACCTATTTATGATTACTTAAAAGATGTTTTTAAAAACTATATTTTTAATCGGCTTATAGGTTTTAATTTTATTAACGGAATTCGCTGGTTCTGATTATTTTTTGGTTGCCCACAGGGTTCCGTTTGGGACTCGTTTGGGACCGTTAATTTGGAAAATAGTTGCTGACAGGTTGCTAAAACGGAGTAAAGTTCTGTCAATAAATTTGATTTCATATGCTGACGATTCAGTAGTTGTAGAGGGTGCAAACACTAGATCGATGTTGGAGAATAGAGTTAATAGATGTGTACAAGATTTTACGTCAGTATGTCAAGATTACAATCTAGAATTAAATAATGCAAAAACCGTCGCCATGTTGTTTGGCAAATACACCATAACGAAGAGAAGACCAATATTCAAACATAATAATCTTAGTATTCCGGTGAAAGATAATATGCTGTACTTAGGTTTTCTTTTAGATAGTACGTTTAGTTGGGTAGACCACTTAGATATGGTACGTACTAAAGTTACTTCTTTCACTTGTAATATTCATAAAACTAGAATTAGAGATATGGGAATTTCACTAATTTTTTTAAAAATTTGGTATCATACGGTTTTAAAAAAGCAGATCTCTTACGGGCATGAGATATGGTACTCCGATCTAAAGTCTCGTGGCTTGCGTCGTTTGTCTTCAGGCCAACGTGTCTGCCTTTTGACAATAATTAGAACTTATCGCACAATTTCAACAGAGGCCTTGTGCGTCTTAGCTGGTATCATACCAATTGATCTCGAACTGTCAAACTTAGCACATTATTTTGCAATTATCTCAGGTGATGAATCAATTTCATTAGATGGAATGATGGCTATGTCTAGTACAGTAATGAAGAAAATTCCATCCTATTATTATCCGAATTTTTATGAGAATCACCATATAAATTTTATTAATCCAATAATTCGTTCAGTGCCAGCTAATAAGCATCCAATTATATTTACAGATGGTTCCAAGATGCCTGGAGGTGTGGGAGCGACATTTACTGCGTTTCAAAGAAATGAGATAATTTATGAGCTTAGAATTAAATTAAATGTTTTAAACTCTATATATCAAGCTGAGCTGAAGGCAATTTCTGAAGCCTTGCAGTGGTGTCAACAAAGTAACTTTAATCATTATTATATTTATACGGATAGTCTTTCTTCAGTTTCTTCGATTAAATGCCTGTTTCCCGACAATTACCTTTTGTTTGACATTTTTACGAAATTGCGTCTTTTGCAAAATAAGACGGTACATCTATGCTGGGTCAAGGCACGTGTTGGGATTAAAGGTAATGAACGTGCAGATTATTTGGCTAAATCCGTAATAGAGGAAAATAGATATGATAAAATAGTGGACATACCTATTCCAATCAGTAAAGTAAAATATCACTTCAAGAAGAAATGTATGCAGGACTGGCAATATCAATGGACTAACAGTACGAAGAATAGAGATACCTATGGCATTTTCAACAAGTCAACAAGGAATTTTTATGTTATTCCCAAGTTTGCGCTTATTTTATCTCGACGCATGGTGCTTTTCCAGCTCATTTACATAAAATTGGTAAGCGGAGTTCTGATAAATGCATCTGCGGTATTCGTGGAGATGTTCGTCACTTTCTCTTTGATAGATGCCAAGTTGTGCCATTTTCTTTTACTTATATTAAAAATCGTTCTCTTGAATGGAACATCAGAAATGTAATAATGTCTCGTTCGAATTACCGAAACTTGTGTGACATTTACAATGAACTTAACAGGAACTTTTCGTTCATTAAATACACTTTTTGAGTATAATTTCATGGACTATTTCTGTTTTTGCTCTGATGTTATTTTAATATATAGCAGGGGATAAAACTACCCCGAACTATTACCTTCCACAGAGCCTGACCAACTTGGACATTTTTTTTTAAACTTTTTCAGACATTCTTTAGTTATTTGGACAGTTTTCAACTTTGATTGTACATTTTTCGGATTTAATTGTAGACACTTTAATTATTTTTAAAGTTATATATATATATACATTCATAGTACTTTTCGCTCGCATATGTAATATCATGTTTGTTTTCGCACTGTACGTATCATTGTTTTTTTCATTTAATTTAGCTGTCAGATTATTGTATTTTGTGACATATCTGAATTTACAACTTGTTCTCTGTATATACGATCATCAAATTTATAGACCTTTATGTACGTAAAATGGCTTAAAAGAAAAAAAAAAGAAAAAGAAAGAAAGAAAGAAAGAGGGAAAGAAAAAAAAGAAAAAGAAAGGAAAAAGAAAGAGAAAAAAGAGAGAGAGAGAAAAGGGGAAAAAGAGTAAGGGAAAAGAGAAAAAAGGGGGGAATTGTTTATTAGATTTTCTTAGTTGCATATATAAGTATTACTTCGTGCTAGGGCACGTCTTTTTCTTTTATTCTATTTTCTATTTTTTAGGGCCCGTAGTTTGTCGAGCCTTTTGTCTTCGTTTTGATTTGTCTGGTGCTGACAGGGGTTGTTTTCCTCCGAGGGGTAACACACCTATGCCATATTTTGGTTGGTGCCTCGGATGGGTGATCGAGTGCGATGTCTCAGCGAAGTCATTTGACAGATTCAGAAGCTTGGAGAATTGTTGGTAGGTTAGAAGGGGGCCAAACTCAAGCCGAAGTAGCGCAAGCCATTGGAGTGTCACAAAGTGTCATTTCCAGGATCTGGAACCGTTTTTTGGAGAGTGGATGTGCAGGCCAAAGACCAGGGCAAGGTCGTAGACGGGCAACAACGCCCAATGAAGATCGGTATTTAGCGTTAACAGCTCGGAGACACCGAAACATGAACGCTACTCTTCTCAAACAACACCTTCGCTCGGCTACAGGCACCACGATTTCAACTCAGACTGTCCGAAACCGGCTCCATGCTGTAGGTCTGTATGCTCGCCGACCGATGGTATGTGTTAGATTAACATCAAGGCATCGTCGCGACCGCAGGGAGTGGGCAACCGAGCATGCCAACTGGAGGAGAAATGAATGGAGCAATATTCTGTTTTCTGACGAGTCCCGTTTTTCTGTGCATCCAGATAATAGGCGTATTTTCATCTGGAGGGACCGTGGCAGTAGGAATAATCCTGCATTCGTGCACGAAAGTGTCATATTTGACGGTGGAGGAGAGTTGGTGTATGGTGGCATCTCCATTGACGGGCGCACTGACCTCTACATCATTCGAGATGGAGCTCTGACTGGTCGCCGATATAGGGATGAGATCCTCAGACATATTGTAGTCCCTTACGCTGCAGCAATCGGAGATAACTTCATTTTAATGGACGATAATTGTAGGCCACATCGTGCAAGGAGTGGAGGATTTCCTTTTCGAGGAAGGAATCGTTCGAATGGAATGGCCAGCGTGTTCTCCAGGGATGAATCCAATCGAGCACGTTTGGGACGCTCTAGGAAGATGTGTTTCTAACCGCCAACAACCCCCACAAACTCTCCAAGAACTGGAAAGAGCTCTTCTGGAAGAGTGGGGTAGAATACCCCCAACTCGTCATTAATAGCCTCATTGAGGCCATGCCTCAAAGACGTTCAACGTTGCTGGCCGCCCGTGGAAACCATACACCCTACTGAAAATGATTTTCTTTGAAGAAAACATCTTTTTTTATTCTTTTTTTCTCATATGCACAAATGGTGTTTTTTTTCCTTTTGTACACAAATGCACAATAAAATTCATTTTTTCTGCCAAACATGTGTAATTTATTCTCATATAACCTACTATGTCTGTCGACCATGTATCAATCAGCTAAAAAGTTTCCCAGATACAAAATCCACCTAAAACTGCAATATCCTTTAATTGTTTTGAGCAGTGTATTTGAAAATTAATGCATTAAAAAAACTATCTTTTTTTTTTTTTTTTTTTGGAATTGGATGATTTTACTGCCAATACATAGATATTTTTAAAAAATAATACGCTTAAAAAATCTTCCATTAATAAAATATCACAGAAAAACACTAATAATAAATAGCAAACATAGTGAAGCACTGTAGCTGTTTTCAACACCTCTTTTTTTTATTTAAAATGCTTTTTATATTGCAATTTTCTGTTAGCATTAATGTCGTTCAAGTAAATATTTAAAAAAAATCTTGATAGCATCTTTTATAATTTAAATCTAATGAATAAAAACATTAGTTCCTTTCATTCATTCTTTTTCTTACATAGGTCCTAGAAAAAAAGTATGTTGTAGGTTTAAAAAATGTGTTTTTTTCCTAATCTAAAAAAGTATTCAGCTGAAACTTTTTGAGTTAAACAAAGATTTTTTTTTCTAATAAAATATAATGAAGAAAATTATTTTATTTTTTTCATGGAGAAATATTTCAAAATACATAATTTATTAATTTATTCTTCTTGTTTTTATATGAATGTATCAGAAAAAAAAGAGGAAATATACTATTGCATAGGTGTAATTTGAAAAATTGAAATTGGATGTTTAGAATGCGACAGATAAAAATTACAGTAGAACCCCGGTTATCCGAATACCGATTATTCGAAAATCGGCTTAACCGAAAGTCCCTAAAATAAGTCCATTGTGCGAAAAAATATTATTGTCAACTCTATTTTTACAGCTGTCAAATGACATCTTTCAACATATTTCGATTTACGATTACCATATTATTTGTAATTTTTAGATTAAAACAAGTCTAAATCATTTTAATACATTGAAGAGTTGTTTTAATACGTATTAGCTTTTTAAAAAGTTGAATCAAAACAAGCAAAAATCAAAACTCTGAAAAATGTTATTGCACACTGATAGAAATAGTTTAAAACCATGTTCTTTCTGAAATAAGCAAAGTCAACTTACTTATTTGGTCCATTGCATAATTTCGAGTGCGTTATTAAATAAACATACAACACTTTTTTTTTTCTTGCAAAATATGTTGTGATTTTTTTTCAACTCCAGGATGTTTGAATATAGTACCACAACATTTTTATTACAAATACATTCTAAATTACGATTACAGCTTCTCATCAAACAAGTTTTCACCATAAGGCTTCCTGTTATTCAAAAACTCCTATGGAACCCCGGTTATCCGAAAATTCCTATGGAACCCCGGTTAACCGAAAATGCTTCGGTCCCACGCTTTTCGGATAACCGGGGTTTCACTGTATATTAGTTTATAAATTGTACATCTTTAAATATTTTAAAGCTTTGAAAAAGAAACAAAGCATATGTCTGCTAAAATAAACACGTCCAAGAACACAGGCAGAGAAATTATCTAAGTAAGGTTTCAAATAAATGTAATTATGTATATTATGTATATCGTTCACGATTACTAAATGTGTATGTAAGTTGAATGTCATATTCAAAGTAAAGAGCTTTTGCCTTAATTTGAAAAGAATGAAACTATTTTTCACCCTGCTCTGTCTTCAATAGGAAAAACATTCTGTAAAAGAAATTTTTTTTCCAGTTCAGGTTTTCGACGGATTTGCATGTTTTATGGGCCATTATCCCAAAAACTCGTTTGTACAAAATGTCTGCCTCTCCGTATATCCATTGTACTATCAAAAGTTGTATAAACTTATGCATGGATATAAACCAATTTTTTTTGTGTATGCTTTTGACTAGTAGCAGTAGGCGGTCCTTAAATTTGGAAACAATTTGCCAGAAGGAAGCGCTGTAGTAGCGATTTTTGTGCCATTTTCATTATTCCATTATCTAAAAGTGTATGAAATTATGCACAGAATTGAATCAACTTTCATATTTATATATTTGACTATGGAAAGCAAGTCCTCCTTGAATTTATAAAGATTCTGCCAGAAAGTGGTTCTATAACAGAATTTTTTGTGCCATTTTCATTACTGTATCATCGAAAATGTCTGAAATTATGCAAAATTGAAACAGATTTTATATTCATGTTTTTGGCTATGGTAAGCAACTCTTCTTTCAATATCCAAGTATTCCGCCAGATGGGAGCACTGATTAGCAATTTTTGCATAATATTTTCCATTTTTCGTAATTCCATTGAACATCGGTGGCTCGTGAAGCAATGGGAACTTCGAATCCTTCTAAACTGACTATTTTGAAACATCTGATAATAAAAACTATTATGGTATTCGCATGGCAAATCGCATGGGTATGGCATTCGCGTGGTAATGGTATTCGCATACCATTCTCCTTCTTAGAGAAAATTGCCGAAGAGGAATTTTTAACCCAAATATATGTATCGCTTAAATGAACTAAATTATAGAATTCATGTTGTTAATAGATACAAATTTCTACAACATATACAGGGCTGCTAAAAAGTTCGGATAATTTTCCGATTGTAGATGGGAACAGCTGAAATTCGATTTTGACATGCGTTATACATTCGTGAAATAAGACGTAGTATTTTAATATTTTTAAACGGTGCAGTTTTGATGCATTTTCCTTATTGTTTTGGAAAGTGCTTCATTATTTTTTCTTGATGCATGACTTTTTCTTTCTTTTTTAATTTTCGGTAGTTTTAGCAGATTTGTTTTATAAATTATAAAGGTTACAACATTCATTAGAGATCTTTTTTTTTTCTATTGTTGTTGCTGCTTTATTCAAACTGATAGAGTGAAAGTGCTCTGAAAAATAAATGAACACATATACTGAAGTGAAAAAAACTTCTTTAAAACAACATAAAATAAATCAATTGCGTAAGACCTTTCGAAAGAACTTAGCCTTTCTTCGTCAGGCGCAAAAAGACGTGCGTCTACCACGAATGTAGGGGCACGAGTGCGGGTCGTGCACGAATTTGAGTCGTGCCCCTACATTCGTGGTAGACGCACGTCTTTTTGCGCCTGACGAAGAAAGACTAAGTTCTTTCGAAAGGCCTTACGCAATTGATTTATTTTATGTTGTTTTAAAGAAGTTTTTTTCACTTCAATATTAATTTACACCAGTTTCATCTTTTTATATTGGAACATATATAGATTTTTTTCTTTCTGTAATTAAACGCTTTTATTAACAATACATAGGTATTTCAGAAAAACAATGCACTTAAAAAATCTTCCTTTAAAGAAGAGGCAGAAAAACACTAATAACAAATCACAGTGGCAATAAAACACTGTCTTAGTTTTATTTTCGTTTAAAATAATTTTTTGCTTGCAATTTTCTGCAAGCATAAATGTCATTCAAACACATAAAAAAATTAGACACCTTCTTTTATTATCCAAATCCGATGAATAAAAACATTAATCATTTTTATTCTTTCTTTATTGATAGATACAGAAAAAAAAAAGGAACTAAAAATCTTTTTTTTTTTTTTTTTTTTTTTTTTTTCACATTTGAAAAAGTGATTTGCTAAAACTTTTTGATAGGTGAACAAGGGGTTTTTTTTTTCTTTTTTTTTTTTCCTAACAAAATATAATGTAGAAGAATTATTTTCATTTTTTTCACAGGGAAAATTTTCAAAATGCATGAATTATTAATTTATTCATACTATTCTTAAATGTATGTGTCTGAATGACAGAAAAAAAAGGAAAAATACTTTTGCACAGAGGAAATTTGTAAAACTAAATTGGAATGTTTAAAATGTGACAGATAATTTTTTCTTTTTAAATCATACTATATCACTAAATATTTTTAAGCGATAGAAAAAGCAAAATATTTTATCTGTCAATGTATCCTGATTTGTTTTTTAATGCTTTAAAATATTTAATGATATAATACGATTCAAAAATATTTTTTATTTTATCTTTTGTGTATTTAAAAAAAGAGTATTATCAGCATTGTTTACGCTGAGTAAAAGATTGTGAAAATTAAGTGTCAGAATCCAAATTAAGAGTTTTGAATCTCAAGGTGATTCTCAAATTCTTTGCTCAAGAACGCGAAACTTTCTGCCACATTTTTAAATCCGTTTTTAAAAGTAAATGCATAAAATTGGTAGACATTATGACTGAAGCGATTTGGAATCTAGTAAAGTTTCCAATTTTCGATAAATCTCCAGTAGCCAAACAATATTGGACCAATATTGGCTACATCTTGGAGCAATATTGGCACATTGGCGGAATATTGGCATGAAATATTGCTCCAATATTGGGGTGTTTACATTTTGCCTTTATTTAGCCAATATTTTGCAGCCAATATTATGCCAAAATTGGGGTTTTATTGAAAATATTGCCAATAAAATGCCAATATTGGATAAATATTAGAATTTCATTGGAAATATTTCCAATGTAACGCCAACATTTGTATAATATTGGCGTTTTATTGGCAATATTTCCAATGAAACCTCAATATTGGCATAATATTGGCTGCAAATATTGGCTAAGTAAGGGCAAAATGTAAACATCCCAATACTGGAGCAATATTGATGTATTATTGGCAATATTTCTAATTAATGAAATATTGGCGCAACGTTAGACCAATATTGGTTTGCTACTAGGGATAATTTAATTATCCAGTTATAAGCTATTTCTGTAAAGTGGCAACAAGTTTTTCATCTTTCTCGAGCTACCACATCGGTAATTGGGTTCAAAATGTCCACCTCAACCGTATTTTTTTTTTTTAATTTAATGTCTTTACATAAAAATAGAAAAACAATTCGATTATATATTTTCTTAGTAAGAACACTTGCCGATTTTACGTGAACAAACATTAATTCGTAGATATGTCACAAAAATACCTCTTTTGAATTTAAGAACAGATTTACTTCAAAAACCAAGTTTTAAAAAACATTTTGTTACAACATAAAAAAAATTATAATCTTTCTCTATGCTTTTCAGGCGATGCATGATTCCGTATAAACTTCTTAACTTTGCAAGTAATTTGAATAATCCTAAATAGTTTCAGACACATATTCTACACCAGAGTTGTTTCACCCGGATATTTTAGCCCCTTTTCGAAAGTTTCTTATTACTAACTTTTTTTAAATATAAAACAAGTTTTATTTTTAAAAAACATAAAAATTTTAAATTATTAATATTTGCATGCTTTTTTATATTCAATCCAGCATCAAATTCGTTACCTTTCTAAAGTTTTTGAGATGAGCCCCTTGGAAAATATAATTCAAAATTTACTATGTTTACACATTTTCTGCAAGTTTTATATGAGCATGACTATCTCTATAAGATGTAAAATGCAATGAATCGCATAAGTGTGTGTGCGCGCGCGCGCCTTTGCGTTTAGAATGTTTTCTATTGCTTGCTTTCTTTATTAATCATAAAAATCCATTTAAAAAAATGTTATTTTTAACACTTGGATGTTTTTGTTTTGTAAGCAGCATTGGGACTTATGTCCCATATCTACAAAAGTTTTTGAGATAAGCGCTTCTCAACCAAATGTAATTTTACATTTTTTATGATTTATATTGACACTGGAGTTTATTTTCATATGAGTATAGCTATTGCTATGAAATGTAGGAGAGAACGGGGTACACGTGAACATGGGTCAAATGGGAACATCACAGTTTTTTAATAGTTATATATATATATATATATATATATATATATATATACAGGGTGTCTATAAAAGAACTCCGGGGTTTTGAGGCAAAATATTTTAATGAAATAAAAAACATACATACATGTTTTATACATGACTGAAAAGCTTACATTTTCAAGTTTTTTTTAACACTTAGTAAAGTTCTATATGAGCCCCGTTAGTGGCACGGCAGACGTCTAAACGGTATTCTACCTCTTCTCATGTCCTGGCGAGCATGTTTGGGGAGACGGTTGCCACACAATTGACTATTCGTTCCCTGTTGATCTTGGTAACCCCAACTCCAGGCTACGTCTTGTCAACGATTTCTTAGGGCTTCGAAAGCATGAAGCTCGGATTCTGTCCACTTTCTCTTGAGACACATTCGGCCTACCCGGCGACTTTTGCTTCAAAACACTTCCTGTTTCCTTAAATGCACTGAACCACTGACGAATGGTTTTGTCAGAAGGCCGGTTAACACCATAGTTACGTCGAAAGTTTCTTTGTACGGTAACTACAGACTTTGTTTCTATGAGCCAAATAACACATTGAACCTTTTGTTGCGGAGTCGCCATCATTTCAAGGTCAACGCTCTGCAGCGCCTCCAACAGTTGATGCAAACATTCCCAATTCGTATGAGTAAAACTTTTTGAGCTTCAGAGAAATCGACTAAATTTTGCTATCTTTTATAGTTAGTGAGATATGAATTTTTAAAACCCCGGAGTACTTTTATAGACACCCTGTATATATATTAAATTATCGAAGATGGTAGCACCTGTAGACATGTGGTAAAAATGTTTTGAAGCTCTTTGGCATTTCGTTCGACCTCAGTAGCCAAAACTCTGTTTATAGATCTCAAAATAAAATCTCAGTTACAACTTGATAAGTGAATAGCTTTATTTATGTATTCATTCCTTTGAATTTTAATGTAACATTTACTATTAAAGGCATATTACTGTTTATAAAGATTTTAATAAACACTTTTTTTCTTCTAAAATTGAAAAACATTGTTAGTGATTGACCAATTTGACACTAGCAGCCATGTGGGACACTTGTGAGCAGGTTCGTTGGGGCAGATATGAACAGTTCATCAATCTATGATTCTGTTCCGTTCAGATAATTTCATGAGAAAAAAATGTCAGCTACAATATCTATAATTTTCCTGAAATAGAAGATTTTTCCGTCATACAAAGTTGATTTTTTCTTGAAACTTCCACAAACATATCTATAAGCAAATACATAAAGAGCAACAAGCTCGTTTATGTTCAACTAAAATTTAAATTTAATGTTTTCTAAAATGCAATTAATGTTAAGTATTATATTACTAAACGTTTTGCAACATTTTTTATGCATTGCTAATACAAAACTTATTAAGCTAAGCAACTTTGCCTTTTTTTATTTTATTTGTTTCAAATTTGCATTGATCACTTACTTTCTCTTCTAAAACATCTATGCATATGACGCTTTGAATGAAAATAGATATCAGACATATTTTAAGAAAGTAAAAATTTTAAACTAATAATTACCGTAAAATCTTGATTTTAAGCTCCTCTTCAAAAGCAAAATAAGTTAAATTTGGCGGGGGGGGGGGGATATAATCGAGATTTAAGAAAAAGAAACTTTAAAATATTCTTCTTTATCATTATTTTAGAAGTTATTAAGTCAAATAAAGGAGTGGAAATCTTTCGTTTTCGGCAGATTTCTGATAAATATTATATAAATACCTCATTTTTAATAATTTCTCCCAAACAAAAACCCCTAAGTAAAATTTAAAAGCTTTATTTTTTATTTTTCAATTTTACTACTTTATTTTTTTTATTGCATCAATAAGTAATCAGTCATTTAAGCCTTCCTCCCTTCCCTTCAAATATATTTATTTTCAAATTATAATACAGTAGCCCCTCGTTATATCGCGCTTTTCGGGAGACAAGAAAAATGCGCGATATATCCGAATGCGCGATATATCCGGGAAAGCGGGTGATTTAGCACAAATTTTACATCTTTTATGAGCATACATCTTAAAAATAAAATTAGTAATTTAAGTACAGTAATAAAAATAGTAAATAGAGTAATAGTAAGTAAAATAATAGCAAGTAAAAAATATCTTATAATGAAGACAGAAAAATTCCATGTACCTTTTTTACTTTATGTATGATTACACATGTGTATTCATATTTTGCATTTTCTACTGAAGAAGGAATCTAAAGTCGTCTGCTTAGATTTTTCTGAAACAACTTGTTTTCCAGAAAATATCAGTGAGCGAAAATTAATCAATTGCATTTCATTTATGTGAGTGGAGTTGCATCTTTCGAATGCAATGTATGCTTTCTCAAGCATAACAACGGCTTCCTTAATGGAAACAGGTGTCGTTTCTTCTTCATCATCATCATCACTGTCTGCGTCTTTAGGATCTTGTACATCAGCTATGATCTGCTGATCTGTAAGAGTTTCACAAATCGGTTCGTCATCTTCTACATTTATCCAAGTTTTCAAATCATCTTCGTTAACATTCAAACCCAGTGACTTGGATTGTTGAACTAGAATATCTATAGAATCTTCTTCATTAGCATCGAGTTCGACATTGTTTAAAACTTTCGACCAGCATTTGGAAATGGTTTCGGACCTAACAGCGGACTACGCTTTTTCAGAGATGTACATGGCATCTTTTAAACTCACATTTTTCAGAGCCTCAGGCAGTGGCCGTTCTTCTATGAACAACAGATTTCTCAATAACTCCCGTCGATAGTTTTTTTTTTTTTTTTTTTTGAAAGCAGCAATTATTCCTTGGTTTATTGGTTGAAGAAGACTTGTTGTGTTTTGCGGCAAAAACATAGCTTTAATATTTTTATCCGATGACATAAGTTCTTCTTCACTGGGATGAGCTCGGCATTGATCTATCAAGAGCACAGCCTTTTCTTCTAAACCCTTATCTCTGAGAAAACCACGAACTGATGAGGATAAAATTATCGAAAAACCATTTCTTAAATAAGGATTGTGTCACCCAAGCATTTCTGGAGCTTTCGTATATCAGTGGCAGATTTTTCCTATTTACATTCTTCAAAACTCTAGGATTTTTGCTCTTACCTACAAGGAACGGCTTTAACTTATGACTTCCCTCTTTATTTGCTGCAAAAAGGAGTGTCACCCTGTCCTTTTGTTTTTTGTATCCACAAGTCATCGAACTGTTCTTATAATCTTGTGTTCTATTTGGCAACAACTTCCAGTAAAGTGCAGCTTCGTCGGCATTGTATATCTGTTCGTCTTTTAAACCTAAATCATCCAGTTTTTTCTTCAATTCAGCAGGAAATTTCAAAGCAGCTTCTTCGTCAGATGATCTCTTTTCTCCGTGAATTACACTCTGTCCAATGCCATGCCGCTTTTGCCACCGCCAAAACCATCCATCGCTCGCTTCAAAATCGATTTCTTCATACGGCTTTAGCTTTTTCGCCAAGATTTTCGCTTTCTCTTTTATGATGGGACCTGATAAAGGAACTTCCAGTGCACGTTGTTCTTTGAACCATAAGATTAATGCCTTGTCTAGCTCATCGTCATTTGCCATTGGAGCTCTTTTTCTATTTAGTCCTTCAGTTTGATCCACGTTTTCTACAAATTTTCTTAATTTGATTCTTCTTTTAGCCACCCTCTTACAGTAGAAGCTCCAACGCCTAGCTCATTAGCAATCGAAATTTGCGTTGCACCTTTTTTAATTCTTTCAATCGCGTCCATTTTTACTTTTAGAGGCAGGCCGACTCGTTTAGCAGACATGATAATTCGAGAAGGGCTCCGAATTAACAAATGAACTCGGTGAAAACTCAACTGAAATAATAATAATTAAAAAAAATCCCCAGGCTTTTTTCCAAAATGCGGACAAAATCCCTAATTTCGCAACACTTGTTCAGATTCCTACCATTGAAGTGACAGCAAAAATAAGAAATTACATTATGGCCCAGCCAATGGGATGCGATTTATCCATCTGCTTTCTTTTCACCCTCTACCTTCCCCCCCCCCCACCCCTGTCTCTTATTATTTCATATCAGGCTTTTTTCCACTTTGCATGATTTATTATTTAGCACGTTAAATTATTTTTCGTAGCAGAATTATCGAAGAAAAAAAACAGAAAAAAAGTTGGGAGACGTAGAACATGCGCGATATATCCGAATACGCGATATATCGAGGCGCGATATAACGAGGGGGTACTGTATTTTGCTTAAACATATTACTCAGAAACCATATATATAAATATATATATATATATTTAAATTTAATGTTTTCTAAGGATTATATGTACATGTATATAACCCTTAGGGTTATATATAGGGTGTATATATAAGGGTATATATATATAGGGTATATATAAGGGTTATCTATATATATATATATATATATAACCCTTAATTGTAAAACAATATATATCAATAAAACATGAAAAAATTAATTAAAGGAAAATATTCGAAATTCGGGTAGATACCATGGTAGATTCGTCAGACCCGAAATACTATGGAACTACAAATTAAGTGTGTGGTTTAACCTTCGTATCAGCCATGAAAAAGCAAAATAATACAAATTTGGGATTACCAACACACATAAAATTAAAATAAAATTGAGATTAACATTAAAAATTAATAACATTATGAAAATTGGTAGAATTGGAAAAAAAACATACCAGAAACCAGACACTATATTTACCCCTAAAATTGTAGCAAAAAATAGACTGTTATGATTACATACAACAGTTGCCAAACAAATAAGTATATTGTAAAATATGTTTGGACCTAGGAGTATATCACATTAAATTACTTTATGGTGAATTTAACAGATGTACAACTAATGATTATGATAACAAATGAATAATAGAATAAAAAGCATGTCAAAGGATATTTTCAACTTGTGAATACACTTGCCCCACGTATGTTTACAACTATTCCGTTGTTGGCTCGCATGTGAACAATTTTTTTTTTGAATTTATAAAACTATTTTTAAAAAGTAAGAAGAACTATAAATATCATTTTTAAAAAATACCATGTGTAAAAAAAGCTCTGTTTACTATACTGATTTGTTTTTGTTTATAGAAATTGACCCAGTTGTTTAGAAAAAGTTATGTATATGTGAGTCGTTCACATATACCCCGAATCTCCTATGTGCAACGCAGAAGCGACTATGTATAGCTAAACACTATCGACTTATGATAACATTGTATGTTTCCATTCATGTGAAAAATAGAGCCCTTCATTGTTTGCTAACAGCTAAAGTTCGCCCTGGTAACTGAAAAGTTGAATAAGCCTGTACTACACATTTCGGAAATGCAAAAAAAGTTTAAAATAAATTTGATTTTCTTTTAATCCAATAAAATCGAATTTTTCTTTAAAACTGGCTAGAAAGCAAACAAGGGCAGCTAATAATTCTTTTTAGAACATTAGCGTGTGAAGGCGGAGATTTCTTTAATAGACTTCTTTATTTTGGTGTAAAATATTACCGGCAGTGAATGGTGCAACACGTCAAGCTTTAAAAAAGATCAATCAAGCATATAACGATTGACCTAATTTCACTCAGTTTTTACTAAGTTTGACATTTTCTTTTATCTATTTCTCTAATTATTGAATAATTTATCCATTACAGACTTCCAGCTGTACATCTCAACACCTATACCATGTACTTCCATACACCGTTTTTAATTGAGAAATGTAACTCTATACTACCGATCTTGCAAAGCGTAAATATCTTTTGTAAGCTTTTAATTAATTCTAGACAACATTTATTTTAATGAAATGGGAATTAATAAATTAAATTCACTGTCTCCCCTCTGATCTGTTGATTAAATATTACATAACTGTCTGTCTAGTGACGCAAGATATTGAACCTTTCTTACTCTGTTTGTTCCGTTAATATAATTTAAGTTTTCGGGCGAGAAACATAATTGTTAGTTTGACGAGAAGAATACTGTTTAGCAGGCATTTTATCTTCCAAAAGTAATTAAACTCTGTAAACGATTTCTTGAAAAAGAGAATTAAAACTCGGAAAATAATTACCAATCACCAAGGAAGAAAAATTTAATGGAATTATTTTGCCGAATTCAAGTACTATATTCTTAAATAATTCATTAAGATTTTGTTGTATTTATATGTAAAATGTATTTAAAATAAAATTTAGATTGCGAATAAAATATAGAGGAGTGTTTTTAGGTTTCATAATATTTTTGAATTTCCAAAGAAAATTGTAAAACTGGTAGCATAACAATATCAGTAATATAAAATATTTTAAAAAATGGTTACTTTTATATTAATCGCGCGCAAGTGATATATCACATAACATTGTTGTTCCATATTGTATTCATTTCATTCAAAAGGTAAACCTTTTTACCGTTTTTATTTGAAATACAATTAAAATACATAATTTTCACTCATTTCATTTAAAGTATATGCATTTAAAATGTATGACTTTCCAAATTTTATTTTAAATAATAAACAGAAAAATAATAAGAATCAATATTACAATAAATAAATAAAAAAAAATTTATCTAACAGCCCTGAAGAAAGGTTGGATATGCCTTTACTACACAATTCAAAAAAGCAAAAAACATGTAAAATAAAATTGATTTTTTTAATTCAATAAAGTCGAATTTCTCTTTAAAATGGATTAGAAAGTCAACAAACGCAGCTAATAATTCTTTTAGATGATTAGCGTGTGAAGGTGGAGATTTTCTTTTTTTAGTATACCTCTTTATTTCTGTGTAAAATGTTGCAGACGGTGGTGAGCAATGCCATATCAAACTCCAAAAAATATCAATCAAGCATATGAAGATTCATCGAATTTCACTCACCTTTATTAAGTTTAATATTTTATTTCATTTATTTCCCTAATTATAATTATTGAATTATTTATCCGCTACAGACATCAAGTTGTACATCTCAATATCTGTACATGTACATCAATACATATTTTTCCAATTGAGAAATATATCTGGATGCTACCTATCTTGTAAACTTTTAATTAATTCTGGTCAAAATTTATTTTAATGTAAAGGGAATTAATAAATTAAATTCACTGCATTGTCTCCCCTCTGACGTGTTCATTAAACATTTCATAACTGCTTATCACATAACTGTCTATCTAGTGGCGCAAAATATTGAACCTTTCTTACTCTGTTCCGCTAATATAATTTAAGTTTTCGGGCGAGAAACATAATTGCTAGTTTGACGAGAAGAATAGCTTTTTAACAGTCATTTTAACTTCCCATAGTAATTAAACTCTATAAATGATTTCTTGGCGAAGAAAATTAAAACTCGGAAAATAATTACCAATCGCTAAGGAAGAAAAATTTAATGAAATTATTTTGCCGAATTCTTCAGCCATTTTCTTAAATAATTCAGTGAGATCGTGTTGTATTTATATGTAAAATGCAATTAAAAAGAAAATTTAGATTACGATTTAAATATAGAGGAATGTTTATTTTTGGGTTTCGTAATATTTTTGAATTTCCAAACAAAATTGTAAAATTGATAGTATAACAATATCAGTATTATATAATATCTACTAAAAAACACTTTTCAAAAGTTAAAAAAAAAAAAAAAAAAAAAAAAAAAAAAAAGGCTAAGCAAGTTAAAAAAAAAAAAAAGTTGAAAGTTGTGTTTAAAAAATAGTCTGATATCAAATTTCCAAACTTATACTATGGTATTTATTTAACATTTTCCATTAAAAAAATTACTATTTGTAAGACAATGCCTTTGCATATGTTGATAGAAATCCATTTCTCTTGTATTAAATACATCGTAACGTGGTTTGAAAATTCAATTGTTTTAAAATTATGCGTGATGGGCTTGGCGGCCATTTTTCCATATCGTATACTAATTTCTATGTACCCAAATCCATAGTTAAAATTTAAAACTCAAAATTGTTACTTAAGCAGACATTTCCGTACTAAAATTCTGGTATTGAAATTTAAAAGTTTTGTTTAATAGAAGGGAATCTATAAATGGATCGCTGTATGGTAACGCGTTAAATATGTCTGTCCATAGTTAAAATCAGAAGCTCTAAGTACTTAATGCAAATTTATTACGCTTTCCTTTACAAACTTGGTGCTTAGAAATTTGTGTAAAATATGAAAGATGTCCGCCAAGCCCATCATGCATAATTTTGAAAATTCGAATTTTCAAAACACGTTACAATGTATTTAGTACAAGAGAAAAGGATTTCTATCAACATATGCAAAGGCATTAACTTACAAATAGTAATTTTTTTAATGGAAAATGTTAAATAAATACCATAATATAAGCTTGGAAATTTGATATCAGACTATATTTTAAACACAACTTTCATATATATATATATATATATATATATATATATATATATATATATATATATATATATATATATATTTTTTTTTTTTTTTTTTTTTTTTTTGAAAAGTGTTTTTTAGTAGATATCAGTTGTTTTTTTTTTTAAGAGATTATATAAAATTTAAATACCGTATTTTCGGGTGTATAGTCCGCGGCTTATACAAGAAAAAAAACCTCCCAAAAAGCCGCAGCGGCTTATACACGGTGCGGGTTATACAAAGATTTTTTTTTTTTTTAATTGGAAATCGTGATATTTTTTCTACAATTTTTAAACCTTTAAAAATTTGAAAAAAAAACATCGAAATTTGTACATTTTTTTTTTTGGCTATGCCTTGAAATTTAGAGAGTTCTCCCATGTTTGTAAAGGCTTTTTTTTACTGCTTAAATACAGTTATTTCTGGATTTGGAAGAACTGTCGCAACTATCGCCAAGTATTGCACTGATAGATGTATAATAGCCATTGTGTTTATAGAGTATAAAATCCAAAATCCGGAACCCTTCCAATCTCGACAATTCTGAATTTAAGATCATTTTTAGTTTATTCTTCAAAAAAAAATAATCTACCGACCCTGTTGCAAAGAACAAAAAAAGTGCGTGATTTATATCATTTAAGAACGATTCAGAGCAGTCGTTCTTTTTCGAAACGATTCCGAGGAATCATTCCTTTACAGAGTCGTTTCATTTCGGAAGGAGTTCAAGGAATCGAACTTTTCCGGAGTCGTTTCATTTCAGATAAAGTCCAAGGAATCGTTCCTTTTCGGAGTTGGTACCTTACCCTGTTGCAAAGAATAAAAAAAAGTGTGTGATTTATGTCATTTCGGAACGATTCAGAGCAGTCAGTCTTTTTCGAAACGATTCCGAGGAATCGTTCCTTTACAGAGTCGTTTCATTTCGGAACGAGATCTAGGAATCGAACTTTTCCGGAGTCGCTTCATTTCAGATGGTGTCAGAGGAATCGTTCCTTTTCGGAGTTGGTGCATTTTGGATCGATTCCGAGGATTCGATCCTTTTGGAAACCAATGACCTAAGATACGCATACATTTTATGTCCGAAATTTTGAATTTATCACCGATTTTTTTTTTTTTTAATTTTCGAAATTTTTTTTTTAAATATCACGTTTTTTTGAAAAAAAATGCGCGTAAACGCCGCATCGCTTGAAATTTTATCTTAAAACACGTAAACGCCGCGGCGTTTCTTCCGAAAATTACGGTACTGATAATCTTAATTTTTTAGCCCAATTACTGTAGGTATTATGCATCACGAAAAAATTTGGTAAATTTGTGTTAAAAATTATGACTAATGGCTTCTAATTTCGAACCCTGGTCGAAATATACGTTCGTAAATGGTGTATAGCCCGCGGACTATACACCGATGCATCTCCGCGGGTTATAAACGAACTTTTTTTACTGCACTGCTCGATTTAGGGGTGCGGGTTAAACGCAGGATGCGGCCTATACACCCGAAAATACGGTAATCTTCTCACTTAAATTGGAATGAGTTCTCATAAAACCTCTGTAAGTAAAAAGTAAGAAATATATGTGTACATTGTATTTATATATCATTTATTTCTTAGAGTAATTTATCCTTTATAAATATGAAAATTTTGTAAAAAACTGATAGAATCGAAATAAAATTTAGATCTATAGTTGCTATTTTAGTTAGATATGATACGAAAATCTAGTTTAGCAAGCAAATGAATAATAAATTGAAATTTCTCTTTCGGGAATTTGTGCCAATACACAGACACTTACTTGAATACATTTGTGCAGGCCTGTATTTTATCTGCTACCTTTACAGAGAACCTTTACCTGTTACCTACTATTTAGCTTAATTTTAATTCAGACTAAAATACTCTTAAAACTAGTAAAATCACACTTCGAGAAATTATCATCCATTGACGGTCATATATCTAATATTTTGCGTGGACCTGTAAATCATTTTATCTGTATTCAGTAAACATCTTTTAGTATACTAAATATAATTCAGCATAAAAATACATAACTAATTTAAAAACACGAATTCATTTATTCCTCGGAAAATGGAGCCAAAGATATTTTCTGATTTGTTTGTCTGCCCGCGAACGAAAAGCCAAGCATTTACAATATATATAACATATTAAACTCATTTAACTCAATTAGTATTTTGCGTGGTCCTGTGAAACGTTTTATCTGTATTCAGGAAACATCTTTTAGTATGCTAAATGTAATTCAGCATAAAAGTGAATAACTAATTTAAAAACACAAAATCATTTATTCCTAGGAAAATAAAGATACTTTTTAGCTCACAGGCTATCATAGCCTGAAAGCTTATGTGCCCGTCCGTTCTGTATGTACGTTCGTATCTTCGTTCGTGCGTAACGCGATAACTCATGATAAAAATATCGGATCCACTTGAAATTTTGTATATAGGTATATCCTGATAAGGCGCTTCCCTGATTAGTCTTTGGAGTTCATTCGATATGTATAAGAGGGGGAACGGGGGGCTCATGCCCCTCCCCTTAATTGATACAAACGAGATTTTCATGCAGAATTAACAGTTTTCGTTCAAAATTTAGATATAGGATCATTCTGATGAGGCGATACCGTGACTGTTATCAGGTGTTCATTGAATAAGTATAAAAAGGGGGAACGGGGGGCTCATGCCCCTCCCCTTAATTGATATAAACGGGATTTTCATGCAGAATTAACAGTTTTCGTTCAAAATTTAGATATAGGATCATTCTGATGAGGCGATGCCATGGCTGTTATTAGGTGTTCATAGAATAAGTATAAACAGGGGGAACGGGGGGCTCATGCCCCTCCCCTTAATTGATATAAACGGGATTTTCATGCAGAATTAACAGTTTTCGTTCAAAATTTAGATATAGGATCATTCTGATGAGGCGAGTTCGTGGCTGTTATTAGGTGTTCATTGAATAAGTATAAACAGGGGGAACGGGGGTTCTAATGCCCCTCCCCTTAACTTGTATAAATGGATTTTTCAATCAGAATTGTCAGATTTCGTTCGAATCTCTGAATAGTTTTGGAAGTTTAATGGTTAAGTATAAAAGAGGAGAATAACTCCTCTTAAATTATATAAATGTTAAATGGGTTTTTATTAAGAATTATCCGATTTGCTCGGAATTTTGGATATAGGTTTTTTAATATGATAAAGCATGTACTTGATAGTTTAGGAGGTTCAATGATTAAGTATAAAAAAGGAGAAAGGGGAGAGCTGTTTCCCCTTCTTAATTTTTTTTTCGAACGGAATTAACGAAAATACAAGGCTGTAATGTATAATTAGTATGCGTAGTCTGTGAGCTCAATGCCATCAGTTTAACTGGGCAATATTCTTTTTTATTGATTTGCTTGCCTGTCTGCAAACGAAATGCCTATCTTTTACTGTTTAGCTAAAATTTAACTCAGAATAAAATACTCTTAAAACTAGTAAAATCATACTTCCAGAAATTGTCATTTGTTGACGGCTATATATCTATTTTTTGCGTGGTCCTGTAAATCGTTTTATCTGTATTCGGTAAACATCTTTAAGCATGCTAAATTTAATTCAGCATAAAAAATGCATAACTAATTTAAAAACACGAATTCATTTATTGCTAGGAAAAGGGAGCCAAAGATATTTTCTAATTTGTTTGTCTTCCCGCAAATCTAAATCCTGTACTTTATTATTGATGATTATAATTGGTTAATATTGGTCTGGAGGCCATCTTTTCGTATTTGACATTAAATTCTAATGTACCCAAATTCGTTGTTAGAATCCAAAAGTGTTACTTATTCAGACATTTAGATAGCAGACACTTCCGTACTTAAATACTGGTGTTAAAATTTAAAAGTTTTGTCCAGTTATATTTAATCTATATGGTATCGTTGGATGGTAACGGGTTAAATATTAATTAGAAATTTGCGTAAAATATGAAAAGATGGCCGTAAATCGATAAGATATAAAATACTATTGGTTAATATATTTGTACAAAGTTAGTTCGGTTGGTACAATTGGTACGGTAGTTCCAGAGATTACCCTCTTTAATTAAACATTTTATGGTAAAATCGTATTTCATCATACAGTGACGTCAAAGTTGTTATCTATATTGTTTCTCTACTCACACACGAAGCGAATTTCGTTTACCATGGTTCTCTTTTTAAATAAAATCACCCTCAACTCATTTTTTTTTTCAAAGTTTTGTTTACACTAGGAATGAAACTTTAAATGCTAATAATTTTAAATGACTACACTTTAGAAGATATCTCTTCCTTCAAAAATTAATTTTGTTTTAAAAATCTTTCTGAAAATGAACTTTTATACTGTTTTATTCAAAAAAATAATCTCGAAAAAAATATCTGATTGGCATATGAAACTTGAAGTGGCAGCATCTAAAATGATTTGCTCTACTATAATGTATCTAGTACACGATTGGCGGGTTTATCGCATTTGGCATAATTTCTTAATTAATTAGCAGTTTTTTGCTTATTAAGCATAGAAATTTTTTTTTAAAACTGAATTTTACAAAAGCACGTAGCTTGAATAATTACCTCTCCGAAAATGCATTCTATACTTCTTTCTGTCCCTTATTTAAGTCTGTACCTTGATTGAAAAAAAAATGTTTGACGAAGAAAAAAGTGATCATTTTCAGTATCTCGACGTTTTTTAAAAAATCGGTACTACTCTATTATCCCATCGACCAATTTCGCCAAATTATACAAATCGCCAAACTAATAGCCAAATTATATATATTGACATAATTTTTATTTTAAATAACGAAAAAACAAATAATTAGTGGAATATTAATAAAAATACAAATAAAAAGTCGAAATAAAAATCACTGAATGACATTTTAAACACGTGAATCGTATTTAATGTCATTGAATGTGACATTCACGATCATCCATTATTGGCATTTAATCTTACAGTTTGGCGATAATTTTTTGGTGGACGGGATAACCTAGTAGTACAAAAAAATATTGTATCTTTCTTTATAATTATTATAGAAAGACGAGTTTGATCTCAAATTAAAGCTTTTCTTCGTTAGATTCTTCTAGTTTTCGTTTTATTTCTCTGTGATAGTTGATTTCTTAAAAATCTTCAATTTTAAGATGCCATTTTTGGTCGATTTAACATGGAGAAGTTGTCTCAAGTATATTAAACAGTATGTTAGCGGTCGTTATGTTATTGGCGTTTATTCGTTTGGCGGACATATTATTATTTTTTTTTTTTCTAGCTTGGCTTGGCAGAACGACCGTCCTGCTTGATTTAAAAAAACGGTTACTTTTATGTTAATCGCGCGCAGTTGATAAATCACAAAACATTGTTATTCCCATATGATATTCATATTGTATTCATTTCATTCAAAACAAACTTTTTACCGTTTTTATTTGAAATACAATTAAAATACATAATTTTCACTCATTTCATTTAAAATCCATACATTTAAAATGTATGACTTTTCTAATTTTAATTAAACATAAAAAATAATAAGAAGCATAAGAGCAATAAACTTTTAAAAGTTTTATTTAACACCAAAGAAATGTTTTTAATTTGCACACACGAAATATAAAAGCTGTTATTGGCGATTAAAACATGGTATTGGCGAGATTTTTACCCGATTAACACATAAGTACTGATAAAAATAATTATTTCTTAAAAGGTGTAAAATATGTAAACCCCAAAAAAGTCTTTATATATAAATTGTTTACATGTTTCAGCTTTACCGAAGCCTTCATCTATAAAAATCAGAATTGTATACAGCTGCATGATCTGTAATACAACCATCTAAAACACTATCATTTACGTTTTTCCGTTCTCTCTCAGATTACTCGCATTGTTTTATTTTGTTACTAACTCATCGTGCCATCTCTTACCCATCATTTATTTTACCATCTTACCATTATTTTATTACTCACCCATCATATAGGATAAGTCTTGCAATCGTTTTGAAAATCGAAAAAAATTAGATTTACACGTTTCAAATATTGGAGATTTCGAAAAACATATTTTTAGAAAAAAAATTGCCGTCCGTCCGTCTGTGTTGTGTTTGTCTGTGTGTCTGTAAACACCCCCCCCCCCCCCGAACAAATTGAGATAAACACTTGAAATTCCGTATGTACTTAGCATGTAAAAATGGAACGAAGTCTATTTAATATTAGTAACCTTGCTTACTCGAAACTATATTTTTTTTTTTTTCGGACGCTTGAAAAATTCGTTCTGATGAAAGGTATATAAAAAGTGGGAGTAAAAGGCAATAAAATAACACAAATTTTGCATGAAAAATGGAGTCGATCGGATTGTTAGTTGCCGAGATATTTGTAATTCTGTTTTCCATATTCTTCGATTTTTTATGATTCTGTATTTTATTCAAATTTCAATCCAAAGATATATTTTAATTGGAAATGAGACTTAGTAGACTGTTATTTAATATGATTATTATTTTTGGGAGTTACAAGGATATTTCTTTGACGCAATTCGGTACTACTTGATTAGTTTGGTGTTTTATATAATTTGTCGAAATGAGTTCATCAGCAATTCATTAATAGAGCATTGCTACGTATATTAAAAATATTTAAATATATACGCATAAATTTTGTTTTGGAATTGCGATGCATTTTATAAATACTTTTCACATGTTTTGTTTTTATATATTATATTATGCATATCCATGATGGGTAGGCATTGCGGTGCCCCCAACGACTAGTTTTTGCATCAATTTTTATTTGCATGCTCATAACCATGGAGTAATTCAACGTGAAAAGAGAAAGAGAAAAACGTGAATGGTGGGATTTCCAATTACTGCATTATAGATTAGGCAGCTGTAGTAAATTACTGTAAAATCACTTACGTTCACGAGTCTGCCGTAATAGCAAAAATTTAAGCCTCGCAAAATATTTTTGTTTTTTCAAATAAAAACAAAAAATCAGAAAATTTTCACTTTTCCTAAATTTACTGGTTGCAGTTACTTAAATAAGAAATAAGTACAAAAAATTCTCGAATACTTACAACTATTTCTTGAATGCTATATAACTATTTCTTAAATAAAAACAATAATACGGCTAATAGAATGCAGATCACTTACTTATAATTTTTACCCCAGTTTCTTTGAAACCATTCAAAATTATCTCATGCCTGGTTTCAACATCGCAAAATGTGCGTTCAAACCAATTTTCATGAAATTTTCAACTCGCGAAATCACCGATATCTTCCCTTTTCTCGAAAATTACGGCTTGCGAAAATAAGTGTTTTTCAGTAATCATTTAACCCCTTAACGCGCAGTGTTGCCGGGTCGGCAACACCTAAAGTTCCCCCTGTTTAGAGACACAAAAACTCCGTGAATGTTTCAAAAACTACTCTAATGGCTATTTTAAATCTTTCTTGAGTTCTAGATGGCAGCACTACAGAGATCAAACTCTATTGTTTTTAAATAATAGGTAAAATGTTTCACTGTAATACGCGCTTCACAGCAATGCTCTCCTCACCGCGCTTATCAATGCTTTACTTATGGTAGGTGACCACTTCGGCAACAGCTGTATAATTAAAATGGTCGGTGCAATCTTTACAAAACAATACCTGTGTACTAATCTAGGCTTAAATAGATTGCCTATTTTTTTTCTTTAAATTCCAACTTTAAACAGTAGTGCGCCGGAAAGGGTTAACAAAATCTTCGTTGAATTGGAAAAATGCCAACACTTTACATGAAAGGATTTTTTGTTACTAATTTTATGGTTCATATTTGATATCATTTAATGAAATATATAATATCTCTAGGTGTATAGATTTATTGTACACTATATGGCCATTCTTCACCGGATTCTTTTCATTTTTGACATTTTGTAGAACATTAAAATATATATTTGTCAGATTCTTCTGGAATTACAAGATTAAAAAGAACAGATTTTACCTCGTATTTATCAACGTCGATTCGCTAAAGAGGACAATTAGGGGAAGGGAGGGGGGGGGGCAACAAAAAAAACAAAGAAAAATAATATTTGGGTAAATTAAATACCCCCTCCCTCTTGTAAATTAATATGCACGAAATGATCTGTTTCTGCACAAAACAAATTTGCAAATACTGTACAACATATTTGCTGATTTGTGTAAGAATAGCACACATATTCATGGAGATAAAGAGATTTTTTTTATATAATTTCAGAAAATTCTTTCATGTTTTTAGCTTGTATTGGGTTGGGCAAAAAGTAATTTCGTTTTATCCCAACAGATAGCTTTAAAGTCTCATATCTCGAGTAATACTTACTCAATTAAGCCATACTATACAGCGTTTGAAAGGTAACAATCTCTAAAAAATTCTAGATATAAAGGTAGCGTCATCCGTTTAATCAGTCAAAAGTTACTGCGTTTTAAAAATGGCGATTCTAGAAGATCAATTTAGTCACATTTTAGTTTTTTACTTCCAAAAAGGGGAAAATGCGGCGCAGGCTCATCGGAAATTGCTTGGCGTTTATGGTGATCAGTGCTTAAATAAACGCCAAAGTCAGAATTGGTTTGCTCGTTTTCCCTCCAGAAATTTCGATGTTATTAATGAACCTTTTCCTCTTTGGCCAATCGTTGAAAAAGTCGATGAATTTTTTTAAAAAATCAAGGTAAACCAACATATTTCATCCCGACACATTGCTACGGAACTAAACATCGACCATAAAACACTTTTGAACCATTTACATAAAATTGGATGTATAAAATTGAAGCTGGTGTTATACACAATTGAAGTGAAAAAACTTCTTTAAACACCATAAAATAAGTTAGCTGCGCAAGGCCTTTCAAAAGAACTTAGTCTTTCTTCGTCAGACGCAAAAAAGACGTGAGTCTACAATGAATGTAGTGGCACGACTGAAGGGGAATGCGGGAGGGAGAGGGAGCAAGCAGAAGGAACAGCCAATAAATAAATAATTTATGAATATAAAAGTACATATAATATGTCCCAATAATTTTTGAATAAGGATCTTTCTAATGAAAACAATATTGTAAATTTATCTTCTCATACATTAACGCCTGAGCAAAAAAGCATTTTAAATCTTGGTTTAAATTTTTCTCAATCTTGCAAACCTTCTCTCACCAAATTTATTGCTCCTATTGAGTCTTCCTTTAAACATAGTAAAGTTTCTCCTTTTCAAAAAGAAACCCTTCGTCACATTCTTGCTGATACTATTTCTTCTAATGTTTCTAAATATAAACCTAATCTCTCACGTCCTCAGCATATTGCTCTGAATGAGCTTAAGTCCAATGATAATCTTATTATTACTAAAGCTGATAAGGGGGGTCAAATTGTTCTTATGGATAAAAATGATTATTCTGATAAAGTTCATCCTCTCTTATCTGAAAGTCCTTATATTGAAGTTAAAAAAGATCCCACTAATTCGCATCTTGCCACTCTCACTAAAGCTGTTAAGAATTCTATTGTTCTAAATGACAACACTAAACATTGTGTTATTCCTTCTGCACCCATTTGTGCTCGTTTTTATGCTTTACCCAAAGTTCACAAAACCAATATTCCCTTAAGACCTATTTTCTCTAATATTGGTACTGTTACTTATCCTCTTGCCAAATTTTTAGCTTCCTTATTCTCGCCTTTATGCATTTCTAATTCTCATACTGTAAAAAATTCTTATGATTTCGTTAGTAAATTAAAAAGTATTAATCCATCGAATTGTTCTATGCTTTCTCTTGATGTCAAATCTTTATTTACTAATGTCCCGATTGAAGGCGCTCTTTCTTGCTTGGAAAAAAGATTACGTGAATTTCATTTCTCTGATATTGAGGTCAAAGATTATGTTAATTTAACTAAAATTTGCCTAACTCTTACTACTTTTCAATTCGATAATAAATTTTTCAAACAGTTAGAAGGCTTAAGTATGGGTAATCCTTTATCTCACATTCTTTGTGATATTTATATGCATTACTTTGAAGATAAATTATTAAATCTGATCAATTTTAAATGTTGGATACGTTATGTTGATAACACTTTCGTCCTATTGGATAATCCATTTGATATTTCTACAATTCTTCAAACTGTCAATTCTATTGATCCTCATATTCAGTTTACTTTTGAGTTAGAGAATTGTAATAAACTCCCTTTCCTTGATGTTTTAGTTACCAAATGTGATTCTTCTTTCAAAACTTGTGTTTATAGAAAACCTTTTTCTGTCTCTAATTCACCCCATGCTCTCTCAAATCATCCTGTCAATCAAAAGATCGGTGTTTTTTATACATATGTTTATCGTGCTCTCAAAATTTGTTCCGATTTTGCATCTCTTAAGAATGAACTCAATTACTTAAAATCTGTTGCTGTAAAACGTGGATTCAATCCTTCTATCATTAATACTGCTGTGAGCAAATTCAATAGACCCCCTAACAATTCCACTCTTTCTAATATTGATAAAAGTAAACCTGATAATTTGGTCGTCCTCCCTTTTTATCCTCCTTTATGTTTTAAATTAGCTAAAGTTTTAAGACGTTTCAATTTTAATGTTATCTTTAAACCAGTCAATAAATTAATATTTCCTTCCATGAAATGTCCTGTCCCTGATCTCCAAAAATGGGGTATTTATAATGTTCCTTGTAATGGCTGTGACTTATCGTATATTGGTCAAACTAAAAGAAATTTCGAAAAACGCCTAAAAGAACACTGTCGATATGTCATTAATCAAGAAATTTCTAAATCTTCTGTTGCTAAACACTCTTGGGATTCCGGCCATAGTTTCAATTTTCAAACTGCTAAAATTATCTTTAATGCCAATAGTTCCTCTGAGTTAGATTTTCTTGAAAATTTAGCTATTTATATTAATCGTGATATTATTGTTAATGATAAATCTGATTCTAAAACGCTCTCCGTTGCCTGGAAGAATCTTTTCAGCACTGCTTCATAAATAAGTTTATTATATAATTATTTTTTTTATTTTTTTTATATATATTATGTATACAATTTTCAGGTTTATATATGTATGTTTATAATTGTAAACATTTTTTTTTCCTTATTTATTATTATTACTAATTTATATATTTTTTGCGTACATTTTATTTCATTTTAATCTCTCCTTTTAGTTAATTTTTTAATTTACCCCGCTTTTTTCCCATTTCCCTTCCCTCCTTCTTCCTTTCCTCTCCTTCATTGTTTATCTAGTTTTGTTTATGCTCTTCCGTGATTGGCTGTTGCTTTCCTATTGGCTGTTCCTTCTGCTTGCTCCTCTCCCTCCCGCATTCCCCTTCAGTCGTGCCGCTACATTCATTGTAGACGCACGTCTTTTTTGCGCCTGACGAAGAAAGACTAAGTTCTTTCGAAAGGCCTTGCGCAGTTAACTTATTTTATGGTGTTTAAAGAAGTTTTTCACTTCAAAATTGGATGGCAAAAGAAACTCGATATTTGTGTTTCCATTGAATTTACTGTGAAAATTTTAATGGACAGTTTCCATTTGTGAATTGCAACTGAAACGGAACGAAATCGAGCCATTTATTAAACAATTGATTACGAATAATGAAAAGTGAATCACGTAAGACAACAATGTGCGAAAAATATCGTGGTCGAAGCTTCACAAACGGTGGCAAAGCCCGGATTGGAGCCAAGGAAGATGATGCTGAGTGTTTGGTGGGATTGGAAAGGAATTGTCCATCATGAGCTGCTCAAACCTGGCCAAACCATTAATTCTTTCTTTCTTTCTAACCGATTACCAGGCCCCTATCTGCCGAGTTAATAACCTCAGCTTGACGGGTTAGATACCTGGAATCGGGGCGGACAACCGCCTAATTGCCGCGAAGCGGCAATAAATGATGAACTGCAAATGGCTTCGCAAGATGGTCTCATAATTTAGAGCCTTGATCAGATGACCAGACCTTCACCTGGTAAGGCACCTCCAGAGGTATAATTCACAGGTAACTTGGAGGACTTTGAACCCACGACGGATTTTACATGCACCAGGTGCCATTAGCGTACATGATAGAAATTTAGCCGTCAGAGTGGGGGCGATCGACGCAGACAAGTGCCGAGGTCGGCTGATTGTGGCTAACGGTTGCCGGACTTAGTAGTTTATTGCCTTTGTGAAAGTACTGAGTTTGGCGCCGCACATCACTCCCACCTGCCGTGCCATGTGAAATGGCGCTGGAGCTAAAATTTTTGAGCCGAGACGGTGGCATGTCCTTAGCAGACAACAGGGGGACATTTTTGAGGGAGATTTAGAAAAATAAATAACCAAAACTAAAATGGCCGAAATGCTAAGTAGTGCCAGAGAAGGGAGAATTTTCGGGCCGAAATGCAAGGCAGTCAAATCGCTGCTTGTGGTGACGAGATCCCGCCTTTCTACCGTACCCCAAAAAAAAAGAAAAAAAAGTGCTTCATGGGCTGTCCCATTGGAGCGGCTCCGGTAGCTCGTGCGGACAGAGTCCAAATGCACCTAATAAAGAGGCGTACTGTCACTAGAAAAAAAACAAGGGGAAAAAAAGACCCAAACACGTTTCGGACCGTACAGAGTCCCTTGAGTCTCTGCGTCGATGAAATCAACGTGTGCGGTTCGGGGTAGGTGGGCTGGTATGTTGCTTCCCATTGCTCTTCGGACCGCACAGGGTGCCGTGGGCCCCTGCGTTAATGAGGTCAACTTGCCTGAGAGGTGTTAGCCCACTAGGGAAGGGGTACCATAACGGTGTCGGACCGGGACCAAACCATTAATTCAACTATCTACTGTGGGCAACTAATGCGACTGAAGCAGGCGATTAAAAAAACCCGGTCAGAATTGATCATTAGGAAAGGCGTTGTCTTCAATCACGACAACGCTAAACCACACACATATTTAGTCACTCGGCAAAAACTGAGAGAGCTTGGCTGGGAGGTTTTGATGCACCCACCTTATAGTTCGGACCTGGATCCCACCGAATACCATCTGTTCCGCCCTCTGCGGAACTGTCTTAATGGTGCTAAGCTGGCTTCAAAAGAGGCTTGTGAAAATCACCTTCTTTAGATTTTTGCCAAGAACTCTCAGAAGTTCTACAGTGACGTAATTATGGTTTTACCAGAAAATGGCTAAAGATCATCGAACAAAATAGTACATATATTATTGATTATTTTTTTTAATTTATATAAATAAATTCAGTTTGAAAAATACGAAAAAAAGCGAAATTACTTTTTCCCCAACCCAATTTTATGCAGGATATTGCACCAAATTTAACACTAGTTTCAGAAAAATCATAAATGTGTAGTAAAAACAAAATAGTGCAATTGGAATATAAAGATATTAAATATTTTTGGAAATATGAGGAGTGTGAAATATTTTTTTTTCTTCTGCGCATAGGCGAATGATAACAAAGGTTTTTAACCTGTCATTCCACGCATCACACGTGCGTACCACAGCATCATTCATGAGTGCATATCGCTCGTCAGGCATCAGTAACATGTCTTTCTCACTGGGTATGGAGTATGTAGCAATCTTATCTCACTTGATTAGTGTAACCCGCATTACTAGCATAGAGTAACTGACTTAGCCTTTTGCTCAACGCTAGCATTCTTGCTTCCTGATCAAGATATCCTTAGTTCGAAAACAACAGGCGCCAATTCACTCACTCTCTTCAATCTCTTACACGAATTTTATTCGGTTTGCAACACTTTTCTCTGTACTTTGACCACACGTGCATCAAATGAAAGTTAAAAGTTTATTGGTGCAAATAGAATATAAAATTGTAATCCATATGAAATGTTAGCCTATAATAAATTTTTGTGAATGGGCGTGTCATCCCAGCTGTGTTTTCCGTTTAAATTCATTCAAAATATTCTATGCTATCCAGTCTTTATGTACATTTTTAATACAAGTAAGAAAAATCATGCGTTAAGCATAGATTATGAAGCACTTTCCAACACTCAATGAAATCTTTAACAAAACTTTGTAATTTAGGGAAATAATAGTGTATAGCCAAATATACCCAAATATGTATTCCAGTACATTAGAACAGCCCTGTATTTCATATGTCACTTCATATAATGGGAAAATTTAGCTTAGCAAGAAAATACCCAGTAGCTTGTAATTTCTTTTTCAGCTATTCATACTATTAGATGGAAACATACTTGAGTACTTTTGTTCAGCTCTGTAGTTTACATTGTACCTTTATTACACGTCAGCATTAGGCTAAAATTTATTGTAAACTAAACCACTTTTAAAACAACTGAAATCACATTGTCATAAATCATCATTCATAGGCGTCCATGTACCGAATTCTTTGCGTGGCCCTGTATATCCCTTTATCTATATTCTGCAAACATTTCTCAGTAAATTGAATGCATCTCAGCGTAAAAATACATAGCTTATTTAAGAACCACGTTTAAATAATTTACGCTCATATTCAGTAACGTTGGTGAGCTCTTTTGGGTAGCCCTGTATATCAACTATAACATTTATACGCACCATATAATGTGCATATATTTAGCGAAATATAAACGCGAATATCATAATTAAAATGCATTTCATCATCGGATACATATACGGTACTTCGGTAAGAATATACTCTTTGAAATCTTTTGTATGACCCTGTAAATGCTATGTACTTCATATTATGCAAGACAGTAGCGTATAATTTATATTAAGCTTCAGTGACATATATCAATTTTATTATACACGAAAAAGCTTAATATATTTAAAATATGTCACACACAATTCCCCGTTTTACCATTATCTAATGAAATACTTTTGTGTGGCCCTGTAAATGAATAATAGCTACATTTTCACCTTATATTTTATAGAATGCATATTTCAATATGTTTGACAGGGTATAACATCTTTAAAATTCCTTTGAAACGATTTTCCCCATAGGCCGTAATGTAATAGCAAACTTTTGATTCGCCCTGTAGATAAACTAATCATGGTAGAAACTTCATTTTCGATAGGACTTGTGCTAGGGTAAGCGTCATTAACGTCCTAAAATTTCATGGCAATCCGAGTATATTAACGATTTTTCCCCATGGGCCGTAATGTAATGGAAAATTTTTGATTCGCCCTGTAGATAAACTAATCATGGTAGAAACTTCATTTTCAATAGGACTTGTGCTAGGGTAAACGTCAATAACGTCCTAAAATTTCATGGCGATCCGAGTATATTAACGATTTTTCCCCATAGGCCGTAATGTAATGGGAAACTTTTGATTCTCTCTGTAGATAAACTAATCATGGTAGATACTTCAATTTCAATAGGGTTCGTGCTAGGGTAAACCTCAATAATGTATAAAAATTTCATAGCAATCCGAGTATATTTACGGGAGTTAGAGCGCGGACAGACGGACAGACGGACAGACGGACAGACGGCCATCCGGCCAGACGGACAGACGGACAGACGGCCAGACAAACCGAATGCATAAGCACTTTTCAACTTTGTTGGAAAGTGCTAATAAAAATGAACAATTCATTTAGTCGCCATTGGAAAACACTAAAATACTTTCATTGTAATATCATGAAAAATATCTTTTATAAGCGCATAATTCCGGAGAAGATTGATTTTAATTTAACTTCAGTGAATTGTCTTCCCACTGACGTGCTGATTAAATACCACATATCTATCTAGATGGCTCGAGATATTCAACCTTCTTTACTCTGTTGTTCCGTTAATATAATGTATAGTTTCGGGCGAGAAACATAATTGCTAGTCTGAGGAGAAGAAAGCTATTTAGCAGACATTTTACCGTTCGAAAGTAATTAAACTCTGTAAACGATTCCTTGAAGAAGGAAATTCAAACTAAAAATATAATTACCAATCGCGAAGGAAGAAAATTTTAATGAAATTATTGTGCCGAATTCTCGTGCTATTTGCTTTCGGAATGCATTTTTTAAGCTTTCTTTGTATTTCCGTTTAGAATGTAGTTTAACAAAAAAATTTATTACGATTAAAGTATAGAAAAATGGAAGGAAGTTTCTTTTTTATGTTTCATGATGATTTTGAATTTCTGGGCAAAATTTTCGAAGATTGGAACGTAACAGTATTAAAATTAAATATTTTAAAAAGCTTCGTTTATTGCTTTAAGATGTTAAAAAGAAATTACAGAAGCAGCAAAAAATAGTTTTTATAGGTGAATTATAATGTTCTTTTTATGTTTTAATTATAATTTTCTTTTAACCAAAGCGTAGGGTTGAAAAGAGTACCCAGCCAAGTGCAGAAATTGTATCCCTGAGCGCGCACGGTGTGTCTGATGGGGCATTGTAATGTTGAAAAATCTCTTTTCCGTGTCTTGTAACCCATTCTGATTGCTTTTGAAGACCAGAATCAATGCATGATTTAAATCGATCACTTGTTAACGGTAGGGAACGAAATTAATTATTTCACCGTGTTTCAGAAACTCACTGTGCATGACATCTTCCTCATGATACCAAATGCACAGCATCGTCTTCTTTTCGAAGCGATTTCGGCTTGTTGAGGATTATCCTTGGTCAGCCTATGATTTTCTGTGTTTTGGGTTATCAAAATGTATCCATTTTTCATATACAGTCACGATACGACACAGAAGAATCTGTCATTCTAAAAAATCAACACTTCGCACACTTTTTTTTTTTTTTTACCACTTGGAAAATAGTTGTTGTTTTCAGTCGGAAATAGACCTACGAGTGTCCGCATTTTATTTTATTTTTTAATTTATTTTATTTATTTATTTATTTTTGGCTCCAAGAATATTAATGTTGAATAGATGGCGTACATAATACATCACTCTGTTATTTCGTTAGCCACGTTTTGATTTTTATTAGTTCCACTAAAAAAATGTTCTAAAAATATGATTTTTGTGCAACTGAAATGTCTAGAAATTTGGCATGATAGTTACTTATAACATGCAAATGCTGTGTGAAAACGGTTGAAAAAAAAATGAAAAATTAAAAGTGGTAAAAATGTAAAAAGAAAAAAAAACCGCTCTAAAATCATTCTAATTGAGATTTCTATGGAATCTCAAAAAATACTAACAAGGAAGGTCTCCATTGGGGGCATACTCAGAATTTTTTGAAAAAAAATACGAATTAAACTATTCATGTAGTTAATAAAGGATCAGTGAAAATTAGCGGCGGAATTACATTATTAGATATGTAAAAAAATAAAAGAGTTTGGAATAATTGGCGTGAAAAGCTGAAAGCGACGCGGGATTTGGCGAGCAGTGCATTTCCTCGCCAAAAGCAGACGATTTTAACGAATCTGAAAATTGATTTTAATTGACTTCACTGTTAAAAATCTGCAGCATTTACTGCAACGTCACTCCACTACTTTTATAAAATATCTCTCTTCTGACCAATGAAAATGCTCCATAGCACGATGAATTAACCGTTTTCTATAAAAGCGGTAGAGTGACGCTGCAGAAAATGGTACAGATTTTTAGCGGTGTTGTAGCTTGTGCAACACTGTTAAAATTCTGCTGCATTTTGCTGCAACGCACTCCACTGCTTGTATATAATATCTCTATTCCAACCAATGAGAAAGCTCCATTTCACGGCCAAGTAACCGTTTTCTATACAAGCAAGGGAGTGCGTTGCAACAAAATGCAGCAGATTTTTAACAGTGTATTTTTCAGTTTGGAACAATTTTAATCAATTTAAATTGTGTTTTAAATGATAAAATATATTAATTTCATTTGTTATAAGTACATATAAACGTGTATGACAAAATTACACTTAAGGTAAAGTAAAAATGCAAAACTAAAATTACTTAAACTAAATTTATTTAAATAAATTGAACATAGAAAGTTTTTTCTTTAAAAAGTATTCGAAGCGTAAAAGTGTATTTTTCAAAATTTCGTTTTTTCGCCAACCGGAGATAAATCGCCAAATGAACGAAATTTTTATTATTTTTTTACGACGTTATAAGGAGGTTCCGCCGAAAATTTTTTTATAAACATATATAACTATATGAGAAGAACATTCTGTAATTTTTTCGGATTTTTCTGAGTATGCCCATATGGAGACCTTCCTTGTAAGCAATTTCAAAAGTAACGGTTTCGAATTGATAATAACATTTCCTGCTCCAGCACAAGCTATGTTTTATATCAGTGTCACTCGCATAAGCGACTCGCAAAAGCAAATAAAAACATTCTTAAGCTGCAAATATTGTGATATACTGAAAGGCCTAGCAAATTGAAATTTGGCATGGTAGTTACTTACACTAGTGAATAAATTGCAGTTCTCCAATTTTCTAAAAGTTCTTTTTTTTTTTTTTTTTTTTTTCAAACAAGGTGTTTTGTGCATGTGTTATGCTATTATAGTAATGCTGTAGTTATAATTTAGATATAGTAAAAGATGTTTTATAAGCAGTGTCAAGATGTTTGAAATATTACAAGAGTAAGAAATACATAAAATTATTGAAAATAAATATTGATTAATAAGCATACACTTATTTTTAATTTTTTTTTTCAACTTTCGAAATTTAAATTATATATATGTATACATATAGATATATATATAGATAGATAGATAGATAGATGGTTAATTGCACGGGTAAGTGACTGACACTCACAAAGCAAATCAATAAGTATTTTGTAACATATCACACAAAATATACCTTTTTCAAATTATTTTTTATCTGGATTATTGTTCTTTTTAAGCTGAACCTAATGTTAAAATTGAATTTTCAAATCAATTTTTGATTTTTTTTTTTTTTTTTTTTTTTTTTTTTTTTAAATAGTTAAAAGCATGGTAACTGACTGATATTGATGTAACCGACATGAAAAGTTATACAGATTCAATTAGCAATTCTTCTAAAATGATAATGAATTTTAAATAAAGTTATATTAGGGTCACAAAATAGCTAATAAGCTTTCAACATATGGTATTTGACCTCAAAAAAAATTGCTAGAATAAAGAATGACAGCAATTTAGAACAACTGGACAATTGACATTTCTAAATATCCTAGAGAAAAAAATTCAAAATTTGGCAGTAAAATATAATAAAGTTTATACAAAAGGCAAGCAAATAAATACTATTATTAATTTTATTCTATTAACAACTTTTGTTTACATAAAACTTTTTTTTGTGATAAGTTTTGATGATTTTTTTTCCTTTTTGATAGTTTAAAATGGACCAAATCCTTGAAAAGTTGTAGGGCCATAAAAAATAAACTACTTTTCTATTTCTTCTACATCATCTGATCTGGGTCACATTTTTCGCAGTCTTTCTATAAATGTGTCATAACTCAAAAAACTTCGTTTTTTAGGGAACGCAAAAAAACTGTTTTAGGCTGTGGAAGGCTCAATGGGCATGTTGCAAACATAACTGCTATCTCGTTGCACTATCTTCTGTTTTGGGTTATTGTTAGAGGAATGAAAACCACGTAGAAGCATACGTAGAAGCATAGAACCACGGCAGTCATAACTCAAGTAACCTAATTTTTGAGTTGTGACACTTTTTTGAAAGAATAGATTGAATACTTTAAAAAAAATTAATTTCCATGAATGTGATGGCGAAACGAAATAACTAGCAAAAGCCATGCTTTGTTTGGATTCGCGAAGTATTATGCTATAAGATAAATATTTGAAAGTAATAATATATTTTTTAAATTACTTTTGCATCTTTATTAAGCAAAAATGTAATTTTATGTTTCGGCGCATTTTAATTTTAAAATGTACTTTAACCAAATGACTAAGAATTTCCTCAAATTGTTTATTTATGATATAAGACTGATATAAGTAAAAATATTTTCGAAGTAGAATTATAAAAAATATTAATTTTATTTGTTTACAATTCTTTTATTGCCACTTCACAAAAATATAATGTAATTCTTTTAAAATTCATAAATATCGTCTGCTTAAATGATTTCACAAAATAAGAATAAATTGTGTATTTGAATTCCTAACACAGAAAAATACTTTTATAATTGAATGTTAATAAGAGAATTTTCCCAAATTTTAATTCAATAAAAATATGCTATAATTTTTCTAAAAAAAAAAAGGTATTTTATAAATATTATAAAAGAAATCATGAAACTATACATAATTAAAAGGAATGAGCATAGTTTGAAAATCTGAAAGCAGTTTTTGAGATATTTTGCCAGAATAATGAAAATATATGTTATTTATTTAATGATGATTCTAGCTATAATTACTGACCCCATGATTTAAGTTTTTCTTCTGAAAATGTACGTGTTTTACTTTTTATTTGAAAAAATGCGTTCGTAATGGAAAAACATGTAAAATAAAATAATTAAAATAATAATTTTTTGAAAAGTATTTCTGTAAAAAAATAATATTCTGCAAATCTACAGATCATAATTTATATTTGTGTTTAATTTCAAATCAAAATACTGTATAGTTTTTTTGTAAAGTGTACGACAAATTGTCATTTTCGTAGCCTAGTAGAGGATTCGCTTCGCTCATCCTAATTACAAGAAATCTATTGAAGAGTGTTTTTGGAATCATGCCAAAAGCGAGTTGCTTTGCTTCTGAATTCAAAATATTTCAGGGGACTTTTGAGTTTTATTTCTGTTTTTTAAAAAATTTACTTTAAAAGTTATCATCCAATTCACAGATATATTTCGTATTCTTCAAGTTTTTTTTAGGTAAACCGACCAGCGTAGCCGGCGAAGGCCGCTAGTATATATATATACATATACACTATATTGCCATTGATTATGGGACACTTGCGATTTTAGACATTTTATTAAATATCTAGAAAAATACATGAGGAATCATCTCGAAACTCTTAGTGTATAAATATAATAGTATACGTCATACATCTCCGTGAAGATTTTTTACCGAAACTCCATAGGGGACCGTCAACAAATTAAAAAAGAATGAATATCTTTTGAATAACCCTGTCAAAACTAATGTAGCAAAAGCGTTCAAACTCTAGATTATGATTGAATGCCTTATTGTAATACACTGTGTTCATTTTTATGCAAATAGCATGCATACTCGCAGAGTAATTAAGGTTTTTATAAAAATGGTCCCAAATTTTTCCACGTTTTTTCCTTATAATTTTCAGAGTTCTTAATATAAAATAATATTTTTTTCAGAAAATATGACAAACAACATTGCACACAGTACCCTGTAATCAGAATTAAAAAATAATGAAAATTGTATGAAAAATGAGTAGGTTTACTAAATAATTTTTTACTGCGCATGCGTCAAAGACATCAAAATTTCATTTGCATATTATGTTAGCTAAATGTATAGAGCAACTTTTGTAAAAGTCTCAAAATTATAGCTTGAAAATTCTGAAAGTAATCGTATATAGAAAAAGGACAAAATCCGTTGTTTCCAAAATGAAGCAAAAAAATGAGGGATTTTATCCAAAAGTAGTCGTAACATCCCGTATTGTGTATTCTATATTGACACTAATCAATGAATATATGGATACAACCCCTCTTGTTTTTGCTTCATTTTGAGAATAACGGATTTTCAACTTATTCAATTGACGATTATTTTCAGAATTTTCAAGTTATGATTTTGTGACTTTCACAAAAGTTGCTCTATATATTTAGCTAACATAATATGCAAATGAAATTTTGATATCGTTGACGCATGCGCAGTAAAAAATTATTTAGTAAACCAACTCATTTTGTGTACAATTTTCATTATTTTTTAATTCTGATTACAGGGTACTGTGTGCAATGTTGTTTGTCATATTTTCTGAAAAAAATTATTATTTTATATTAAGAACTCTGAAAATTATAAGGAAAAAACTTGGAAAAATTTGGGACCATTTTTATAAAAACCTTAATTGCTCTGCGAGTATGCATGATATTTGCATAAAAATGAACACAGTGTATTACAATAAGGCATTCAATCATAATCCAGAGTTTGAGCGCTTTTGCTATATTAGTTTTGACAGGGTTATTCAAAAGATATTCATTCTTTTTTAATTTGTTGACGGTCCCCTATGGAGTTTCGGTAAAAACTCTTCACGGAGATGTATGACGTATACTATTATATTTATACACTAAGAGTTTCGAGATGATTCCTCATGTATTTTTTTAGATATTTAGTAAAATGTCTAAAATCGCAAGTGTCCCATAATCAATGGCAATATTGTGTATATATATATATATATAGGATGTTCAGTAAATGACTAACCCATTTTGAATGTAAACAACAGAAAAATGGTTTGAGATAAAAATGCGCGGTTTGCTGCATTGTTATCAGAAAATCAGTAAATTTTTAGATATGCACTTTCTTAAAATAATTCGAATTTCAATCAACAGATAGCGATGGCAGCGACATCAGACGGTCAAAATTCAGACATTATTCTAGTTTTCATACGCATGAGCTTTTCGGCTCATTTCACAGAGTCTCAGTCGACCTGTTGAATCGACTCTCCACTCATCTGCAGAAATAGAGTTTCATGCATGGAAAGAGATTTATAATAATATTTATGATTGAATAATGTTTATTTTACTTATGAAAAACCAACAATCATACTTTTTAATAAATTATTGACTTTTCAGACATTTACCATAAATAAATTATATTCAATAAATGTTTTTTAACCGGTTAACTGATTCTCTTTTTGCGTACAGTAAATTCAAAATATGGGATAAACACCACTTTTTTAAGTTAAAAAAAATCTTAATATTTAATCTAAACATTTCTTCCATTAAATACTATGAAATTGTATTTAAAAAAATTAGTGGTGTTGAAAAGCTTAGTGGAAATAGTGGTATTAAAAATTTTTTGGCAATATTTCTTTTAGCGGCAAATGTTCGACCCTTCTGATAAAATTAACTTTCTATATTGTTTTGTTGTTTTGAACTGTAATAAAAAAAAATTAATTTATGAAAATAATCTATAAACAATAAACGAAAATGTACGATAACTTTTTCCTAGAAAGCCAAGATTCCGAAAAGTGTTCATTTATTTTTCTGTTAATGACTAAAAAAATGACTGACAAAATTATAATTTAACAACTATCTCATATAATATTTTAATCACAATTAACTTTATTATTATTATTATTATTATTATTATTATTATTTTAACAAAGATTTATTTAAAGGTCACTTTTTATTATTAAATTTGTCAGAAATTTGAAAAGAAATTATGTTGAAAATAAATGACCTACTTTTGAAACCAAACTTATTTTCTTTAACGAATAAAGCATAAAATTATTTTTAAAGCCTGAAATTCGTGATCATTTTAAAAAGAAAAACATAATATTCTTACATAATATTCTTTAAAATGATGAAAATAATATCCTTTAAAAAGATAAACAAAATATCTATTAAAAAATTTATAAATTGATCTCTTTTTAATATAAAAACATGTAATAAAATAAAAATAAAAATTCTTTATAAAATTAACAATTGTTATATTTTAACATCGTTATAGACACTATATTATTTTTTGATAAAATAATTCTATAACACTAATTGCTGATTTCCGTGTTAAATGTTTGGTACTACTCTGTTGTTTCGTCGACCAATTTCGCCAAATTATACAAATCGCCAAATTATACAAATCGCCAAACTGATAGCCAAATTATATATATTGACATTTTTTTAATAACAAAAAAACAAATAATTAGTAGAATATTAATAAAAATATTAATAAAAAGTCGAAATAAAAATCACTTAATGACATTTTAAACACGTGAATTGTATTTAATGTCATTGAATATGACATTCACGATCATCCATTATTGGCATTTAATCTTATAGTTTGGCGATAATTTTTTGGTTGACGGGATAACCTAGTATTACCAAATTTTTATACAGCACTATTAATAAATTTTAATATTAATTGCTTTTTTGAGGTACATTTCTATTTTAATCTCTATTCCTATGTCATTTTTTTCACATATATTTGCATATACAGGGTGTTTCAAAAATGAGCGGTATATTTGAAAAGCCAATAAAAACTAAACGGGCAGTGATAGAAATACACCGTTTGTTGTAATAAACTTGTGACAACAGTAAATTTTCAGGCAGACAAGCTCTCGAAATTATTTACAATTTTCAACAACAGATGGCGCTGCAGTCTGGAAAAAATCTAAAATACGATATTTACGAAGTTACCAAAAACTTTTGTAAACGTATCTGGCGGGATAGCTTTACATGCAGAAGAGATATACTGCTTCAATTGTTCAGTTGTTTATGGATTGTGGCGGTGCACCGGGTCTTTCAAGTCAAAAACCATGTGTTGTAAGAAATAAACCATTTTTTCACAGTGAACTTGCAATCTGTGTGCAGTTCACGCTTACAGCAGAAAAACGACTTACAGAATGGCGAACTCACAGACTGCGTTTATTCTATATTTTTCATATCGCCTGCAGCGCCATCTGTTGTTGAAAATTGTAACTAATTTCGAAAATTTGTCTGCCTTAAAATTTATTGTTGTCCCAAGCGTATTGCAACAAACGGTGTATTTTTATCGATGCCCGTCAAATTTTTATTGATTTTTCAAATATACCGGTCAATTTTGAAACACCCTGTGTATACCATATGTAGGGTAGATAACACAAATTTCACAGTAGGCGTCTCAATCAAATATTTTAGAACGAAAGCGATAGAAATGGACGGTCCTTCAATATATTCTACTCACTTTAGTCAAGATTAAAAGCTTTATCAGATCTGCTAAATGTCGATAGACATCTTGAAATGTCTGAATGAAAAATGATATTGTTTTTACGGTTATCGATAGATATCTTTGACTGTTGGAATAGTACTAATATCATTTTTACAGCATTGGCCAATGTAAATAAAGTATTAAAAATGAGGCATTCAAAAATTACGTTTTCTAAAAATGGCAAAATTATTAAATTTTATTGTTTAGTATATTATTTACTATGTTTAGTATATAATGCTATAAATAATGCAAAAAATTCGTTTGGATACTTTCTTTCAAAAACTGATTTTAAGTTACATCTGTGAATACTGGCAGATATTGTAAATTCGACGTTTGACATTCAATGACTTTCGAGATATCGGTCAATATTAATTGGGACAGTGACTGATATCTGTGTGCTACATGGGTAGTATCAATTAACCCTTAAAAATGGCATCTGTGATATTCATGAAAATGTTAAGGTTTATCATACAACATTAATTAACAAACAATAAGCAAGCAAAAGTCCTTTAAAATCTGCTAAGTAAATAATATGCAATGAATAGTGATCGGATATAAATTCATATTACAATACAATAATTTATTTATTGTTTTTACAGAAACGATCAAGAAACGAAAATATACAATAACTTTTTCCAAGTAATCCAAGATTTCGAAAAGTCTTCATTCATTTTTCTGTTAGAGATGAAAAAAATACTTGACAAAATTACAATTTCAATAGCTCATATAATCTTTTAATCACAATTGACTTTTTTTTTTCCTTTTTTTAATTATTTTAACAAAGATTTATTTTAATTTCACTCTTTATTGTAAAGTTTATTAGAAATTTAAAAACAAATTATGTTGAAGATTATTGACCTATTTTTGAAACTAAACTTATTTACTTTCATGAATAAAACATAAAATTATTTTAAAAGCCTGAAATTCAAGATCATTTTAAAAAGATAAACATAATTTCCTTAAAAGAAAAAAAATTAAAATGTATATAAATTGATCTCATTTTTTTTAAATGTAAAAACATTATGTAATAAAATAAATATCATCTTTCATTTTTTTTTTTTAATTAACTATTGTTATATTTTAACATTGTTATAGACACTACATTATTTTTTAATAATATAATTCTATAATAATGATTACAGCTGGCCTTGTTAAATTTTTACGTAGCATTATCAATATATTTTAATATGACATACTTTTTTTTGAAAAAAAAAAATCTATCTCAATAAATTTCTGTCTCTAAAAATCTCTAACTATCTCTATAAATTTCTCTATAAATTGTTCTACAGAAAATTTTACACATCCATATCAATATATTTCTATGTAATTTTTTGCAAATATATATGCATACATATACAGTAAAAATCCGTTTATCCGAAAAGCATGGGACCAAAGCATTTTCGGTTAATCGGGGTTCCATAGGATTTTTCGAATAACCGAGTTCCATAGGAATTTTGGAATAACCGGGAGGTTTATGATGAAAACTTGTTTAATGAAAAACTCTCATCGTAATTTAGAGCATCAATGTAAAAAATATATGTTCTGGTACCCTATTCAAACCAGAATGAATAAGAAACCAAAATTACAAGTCGTTCGAACCGCAATGAAATACCTTATTATTTAAATTAAAAAATACAAAGATCTTAGATGCGGCACTTTTTATACAATTCAGTAAAGATGCAACAACATCGGATGTGTTCTTATTTAAAAAGGCGGCGTTATAAAACAGCATTGAAACGATGCAAAGTTGAAAACCAAAAGAAAATTATTTCATATTTTGTAAAAATAAAAAATAAATAAATAAATAAATAAATAAAAAGTATCGTGCGTGTATATTTAGTGCCCGAGATTACACAATGGACCAAATAAGTAAGTTGACACTGTTTATATATATATCATAAAGAAAATGCTTTTTTATATATTATTTCTACCAATAGCATCTTTCAATATTTTGATTTTTACTTATTTTGTTTCTAATTTTTAAAGTTAATAAGTATTAAAACAATTCTTCAATGCATTAAAAATGATTCGACATTTATTTTTGGCTTAAAAGTTACAAATAAAATAATAATTATTAACCAAAATATGTTGAGAGGTACCGTTTGGTATAGGTAAAAACAGTGTTGCATAATTTTTTCATATTAAAAAAGGACTTTGAGGAATTTTAAGGTCTTTCGATTAAGCCGATTGTCGGATAATCGGGATTCGGATAACCAAGGTTCTACTGTACTATAGATTCTCTCTAAAAAAAATTTTATATAGCACAAATTTCACAGTAGGCGTCTCAATCAAATATTCTAGAACGAAAACGATAGAAATGGGCGGTCCTTCAAAATTTTCTATTCATTTTGGTCAAGATTAGAAGCTTTGACAGACATATTAATTGTTGATAGACATCTTGAAATGTCTGAATGGAAAATGATATTGTTTTTACGAATGTCGATTGATATCTCTGAATGTTCGAATATTAATATTTTTTTTACAACATTGACCAATGTAAATAAAGTATTAAAAATGAAGCATTCAAAAATTAGGTTTTCTAAAAATGGCAAAATTATTAAATTTTATTGTTTAGTATATTATTTACGCATTATAATACTATAAATAATGCAAAAAAATTCATATGGATACTTTCTTTCAAAAACTGATTTTAAGTTACATATCTGTGAATACTGGCAGATATGGTAAATTTGATGTTTGGCATTCAGTGACTCTCGAGATATCGGTCAATATTGATTGGGACAGTGGCTGATATCTGTGTACAACATGGGTAGTATCGATTAGCCCTTAAAAATGACATCTGTGATATTCATGAAAATGTTAAGGTTTATCATACAACATTAATCAACAAACAATAAGAAAGCAAAAGTCCTTTAAAATCCTAAAAAAATCCTTTAAAAAAAGTAAATAATATTCAATTAGTAGTAAAAAAATTCGGATATAAATTAATATTACAATTCAAAAATTGGTCAATGTCTATACAGAATTAAGTTATGGATTGACACTACAAAAAATATAATTTATTTTTTCATATTACCGAAGCATTTTTTATATATATAAATATATATATATATATACAGGGTGTCCGAAAAATCTGAAAACGGTCGAATAACTCGAGAAATAAATATCTGATTGAAAAACGAAAGAATATATGTTAAATTTTTTTAAATAAGCTACTCTGTGACACTAAATTTCATCCCCGCAACCGAACCCTTGGGGGTCAGAAGGGATCATGCTTTGAAATCTTAAATTATAACCCCCATTTTTTATTGCAGATTCGGATTCTACGGACAAAAATACGTAACTTTTGTATTTGATGTTTATTTCGGATCCTCGTTGATCATGGTGTAATCAACAAATACATATTTCGGTTTTCCCAATCAAAGCGGATATATAGGACAGCGAAGACACTCCCATATTAAAAAATGCCGCAAAGTAACACCACTAGTGGCCGCGATGTAAACTAAAATGTTCGGTAGTGGGCGGAACACTCCACTATAGTTTTTGGTTTTGCTTTCACAGACTGAAATTTTTATTTATTTCGCATCAGTACAAGAGTAACGAGAAGTTTCGAATCCTGTTATAAAACTCAGAAATATTTAAATTTTTGATAATACCTGATATTATTATGTATTTATTTCAGCTTTTAATATTTATTTTCTGCTTATTTATTTATAACAGAGTGAAGAATACAATTATTTTAAAGAGATCCATTTCTGAAACGTGAGTTACTACATAATGCGTTCGACAATTTGTTTTAATGGGATACTTAATATATGGGATTAATGTTGATAACAAATACTTTTTTCATAAAAACTATTTAAAAGGTCATTTTAAATTACAACAAGTAAACAGAAAATTAGATTAAAAGAAATGCATAATCTGATCACTTAAAAAGATATATGTATTTCATTAAGAATTGAAAGCTGATTGTTGTTACCATTATACTGCCATTAAATAAATGAAAATGTAAACAGTTGCTTTTCATTAACAGTCAAATTTCCTACCAAGTGAATTACCTTAAAACACTTTGGGGTATCGGAAGTTGCACACAATATTTGCACTTCGAATGATTATTCTTCCTTTTTTCAATAAGAGGTGATCAACCTCTTGCTTGATATTGATGTAAAGTACAGTGGACTCTCTTTATTCCGAACACTCATGGGACCGACCAAAAATGTTCAGATTATGGGAGTGTTCAGTATAGAGGGAGAATAGGAAATGCATTACTACTACTATGTATTGAATTTACAGTCGATATAAAATATTTACATGGTAAATCATACCATTGTGGAATGCCAAACTAAATTTAGTCAGTTTTGTACTGTACATCTCATTTATTATTTATTAAAATTTTTTTAACAAACATATATTTACACTATAATACACCTCTTGAAAACATAATCAGTGCATTACTTAATTAAACAAATAATTTTAGTCTGTTTTTGCATTGTATGTGTTCATGCAATGTACATGTAATCTGGCTGTTTAAGAAGTGGAAAAGCTTTGAGGTGATGTTCAGACGCATAGTTCAACAGGTCTTGAATGGATCCCTTAATCATCTTACTTGAATATAATCATAGTTCGTCTTATTTCGTCAGTCTCTTCTGGTTCTGCTTCTCCTTCACTTTCCTCTTCTTCTTCAACAATGTTGTTCTTGCAAACCATGAAGATTTCATTGGTTTCGAGATAAGCTCTAGTTTCTGTTTCAGTGTGAAGCTTCTGAAGAATTGATCCCAAGTCACTCACAGCTGTTGCTGCTAGGTCCTCTATTCTTCTTTGCCCATTCTCACATAGGAATCCAATTTTATAGAAGCATCTTCGGATGGTGTAGAAGACTGTCCATTGATATCCAATAGACAGCATCCATAATGTTGACCTTTTTCTGCCGAATTTGCCGCCTTCATCATCAGGGACAATTTCTTCAGAAAATGGATTTGATAGTAAGTTTTAATGGTCTTGATTACTCTTTGATCCAGTAATTGGATTATAGAAGTACAGTTTGGCAACAGAGAATTCAAAGTTATGTTGCTCAGCTGCATGTTTGCAAGTGATCTGGTATTAACAACAACAACATTTTTTTTTCTTCCTTTCTCTCTTCATTATCTCGTTAATTCTCTCGAACCACTATGCGAAAATTGTGAATATCATCTACACTTTCCAATTTTATTTATAGTGTGTAGGCAATGATGCGATCTTCACATATTTTAAAAGTTTTCCGGTCACAAGTGACTTGAGATTCTCATCCATAAAACTACTACAGAGCATAATGGCAAATCTTTCTTTTAACATTTTCCCAATTATGCAATTTCCGCTTCTTTTTGCTTGAGTTTTGTCTGGAAGAGCTGTAAAAAACAGGTCAGTTTCGTCAGCATTGAAAATGTTTGCTGTATCGAAATTCTTCGTTATGTTCAGAAATTTTATTTTCTATTCTTCCATAGTGCCGATATTTACACCTGCAGCTTCACCATTGATTATCTTGAATTCGATGTTATGTTAAATTTTGAAATGAGGCAACAATCCTTCCAATGCATTTAATTCTGCAATTTCCTGGTTTTCCGAAAAATCCTAAGTAAGAGTCCAGTGACAAAATGATTCTTTGTTCTCATTTGACAAAAAATCTTCCGAACATTAATGTTTATGTTCTTGTTTCCTCTTTTCTGTTCCAAAATTCTACACTTATTCGAGTTCGTTAAACCTTTTTATTCTTCTGCAACAAGTTTCGCTGAATTTCCATGATGCGGGAATTTCCTGAATTCCGATTTTAAACACATGTTCAGTTTACAAAGAGATGAGGTAAAAATGGGGATCGAAAGTAGCGTTCATAATAGCGGGGTGTTCAGATTAGAGGGTGTTCAGAATACAGAGAGTTTATCTTATGTTAAATCTATGGAGTTTCGCCGGGACCATCGAAATCCGTTCATAATACCGGGGTGTTCAGATTAGAGAGTGTTCAGATAGAGAGAGTCCACTGTATGTGCTTTAGAGTTGGTCGAGGAGTCAAAGAGTCGACTCTAAATCTCGACTCCTTCCAAGTGAATCGAACTATCGACTCAATGGAACAATGGAACAATGTAAGTTTGTTCTGGATGGCCTAGTTGCATATCAACTGTACGTCCAGTCTAGAGGTGATTCGTCTATGTGAGGCATTAAGGAGTCGTGAAAAAAGAAATATAGTGTAAAAGTGGTTAATCCACGAATAAGATATAAGAAAATTTGTCTAACAACTAATAGAGAGAAATATGAAATAAAGTTTAACAGAATGTAAGAGAAAAAAAAAGAAAAGAAAAAGAAAATATTCCATTAGTTCCAAAGAACACACATCAGTCAAATTAGTTACCAGAACAAGCCTCGCCCCCCCCCCCCCAAAAAAAAAAAGAAAAAAAAAGAAAAAGAAAATATTTAATTCAGAGATTATACAACTTAGGCATAAAAAGTTGGTGCTAGTAAACAATTTTTTTTTTTAAGTAGACAAAAACATATCGACTCCTACCTAGTTAACAGAGTCGACTCAAATGAGTCGAACTTTCATTTCAACTCAGTTTGAGATTCGGAGTCGAAGAGTCGAAGTCAACTCACTCACTCACTCAAAGAGTGGTTGGACCAGTTTAACACAGTGTCAGAATGGGGTAGTCGAGAGTTGAAGATCCATTCTTTCGACTAGGTATCAGATTTCGACTCTTCCAATCCGCGATGGGCGGTCAGCGCTAAATCGCACAACGCTTAGGGATAAACAAACTGAAGTTCCTCCCATACTAATAAGGGAGCGTCATCTACAGGGGTATTGTTTAATATGGGTTTTGCAGGGCTCTTTAAAATAATATAAAATTTCTTTTTGCTTCAATATATTCAAAACATTATTCACTATAAAGATAATAATAATTATAATATATTCTTTTTGTTACTGCCCATAACATTTTCATTTTACGATATGCCATCATAAGTTAGTAAATGAAAAAAAAAGAAGGTAAATTTAATAATAATAATTATTATTATTATAAAAGAGAGAAAGGGGGGGGGTGTATTTTAATAGTAAATATTTAATTTATATGCTTTAACATTAAAGTTATGTTTTGAACCGTGACTTAGGACTAGCCACTTTTAATGTTAACAAGTTTTTTTTTTTTTTTTTTTTTTTTTTTTTTGTTATTTATTTATTTATTGCATTGCTTAAAAAAATTTATTTCAGATCTACTAGTTTACAATGCCATGCAATAATTAAAAAAAAAAAAGAAAAAGAAAAAAAAAGAAAGAAAACGAAAGAACGAAAGAAAAAAATAGAGCTGATCTGAGAAAATTCCATGTTTAATTATTATTATTATTTAGGAATTCAAAGAGCTTTATTTTATTCATTAAAAAAAAAAAAAAAAAAAAAAAAAAAAAAAAAACTTTAATTCAAGAAACCCATAGAATTTCATTTTCATTCTAATATTATCAATTACTTTCAAATACCTTTATCCAAATCGTTCTTAATTATTTGAATGATTTTTTATAAGTAAAATAAGCAGATTTATACAAAAGTATTTATAAAAGAATTATCTTAACCCTTTTGAATAATTTACCGTAGAAAATAAATTATTTTATACAAGAAAAAAAAATACAAAAATGTACAATTTATTTAACTTTTTTATGCTAAATGTATTCAAATTCAAGTTATATATATATATGTATATATAACTTGCATAGTATATTAGTACTAAAGTATTAGTATTTAAAGATAATATACTCTTATATTTGAGGTTAAAAAAGTAGTAAAAAGGTTAGTTAATAGGTTTAAAGGTTAGACAATAAGTACTACATACTTTTTTAGCTCTCTTTCTCTTTTATCAAACATAAATTCAAACAATTACTATAGAAAATAAGAATCTAGGAGATTCTCGAAATTGAACTTTTCTTATTTATTAACAAGGTGCAAAAATGATAAACTGAAAAAGAAGATCTTATTTGAATTCTTACATAGTATTTATAATAATCGAACATGATTTTTCAATTTATGCATGACATTAAAATTAGTAAATCTCAAATAATTTTTCTTTAAAGTAAAAAAAGAAAAGAAAGAAATAACAAATAAATAAAAAATGCTAATATTAACAGATGTTGGTCTTAAATCAAAATAAATCGTTTTTTTTTTTTCTTTCCAGGCTTTTAGGAAAAAAACCTTTTTAAGTATACATTATATTCTGGTCCATATACACAAATATACCTGAATACAACTTTAATGTAAAGCATATAGATGAAATACTTGATATTAAAGTATGTTTCCTCACGCTCTCTTTTTTAACTTTAAAGAATTTTTATGCAAATTCACTAGTTTATGATGTTATATCATAAAATGAAAATTGTATGGGTAGCTAAGAAATAACTATATTATTATCATTATTATTATTTTAAGTATATTATGAAATATGTTTTGAAAACCTTTGAACATTTGTTTTGAATGTTCCAAATGAAATCCAAATGTAAGAGTATATGTATGTTTTTTTATGTAACACGATCTCAAATAGTTATTTATAAAAATAAGTTAAATAAATTGTTCATCTTTGTTGTTGTTTTTTACATAAAAAAATCATTTACATAACTAAATAACATTTGAAAATAACTGATAGCTAAAATTATTTGAAATTATCTGTTATTCTTATTTTTTCCCTCTATTTTTCTTTTATTAAATATAAATTCAAAATATTAGAAATTCAGTTTGAAACGCCCACTTAGACACTATTTTCTAAAATATTCCCCCCCCCCCCCCCAAAAAAAAAAAAAAAAAAAAAAAAAAAAAAAAGATGGGAAATGAGTGTTATTAACTAATTCCTGAACAACAACACCTGCCACTTTCATACATTTCCGACAAAAATAAATTAAAACTTATGTCGTAAAGTTAGCCTTTTGAAACCTTATCAATATACAAACTAATGAATTACAAAAAAGCTTTCCTTTGGTTTCTTAAGTAATAAAAATAATTAAATGTGATTTTTCTATGAATAGTCGTACTTTTTTTTATCAATTTATTGCATGACATCAGAAATGAGTAAATCTGAAATATTTTTTTAAGTAAATAAATAAATAAATAAATAATTGAATAAATCAAAGTAATACATAAATGACAAAAAATAAAACCTGTTAATATCAACAGATGCTAGTTCTAAATCAAGATACACCTACATTGATAAATAAAACTTCAATGTCAAAGCATATAAATTAAATATTTGATATTAACATATATCCCCCACCTCCCATTTTTTATTTTTATTTATTTATTTTCCTTTAAGGAAATTTCATTTCAAATTAAAGTGCCTTATGGTTTAATATCATAAAATAAAAAGTTTATGGGTGGTCAGGGAAAGGACATCTAATAATAATAATTATTATTATTATTATTATTATTATTATTTTAAGAATACACAAGAGTGCTTTTAATTCATTGTTAAGAAAAAAATGTAAAATTAATTTAAAAAATTCTTCAAGATGTCATTTTAGGATTAACCAGTAAATGGCACTCGTTTCTATTGTGGGAGGAGCCTGCAGTCTGGATATTCTGGAGCGTTGTGCGATTTAGCGCTCACTGCGATGGGCAGTTTAGCAAAAAAACAAACGTCTTGGTTTGACATTATAGTAGGGTTGGGGATTTTTGGAAAAGCGGAGGTAGTGTACTTGTGCATTTCACGTGTAATTAAGAAGCTACCGAATAAATTAAAAGAGTAGGAGGGGCAGAGAAAAAAGGGGCGTTCAGCAGGGTATTTTTTGAAAGATTAAATTTATGATAAGCTTGTGCTGGTTTCTGTATCGGGTGAAGACGATCAAACAAAGTAGATATTACAGCTCATATTCAAAATATTAGAATAATTGAGAAAAAGTAATAAGAAAAAATTATTTGTCATTTATTTATTTTTTATACTAAGTAAATGCAATTAAATTTCTTATAAATTAAATCTGGAATGTTTAGATAAGATTTTAACATTTATAAAATATAAAATACAGCACAATAAATTAGGTATACAGTTTTCTTAAACACACCAGAATATTAGAAAAAAATTTAGATTGGTTCAAAATATTAGAATATTTTATTTTACGCAACAATATCACCTTATGAATATTAAGTAAATGGTAGTTAATATTTTGTAGCATCCCCTTTAGCTTTCATAACAGCGTACAATCGATCTTGCATACTATATACAAGGTGTATACAAACATTTCTATCAATATTAGCCCAAATAGACTTTATACGTGCCACTAACTCAGTTTTACTTGAAGGAGGATTTTCTTGAAGTTTTTTCTTCATTATGCACCATAAGTTTTCGATGGGATTAAGATCTGGTGAATTTGGTGGCCAAGGAAGTACCTTAATGTTGCGTTAGCGGAACCAATTCTTAGTTGACACCGAGGTATGCGGGGACACTAAATCTTGTTGAAAGATGAAATCATCTTCAAATAAATCTTCTGATGATGGAATCATGCAATATTCTAAAATTTCTTGATATATCAGAGAGTTAACCTTTTAGTAGACGATGCATAACTTTCCAGGTCCTTCTGCACTCATACAACCCCAAACCATGACACTAGCAGCAAATTTTACGGAACGTTTAAGGCATTCTTTATCAAATGCTTCTTGCTTCATTCTCCAAACTCGAATACCTTGATTAACATATGAAACACAAAACATACTTTCATCACTAAATAATATATTTTTCCAATCTTCATTGCTCCATAAACGTCTTGATTTACACCAATTCAATCTTATACGCTTTTGTCTTGCAGTCATGAGAGGTTTTGTTTTCGGTACACGAGATTCAAATTTAAATTTATGGAGACGTCTTAATGTTGTCGATGTAGAAACTTCAACTCCTTCTTCTTTCCACTTTCGGTGCAAGAATCGCACACTTTTAAAACGGTTTTTCTTAACTATACGCTTCAGTTTCCTGTCATCTCTAGCAGATGTTTTTGGTTTTCGACCACCATTTCGGCGATTATTTTGAAATTTTCCAATTTTTGAATATTGTGTTAGTATTTTACTAACGCTCGATTGCGAACAATGTAAATAATTCGCTATAAAACATTGATTTTTACCGTGCCGATACAAATCAACCATACGAAGTTTAGTAGATTCAGGAATATCACTCACACGGCCCATTTTAAGACGAAAAAGAAACAAACTGCAAAAAAGAATACTGATTTTAAATAAAATAGTCTGAATTTAATCAATGATGCCACCAGTTAAGAATTGGTAATAATTAAAGGAGAATTAATGTGAAATATTCTAATATTTTGAGCCACTTGAATAGATATTCTAATATTTTGACTTTTCAAAATAATTTTTTTTGCAATTAATCTTTTCAAAAATGATATTAAATTTAAGATAACAAGTAAGTTTAATCAACAATAAGTTCTTAATAAAAATATCGTTTGCATATTTTCATTAAAAGACATTAAATTACCAAACGATATTTTCAATTTCTAAAAAAAAGGTAATTATTCTAATATTTTGAATATGAGCTGTATGTTTTGTACTTTTTGTTAAAAGAAAGTAGAATTGGTTAGGCAAATATTTTCAACTATCTTTATCTGATGAAATATAGAAAAAAAAAGTTGAAGAGAGAGAAATAAAATTCTTAGCAAGTTGTTTGAAAACAGTGTTGAATTAAGACATATTTTTTTAGAATGGATTTCTGTGGCTGTGGGTGGATGTTACAGAGACTTCTGAGTGGGGCTGGAGATTGCACTCTTTTACCATTTAAAACACAAAATACCTAATATTTCAGGGGGGGGGAACCTCATTGCTCCGCGGGAATGCCCAACTCCCGGGCTACTTTCCGAATTCATCACTGTTAAAAAATGCTATGAGTTTATTTTATGATTGATGTGTTTTAGATAAAGTGATTGTCCTTTATTAAATTTTGAATATGTTCTTTTTTATAAATTGTAAATGTTTGCAGGTAATGTAAAAATGGGTATAATTTACATATAATTTTTTAAAGTTTAGGTAGTTGATTTTTTTTTTAATTATTCGTTCTTTTAAACCAGATTCGGAGAATATTTCCAGAATTCTATCAATTTTTTTTTTTTTTTTTTTTTTTTTTTTTTTTTTTGGAAGTGCAAAATTTTTGGTGTGTGATTCGGAAGGGGAGGAGATCACAATATCATAGTAGCCAAATTTTACGCTTATTTGCTACAGTTGTTTTTTATGAAGGGAATTTGCTTCATTTTCTATGTTTCCGATGATTTAAAAATAAAAAAAATTTCTGTTAAAAAACAGTGGTAAGAAAAAACATAAAACCTGGTAGTTATTCAGTATATTATCATGATTTTATAAATAGAATTTCAAAAGGAAATAAATTATAAAAACTGTCAATATAGGACAAATATATTTATTTAAAAAATTAGTCTCCTCGCAGATTTTTTCTGGTCGGACAAAGGATAAATTATGTCCCAGACACTAAAAAAATGTTAATAGATTTATAAAATGACATTTATTAAAACTACAAGAAACTTGCAGATATTCATAATTCATTTAGAGGACCGCAAAGGTCCAACCCGGCTCAATTTATATATATATATATATATATATCTGATTTTTTTAAGAATATTTTATACATATTCATGAGCATATTTTAGTTTAGTATCTATTTGAGGACAGAAAAAACACAATAGCAACAGCAATGTTATCGTTTACTTAGATTTTTGACTCTTCAACATTTGTTAAAAAAATGTAATTTAGAATAAAAGGAAAAAAAGAATTTAAAAAATCGTAACTTTTGAAGCTATATAATAAAAAGTGGATTTCTGAAAAAATTTATCTGAATTTATTAAATCTATTCTTAAATACGAAAAAGTTATTTTCTTACACATTTCTGAATTCATTTTTATTTGGAAACAAACTCATAAAATTGACTGGTTTTCATATTCAGAAACTATGTAATCGATTGGCGTTTTCCAATTTTTGCCAAAGTAAATTTGAAAATTACTGTTAAAATTAAAGTTTATTTGAATTTCCATACGAGGTTGCAAGAGAAAAATGAAAAACCTGTCGTTACATGACAAGAATACCTTTTTTTTCTTGATAGGTAATGTATTTATTAAAAAATGGAAATGCTGTTTGATTTTTCATCTCTTCCATAGCTGCCCCTCAATTTTTAAAATTCTAATAAAAAATATGTCAGAAATTATGTCAGTGCTGAATTATTTTCTAGAACTGAATCCTAAACTTTCTAATATCTCTTCACCTCTTCAAACACAATACAACAGCTCCAGTTTTTTTTTTTCTTTTTTTTTTTTTCTTTTCTTTTCTTTTTTCTTTCGTATTTAGTTTGATATGCAGTTCATTTATTAAACAAATGGAAAACATTGTTTGATTCGAAATCACCTCAATAGTCAGTCTTATAAATTTTATAATTCTACATTAAAACATGCTGACATTGAACCCTGCAGTGTAAAGTTTATGTGAAACGAAAAATGCGATTTTCTACAAAACAATGAGACCCAGAATAATCGCTATTATTTTCTAAGAAGTCATATTTTTTGCATTATATTTTCTACAGTATCTAAAAGTAAAATAATTATTTTTTTTAATTCGATGTTACGAAATCTTTTCAACATAACCAACTCGGCACATATGTAAACGTACACATATTAAACAAAGAAAAAAAAACAATTAACTTAATTCGTCCTTTTTTTTTTTTTTTTTTTTTTTCAGAAAATATTTGTGAATAACTAATAATTTATAAATATATGAACATGATGAACTTAAAGTATCCGTTTTCACTTTTTAAATAACTCCCCCCCCCCCCACAAAAAAAAAAAAAAAAAAAAAAAAGAAAAAGAAAAAAGAAAGGTAAAAAAGCAGTGTCTAAAATTTTTAAACATGGAGATTAACGGGACGAGGGTGGGCGGAGGTTACGAAAAAAGGAGGAAAAGAAATTTTCGAAAAGGAATTTTAAATGACATTTCTATCAGAAGCGTTAATTACAGAAATTAAAATTCCGGATATTTTGGAGGATTACAATCTTGTTAACAATAAATTATCACTTAATTTCCTCCATCCTCAAAGTAAATAAAGAACTAAAGTTTGACTCCCCTGTAGTTTTCAGCACAGAAAATTTAAACCTTTAAAGCTTGATATATAAACTAATACCTCAAAATTTTCTACTATCGTTTAAAAACAAGGTAAATCTTTAGAAATTATGCGAAAGGGAATGCTCCTATATTTTGCAATTTGGCGTATTGGAATGTACAGGCCGGACCCTGGCTAGGAGCTCGGATCTACTTTTTGTGGCACTTGGGTTGGGCCTTACTTTATTTTACAAGGCTCGGATTGGGACTTTTCATTGCTTTCTCCCGAGCCGAGCTCAAGAATTACTTTTTTCCAAAAGACAAGGTCGTGTCTAACCTTTTTTTTTTTTTTTTTTTTTTTTTTTTTCCGTAGCGATCCAGGACTGAAACCCCGATAAAGGAACTTGTCTATAGCGAAATTTTTCAATGTTATTCCGTCTTAGAAGATTTTACTAAAGTAAAATCCGACTTTCCCGATTTTAAAGCGTCTAATACGTAGAATAGTACATAGTATGTAGATTATCAATATTAATATAAACTGAAACATTCACAAACAAATTGACATTCATTAAAAAAATATATATATCATAGCATAGGGCACTCTTTTAAAAATAAAGATTATAAGCATGAAAAAAACGCTAAAATATTTAGTTTTGATCAGAACTTTTCGAACGGGAAAATTCTTAACACTATCGACATAAAAATCCATGTTTTCTACAAATTAAACTATGCCGGGTCAGGCTAAAACGAAGATTTTAACTTTTTTCTTGTCGGGCCAATAATTATTATGTACGAAGCAAGTTGGCTGAAATTTTAAGTTTTTACCGGGCCAGGTCATTGTTTCTTGAAAATGTCGACTCACGTACACAACCAATTTGGCTGACTCATTAACCATTAACCAAATGAATAGAGTCAGCGTCGACTCCTCAAGATGAATCGAAATGCCCAACCCTAGCGTTAACCATACTATTGTTACTGTTTCATAATCGGTTGCAATTGCAGCAACCGAATTGAATGATAGATAATCCTATATTTGTCATATCCGATGAAGAAATGTAGAAAGATATTACAATTGACTTATTCTACATAAAATTTATGATGTGAGTTTATTAAAAAAAAGTAAGTGTTTTTTTTTTTTAATTTTTCAGAAATTCAGCCTTAACCATACAAGTCAAGATTTCATAAAAGATACAATAGTGCACCCACTTGTTGGAGAAATGAGAGGAAAATTGCTGTTTTATCGAAGTTTCGTTCGAGGCGCCACGACATTGTTAAGAAGACGGGTCGCACCAGACAGAAACAAATCCTGTGTTTATACTATCAAGCGTGGCTAATGGCTAATTCCTAAATCATTAGTCATAGACATACAGTTCAAAGACTACGAAATTTAAATTATTACACGATCCCCCATTTCCATTCAACAAATATACACAAAAATGTATCTTTTTTGTAAAAACTAAGGCAAAATAATTCGAGCGCACACTCAAAAATTCTCTTTTGTGCGATATACGAGATACAAAATTGCGTCTTCTTTACAACCAACCAACCAATCGTATATGAGTCGAGAGTCGACTCATTAACTAAGTGAATCGAGTCAGCGTCCACTCCTCAAAATGAATCGAAATGCCGAACCCTGTGTGTGCGCAATTTTTTTTTCCAAGCACTTTCGTCGTTCCAAGCCCAAGCTCACACGTTGATTGGTTGTTGCTCTCGGCACTGTTTTCATGTAACTTTATGAACTGTATGAACTAGGCGATAATCATACTTGGCGTAGCGATAGATGCTTCCATCGAGTTTGATTTCCTTCCGAACCAAGAACAAAGTAACTTTTCTCTTGCAGCATTGGAATGGATGGAACGTGTCTTACTGAAAGCTGTACTCTTTAAAAGCTTCTACACACAAGAGCACAAGACCACGAGGATAAGAATGAAGGAAGAATAAGAATGAGTAGGTTAGGTTTTAGGTTTACTCGTTCACTTACGAGCGAACTATTTTTCGCCAAGTATGGTTATCGCCAAGTTACGTGACAACAGTGCCGAGAGCAACAACCAATCAGAGTGCTTGCTTGAGCTTGGAAAGACGAAGGTTCTTGGAGAAAAAGATTTCGCCTTGTATGCTTTTGTCAGTTAGTAATACAGTGAAGCATCGTTTATACGACGCCGAAGGGACTACCGAAAAACGTCGTATAAACGATAACGACGTATAATCGATTTTACTTCCAAAACTAGAATTAATCTTGTTTTCACTTAATTTTAATGTTTAACGTGATGATTTGTATGAATTTGTAAATTAAACAAACCAAAATAAACAAATACCCCCCCCCAAAAAAATGGGGGGGGAGGGAATTAGTAAGCAGTTTAAATATGTGTACTTTTATTTATGTTTCACCGAAAGGTTCCTCAATTGCAGTACATCATTTCCTTTCCATTTAAAGTCAAAGATCAAGAACACCGCGTGGCCAACTAAAAGTCGCCAATACTGATAAGAGTTAGAAGGATAGTCTATTTGCAACTTAAAACAGGTAGGGAAAGCTGACCATCCCCGAAAAAAGAATAACCCCTCCCAGTGTAATCTTTTACACGTAAGCTGATTTTTCAGACTAATCGAACACCAGCCCACATTTTCATAATGTGGAGTGCATTTAAACACGCTCTTTGGTGTCATTCATAGCTGCCAACTTCCGCTCGTTCGTAAAATACACAAGAAAAATAAACAAAAATAAACCTATACAAAATCGAAAAATCGACGTATAAACGATTTTGGGTGTCGTATAAAAGATATATTTTTACATTAAAATGAATAGGAAGGAATCGGGACCACATTAAAACGTCGTATAAATGTAAACGTTGTATAAGTGATCGTCGTATAAACGATGCTTTACTGTATATAAAATATTATACAAAGATTTTTTAGTGGTGTCAGATTATTATCTCTCGCATAGATAATCAGTTCTATGAAATATCACTGTTTAAGTGGATACTTATTGAAAGGAATTTTAAATATCAATCAAGCAGTTTTTCAGTTACGTTATTATTATTTTTTAGTGATGGATTAAATATTGATTTAAATCATCGATAAAGAAAAAAGGAAAAATCTGCGTCATATCCTTAATCACTAGGAGTGGATACAAATGAAACGGTTTCACGCTGTAATAGGTGACGGTAACAAATCTGAAATTTGCAACGAGCATGAAAACGGCGATACAAAAGTAACACTTGAGACCATAACAAATGAAGATAGCGGCATTACAAAGTTGTTACTGTGTATCGATTATTTTCAACGATAGGCTCTTTTGATTGGCTAGTAGCCTTTGGATTGTTTATAAATAAATCACGCTGCGAAGATTATTTTGTTGTATAAAATGATTTAAATTTTACAATCTAAATGAAGTTATTGTGAAAAGATTCTTCCTGAGTGTCTGCATACTGATTACTGAAGTGTATTATTCTGAGTATTTTCTTGCTAAACAAACTTTTGCCTGAATAAATATTGCCTCATGTATGTGTTGATTAAACATATCACATACTTTGGCAATAAAAATTCAGTTTTTTCTATTTTTGATCGAAGATGAAAGAAATGAACCTCCAGCACCAGAAGTAAGTCTTTAATATTGTTATATTCCATTATGGAATATGTTATATGCCAAGTAAGCACTTGTTAAATAGGTAGGAAGTAAGGTATATGCATTTTTATTATTTCACATCTGAAAAATCTTGCTGTTGCAGGAGAAATTTTTTACTTTAGCGTTGTTTAATAACAGTATATTTTGCAATTTAGAAGAATTAAATAAAATAAAATACAATGTAGGAATTTTAAACATTCAAATGATCATTGTTAGTAGATTAAGTTATCAGTTTTTAATTTGTAGATTACTTTAAAATTATTATTTATTTAATGCTTATAATAATTTAATATAATGCAGATTGTTATCTGAAAACAATATGCATTGAGCTTTCATAAATCGTAACATATTATTTTCTGTTTTGAAAGTATAATCATGGGAAAAAAATGAAAGCATCAAGTATTTTTAAATCGCTTCTTTGAATAACTGAGGAGCATTGAGTTTCCGTGACTTGTACATTTTATAAGAATAAATTATGCAACTTTTATTTATGTATTGTATACTTTAAAATGCAGTTTTGATTGAGAGAAAGCCAGAAAGTAATTTATTGTTTATTAAGTATTGTGCAATGTAATAAAAATTGCTTACAAAAACAAATTGAAGGTTTTCTTGTCTTGATGCTGAAGTTTGTAGGCTTCTGAAAGTGAAATTAAATAACCAAAATGTGTTTGCTTGGGGGTGAGGAATTCAATCGATTTACTCAGCAATGATGAAGTGATTTTTTTGATGGAGTAAGGAAAAAAGTTTATATTTTTTATTAATTCATTATAATAAGTGGCAGGATTAGCTTATTTTAATCATAATTTAAATCAACTAATTAAAAAAATATATTTAAATTGATTTTGCAATATATTTTTTTTAAATCAATGTAAGATATTTTGTAAAAGATATTATGTTTGTCCAAAAATACATTTTAAGCTTTAAAAGTGGGAGAGGTATTATTATGATTATGATTTCTGTGAAAAGTTAAGAAATAAAGTACTGAATACATTTGCAAGAAATAAAATGCTTGCAAGTTAGATTTCTAGAAAGCTTTCAGTCCCTAATTCAATATTCCACTACATCAGTACTCATCCCTTCCTACCAACCTAACATTATATATGTAAACAAATGCTTTTTTGTTCCATTTAACTCCTTCTGGATGAGCTTCTTTTACAGAATTTTTAATATTTTATCATTTGTTTTTTAAAACAGGAATTTTTGCATAATTGAATCCAGGAAATGCTCCAATTAAGTTGGTGATTTTTTTTTTTTTTTTTTTTTTTTTTTTTTTGACAGGTAAAGAAAAAAGTTTATATTTATTCATTCATTATATTTAGTGTTATAATAAATATTTTACTTGGGGGACAGAATTTGTTGATTTTAATCATAATTCAAATGTTCCTATTAATAAATGATTTAAGTTAAATTAAAAAAAAAAAAAAAAAAAAAAAACTATTTTAAATCTTTATCAAGATATCTTGTAATATGTTTGTTCAAAAATACATTGTAACTGTTAAAAGTGGGAAATGCTTTTTTAAGTTATTAAAATCAAGCATAACCATAAGTGGAGAATTTTCAGAAAATCTTACCACCCAGCAAAATGCAACATATAGTTGAAAAATGTTATGAAAAAAGTTATGTCACTGTAAAAATAGCAAATTTCTATTACTACAATGCATTTTCGTTTTTTTTTTAATACATAAAATTAAGAAATATATATAAGAAAGAAAAGTTTAATATAGAATAAAACTTTGTATCGTGTAATTTAGAAAGTTGAGAAAGATAAGCTAACTGGAAGAGAAAAAAAATAACTTTTTGGCATATCTCTGTAGTTTGGAATTTTCGAAGATTACCTAAAAATGTACTTGATCTATCAGAGAATTCACTCGCCAGTGGCGAATAAAATTATGTATTTCCCTACTCCTGAACATAACATTTTAAAATGAAATCATAAGTAGAGAATGTGTAAGTTAAGGTAATAAGTAGATAGGATACTTGTAAAATTGTAGCTATTATTAGTAAAGAGAATGCTCATACAATACTAGACATTTATTTATTTAATATTTTCAAAAGTAAAAGTAAATTCACATTTTTAAATTAGATTTCTGTTTATATTGTTTATTTTGTTTTACTATATAACAATATTTTTATATGCTTAAAACAGTTCAGATTAACCAAGTGAATGATTTTTTTTTTTTTTTTTTTTTTTTTTTTTTTTTTTAAGATAAATTTAAATAAGTTTTTCTAATTATTAACTTTAATGATTTAATGAAGGATATTTTGATTTAAAATTGTACTTTTAAACTTAAATTTTGAATTTTAAAAAATCACAAAAATCTTGCTTAAAGAGTAGAAAGAAATATTATTATTTAATTATGAATTTATCAAGATGAGTAATATATTTAAATAATCAAAATATTTACATGGTGGTAGAATGTGTTACATTCTGAGTAGTAAGTATTTCATTAAGAGAAACTAAAAATGAACTTTTTACCTTTTTTTTTTTTTTTTTTTTTTTTTTTTTTCCAAAGGTAAAATGAATGAATTTGAATGTATTTAAATTTGTAAATAAAATCCCCCCCTCCCTGAAAAAAGCTTTTGAAAGCTTATATATTTATAAAAATGGCTCATATAGTTTAGGCCTTCCCCCCCCCCTAACTTCTTGTATAAACAAAAATGCTGCTTCTAGGCATAGTTTACATCTCTATATAATAAAGCACAGTATACCCGCATAGCATGCCTAACTGTTTTTTCCTCCCCCCCCCCTCCTTTTTTTTTTTTTTTTTTCTTTTTTTTGCATAAATAGTGGGTTCAGTTATGCAATAGAAGATTTAAGTTAAATCGTTAAACAATTTTTTCAATATCATAAGTTTTTTTTTTTTTTTTAACTATTTTTACACTTAACCAATTTATACTCCAATCAAGAAAATTTTCTTTCAAAGCTTGACTGAAATATTAAATGTAACTTTATGTTATTAACTGTAAATCTGTGTTTTTCAAAGGAAAACAGTTTTTTTTTTTTTTTTTTTTTTTTTTTTGTAAACATTGCATATTTTTAATCTTTATCTTTGCTAAATTTACATAATTAATGTGTTTTATTTAGAGCTTCAATTATGTTCATCAATGCATGAAATTTGCATTCTACATGCATACTAACAGAACCCAGACTAGACTCACTATGTCTTATGATGACTGATGAGATAAGTCTGCTAAAAATTAATTATTCTGCCCTGTAGATTTATAGCTTGTACAAAAAGTTAGATTGATTAAAAATGTTTGTCATTTTAGAAATTTATTAATTTATCATTTTTCTAAAACTTTGCTTGTAGCTTCTGTGTAACTTGGATTTTGCATTTATCAACAATGTGTAAAATAAATCAAAACATTTTGGAATAGTTAAAAAAATTGTTTAAACCAAACAACCCTGGTTTGCAATGAGTTTAAATAAATGGAGGTTGCGTTCTAGTGAATTCTACAAGGTACAAAATAAATTTGTTACAGTTACTTGAAAAAACACAATATTTTTTTTGCTATTTTGTTAATAAATATCAAAGCTAAAATAATAAAATCCGACTATGATAGTGAATTTTTATTTTAAAAAATAAATATAATTATTAGTAAAATAATTGGGTGAAGGTGGAAGGGATTGTGCATACAAAAAGAATACTTTTCTAGCTATTTTTATTGATTTAGTTTATGTGTGTATATAGGGGGGGGGGGGGTGTTGTATTTTCACATCTTGGATCCACCTTTGAGTATAATGGTAGTATTTCATGCAGGATAATTTATTATCACAGTTTTTTACCTTTGCCTTTTACGAAATTTTCTTAAGTGAAAAAAAAAAAAAAAAAATATTATGAAATTTGTATAAGACGTTTTAAAGACTTTAATAATTGAAAGAAATGTTTTTTATAAATGTAAAAGCAAACAAATCTTAAATTTCATAAAATTAAAAAAATGGAAGAAATTTTAGATAAAAACTTAATTTGAAACATACTTTTCCATTCTAGATTTGTAATTTAAAAAAAAAAAAAATCATAGGCTATATTATTATTCTAGTGCAGTGGAACACCCTTTATTCATTTCTAATTTATATGAATTTACATTTAATCATTTCATTTTGATTTCCCACAAGAGAGAAAGTCCATTGTTGTTGAGAGATTTTAAAATTCAATTAATTGTTCCTGAATGAGCTTGGAAAAACAAAAAACAAAAAAACCTTAAAATTAATTTTTTACAATTTGTTTAAATTAAACATAACAAAAAATAGAATTGAAGCACTCGTTGAAGATAATTTTTAGTTATATTTTGTTTTTTATATTCATGTGTTAAAAATTATCTTAAACAGAAGGAAAAAGAAACCCGAAGAAAAGAACAATAAACTGTTTCAATTTTTCAGTAAACATGTATGATAGAAGCTCATTTTTTGGATCTTAATATGATATTTTTGATACATTTTGAAGAATTTTATTTTATTTATTTATTTTTATTGATATATTTAAAAATTGTCTTGTACATGAAATCGTGATTAAAAGAAAAAAATATCCTACATTAGGTTATTTATATTTGAACCCTCCTCCCCCCAAAATAATGATAATAATAATAACAATAATATGCACTGGATGCATTGAATGGTATTTTTTGGACATTTTGATAGCAGATAGTACATCTGTTCCAAAACCTTGTCCATTGCTTGATTTTTTTTTCTTTTTTTTTTAGACATGATCTATTATTGCAATACATTCTGAATGATTTGAATGTGAAAATATTTCATTTATCCACCATATAATTTTATTTATATATTTTTCTTCAGGCTATAAATAAAAACTAGATAGTTTTTTCCCCTTATTGTGAGTATCATTAAGTAAAAATTTAATTATAACATTTTAATTATTATTTTGATAAATTAAATCTTTAAAGTATATTTTTTATCATTCAAAACAATTTAAAAAGTTTGATTAAATATATCCCTGAAATAATTTATATATAAAAAACAATTTAATTAGAAATTCATTACTTTTTCAGATTAATAAAATCATATGCTAAACTATTGAAAAAAATACTATATTATAGTACAGTGAAAAACCATGATCACCTCATGATGACAAAAATAATAAACTATTCCAAATTGTTTTGAGAGCTTTAATATGTTTTATTTTGTTACATTTTGGTATTATTTTATGTTAATATGTTTAAAAATAATCTTACATGTAAGGTTCTGATTAAAGTAAAACAAAATCTAAATTAATATCCTATTTATATTCTTCAAGGAAAAAAAAAAAAAAAAAAAAAAAAAAAATGCAGACTATATTGGATATGTTGTATTGTATGGTTATATGTTAGGTATTTCAAAATATATTTTATGGCTTCTCAAATACATCTGTCCTCTCCACTTTACCCTTTGTTGTCATAAAAAAAGTAGAATTACAATTTATACAATTATAAATAAATATGAGATTTATACTTTTTAAATATCAAGGTTGTGTGTGATTATGATTTGTTCTAATTATTACAAAACAGAAGTAATTTTATTTAAAAAGATATTTTCCTTTTTACAGTATTTATTATTATTAATCATCATTTAAAAATTATAAATATTTGTATTCAATTCTATCTTTTTTTTTAACATAACAAATTATTAAACTAATCTCGTATCTTACTTTCGGTTTAAAATTCAAGCCATTATTTATAGCTATTAAGATTTCAAATCAATAATAATTATCATTCAGTTATAAGCAATACAAATTTATATATTTTTTCCCCTGTCTGTCTGTAGTTTAGCAAACAAACTTTCATTAGTAAATAAATTATAATAAAAAAAAAAACACAAGTTGTTAAATGTTATTTAAATTTACATATCAAAAAATTAAAAATATATGGCGAAATTTGCTTTCAAAATTAAAAAAACTACGTGTTTGGATTAAATTTTTAAGAAATAAAATCGATCCAATTTTAGCCTTCTTTAAAAAAAAAAAAAAAAAAAAAAAAAAAAAAAAAATAGAAAACTTAATATTTACAACATTTATAATTTTCGCTATTTAAATAAGATTATTTTTCTAATATTTGTTGATATTTGACCAAAAATCGCCGCATTACGGGATATGCCGACATATTTTGTTTACGTTTTCCGGAGTTGTTACCGGCTTGAGACAGCTTGCTACGCGTCTCACGCTGTAACAAATTTTTATGACAACAATCACAACTTTGTGACGGCAGAAGCCGGTTGGCGTTTCATTTGTATCCCGTTTTGTAGGATTTGTGACTGTGTCACAAGTTGTTACGGGAAACGTTTCATTTGTATCCACTCTTTATCCATTTTCTATTATTTATTTGTTTTCTTTAGGGATAGAATAATTATTACCTGTTAATTGCCTATAATTATTATCTGTTGGTTTCGCAACATTATGCCTTTTCCGTATAGAATTAAAAGTGCCACGTAATCTTTGCGTTTTGTATGAGGATTCTTTTTAGTTTCAATGTAGAATAATTATTACCTGTTAATTGCCTATAATTATTATCTGTTGGCAGTGCAGCCAACTTATACGGCCCCTTGGGGCCCAAGCCCACTCAAAAATTTTGAATCATACCGAACCCAATTTTCATTGTTCTAGTTTTTTATTTCATTATTATTTTATTATTCATTTTTCTCTTTATAATAAAATTTATTTTGCCAATGACCATGTGTTTTAATACCCCGATTGAAACCCATAAATCCCAAATGAGTGAAATGTTTTGCTTCATGTTTAACTTTCTGATGATTCATTTTGTAGTCATGTCCATGATATCATGACATTACCATAAATATCAGTGTCTTCATAAGAAAAAATGCATGAGAAAATAATTTAATAAAATTGCAACTTTATTAAAACATGATAATTTGACTTAAAATTCTCATCTTTCACCAACTGTCAACTCTTCAAAGAAAAATAAACTGATCACAACATTTTATATAAATATTTGTGCGCCCATTCAATACTTTTGAGCCAACCCAATACTTTTCAAAAGTTGGTGCCATTGTCTCTTGGTTTCGTAAATTTTTCCCTTCCCGTTAGGAATTGAAAGTGCCAAGTAATCTTTGCATTTTGTATGATGATTCTTTTTTTGTTTCAAAGTGTGGTGATCAATCTCTTGCTTGAAATTAGTGCCAAATGTGTACGTGTATCCAACAGGTGCTTAAGGCCCCTGTCCTCGCTCGAGGAAACGCTCGCGAGCTAATGCTATTCCTACGGGGAAGCATTTTTCTAATAACTCTTTCGCATTTTGACATTTTTGAATATATATATATATATTTTTTTTTTCGCATTGGATAGTTGATGTGCTTGCCGACAGCGCATCTTTTTTACTTTTTCGATTTTGGTTGAAGATATTTTTTACAAAGTTAGTTTCACTTTCAATACCGGTTTCGAAAGTGAAAGTGCTTTAAAAAAAATATCTGCAACTAAAATCGAAAAAGTAAAAAAGGTGCGCTGTCGGCATGCACCTCAGATATCCAATGCAAACAAATTATTCAAAAATGTTAAAATGCGAAAGAGTTATTAGAAAAATGCTTCCCCATAGGAATAGCATTAGCTCGCGAGCGTTTCCTCGAGCGACGATAGTGACCTTAACAGTGTGAAAATTTTGAAGGTCTTCCGAGTTGTCATCAATTTTACGCTCAGTCTATAGTTCATCGTCGTATAATAAATGTTGGGAAAAAAAGTCTAACTCTATTATATAAATTACGTAATAAATTTTATTTAAAATGAGTAATACGTTTAATGTAACTATTTAAAATAAGAATGAAATATTTATTAAATTGTATATATAAAAGGTAGTATTAACGGGTACAGTGGGCTTTCGAAATCGCAAAAAATCATTAAATTGTCGAATTTTCATTTTTAGCATAATAACATTATATGAACTCCTTGCTTTTGAACACAAAGAGAAGTTTTCAATTTCGACTATTTTTACTGGAATTACAAGCATTTTTGTCCAATCAGCTGATTTTGCCACGCCCCTTTGTTTATATACGGACAATATTTGCATTTCAAATGATTATTCTTCCTTGTTATTTAAATATGAGGTGATTAACCTCTTGCTTGATATTGATGCCAAGTAGTGCTTGTGTCAAATTATCAATTAGTAATACATAAAACATAATACAAAGTATTTTTTGTGGTGTAAGATTATTATCTCTCGCATAGACAGTCTGTCCTGCAAAACATCACCATTTAATTGGATATTTATTTAAAGGAAATTAAAAAATCAATCAAGCAGTTTTTCAATTACTCTATAATTATTTTTTAGTCATGGATTAAATATTGCTTTAAATCATCGATAAAGTAAAAAGAAAAAATCTGCGTCATCTCCTTAACCACTCTCTATTTTCTATTATTACTTTGTTTTCTTTAGGGATAGAATAATTATTACCTGTTAATTACCTATAATTATTATCTGTTGATTTTGCAACATTATGCCTTCTCTGTTAGGAATTAAAAGTGCCACGTAATCTTTACGTTTTGTATGAGGATTCTTTTTAGTTTCAATGCAGAATAATTATTACCTGTTAATTGCCTATAATTATTATCTATTGGCAGTGCAGCCAACTTATATGGGCACTTGGGGCCCGAGCCCACCCAATAATTTTGAATCATACCGTACCCAGTTTTCATTATTCTAATTTTTTATTTCAGTTATTCATTTCCTTTTATTATTCATTTTTCTCTTTATAATAAAATTTATTTTGCCAATGACCATGTGTTTTAATACCCCGATTGAAACCCATAAATCCCAAATGAGTGAAATGTTTTGCTCCATGTTTAACTTTCTGATGATTCATTTTGTAGTCATGTCCATGCTATCATGACATTACAATAAATATCAGTGTCTTCATAAGAAAAAATGCATGAGAAAATAATTTAATAAAACTCAACTTTATTAAAACATGATAATTTGACTTAAAATTATCATCTTTCACCATTTGTCAACTCTTCAAAGAAAAATAAACTGATCACACCGTTTTATAAAAATATTTTTGCGCCCACCCAATATTTTTGAGCCAATCCAATATTTTTCAAAAGTTGGCGCCACTGTCTGCTAATTTCGCAAAATTATACCCTTTCCGTTAGGAATTGAAAGTGCCACGTAATCTTTGCATTTTGTATAATGATTCTTTTTTTGTTTCAAAGTGTGGTGATCAATCTCTTGCTTGAAATTAGTACCAAGTGTGTACGTGTATCTAACAGGTGCTTAATAGTGTGAAAATTTTGAGGATCTTCCGAGTTGTCATCAATTTTACGCTGTCTATAGATCATTGTCTTATAATAAATGTTGGGAGAAAAAAGTCTAACTGTATTATATAAATTACGTAATAAATTTTATTTAAAATGAGTAACACGTTTAATGTAACTATTTAAAATAAGAATGGAATATTTATAATAGTATATAAAAAAGGCAGTGTTAAAATGAAATTAAGAGTGTAATTAAAATTTACCTATTAAAAAAACATTAATAGATTGGTAATAGTAAGTTAAAAATATTTATATAAAATTTGAAATATGAACGTTGACGCCCAGTTAAGAAAGAGAAAATCGGACAAAACTGGTAAGGGCATGCCGATCAAGGAGAGAGACAGATGTTACACATCAAAGGTCTTGAATAAACGCTTTACCTTAAAAAGCTTTGTTCCCAACCATGTTTTACCTTCTCTAAATCTGATTGGCCAGAACTTTTGACGTCAAATTCCCGGTCTTTTGCAAGGAATAGCGTTTCTCGAAAACAGCCCGTGTCAATTATTTCGATGGTGCTATAGGACATAAGTTCTCAAATTTTCAGAATGACGTACCACTAAATAGTAATTTATTTTTCCGCGTACCAGTTGGTGAAAAACTCAAAGCTAATACAGAAAAATCTGTGTAAGCGGAATATGTAAAAAATGAAACAATTTTGCTGTCTTTTGTTCTATCATCTAAGCAGATTTCACTCAATTTGAATGCATGATTGCATTATTAAATTGGCACTTAGAACGCCTCTTTTATATAAGCATTCAAATAATAAAAAGTATACAGTTTAATAATATGCACATTACCAAAATGCAGTGTTTTCATAGGAAAAAGTGGAACATTGTTTAGTGACACATTGGCATAAATTGATAAATATACAGAAGGATGATTCTATTAATTTCTTTTCCTGCATTGCTAATGGGAAAGGATTGCAAGCTTTGCGTGTCAGGTTCAATATTATTAAATTTTAGACGTAAGTCAAATTCGATGTTTAATCTAAATCGGACACCCTGTATATATATATATATATATATATATATATATATATATATATATAATCAAACATCAATTCTGTAAATATAATTTTCAAATACTCTTGAATTACCACTTCTTTCATCAATGGCTCTGAAAGAAGTGCATAATTATTATCTTATTAATTTTTAATTTTTACATGCATTCTTGCGAAAGATTTATTTATAAATAATACGCGACTGTTCTAGAAAAAATACTTACACCTTGACTATTTATGTTTGCTATAGGCGTAAATGATTTGTTTGTTAGTTTTCCAGGCACAAAAAAAATCTTTACTGATCTTGCAATTATTATTTTTTAATGAATGAGCGAATTGGAGAACCAATTTTATTATAATATTTTGTAAATCCTTATACTTCTAAAATAAACATTTATAAAAATCAAAATAGTACATTCATTCGCATATTTCGAAAATGAGAAGTAAAAAACTGTGGAAATCTGACAGAATTGCGAAAAAATGTCCAAGTAGTATTTTATGTTTTTTTTTTTTTTTTTTGATCTTCATACTTCTAACATAAGCATTTATAAAAATAAAAATTATACATACATTCGCATATTGCGAAAAAACATGTGAAAACCTGACAGAAAAGCGAAAAAATGTGTAAGTTTGACCACCATAAATCGTATGTTTAACAATAGCAATGAACTTAAATGTTATAAAATATGAGTATTGGATATTACAAAAAATACAATGACAATAACAAATAAACTTTTATTTTCACAGGCAAGCTTTTAAAGGGTTATCGATATTGAGCTTTTAATCATATAGCTTCACATAAATCCCAAATGAAGAAGGAAAAATGGCCTGAGTCAAAATATAACCGAAATTATACTCCTTACTCCTTGTTCAACATTGACATACGTTCCCTTACTATTTCTATATTAATTTGGGTTTGTAAGCACCATTTATTAATACTGTATGTCTGAAGTAAACTTATGATTGATTCCTCAAACTCCAATTTTTTTTAACTGCATCACTTCCCAAATAACAGCACTATGTAAAATCAATTTAAAATTACTTATATTTTAATTAAAACTCACATCATAAATTTTATGACGTTTTAAGTTAAATAATATATTTATGCTTTCATATACATAAGTAATGTAAGTTATTTATTTATAATAAAAATAATCGGTTGCTGCATTACCGAAACGTTCGAGCAGCCGAAGTTTATTAAAATAGAGAATCACATTATTATCCTATGTCTACGGTAATGGGACGGTGGAGGAAATTTGGAAATAGTAATCTAGCACTACTATTTCATTTTTCGGAGTCCTGTACGGCTAATAAATGATCACCACCTGCACCTGCAGTTTTTAATTATTCCAGCTAAGAGCATTGCTTATTTTGTCATACAACCACTTAGAATAGAAAAATCATTTGCAGATTTCAGCATCTCGATTGGAATCACTAGCAATTTTTTTACTTTTCACTTTAAAAATATTCGTAATATTTTTTATTTTATTATAATATTTTGATTTTTCACTTAAAAAAATATTCGTAATATTTTTAAAATTGAAGCTACCCCTGGTCTTTCATTTCGAGAAAGTGAAGGAATAATGCCGAGGGTTTAAAATAGGCTTTTCTTTCTTCCTGGGGTATTTTCAAGTAAAACCAAATAAATCATCCATCTGATTTCCTTTTGGTAGAAAATCCCACATTACATCCATTGTGAAAATCAATTATAATCATAATCTTAACGAAGTATAGTACTATGTATAATGTATGTAAAACAGAAAAAATCCTAGATGAAAAGATTTGCTAAAAAATTAAACATCCTGATCCTATAAAGAAATTTTATTCGATAACTTCTAAGTATTATTCAATAGCGAGCAATTTTCCAAAATAATACAAATTGGTACTTTATTTCAGTTTTTTTTTCTCTTATTCGATGATTATTATTATCGTAGATACTTAACGCAAATAGTTTTAAGCAATCAAGGACTATCTGAGAATAATAAAGGGCGACGCCGAAATACCTTTTAATATAATTTACTTATTTTATTTTATCAGAAAACACTCTTTAGTGAACAATAAATTTTTCAAAGTAGCACGCTATTAATATTAATTTACAGATCATACGCCAGAAACCTATTAACAGGTTTTTACGTACGTATACGTTACGTATAGGTTCATCAGTACTCAACCTTCGCTGTATTTCATACTTAAACTCCGCCCATTATCATTAAAATAAATATTCGTTCAGGTTCAGAACAAAAGCACAGTACAGAAAATTTAACTATATAAAGTAGGAGGAGCATTGCATTCGTTGGTACGATTTGAATACAGATGTAAATATTATTAATATTATGTGAGAAAATTTTCCAACTTTTGAATATTGCAAAGAGCTCTTTTCTTAAAAATCATTGCACCCTATTTCATGAATTTAAAATATGTTTTAAAGATACAAATAATTGTAATTTGATAGTTTTTTTTACAATTTCTTTCATTTTACTGTGAAAAATTGTTTTAAAAACGATATGTATTTTAAAAAAATTAAAAATATATCCATAAGTGAAAAAAATGTTTTTTTTCTTAAAAAAAAAAATAAATAAATAAATAAATAAAACTTTTTTTTTTTTTTACACATGTTTGTCTTTGTTAAATATTCTTTATGGTTGATCTTGCATTTACAGTATTTAACTTTAAGTTATACGATGGATATCACACATAAATATTAAATATATATATAAAACTCCAAAAAAGGAATGGTTTTAGAACGGAGCTACACATCATTTATATTTTTTCCCTATAAGCCTTGCCTTTTTTTGTTTATGTATTTTTATCAATAAATTCGGTAAGATTTATGTAGACAAAATCACTCATATTGCTGTCATATTGCTATTTATTTCTACACGTTTATAGCCCGCCAATCCAAATACCGTACTTTTATTCAAGTCATGTGATTTGAGAATCTAGGGAATTTTACTTTGACAGTCTAGGGGGGAAACTAAAATCGATCTGGGAACGCTGTGGATAAGAAAAATGCTTTCACAAGAATTTCTGAGAAGAGAATGACCGTGAATGATTTTGAGGTCTACCAAATGAATATATTTGATTCAAACCACAAATCTATACATATATAAAATAGTTTGTCTCGACCTGGTTGACTGGTAATCAACGCACGACCACAACCCAAACTTCTTCGAATGATGTAAGCGTGCACTTAGACGGGGTTTTTGAAAAAATTTCATCTGAAGCCGCGTTTCCAATGCTTTCTTTAACCAAACCGGCTTTTAACGGAGGGGTGATATGCGGGTGTCGTACCTGCTTTCATTTTGCACCCATTTCCATACGCAAGCAAAAAATCTACCCCCCCCCCCTCCCAAAGAAACAGGAAACTGCGCAACTTTTCGTTCTGACCTTTGATTGGCTAATCGGTGAAATTGAGCATGAACTTCCGGTATAAACACAAACAGAAGGGTTTTGTTACGTTTGGCGTGTTTAAATCTTATTTTTTTTTTTTTTTTTTTTTTTTTTTTAAGTGGGGCGGAGGACAACCACGCCCCAACCAGCTTTCTTACCTATCTCTTTACTCTCCTGCTTATCTAAAGTGTATGAATATGTTCTCGTCAACCGCCTGAAGGTGTTCCTAAACTCTAACGACGTACTGATTCCGGAGCAATTGACCACTAGCATTAGGCGGAGCTTGCAATGTTTCCCACAAGCATTGCGGTCTATGATTGGCTTTTGGCGAACGCTTGTGGGATAAATGGAGATGCTGATTAGCTATAAACCATCGTGACGTTCTTTGACTTCAGAAATGCGTGTGGTCCATTCGGATTTAGAGCACGTCACTCAACAACCCATCAGATCTGGAGAGTTTCTGAACTCATTCATGACGGCTTCACGTCCGGCGGGGTGACGGGAGCAATTTTTGTCGATATCCAAAAGGCTTTTGATAAAGTCTGGCATATCGCTCTTCTTTTTAAACTAATCAAACTAAAAGTTCCTGCTCAACTAATTAAAATCTATGCAGACTACTTTAAAAATAGATCCTTCTCTGTTAGAGTAGGAAATTCCTACTCTAACCCTAAACCAATTGCTAGCTCTGTACCACAAGGTTCCCTGAGCGGTCCCACTCTTTTTAATGTCTTTATTAACGACATTCCTAAAGAGCCTAACATCGACTTAGAGATTTTCGCCGATGACACAGCCATGCTATACAAACACAAACAAGCACAAAGAGTGTTCTCTAAACTTCAAAATTATCTTAATATACTTTCGGCTTGGTTTAAAAAATGGAAAATTAAAGTGAATAGTGCCAAAAGTGCCGCCATTCTTTTCACCAACCAACGTTCAAACCCCATCGCTAATTTAAATTTCAAACTGAATGACGAACCCATTCCCTGGAGGTCAGATTATAAGTACCTAGGTATTCACCTAGATTCTAAATTAAGATGGCGCACGCACATCACAGAAACTCTGGATCGTGCGAACCGCGCCGTGGGCTCCCTTAATCCCCTCTTGGCTTGGAACAGCCCCCTGTCTATGAAAAATAAATTGTTACTATATAAATCCATGGTCAGACCGATCATAACTTATGGTTCGGTTGTGTATGGAAGTACTGTTAAAACCAGACTTGAAAAAGTTCAAACTTTTCAGAATAAGCTTCTTCGTAGGTTTACCAAAGCAAGCCGTTATGTCCGCAATGACGTCATTCATCGTGACCTTAAAATTAAACCGATTTTTGCGGAAATCAAAAAACTTACAATGAAGTTTCACAGGTCTGTCCCTGTTGTGCGGAATCCTGCTTTAAATGCCATTAGGCGTTATGATGGAACAGTGGGGAAAAACCGGAAACGGCCCCTAGCTATTCTTTCACGGGATGATAACTTCATCCCATGTTCCAAAACATCCAGAAGGAATCCTTCTGCCGTCACTTAAAGCAGAATTCCCGGGAAAAATTTATATTTCCCCTAGTTTGAAAGAAACTTTCAACTAGATTTGGAATTACCCCTGACGTCATGCAGCATTCTGTAGTTTTGTACAGTCGCGTTTTTCAGCTTTTCTATTTAATTGTAATTTTAATTTTGTTACTTGTTTTATTATTTCGACTTCCCTTTACTTTCTTTTAAATATTTTAATTTAATTGTAATTGTAATTGGGTACTCTATCTTTCTCAAAATTTTAGTTGTTTTTGAAGTCACTTCCATCTTTGAGGATAGGCCTCGCCTTCCTCATTTTCCTATTGGCCAATGAGGTACTTGCTCACTGTACCTCGGCTATTTAAGACCTTTTCTTCCCCTTTTGGATCATTCTACCATCTAGCATTATATGCGGATGACACGGCCATACTCTTCAGAAACACATCACTAAACACTGTGATTGAACAACTCCAATCCTATCTTCAGGCCCTTTCTATCTGGCTGCGTAAGTGGCGCATAAAAGTAAATCCGTCGAAAATTGCTGCCATGATCTTCTCTAGAAGATCTATTACCCCAGACATTAATCTCACTTTAAATAACGAAGATATACCCTGGGTCACTAACTATAAATACCTAGGAATTTACCTAGATTCTAAATTAAATTGGTCTAAACAGATTACCGATGCTAAATCAAAATCTGTGGCGGCCAAAGCCTCCCTTAAATCCCTTTTAGCTAGGCATAGCTGTCTGTCGCTTTCTAATAAATTACTGTTATACAAATCTTTCATCAAATCCACCATGACTTACGGGTCAGTTGTTTGGGGATCTGTATGTGAAACTCAACTTCAAAAACTTCAAATTGTCCAAAATACCATATTAAGGCAGTTTGTTAAAGCAACTACGTTTGTTCGGAACGATGTCATTCATAAAGATCTCAAAATTCGGCCGATTTCGCAAGTTATTAAAAAACTTGCTCAAAACTTTCATAGAGATCGTATTCTAATACCCAACGATGCGTTGCGATCTATAAAACCATACAATACTAACAATATTGTTGGTAAAAAAAGACCGCTTGTTATCTTGAGTAGAGATGACGGTTCCCCCCCCCCCCCTCCTTCTAAAAGAAGAAGGCATGAACCACCTTAAACGCATAGTTGCGGTTTTTTCAAATTTATAATCTTAATATATTTTCAGTCTTTTTCTTAAAATCTATCCTTCATCTTTTTATCAATTCGACATCGTTCCTGCCTTTGCATTTGGCTTCGGATTTTATCCACATCGCGTATAAATATTAAATTTTTACTTAATTTTGTTAAATTTTTATATTTTTTCCCTTTTTTAATCTTGTTTCTCCTTTCCAGTTGGAAAATTAAACATAATCCTCTCTAAACAATCGTTTTTCCTTATCGGACGATTGTTACTTTCAAGGTTGCGAACGGGCGAATTTCATTGGCCGGCTGCTTAAATTTCATTGGTCGACCAAGTTGTTCGTCGTATCCCCTTGTTTCTCTCTATGAATTTTTTGGATATTTTCCCTCTAATGTTATTTTTATTATTTTTACTTGTTATTTTTACTAAATTTAACTTTTTGCTAAATCTATTTACTTTATTTTTATTTTCTTTTACTTTTCGATATTCCCCTAAAAATTGCCTAATTTTTCTAATTTATATAAAAAAAAAAATATGTATGGCCCTTGGCTTTTTCGACCGCTTTACCCTTTGACTCAATCGACCAACCCAATGCTCCGGAATCTCTCTGAAATTCCTTTTTTACTGCTTAACATCTATGCAATCGGATATTCGACTCATCGACTTCGATGGAAGGTAAACTGAAGCATTACGACTCCAGTAGGCACTTCTCATCCTCTGCATTGGTTCATTGGTTCATTCTACCATCGACCGCTGGTGTGTGAGGAACTCGCCGCTGGCAATGGTCGCAAAATTTTCTAGTCACAGCTTAAGCTTATTTCAGAATTCAGTTTTTTAAATTTTTCTAAATTTTACTGTCCCCCTTTTAGACCAGGCATGAACCGAAAAACGTGTTTACTGGAGTTGTGGACCTGCGTGAGCGTAGTGTGTACAGGAACTTCGTTTGGTAGTGCGGTCCAGGTGGCCGATAACATATGCCAGTAAAACGCGGTACCTGTGCCGCTATGTTAGCCAATGGGAAACTTCAAAGGTGAACGGGTTTCAGGTGATTGTCACCAAAATTAGTGAGCTATGTGCCCCCCATTTTTTTGGTTCTTAGAGTTAGTCGTAAGCTGGGATACCTTATGCTATGCCTTTTCTGTGATTCTTGGTACCATACTGCCTGTACATTCTCCGTTTTTTGCCGACGCCAGTCGGTGAAATGACATCGAAGTATGGGGCAACCAACTAGTTTGGATGCCACATGCGCTCCTTCTTTTGGAGGTTATATTTAACCTCGTGCTTCCATCTCTGGAATAATCTTCGGATTTCCACCAGAGACTCTAAATTATACTTTTTGACCGTGCTTTGTTTCGAAATTCATCCTTTTATGTTCATTTTTCCATATTTAGTTGGAGGTTACGCGCAATGGACCCACATTGTGTTGGCACTCCGAAAGCACCGCGATGTCATGTCATATTTCTGTTTTTACCTTGTTCTTGTTATTGCACTCTTTCATCGACCTGGAAACAAATGCTAATTTAACCTTGTAATGCGAAATGGGTAAAACAAAATAATAAAAAAGGTTGTTTTAACGACTGAATTTTATGGGAAAAGAGAATGTGGAGTTTCGGAAGAGGGGACTTTAGATGAAATTTTAATGAAATGAATGTTAATCCTTAATGAAATTTATGATTAATTATTTATTTTTGTTATAAAGAAAAAAATAAAACAGAAAATTAAATAATAATAGTAATAATAATAATAATAATAATAATAATAATAAGTATTTTTAAAATATTTAATTTTATTACTTTGTTGAATGTGTATTGGGGGGGGGGGGGGGGAATCAAGTGATGAAGCAAAATTTCGGAAAAAGAGCAGGGAAGAATTGGTTTAATTGATCTTTTTTCTTTTAACGCAGAATAATTCCAACTCTGATTAACACTTTCACTGTTGACCACGCGCCAGCGCGTGATATGGCGCCAACGTTAAGGGGCCACTCACGCTCCAGCGCATGATGTGGGGTGATGTCTAATAGCCAGTCACGCGCTGGCGCGAGGAAAATCTTTCACTGATTCTTTGTTATAAAAAGTAAATCGGCTTCTGGGGGAAAACCCACTTCTACAGTGCGGCATTAACTATCATCACATCTTCACGTAAGAGGCAGAGAACGTGTTAATAAATAATACAAAAGTAAAACAGAACTTTTTGCAGATTTCGCATAAAAATAAATAATTTTAAGAACAAAAAATTACTTAAAAAAATATCAATGTCTTCCACACCCATACAAATCCTGTAGTAAATTGTAAAACATTTCAATAATTTTTATTAATTTTATTTTTTGTTTTATATGCAAATGTATTTTTTCTTTCTGAATTCACAACTTAGAAAATAAAAGTTTTGATAAGTTTATACTTTGCTTACAACTGTGATTGATGTGATAATTGTGAATTATTATTACTTTATATTTTGTTATTATTAATGTGGAATACCTATATAATAAAATTTATTGTTATAGAGATAGGAATGTAGGTAAAGCGGACAGCCTTCACCTTCAGTGTTTTTGATTTATTAAAAAAATTACAAATGAAAAATTAACATTTACTTTTTTTTTCATAATTCCGTCGTGCATGTTTCATAATATGGGATATTTTTGACATTTTAAATTAAACCAATCATGAAGCAAAAAGTAATATTTCGAAGTTTCACTGTTTTTCTATAATAATCTAAATGAACACGCTAAAAACTGTCTTCTCTTAATAAATATATACATTCCTTATTTTCATGCAAAATTTGTATGTTTTCGCTTTGGTAGAAATAGAAAATTTTGAATTTTACATACTAATGGTGACTTACAAAATTTCATTCTTTTTTTTTTTTTTTTTTTTTTTTTTTATTATTATTAAACCCTATTAAGAGTTTAAGACTCGTGTTCATTATTGGAATACTCAAATGGTTAGTTTTCAGCAATGGATATCCTGAACCCCATGTAAACCCCTAAAAATGTAATTTTAGTAATGTTTATAGTGTATAAAATATTTTGACTTTTAACTGAAAACCCAAGTAATCAAATTTAATATTTAAATTGCACTTACATAATGTAATAACACTAAAATATTTACAAAGAGCTGCTTTAATTTGTTTCGTATGATTAATAAAATTTCCAGTGTTTTTTTTTAATCATTATTATTATTATTATTATTATTATTATTATTATTATTATTATTATTATTATTATTATTATTATTATTATTATTATTATTATTATTATTATTATTATTATTATTATTACTTTGTTTTGCATATTTTATAATCTAGTAATCTTTAAAACAAATCAGGAAACAGAATATTGATTAAGGGAATAGGGGAAAGAAAGGCTGAATTCCTCCTCATTTAAATAAAAACAATTAAGGTATAGAAGTTGTTAAAGGTTTATCATTTTCAGTTTAAAATGTTAGCTTATTCATATCTGAAAAAAAAAAAAAGAATTGTAATATTAATGAAATTTATAGTAGTAATGAAATGAAACAAGTAAATTTGCTGATCGATGGTCTGAAATATTAGTTCTGCAGTTCTGTTTTGAAATTATTTTATTTAGTACTAAAAACGTTCAGCCTGCAGTATTGTTTGTTTGATATTTATAATACTAGTTAGTACAAGCAGTATATCAAGTAGTTTCGAGGAGTTTAACTGTTAAAAAGAGCATGAAATACACGAATTTATGCATTAATATAAAAAAAAAAATGTTTCAGAATTTTTTTTTTGTATTATTCTTTAAATTTTTCACGGTCTCAATAATTTTATAAACTATAATTTCCTGACATTTTGTTTTTAAAAATTTGTATCTAAAATTGTAAAAATATGGATCTTGCGGAAATCACAATAATTAATTTAAAATAAATAATTCTCACAAACATTTTATTAACTATTGATATCCTAATTGTTAAATTTATTTGGAAATAAGTATTTTGTTTCATTAGTATTCCTTCATTAAAATCTGGTTCTAAATACAATCATAAAAACATTTATATTAACATTTCTTTCCTTTTTTTTCGGGAGGGGGGGTGGAGGGAGGGAGAGGAGAGGTGTCCGTTTCTGGAATTTTAATTGCTTTGATATATTACTGTTGTTTACAATAAAATGTTGACTAATATTAGAAAATAAGGTATAAAAATGGTTAAATATTATTGTTAAACAAATAAAATAGTGAAAAAAATCTGAATATAATAATAATCTAATTATTAGGAAATAGTTTTTAATTAAACTCATAATTGGCACATCTACCCTATATAGCAATATTTAGTTTTAAATATGTATAAATTTTGCTTTAAAAAAATCTTCTCCTATAACCAAATTAATTTTATATTATAAATATAAATGAAAATTTCCGTGTATTATTTACATTAATTACATTGTAATAAATAACACATAAAAAATAAAAATTCCACATTTCCTTAGCGTTGTTTAAATTAAATCTCGAACTTCAAGCAGACGAGACCAATCAAAGAATGAAACAGTGTCAACAACGCGAGAAATATCAATAGCGCTAACGAAAAACATGCTGACGATAAGCAGAAATCCCGGTAAATTGTTTACCCGAACTTGAATCATGGGTAAAAGGCGAATTACTGACCTATACTCCCTGTAGGAAAAATCGGCTTTTCAAGGACAAACGTCCCCTTTTCTTTTTCCTTCGTTACCATAGTTACTAACCTCAGATAAAGGCTGAGGAGTGACCAACGAAGGGATAATGAAAAGAGAAGATTTGACCTTGAAAAGCCAATTTTTCCTACATGAAGTATAATCGGTTGCAGGTCTGACTTTGGGGAAAAAATGACATAGGCTCGATTCTCCTTCAAATCGGTTTGTGCACTGGAAATGGAGTAGGGGGTAAAGTAACCATTCTGAGGTGTCTTGAAAAACTGCATTGGAAACGGGGCTTAAGAAGGTTAAATGGAGGCTCCAAAATTACCGAACATCTTGCTATGTCTCAGCTGCCGAAGTAAGAATTTGAAATTTTAGATTATAAATCAACTAAAAAAATAATTAAACACGTATTTCAGCAATTTTACACATACCCTCCTTTACGGTGATTAAAAAGGGGTCGAAAATTTTAGAACATTTGGCACATCTCAGCACCCATTTTAAGAAGGAACATAAAATTGCAAAAAATAAAGCTATTAAAAAAAAATAATTTAAACAATTGAATCAGCGATTTCAAAATTTTCAACTCTGAGAGGGCCGAATTTTTTTTTAAACTTTTTTTGGACTCGACATGTGACATCTTAAACTCCTTGGGTCACTCTTTCCAATCATGGGCATTTCTTCCCTAATCCACAATTTGACTTTCCGGGTGGAGGGTCAATTTTCAAACTTTTAAAATTGCAGTTTTTTGTCATTTTAAATCTGATTTTTTTTTCAAATTTAGATGATAAATAGTATTTATAATATATGAAAATTTTAAAGAGAGATAATGATAGGGGGGATGTTTTTCGGGGTGCACGATAGTTAAAAACCTGGGGTGCACTTTTTCAACATTTGCCGACATCCCTCATGTGGGCATCTGGACGAAATTATCATCAGGTGGGTTTCTTTGAAAATCTCAAATAAAAAAAATCGCGGTTTTTTTTTTTTTTTTTTTTTTTTTTTTTTTTTTTTTTTAATTATTAAATAAATCAATAATTGGAATTTTTACGTTTTTAATATTCAGATCTTTTCTTTGGAAAGGAATTTTTTACGCATAGCAATCATTATCATGATTACATACACTGCACATATAATTTTAGTTGAAAATTGGAACAATTTGATTAGTTGGGAAATTTTCAAATTCTTCCCCTCCCCTACCCCTCTCCGAAAAAATATTTGTAGCTACGCCCGTGACCAGCTTCATCCAAAACCATCTTCTTTCAAAATGGCAGCCATTTGATTTTTTTTTAATTTATTTAAAAGTGATGCAAATAAATTAAAAACTGAAAAATAGGGGGAACTGGGGTACATTGATACAGTTTTTTTCTAAGATTTTTTTTGGTGTCAAGAAATTAGAAAATTCAAGTTTTTTTTCCATGAGGTGACAGCAAAACTTGTGTAGTATGTTATAAAAATGTACAATCATTGTTTTATGTAGTATTTTTGCATGTAATTTTTAAAAAATCAAAAAAAGTCATTTGTATCAATGTGCCCCATCCCCGGGGCAGATTGATACGTTTGAGAAAAATGACGACAAAATAATACCAATGCATATTTTTCATAGAAAATGAATTAGAAAACCATTTTATATTTATTTATAAAAATTCAAATGACCCACAATTTATTTTTAAGCAATATCAAAGCAATCAAAATTAAATATATTATGACCTGATGTTCTGGCTGTTTCTTGTCTGATTGTTGGCTGTGGTAACTTTGTCATATCTAGCACTTCAACCCCAGCATTATCTTCTTTCTTATGAAAGATGAAAAAATTACCAGTTTTTCTGTTTATAAATAGGTTCATAAACAGAAAATAAAGGATAATTATATTAAAAATTCTGTTTATAATATAAGTATCATTTTCTGTTCTGCAGTTTGTTTCGCTTACTTAACATTTCGCATGTCGAAAATACTTTTTTCTCTGGAGAATCGATATAAATTCGAGATTTGCCAGAATGGCGTCCTTTTCTTTTATTAGTTCTACTAGCACTAGATGCTGGGTAAGTTCCTACGTCTTCTGTTTTCAAAAATACTATAAAATGTTCTAATATAAAGAAATTAGAGCTATTTCACTTCAATAAAAACTAATATTATAAATTTTTCGTGAAAAAAAGGTTGGATTAAGGAGTCTATCGTAAAAAAAATAATAAAAGATAATGAAAATATGAACTATTAAAGGATTTAGGCTGTATCAATGTGCCCCGTCATAGACTGTATCAATGTGCCCCATACAGCGATTTTGAATAAAATGAGTCTCAAATCCAACACTTCACAATATATCTAACAATAAATAATGAAGAACTGATAAAGAGTAGCTGTACTTACCAGGGAGAGTATTCATTTTGGTTGAAAATACTGGAACAGTTGTATAATAGCATTTCATTTGTACAACTCATATTTACTTTTGAACAACAAAAACAATAAATCACCCGTCCCATTTCATCAAACTACTGAATCATTCCAAGATTTTCTGTATGTAGTTGAATACACTAGCATCATCTTTTGGAGCTGTTGTGAAACTTCCTGTAATGACCCTGTGAGCGGTAGAGGGGGTGTATCAATGTGCCCCATGTATCAATGTACCCCAGTTCCCCCTACTTTTTTCTTAAGAATTTGATCTTAATGCAAGGATTCCGAAGTATTTCTTTTTCAATCTTAAAAAATGGCTGAGCTATAGCAGTTTGAATTTCTAAGGTGGCTGACATTTTGAAAGAATCTGATTTTCATCATGCTGTAACTCTCATATTTATAAACTGATTTCGATGAAATTAATTGTATACGTAGTACATATAATATATGGACAGAGTTCGTTGACCAGCTTCATTCGCCTTTTTGTTTCAAAATGGCGGACATTTGTACCCTGTGTTGCCGTGAAATGTTCAAATATTATTAATTTCCATTGGCTTCAAATTCTCGCCAAGCTTGGCGACACTTGGCAAAGAATAGCCAAATTTGGTGACCAAAAATAAGTAACCATAAATGATGCCAACTTGGCTATAACTTATTAATTTGGCGCAATTATCATTCAAATTCAGTATTGCGAATATTTTCTTACCTGATTCGACGCATTTTAGTTTATTAAAATTTGAGTAAAATTAGCTTCGGGTAAAACATGCAAAATTTAAAAATAATATGAAAGTTAGCTCTTCCTATCGGCAATGACCGAAAGGACTTTTTGAATTATATTAACAACATTAAAATACACCAAAAACGCTTTTTCTCCGATAGATCATAATTAACAGAATTCTTTTGTACGCGCATGTAAGCAGACTATAAATGCTACACAACACATTTCAATTTCAATAGCTAACATTCCATAGTAAACCTGAATAAAATATAAAAATTACATGGGAATGCGAATCTATTCACAAAAGTTGGAACACAGTTTGGCCGAACAGATATTAGAAGGGGAAAATAAACTTTTAAAAGGAATTGATTAGTAATAATATAGCTGCATGAGTCTGTTGCTTTGCAAATATTTTTACACTCAAATATTTTTATTTTTCAAATTGCGCTAGCTTTGACATTATTTTGTTGTAGTAAATATCTTTAGGCAACTTATTTTTGTTATTATTATAAGAAAAATCATTCCTAAATCATTAATCTCATTCTATATGTTCTTTATTTATTTATTACAACCATAATAAAAAACTAAACCTTTCAAAAAAGATTTATGTGTTTGTCTGTTTGTTTGTTTTTTAGGGAGGGAATGGGGGGGGGGCGATAACAATAAATTTTGACAAACTCTACACGGAATTTCCTTCTAATAAGAAATATCAAGAAAAAAAATTTTATTCTGGTGAAAAATTTATGTGTTTGAAATGAATAATGCATGCAATTATTTATGACAAATGCTGAAAGATGAATGTATTAAATAAAATTTACAGTCCGCGAAAAAATGGATTTGAAGTGAGGGAAGAAAAAAGCGTTTATACGGTAATTTATTTTTGAAATTTTCAAGTTTTAAAATGTAATAACTATTTTATGTTTTAACTCTGTCATGCATTAAGTATTTTTAAATGAATAAAAAATACTTTCCCGCACTTAAATATAGATTTTCAAAATGGATTATTATGAACAAATTATATTGAATTGTTAAAACTTTTGCGTCTATTATAAAATTACAAAGCAAATCTAAGGTTTACAAACAATAAATAAACAAATGTTTTTAACACTTTTTTTCTGCAGATGTCAAATGACACCTTTTTTTTAAATTGTTATATTTCTTTTAATTTATTAGTAGTTTCTTAATGTAATAAGCATTAAAAAAAATGTATTCAGTGTATTAAAAATAGACCTGGAGGCGACAGCACAGACAATCACCACTTTGAATTCACGGATAAAATTTTAGAAATATTTTTAAACTCTATTTGCATATTCAAACGCAACTTGTCTGGCAAGTCATATCTTAAAAAAAAAAAAAAATCTGAAAACCCTGTTTTAGTGATTGACTCGTAGGTTTACCATTGTGTTTTCCAATTTCCAGTCTTCCATATTTTCATTCTTTTCAGGCGCAGAAAAATTCAATGGTAAAGTTACAATACAACAGCTAAAATCCGATTTTCAGGTGTTTTCCACCAAGATATGACTTGAAAGAGTAATTGCATTTTAATATGCATTGATATTTCTATTTCAATAGTTAACCTTCTGTAGTAAACCTGAATAAAAATATGAAAAGTACATGGCAATGCAAATATAGGGTGATTTTAAAATAACGTTGACAAAATTATATGTCAAATCAGGTATACGACAAGGACCAAAAATCACACAGAAACATAGGGCCGCAAACCACTTATTGAGTCACAAATACAGGGTGTTTCATCCGAACTCAATTTGATTTGACGGTAATAATTTTCAGAAAACTGGAGTATATCATAATAAAACATTTAACATACATTCTCACCTTTGTTTTAAATGTGATAAAACCAAACGAAAGTGGTAGAAGTTTGCATTATGCGCCAGGGGCGTGCCAGCAGTATTCGGCGCCTGTGTGCAGAACTGCATTTGGCACCCTAATCCCCCTCCCCCCAAAAAAGCTATGAATGTTTAAAAATGTATAGTTGCCATTCTTTTGGAGTTTTTGAACCAGAAAATTTATTTAATAAAATATGTCTTGTTTCTTTACAATTCGTACTTTATTTCATTAAATAAATAAATTTCTGTTTCCAAACATGCTTAAATTACTTGAAAAATCAAGAAGGGTGGCAGCTATTAAATAAAATTTGTAACGCAGTAAAACCTGTGTAAATGAAAGCACTCTCTATAATAATCCTGCGTTACAGTAAAATTTCATCGGAGAAAATAATTTAATGCAATAACAATAGATTGCATCTAAAAGAAAGAAGTATTGGCGATGGCTACGAAAATCTACTGCACATAGAGATCTGAAAATTTGGATAAGGATAGATGATGGTAGATGCACCGTGCACCTGACACTCAATTTTTTTTATTTTTTGTTAATCACCCGAAATATTAATTAAAAATCCTTAATGATAATCGCAAGGGCGGATCTGGAGAGTCCTCAAGGGGGGGGGGGCGATTTTAGAAATTTGGAGACTCGACTTTAATGCGTGGGTCGGGGCTAATTTTTTCACTGCGATCATGTTGCTTTTATTTTTTGCTGTGGGTCGGGTCTGGATCCGGTTGACTTCTAATTTTTGTTTTGGGTCCGGTTGACTTCTTTTTTTTTTGCAGCTGGTCGGGTTAACTAATGTTTATGTTGTGGATCGCATTAGCAAAATTAGCAGGTGTTTTTATTCAGAAACTATAGCGTTATCCATTTTTTGATAAGCAGTTTAAGAAAATACTGTGGAAATTATCGTTTAGAATAGAATTTCTAGAAGCGACAGCATGAAAAGGTAGAAAAATCTGCAATCATTTGGCGTGCGACGAGAAAACTGCGCCCGGGGTAAAGCAAAATGTGGCGCCTCCTCCCCCCCCCCTCCCCCGACCTAACTTTTTCTTGTAACAGGCCAAAAATTACGCTGGTAGCATAAATTTGGCGCCCCCTAAATTTCCGCGCCCGGGTCGACCGCATCCTTCGCAACCCCTTTCGCACTGCGCTGCATATTGTCTGTTCTACACATCTTGAGAACAATTAAGTCTAGTTCCAGCCCGGCTCGTCTATATGTAGAAAAACAAATCAAGCTTGATCTCGGACCGGTACGAGCCTTATAAAAAAACATTAAACCCGGGTTACACAGAATATAATTCTCCGATGCTGATCTCTACATTGTAAAAGTTAGATTTCTGTATTGATGTTGCCAAACTAGTTTTTCGACTGATGACGCACATTTATACTTATTCTCATTAAACCCATATAATTGAAAATAGCTCATATTTTAACGTTCCTGCTTAAATCTTTACAAAGGGCCAGTGAGCCCGCAATTTTTTTTTATGGGCTCGGCCCATATGGCCCTTCAATTTTTTTGCCGGCATGTCCCGTTTATTTTGTTTATTGACCCGGCCTGTTGGAAAAATTATTCTAATTTTGCTGGCCCGTTAGAAAATTCGGAACCATTTCGCCGACTCGGCCAGGCTTGGGCACGTGCATACGTCTAGGCTGGGTCTGACACGGACCGAAATTTAACTTTCATTCCGAGCCGGACCCCTACCAGGGAAATTTTGGTCAGTGCGGGCTCTTATTCCACGGCCCGGTCCCGCCTGAGCCAGAAACATTTTGCGGCATCAAGAGCAAAAGCCCGATAATGAAATTATAGAGTAGAAAAAATTGCATAATATTTATAAAAAATGTTCCAAAAGTAATTATAATTTTAAAGCTATTTTTTATATAAAAAAGGCCGTTAAACGAAAAATTACATTTAATATTATCAAAAGAACAGTTTGGTATAAAATAAAAATATACTTTACGCATAAAAGGATTCTCATATTTTGTCTCTGTTTCAGTAAGAAAATATTATGAACAATGGACATGTTAATGAAGTGTGTTTCATGAATAAATGCAGGAACCTGTAGAAAATACTGTTTATTATCTGTCAAATCGAACAACATTTTAAAATTTTCTGTAAGAAATGCGCTTTTTTAACTATAATCATTTCATTTTTCATTACAAGCCTTCGTTATAGGCAAGACCCAGAAAATAACTTCAAATTAAAATTTTGAAAGTCCAATACTTTTTTAGGAACAGAGGAAACTCTAAACAATCGCAAGAATATGGTAAATACATTTACTTACCGCTACGGCATTAGCAGAGATCCCGAAAGAAATGATAATCACTACAGTTATTTTCATATGAAAAGCGATTACGACTTGTATACGTTACATACACTAGAAATTTAAAGTATTCGGTAACCGCAAAAAGAAAATATTCCTTTCGCGTTAGATGTCTAAATAATAATAATAATAAACGATCCAATTGCAAAATAATCTCTGCCACTAACAAAAATCGAACTAAACACAAATTCATTATTCCCGCCTTTTTCGTAGGCGCCGGATTGTCGGTCGTCGGCAATGTTTGAACATAAATCTACAGATGTAAATATGACTAATATATATATATATATATATATATATATATACATACATAAAATAGCATTCAAATACTAAAATAGAAAAATAAATTGTGCTTCACTTTCATTTTTTCAAAATAGCAAGACATTGATTTGAAAAAGAATCAGTATTAATTTTTAAGGGGAAAAAAGTTTTTTAAATTTTTCTATTCATCGATAAATAAAATTTTCAGATTTCAGAAAAAATGAGTCCGAATCAGTAGACCAGCATAAAAACAGAGCACGATCTCGTATCGGACACGGGCTAAGTCTGAACCTGTGTCATCTCTAATACAGACATCTAAGAAGAATGACTCCAGGCCAGACTCGATCTGGAAGAAAAATAAGTCAGACCCAATCCAAATCTGCAGAAAAATAATGATCATGATAGTATCAAATAAATGACGGCCGAGTTCTGAATGCGGTAAGACCAGACACAGCCCGAGCCTCGCGAACTTAATAAGGCGCGGCCCGGGGGAGGGGGGGGGGCGCCGGATTCTAGTTAGGATCTAACTAATTTCTTGCAAGGATGCATGCATTTTTGGGAAACTTTTATTAGCCCAAGAAGTGAAGAAGATCGCCCCCTCAGACCCGCCATTGGGCTCGACCCAAATCTGCAGAAAAATAATGATCACGATACGGCCCGGTTCTGAAAGCGAGAAGACCTGACCCAGCGCGAGCTTCGCGAAATTAAAAAAGCGCGGCCCAGGCCGGGCCGCGCAGGACTCGACTTAGGCTTGAATTCATTTCCTGCGAGGAGCATGTTTTTTTAGGAAGCTTTTATTAGGCCAAGGGAGGGGCGATCGCTCTTTCGCCCCACTCCTTAGATCCGCCATTGCTTCTCCCCCCTTATGGTCTGGTTCGATACCAGACCGAACGTTTACGTGAAGGAAGAACGAAATCCACGATAGGTCCGCCCTGAAAAGAAAAGTGTGGCTCGATCCCGCTCTACAGGAAAAAGTAAGCCCCGGTTCTGAAAGTTTAAAGACCCGACCGAGCTCCGCGAATTAAAAATGGCGCGGCCCGGCCCGGGCCGCGCCGATCTCGAGTTTAAGTCCAATCCTTTTTCTGTGCGGGCATCTTATATCGTTTTTCAGACCCTTTATTGGGCTCAAGGGGGGGGGGAGGCGATCGCCCCATCGCCTCCTCCCCCTTAGATCCGCCACTGATTAGGCACAAGCACAACGTGACCGCAGTTAAAGCAAAGAAAGGAGGAGAAAAAAAGTGGTCTTTAATCTCTGAAAGCAAACAATCAATCAATGCCCTGTCTATTACTGGAACAGTTCCAGAATGTCCACTGAAACTGAAACAGGTTCATTCCTCGTTCGTTTCGAGATCACGTGACCCGTTCCAAAGTAACAGTTCCAAATTTCGTCGGAACGGTTCGTTTTCGTTTTTCAAAAGGAACTGGAATGCCCACCCCTATATCGAACCCAGGTACTTTCAGCCTGGAGTTCGGTGCTATGACCACTAGGCTATCAGGGCCACGCCAAGTGAGTTTTAGTGATAGCTATTAAAAATGTAAAACTATTAACTCTATTCGTTACTAGCTTTTTTTTCTAGTAATTCTTACAGATTCCTTGTAACCGAGTAAGATTACTAAAATTTTTTTAGTAATTACAAGGATTACTAAAATTTTTTTAGTAGATCGACCCCCCCCCTTTTTTTACAGTGTTTTAGAAATTTTTACCAGTATTTCCGAATAGTAATTTTCTTCTTATTTATGATACATTCTGAAGTAAAGTGACAATTGTTTCTTATAAATAATAATAATAAAAATAAGTGAAATTTAGCTCATACGGTAATAAAACTGTATATTATGCTTTCCCACCGCAGTGAGATAATAGTGTTGCATATTTTCAGCTATGTGGAGCCTTTTATTATTTATAACTATATGAGGTGCGCCTCTGTTTATAAAGGTTGGGCAGGTCTTGTCTAAATGATTTATTAGAGGACTCATAAGTAGAATAAAATAAAATTTTAAAGAAAGAAATGAATATTTATAAATAATTTCTATAAGGTAAATCTACAAAAGAAAATTCAGATGCCAATAAAATATAATGCATTTTAGTATAAATAAATTAAAGATTTTATTTTTTAATATTTGCTTTTCAACTGAAATCTTTTGGCGCCTTTACTGCTTCGGCGCCTGTGTGCGCCGCACACTTTGCACACTGGGTCGGAACGCCCCTGTTATGCGCCAGCAATATGTACTTGACATCTCACATTTTAGACTGTGATAATCAGTTTATACGGTATCATTGATTGCTTGAACAATATGTTTTTCCAGATCTTTTCACAACGTTATCACATTTCACACAAAGTAAGGTACATACCGTTGCATTTTCAATACAATGTTTTTATTTTCCTTGAAATTATTATTTTCAAACCAAGTGTAGCTAGAATGAAACACCCTGTATTTGAGACTCAATAAGTAGTTTGCGACCCCATGTTCCTATGTGATTTTTTATCCTTGTTGTATGCTTGATTTGTCATTTTTGTCAACTTTTTTTGAATCACCCTGCATATTTTTAAAAGTTAGAGTACATCTGGCCAAACAGATATCAGAAGGGCAAAATAGTTTTTAAAGAGAATTTATTCGTAATCAAATATCTGCATGAGTCTGTTGCCTTGCACAGTAGCGTAGCTATGTTTTTTGGCGCCCGGGGCCAGCAAGAAATTTTGCGCCCCCACCCCAATATAGATATATAACAATTTCTCTCAATTTGGCGCCCGGGACGGACGCCCCCCTTGCCCCCCCCCCCCCTTAGCTACGCCACTGGCCTTGCATGTATTTTTGCATTGAAGTATTTTTATTTTTCTAATTGCACTAGCTTTGACATTGTGATAAATATCTTTAGGCGACTTATTCTTTTTTATTATTGTAAAAAAATCATTGCTAAAACATTAATCTCATTCTATATGTTCTTTATTTATTTATTACAACCATAATAAAAAACAAAACCTTTCAAAAAAGATTTATCTGTTTGTTTCTTTGTTTTTGAGGGAAGTAACGGAGGGCGATAACAAAAAATTTTGACAAACTCTACACGGAATTTTCTTCTAATAAAAAATATCAAGAAAACAAATTTTATTCTGGCGAAAAATTTATGTGTTTGAAATGAATAATGTATGCAATTATTTATGACAAATGCTGAAAGATGAATGCATTAAAGAATATTTTCAGTTCGCAAAACAAATGGATTTGAAATGAGGTAAGTCAAAAGCGTTTATAAGCTAATTTGTTTTTGACATTTTCACGATTATTATATTTTAAATCTTTAAAATGTAATAACTATTTTATGTCTCTCTGTCGTGCATTAAGTATTTTTAAATGAATAAAAAAGACTTTCCCACACTTAAATATAGATTTTTAAGAACTTTAAAATGGATTATTACGAACAAATTATGTTCAATTGTTAAAACTTTTGCGTCTATTATAAAATTACAAAGCAAATCTAAGGTTTACAAACAATAAATAAACAAATGTTTTTAACACTTTTTTTCTGCAGATGTCAAATAATACCTTTTTAAAATTTTGATTTATGTTTATTTTGCTAGTAATTTCTTAATGTAATAAGCATTAAAAAAATGTATTCAGTGTATTAAAAATAGACCGGGAGGCGACAGCACAGGCAATCATCACTTCGAGTTCGCGGCTGAAATTTTAGAATTAGTTAAAACTCGATTTGCATATTCAAACACAACTTGTCTGGCAAGTCATATCTTAAAATATCTGAAAACCCGATTTTAGCGATTGACTCGTAGCTTTACCATTGTGTTTTCCCATTTCTATTCCTCCAGATTTTCATACTTTTTAGGTGCAGGAAAATTCAATGGTAGAGCTGCAATACAACAGCTAAAGTTCGATTTTCGGGTGTTTTCCACAAAGATATGATTTGTAAGAATAATTGCATTTTAATATGCATTGATATTTCTATTTCAATAGTTAATCTTCTGTTGTAAACCTTAATAAAAATATAAAGTACTTGGCAATGCGAATACATTTTTAAAAGTTAGAGTACAGGCAGATGCTCATGTGCCCAAACAGATATCAGAAGGGATTTTTTTTTTTTTTTTTTTTTTTTTTTTTTTTTAAGGAATTGATTAGTAATCAAATTTCTGCATGAATCTGTTACTTTGCAAATATTTTTAGATTGAAATATTTTATTTTTCAAATAGCGCTAACTTTGACATCATTTTGTAATAAATATCTTTAGGCAACTTATTATTTTTTATTATTATAAAAAAATCATTTCTAAAACATTAATCTCATTCTATATGTTCTTTATTTATTTATTACAACCATAATAAAAAACAATGCCTTTCAAAAAAGATTTATGTGTTTGTCTGTTTGGTTGTTTTTTCTTTTTTTTGGGGGGGGGGGAGGGGTGATAAAAATAAATTTTGACAAACTGTACTCGGAATTCCCCTCTGATAAGTAATATCAAGAAAACAAATTTTATTCTGGTGAAAAATTTCTGTGTTTGAAATGAATAATGCATGCAATTACTTATGACAAATGCTGAAAGATGAATGCATTAGATAAAATTTACAGCCCGCGAAAAAATGCGTTTGAAGAGATGGGAGAAAAAGGCGTTTATAAGGTAATTTGTTTTTAACATTTTCAAGATTTAAAATGTAATAACTATTTTATGTTTTAACTCTGTCGTTCATTGAGTACTTTTAAATCAATAAAAAAGATTTTCTCACACTTAAATATAGATTTTTAAAATGGACTATTATAAACAAATTATGTTGAATTATTAAAACTTTTGCGTCTATTATAAAATTATAAAACAAATCTAAGGCTTACAAACAATAAATAAAGAACTGTTTTTAACACTGTTTTCTGCTGTTTTCAAATATTACCTTTTTAAAATTCTTATTCATGTTTATTTCGCTCGTAGTTTCTTAACATAATAAGCATTTAAAAAAATATCTTCAATGCATTAAAAAAGACCGGGAGGCGGCAGCACAAAAAATCCCCACTTCGAGTTCGAGGCTAATATTTTAGAAATAGTTAAAACTCAATTTTGCTTATTCAAACGCAGTTGGTCTGGCAAGTCATATCTTCCTGAAAAACACCTGAAAACCCCATTTTAACGATTGACTCGTAGGTTTACCGATGTGTTTTCCAACTTCTAATCCTTGTTTTCATATCTTGCAAGAAAACACAATGGTAAAGCTACGAGTCAGCAGCTAAAATGTGACTTTCAGACTTCCACCAAAATATGACCTAAAATATTAATTGCATTTTAACATGCAAATCTAGTTTTAACGAATTCTAAAATTTCAGCCATGAACTCGATGAGGTGATTGTCTGTGTTGCCACCTGTCGGTCTAAAACGATTTGTAATTACAGTGAAACCTACCAAAGCGATCAACTCCCTGAACGACCATCTTTAGGTGCGTTCGTAATCATGTAAATACGTAGCACTTATTGTTGTCGTTCAGTCTGTCCGTCTGTCTGTCTGTCCGCATATAACAACGCAAAAACTATCCAACTGAATCGTTTGAAATTTAAAATACATAATTATTACATAATTTTGTCGAGTCCTTTCAAATTTTATGAAAATCGGATGCATAGATCAATTACAGGGACAATCAAAAGGATTCCGTTACATTATGGTCAATGGGGAAAAAGTTTCAAATGCAATTTAATCGTTTGAAATTTTAAATGCATAATTATTACATAATTTTGTCGAGTTACTTCAAATTTTATCAAAATCGGATGCATAGTTCAACTACAGGGACAATCAAAAATGTTCCGTTACATTACGGTTAATGATAGAAAATGTTTCAAATGCATTTTAATGGTGTTACACTCATTCGAATGTAATAAAATTGATATGCACCTATAAAGTACGTATTATAACATACATTTTGCATAATCTGTGGTGCAAAAATATTTGTTATTGATTTACAAGGCCACACAAAAGTATTCCATTGCATAATGGTATAGGGAGAACATTGTTTGGTGCGCATGTTAATTGTAATTATTTACAATTTTATGAGATTGGTATATGAGAGTGATATTTTTAAAACTTCGTTATCGTACGAACGGAATCTAAAAATACTACAGTTACTTACCATAAATAAAATTGTATCATTTCAATGAAACAGTTTTATCTAAATCCGTAAAAACTGTATCCTTTCTCAATAATACCAGGAGTCACAAGACCCAATTATAAAGTTTACCAGTCTTGAATTCCGAAACTTTTCCCCAGGTGGAATTTCTGTGGCTCTCGGGGGGACATTGCACTTTTTGACCATTTAAAACAAAAAATCTCAAATCTTCCCGGGGGGACACCTCATTGTTCTGGGAGGAATCCACTCCCTGGTAACCCCCTGAATTCAACAAAGAGTTTAGCTAATTAATCTATCCTTGTATGTTGCAATTTCGACCTCACTTAGTGAAAATTCTTTACTCACCTACATCGAAAAACTGTAGACCAAGGAGGCAGCACCACAGACAAACACTTCACCGAGTTCACGGATGAAAATCTAGGATTATTTACGTCTCGATTTGCAAAGTAAAATGCAACTGGTCTGCCAAGTCATATCTTGGTGGAAAACCCCAAAAACCCGATTTTAGCGGTTGACTCATAGGTTTGCCATTGTGATTTCCTGCACCCAAAAGTATGAAAACATGAAAGATTGGGAGCAGGAAAACATAATGATAAACCTACGAGTCAACCGCTAAAATCTGCTTTTTAGATGTTTTCCGCCAAGATATGACTTGGCGGATCGATTGCATTTTAATATGCTAATCGAGATGTAAATAATCCTAGATTATAATCTCTGAACAAGATGATGTGATTGTTTGTGTTGCCTTTCCCGGGTCTACTAGATATACTTTTTCAAATCCCTTGCATCCTGATACAGATGTTCTCAGAAAAGAAATTACCTAAAAATTTCACAATACCAAAATTATAGTACCTTTTCTTGATTTTATAACCCAAATATGATAATAATTTTGTCATTTGCCTCGCCTCAGTTTAATAATAGAACTTCTTCTAAAGAAGTTATAAATTCCGAAAAAATATTATGGCATCAAAAACGTTGTTTATTTAGACTGGTAATGTCAGAATCCGAGAGAATTTTACGTTTGCAAGGTACAAACAATGGTTTTAATTCGAATGTTGAAAGTTACAAACGCACATGCTTTGATGTTTAAAAATCTTTTGAGATGAGGAAGATTCGGAAAATATTTTAGACCGAGAGGTGGCAGCATAGACTATCACCTTTTCGAATTCACGGATGAAAATGAAGGGCTAGTTTAAACTCGTTTCGCATATTGTAACGCAGTCAGTCTGCCGAATCATATCTTGGTGGAAAACTCCTAAAACTCCGATTTTAGCGATTGATTCATAGGTTTACCATTATGCTTTCCTGCTTCCAATACTCCATGTTATCATGCTTTTGGGTGCAGGAAAGCACAATGGTTAACCAATGGTTAACTGCTAAAATCGGTTTTTTAGGTGTTTTGCACCAAGATATGACTTGGCAGACAGATTGCGTTTAAACATGCAAATCCAGATTTAACGAATTCTTGATTTTCATCCATGAACTCGATGAAGTGTAACTTCTGTGCTACCCCCCTCCCTTGTCTATTTTGATTACACGGTGAATATTTAAGGAGGATATATTTATGTTGACATAACTTCTCAAACTTCTTCAAAATTCCGATTTTTTTTTTTTTTTTTTTTTAAGAAAATTGAATTTTATAGTGTGTAAAATGATGGCCAAAAAGATTTAAAGTGATAAGTGATATCGCAATTATTAAGATAGATCAGAACGAAAATGCGAGCGCGCGTTACGATCGATAAAATTGACCTCGCCAAGCAATATAAAGCTTGTTGTAGCGTTCAAGTATAAATTCACAAATTCGCGTTTTTCTGTTGCTATTCGTTATTTTTTGAGATTGTACCAGTGTAGTTGAATTCAGACACTTTTCTCCGGGAGGAACTTCTGAGGCTACTGACATTATAGAGTTCCGTGAGGGGGGGGGGGGGAGATTGCACTTTTTGACAATTAAAACCCCAAAATCTTAAATTTTAAGGGAGGACATTTCATTGCTCCGGGGGGGGGATGCCCCCCTGGGTTCACTCCCTGGATTCAAGATTGGATTGTACTTAATCATTTTATAGATTCTACTCCTTTATTGAACGCAAACGAGAGTTTGAATGCTAAATTTCGAACATTTGTTCAAAAGTCATACCCGAAAGAATTGTACATACAGTATTCTCTAAAAGTTTTGTGTCCAAATCCTGCATTCTGTGAGTAATATGAAAAAGTTTATTATTTGAAATTGCTTGTAGTAGCGCCCTCTATTGACAAGATTTGCTCTCTATTGTTTTAATTTTGCACTTTTTTTGGGGGGGGGGGATTATACAAAATACCATACCATGCTGAATATATATATCTACAACCACATGTCTCACCGAGCCGTAGATCTTATTTTATGGCGTTTTACTTTTATGCCGAACTTTTGAAACACCCGGTATATCATATGAGCAGAGATAAACGAAATTTTAAGTGCGAATATTCAATCAGCTATGGACAGAATTCTATTTAATTTAATGGAATTTAATCAACATAAAATCAGTGAATTGTTTCACTCCACTCTGTTGTGAAAATATTTAGTTTTATATGTAATTACTGTTGAAATTGTGCAATGCACTCGTTTCTTACTCCATCAGTTTCATTGATAAACTATTTCATTTCGAACCAAAAGCGTAATTGCGAATTAAGAAAAGAATAACGATTTTAACAGTTATTTTACTTTCTGAAAGTAATTAAACTCTAAAAGTAATTTCCAGGAGTAGAAAATTGAAGTTATCTGAATTTAAAGAGAAGAATAATATATATATATATTTTTTTTCAAATTTTCGAGTTACTTATTTTGATAAGTAACTAAAGTTCATTTTGTTCGTATCTATCTATTCTTAAAAAAAAAAAAAAAAAAAAAAAAAAAGGTAATTTAGGTTGTCCCTCGCCGCTGACAATGAATTTTTTGTGACCTTGGGTATTTCTTCGCTAATATTAAGAAAACTACTTTACACAAAAATATGAAAATTGGTGATATTATAAATAAATCGAATATTTATTTTAAGAGATACTAGCAGGTACGACCGAGCTCAGCTCGGTCAAAATTAACTTTGTGTTCAACTCGATATAGTATTTTCACTGTATCATTAACTCTGTATTATTACTGTAAAACATGTTTATAATAGTATTATTTAGAAAAACAATCAATAAGAAAACTATGTTTTTATGCGCATGTTTATAACGAAGGGACATCGATCTAAATCACTTTTTTAGCTCGACTCTGATTGGTTTAACCATGCATCTCGAATCCTTTTAAGAATGTATAAAAAAATTCTTTACATTCTGAATGACAGTATTTTTTGCTTGATATAGCCAAATTTGGAGGCATTCTTTCATTTGGATCCAAATACGTGTTTTGGTTTTCGTAATTTTTATAGTCGATTTTTTGGCCATATGTCGCCAATATTTTGTCAAATATCACCAAGTTATTGCCTATTGCCATACTCTCGTGACCCTGACCCGTATTACCCAAAATGAGTCACTAATCAAATTTGATCAAGCATGTGACATACCTCAATCGTCTTCAGGTAATCAAAAACAGTAGAATATAAAATTGAATCAAAACCGTTTAAGCCATTTTTTAGGTAAAATTAGCTAGCAATGAAGCGAAATGACCCACTAATATAATTTTGTTTAACATGCAACTCAGCCCAATAGTCTTCTCGTGACAAAAAACGTTTTGTTTCAAAATTTAGGTAAAATTGATTGAGTCGTTGTTATATATAATTAGAATGACCCTAGCTCATTAAGACCCAAAATGACCCACTAATCGAATTTTCGCGAGCATGTGTCCAAGCCAAATGGTTTTCTCTTGCTCAGAAACAATATAATACAAAGTATAGTCAAAATGGTGAGTACCATTTTCTATATAAAATTAGCATGACCCATCATGACCAACAAATGACCCTTATAATCGAAATCTCTCGAACGTTGGGCCTAGCTCATTAGTTTTAGCATGCCGAAAAACATTAGATACAAAATTTAGATAAAATCGATTCAGCCGTTTTTTAGATATAGTTAGTTTGACCCTGACCCCTTATGATCCAAAATGACCCATTGATCGAATTTTCTTAAAAATCTGTCATAACCCAATGATTTTCTTGTGCCCGAAAACGATAAATCAATGTGGAAACGATAAATCAATTGTGGGTCATGACCCATCATGACCCACAAATGACCCTTATAATCGAAAGCTCCCTAATATGTGACTTAGTCCATTAGTTTTCTCGTTTCTAAAAATTGTTACATACAGAATTTCGTTAAAATTGATCCTGCTGTTCTTTAATTATATATAGCTTGACCCAGACCCTTTATGATCCAAAATGACTCATTAATCGAAATTTTTCGAACATGTAACCTAGTCCAATGATTTTATCGTGCCAAAAAAATGTTGCATACAAAGTTTCGTTAAAATCGATCCACCTGTTCTTTAGATATAGCTTGACCATGACCCATCATGACCCACAAATGACCCTCATAGTCAAAATCTCTCAAACATGTGATTTAGCCCATTAGTTTTCTCATGTCAAAAAACTGTTACATACAAAATTTCGTTATAATCCATCACGCCGTTCTTTAAATATAAATAGCTTGACCCAGACTCTTAATGACCCAAAATGACCCATTAATCGAAATTTTTCGAACATGTAACCTAGTCCAATGATTTTATAGTCCCAAAAAAATGTTGCATACAAAATTTCGTTAAAATCGATCCACCTGTTCTTTAGATATAGCTTGACCATGACCCATTATGACCCAACATGATCCACAAATGACCCACATAGTCGAAATCTCTCAAACATGTGATTTAGCCTATTAGTTTTCTCATGTCAAAAAACTGTTACATACAAAATTTCGTTATAATCCATCACGCCGTTCTTTAAATATAAATAGCTTGACCCAGACTCTTAATGACCCAAAATGACCCATTAATCGAAATTTTTCGAACATGTAACCTAGTCCAATGATTTTATAGTCCCAAAAAAATGTTGCATACAAAATTTCGTTAAAATCGATCCACCTGTTCTTTAGATATAGCTTGACCATGACCCATTATGACCCAACATGATCCACAAATGACCCACATAGTCGAAATCTCTCAAACATGTGATTTAGCCCATTAGTTTTCTCATGTCAAAAAACTGTTACATACAAAATTTCGTTATAATCGATCACGCCGTTCTTTAAATATAAATAGTTTGACCCAGACCCTTAATGACCCAATATGACCCATTAAAATTTTTTCTCGAACATGTAACCTAGGCCAATGTTTTTCTCATGCCCGAAAACCATAGAATGCAATTTTTAGTCAAAATTGCGTCAGAAGATCTCTAGATAAAAATAGCATGACCCACAATGACCCCCAAAATGACCCACTAACCGAATTTTCTCGAACATGTTACCTAACCCAATCGTCTTCTTGTAATCCAAAGCGATACAATATAAAATTTGGTCAAAATCGTTAGAGCCGTTTTTTAGATAAAAATGGCTTGACCCATAATGACCCCAAAATGACCCACTAATCGAACTTTTTCGAACATGTGACCCCGCCCAATAGTTTTCTCGTGCCAAAAAACGATTGGATACAAAATTGCCTTAAAATCCATCCAGCCGTTTTCTAGATATAAATAGCTTGATCCTCACCCATTGTGACCCAAAATGACCCAGTAATCGAATTTTCCCGAACATGGGACCTAGCCCAATGGTCTTCTCGTGCCCGAAAATGGTAAAATCCAAATTTTTGCGAAAATCGTTAGAGCCGTTTTTGAGATAAAATTTACCCACACACACACACACAATTTTTGCTCGCATTATAGTACAAGATTTAATGTTAAATTTGGTCAAAATCGGACCATTAAAAAAGTTACATAGGAGCAAAAACTATGCACAGAAATTTAAAGAGTTTTGGATCATTTAAGTTTCCGCGGTGCAAATTGCATTTGTTATTTTAGTTTGACTCTTTTTTTTTTTTTTTTTTTTTTTTTTTTTTTGAGGATTTATTTTTATTTAAATTTAAATTTTCAACATTTTCAGACACTTTTTTTGCATATTCTAGAAAAGGTTATTATTTTAAATTGTTGACAAATAATCAAAGAAAAATACTTCCTTCAAATTAAAAAATATATATATATTTATATGCGACTATCACAAACAGAAAAAATAACTTTCAAATGAGTATTAACTAATTAAGAAATAAAGGATGGAAAATACTGGAAATTACGTCATAAAATTACATTTATTAGGTAGATTTCGTAAGGAATACTACCTATTGCAATCGCACCAGAGTAGTAGGAAAAGGACAGTTTAAGCTCAGCCGGCGGCGGGGCGGCGGGGGCCGTCCCACCGCAGCAAACCGTCCCGCCGCAGCAAACCGTCCCGCCACCATCCCTCCTGCCCCCACCATGCATCCCCCTCCACAAACGCCCCCTAGTGGAAAAAAGGAACATTCTATTATAACATGAGAGGTGAACAACCTTCCCAATTCAAAAAAATATTATCAATCACATCTCAACATTGAATCATACTATAAGATGAAGATTAAATTTATATTTGAATTTTGAACAACCGTAATTTTAATGAGTATTATTAATTAAGCGACACAATTAAAATCTCATTTTTTAGCCATTTTATTTAGATTTCTTCAACTACATGATGAGATTATCAATTTAACACAAGAAAGTTAAACATATATTTGAATTTTGCTTGATAGACATCTTAATGAGTATCGTTAATTAAGTAAAAACAATAGAAAATATCCAGTTTTATAGAAAAAGACTGATTTCTTACGATTTTTATCAACTACATGATCAATGTAACGACTTAAAAGTTGAAAGTTAAACGTCCATCCTAGTTTTTCAACTGCTATAACCTTAATGAGTATCGTTAATTAAGTAAAAACAATTGAAAATATCAAGTTTTATAGAAAAAGACGGATTTCTTACGATTTTTATCAACTGCAACATCGAGGTATCGACTTACAAGTTGAAAGTTAAACATGCATTCTAGTTTTTCAACAGCTATAATCTTAATGAGTATCGTTAATTAAGTAAAAAACAATGGAAAATATCAAGTTTTATAGAAAAGGACGTTCTTACGATTTTTTCAACTCAAACTTCAGACTATCAATTTGATAAAAAGAAATTTAAGCATGCATTCCAGTTTTGGACAACCATTTCCTTCATGAACATTATTAATTAAGCAAAACAACAGAAAATATTAAATTTTTAACTGATTTCTTCATATTTTATTTATTTATTTATTTATTTATTTTTAATATAAAATCAGAATACACAACTTAAAATAGAAATTTAAACATATTTTTTAGTTTTTGAACAGTCGTTACCTCAAAGAATTTCGATAATTGAACAATTAACAAAGGAAACTAATGATTTTTTAACGAAAAAAAACGAATTAAACGAATTTGGTTAACTTTTACTCTAATTGGAAATTTCATCGTACTTTATATATACCAACTAAGTAGAATTTTAATACATAAACGAATAATTTAAAGAAATCCTCAACACACGAATGTGAACCTGCAGAGCATTTCTTATTACGTCATATCTAAACTAAAACTTTTTTCTGCAACCCCTCCATGCATGCATTCCAGGTAGGGGAACATAACAAAGAATTTTGACGTCACAACTTACAAAGGTATACAACAAAATGTTTACGTTCAAGAAAAAGTATCACATAGAGAGAAAAAAAGAAGAGATTTAAGCTATTTATCCATTCTAGTTTTATAACAGTTACCACAACATCTCCAAATTAAAATTTGGAAGTCATAATGAGTGTAATTAATTAACCAAAATAATAGAAATATTAGTTTTTCAGAGGGGAAAAGACGAATTTAAACAAATTTTATTAGTTTTACACTAGTTTAATAATAATTTTAAGAGGAAAAAGACGAATTTAAACTTTTTTTTTTTTTTTAGTTTTACACTATTTTTTCTCATCTCCAACACGGATATATCAATTTTAACAGAAGAATTAAACGTATATTTTAGTTTTAAATAACAAAATCTTAACAAGTATCATTAATTAAACAAAAATAAATATCAGTTTTAAAGAAAAGACGAATTTGAATAATTTTACACTAGTATTTTCAAAAGCAACATGGAAATATCAATACTTATTCACATATTTCACTTATTCACTGTATTCAATACTATATTTAATAAATTTGGATACACTTTAAGAATTTCCTAATCTATAATTATATATTAGCTGTATATTTAATGTTACCCACGTTTTCAACATTAGTTCATAATCGTAAATTTTGTATTTTAAATACCATGTATTCAGGTTCAGATTATTTTCACTTGAAATCATACAGAATTTTTTAACAGAGTTTGTTTTTGAAATCATTGAAGCAACTGTATTTAATATTTTTAACACCAATTTTCTAAGATTTTCTAACATTTTCCGATTATACATTCCTCATAAGTACATTTCTAAATGCTACAATCACTTTACATATCGAAAAGATATCATTGAAGCAACTGTATTTAATATTTTTAACACCAATTTTCTAAGATTTTTTAACATTTTCCGGTTATACATTCCTCAAAAGTATATATTCTAAACAATAGAAAATATTAATTTTAAGAATGAAAAGACGAATTTAAACAAATTTTATTAGTTTTACAATATTTTTTCTCATCTCCAACACGGATATATCAATTTTAAAAGAATTAAACGCATATTTTAGTTTTTAAGACAAAAATGTAATAAGTATCATTAATTAAACAAAAAATAAATATCAGTTTTCAAGAAAAGACAATTTTTTACACAAATTTTCAACTTTGAAATACATTTGTTTACATATATTGTTACAATATATTACTAAACTTAAACTTTTTAAAAAGTTTGAATGTCTTTACAAAGGGTTCATATTTATATTTTTCACGTCTTGACTGCTTGACTTTAAATTCGTCTTTTTATTCTTAAAATTAATATTTTCTATTGTTTAGAATATATACTTTTGAGGAATGTATAACCGGAAAATGTTAAAAAATCTTAGAAAATTGGTGTTAAAAATATTAAATACAGTTGCTTTAATGATATCTTTTCGATATGTAAAGTGATTGTAGCATTTAGAAATGTACTTATGAGGAATGTATAATCGGAAAATGTTAGAAAATCTTAGAAAATTGGTGTTAAAAATATTAAATACAGTTGCTTCAATGATTTCAAAAACAAACTCTGTTAAAAAATTCTGTATGATTTCAAGTGAAAATAATCTGAACCTGAATACATGGTATTTAAAATACAAAATTCACGATTATGAACTAATGTTGAAAACGTGGGTAACATTACATATACAGCTAATATATAATTATAGATTAGGAAATTCTTAAAGTGTATCCAAATTTATTAAATATAGTATTGAATACAGTGAATAAGTGAAATATGTGAATAAGTATTGATATTTCCATGTTGCTTTTGAAAATACTAGTGTAAAATTATCCAAATTCGTCTTTTCTTTAAAACTGATATTTATTTTTGTTTAATTAATGATACTTGTTAAGATTTTGTTGTTAAAAACTAAAATATACGTTTAATTCTTCTGTTAAAATTGATATATCCGTGCTGGAGATGAGAAAAAATAGTGTAAAACTAAAAAAAAAAAAAAAAAAAAAAAAAAAAAAAGTTTAAATTCGTCTTTTTCCTCTTAAAATTATTATTAAACTAGTGTAAAACTAATAAAATTTGTTTAAATTCGTCTTTTCCCCTCTGAAAAACTAATATTTCTATTATTTTGGTTAATTAATTACACTCATTATGATTTCCAAATTTTAATTTGGAGATGTTGTGGTAACTGTTATAAAACTAGAATGGATAAATAGCTTAAATCTCTTCTTTTTTTCTCTCTATGTGATACTTTTTCTTGAACGTAAACATTTTGTTGTATACCTTTGTAAGTTGTGACGTCAAAATTCTTTGTTATGTTCCCCTACCTGGAATGCATGCATGGAGGGGTTGCAGAAAAAAGTTTTAGTTTAGATATGACGTAATAAGAAATGCTCTGCAGGTTCACATTTGTGTGTTGAGGATTTCTTTAAATTATTCGTTTATGTATTAAAATTCTACTTAGTTGGTATATATAAAGTACGATGAAATTTCCAATTAGAGTAAAAGTTAACCAAATTCGTTTAATTCGTCTTTTTTCGTTAAAAAATCATTAGTTTCCTTTGTTAATTGTTCAATTATCGAAACTCTTTGAGGTAACGACTGTTCAAAAACCAAAAAATATGTTTAAATTTCTATTTTAAGTTGTGTATTCTGATTTTATATTAAAAAATAAATAAATAAATAAATAAATAAAATATGAAGAAATCAGTTAAAAATTTAATATTTTCTGTTGTTTTGCTTAATTAATAATGTTCATGAAGGAAATGGTTGTCCAAAACTGGAATGTGTTAGTCCATGGATCTTTTGTATGTTGATGAGACCATATGTTGGTGAATCACGGCAAGAGAAAAATATTCAAAAATTTTCAAACTAAATTTCTTTATTTAAACTATGTTAATTAAACTATTGCATTAAAAACTTGTTAAAGATGAACTAAAATGAGCACAGCTCATATCCGCCTCTAAGGCACACAAACACAAAAACTTTCTTAAAAACACTCATCTCCATCCAACTCTGGAAAAAAAACAAAATTCTCATAAGTGCCATTTCATTGATGCTACCATCACTACTGCCAGGCTAGTGCTACCCTATCTCACCAACAGCTTGGTCTTTAAATACTATCAAAAATGAAAACAGTTAAAGTCAAAGTCAACTTGATTAATTACAGTTACAGTCAGACACAAAAATTATGCAAAAACTAAAGCCAGTTTAACTGGACACACCCACTTACCATGTCAAAGCTACAGTTAATTATTTATAAGTCCAGCATTGCAGAGTTTCTAAACCAGCAGTGGCAATAATCATTTGTTTACATTTGACAACCTGTCACACCACTGCAAGTTGCAGGTAACACTTGCAATTACATTTGCTTTAATAAATATATTGCATAATTTATCTTAAGGAAACTTTAGCTGTTATACTTTAAATCTTTTATTCAAAACAGTTTATGAAACTTCATTAAATTTATAAAAGCACTATGAAAATAAATAGCATGTTTTAAGTAAACAAACATCTTTTAAAACATGCATGCTAATTGGTTATGGAGAGAACTGGGAAAACTAATTGGGATAAAATATTTTTTCTACTTTATTATATTTGCATTTACTCTACTTTATAATTATAATGAAAAATGGTCAGAAAAAATTTTAATTAAACATAACACATGGCCCCCTTTTCCCAGAATCTCTCCTCAACCAAACAGCCAATTCTTATAAAAAGAAAACTTATCACCCGGCAATGCCTTAGTGAAAATATCTGCTACATTTACATTACCAGAAACATATTTTAAATTGAATTTCTCTAAATTTTCTTTTACAAAATAAAACCTTGTATTAATATACTTTGTCCTACTATTTTCTATATGATTCTTTGAAAAACTAATTGTACTTTGATTATCACAATGAATGACAGGTTTATTTGGCATTAAATTCAAGAAAAGAAAGTTCTCTATTATCCTTAACAACCAACATAGTTCTTTTACACAATCAGATAGAGAAATGTATTCAGCCTCCATGCTTGAGAGAGCTGTACATTTTTGCTTAGTGGAACTCCAGATAATTGGTACTTCATCTACAAATATAACATAACCACTTACTGATTTTCTATCAACAATATCTGAAGCCCAACTAGCATCTGTATAAACATTTAAATTACAGTTTGATATCCTGGATAACTTTATTGCCAAATCTTTTGTATTTATGACATATTGCAAAACCTGATTTAAATATTTCCAATGAGTATAAGATGGATTACTTGAAAATTGGGCGAGAGCTATTACAGCAAACTGAATATCAGGACGTGATCTGGAGGCAAGGAATAACAAACATCCTATTAACTGTCGATAGGGAACATTTTCTGCTTTTTCATCAGTATTTGCTGTATTCAGCATTACTCCTGGGGTTACGGGCAATTTACAATTTATTTTTGGCACTTTAAAAATTTGTGCTAGTTTTTCAATGTAGTCTCTTTGATGCATGAAATACTCGCCATTTATTTCTTCAAAATTTACCCCTAAGAAATGTCTAATTGTTCCCAACATTTTTAATTCAAATTTAGACCTTATTAATTTTATAACTTCCTCCAACACTGTTCTGTTTTCTGCAAAAATTGCAAAGTCGTCAACATAAACCAATACTATTAATTTTGATTTAAAGGTATAGATACAATTACAATCCTCTATTTTATTAAAACCTAACTCAGCAAATGTATTATTTAACTCCAGAAACCATTCTCTTCCTGCCTGGTGTAACCCATAAAGGGCTCTCTTTAATCTCCAAACAAAATTTTCTTTCCCTTTCTCAATAAAACCCTCAGGCTGTTCGACATAAATTAATTCAGTCAATTTAGCATATAAATATGCCCCCTTTATATCTAAATGCTCACAAATCCAACCCTTCAAAACAACTAGAGTTACAAAGAAAAATCGTACTAATGAGAACGAAACGACTGGTGAAAAAGTGTCAAAGTAATTTATCCCCTCTACCTGTCTAAATCCTTTAGCTACATAGCGAGCTTTAAAATTTTTAATTTTTCCCTGTGCATCCTTTTTAACAGTATAAACCCATTTTGCTCCTAAAACTTTACTCTTTTCAGGGCGCGGGACTAATTCATAAACATCTCTATCATTAAGGGTTTGTAGTTCAATTTTCATAGCATCTACCCATTTCCCCTTTTCTGGCATTTCCTGGGACTCCTTATAATTGACGGGAATTTTTATTTCTATACAATGTGCCTCAGCATCAGACTCTGAATTTTCATCATTATTTTCTAAGTTATCAGTGAGCAATTGTGGATTTGTAATGCTGTCTGGCTGACTTTCCGAACTAGGCTTAAAATCAAAATTTTCAGGGTGAAAAACTAAACCTTTATTTTTACAGTAAGTCTCAATTTCCCTTTTACTTCTTAGCCGAACTTTATCCTCAGGATAATAATAAACATCTATTTGACCAGCTGATGCCCCTTTCTGTCTAACTTTTTCTACCCTTTTCCATTCTACTGGAGGAGAGCCCTCAGAACTTACTACAGTTTCGCCCTCTTCATCCTCAACAGCAGAGTTTAATTTAAACTTAACATCTTCCCTTTCTTTAGTTTTCATTCTGCTATACAAACACCCTTCTACTATCTTGACATGCTTTGTCTCTTGAACATTTGCAGTGCCCGGATACCAAATTTTATACCCCTTTGTACCTGACGCATACCCAATTAATATGCCCTTTTTTGATCTAGCGTCTAACTTATTAGTGTACCTTTTGGGTATATGCACAAAAGCTAAGCTTCCTATTACTCTTAAATGGCGAACAGAAAATGGTCTACCCATCCAAACATTTAATGGAGCCTTACCTCCCAATTTTGCATGAGGACATCTATTTCTCAGGTAGTTATGTGTTTCCACAAGTTCTGCCCATAAACCAAGGGGTAGTTTTGCCTGTATTAACATAGATCTTACCCCTTCCATTAATGTACGATTGTACCGTTCGGCAATGCCATTACTTTGAGGTGAATATACATCCGTTCGCTCATGTCTGATACCTTCTTCTACTAAATAAGTCTTAAAATGATCCGATAAAAATTCGCCGCCACAGTCCGTTCTTAATCTTTTAATTTTCTTACCCGTCTGCCTTTCCACATAAGCTTTAAAACCTTTGAAATAATTAAAAACCTGGCTTTTATGTTTAAGGATATAGACAAAAGCATAACGAGAATGATCATCTATTATGCTCAAAAAGTACCGAGCTCCGCCCATGGAAGGTTCAGGGGAAGGACCCCAAAGATCTAGATGTAATAATTCTAAAATTTTTCCTGTCTTTATCTCATCTATAGCCGGAAAACCCTGCTTTGTGCTTTTGGCAAAATGGCAAGAGTTACAGACTAAAGCTTCTTCCTTAAGTTTATCTAACCCCACAACATTATTGGTTTTTGAAAATTGAACTAAATTTTTAACGTTTAAGTGCCCATACCGTTCATGCCACAATTTCAATTTATTACTATTTACCACGTTTACTTCATGTGAGGTAATACAGTGTGCTTTCAACACATAAAATTTATTTATCAAAGGTACTTTCAAAAACTGCATATTATTTAAATATAAAACTGCACAAGTATTATCAAAAACAACATTAAAGTTCATTTCTGTCAAACTTCTAATAGAAATTAAATTTCTAATCATTAAAGGTGAATAGTAAACATTTGTAAGTGTTACCTGCTTTGTAGTACCACCTGATTTTACCTCCAAAAAAATGTCTCCAACGCCCTTAATTTCGACCGATCCTCTTGCAATGCTGGCCTTGCTACTCAAACACCTAAAATTAGAAAACAAATTTTTATCATTGCAAAAACAATCTGTAGCCGCAGAGTCCAACAAAAATTCTGTGCAGGCATCTTCGGTGACTAAGGTTGCTACAAAATGGGCACTTCTCGATTCAGTCTGGGAACAACGTCCTTGTTTTACTTTCTGACGGCTGCCTCTGCGAGAAAAGTTCGGAATATATCTCTTACAGTCTCTCATTAGATGACCTTGTAATCCACATTTAAAACATCTCCTTGATTCAGGCTTGACATGGGACTCCCACTTGAAGATACGAGGGCTTTACTCTCTAAATATTTTGGCATCTCGGATAATTTATTAACTTGTCTGTCATACTCTGCCAGTAGTAAAGGACGAATACCATCAACTGTGAAATCCTTATCAGGCAACTGATATAACTGCATAATCAAATTTTCATAACTGGGCGGTAAATTTTCGATTACTTGATAGGCAACTTCATCAACAGGCACAACCTTCCCAACTTGTTCTAAGTCCTTTACAGCTTCAAGCACTCTATTAATGTAAGAGCTCATGGTTTCTGCTTGATTAAATTTTATTTCCATAAATTTTCTTCTAAGTGAGGCAACTCTAGCTCTTGACGAAGGTTCGCATGCAGCTTTCAGAAGTTTCCATGCTTCAAACGGATCTTTTGCTTGGTAAACTGTGCTTTTAATTTCTTCGTTCATACTTAGACAAATCAACGCCAGTGCTTTTTGCGATCTTAATTTAGTTTTCTCTTCGTCGATCACCTTTCCAGCTGTATCTACTTTTTCTTCTAATTTGTCCTCAGTTGATATAAATTCATGTAGACCTTGGCTACAAAGTAGCATGTTGACGTTAAATGTCCAAGCCTTAAAATTATCTTGACCCAACTTTGGGAAGGACATTGTTGGAATATCGGCCATCTTCAGCATTATGTATAACAACAGAGCAATATATTTTCTATTTAGTAGCAATATACACTTATCTTTAAGTAGCTGATTCCATTAAAACAACAACCACGCTCTGCTACCACTGTTAGTCCATGGATCTTTTGTATGTTGATGAGACTATATGTTGGTGAATCATGGCAAGAGAAAAATATTCAAAAATTTTCAAACTAAATTTCTTTATTTAAACTATGTTAATTAAACTATTGCATTAAAAACTTGTTAAAGATGAACTAAAATGAGCACAGCTCATATCCGCCTCTAAGGCACACAAACACAAAAACTTTCTTAAAAACACTCATCTCCATCCAACTCTGGAAAAAAAACAAAATTCTCATAAGTGCCATTTCATTGATGCTACCATCACTACTGCCAGGCTAGTGCTACCCTATCTCACCAACAGCTTGGTCTTTAAATACTATCAAAAATGAAAACAGTTAAAGTCAAAGTCAACTTGATTAATTACAGTTACAGTCAGACACAAAAATTATGCAAAAACTAAAGCCAGTTTAACTGGACACACCCACTTACCATGTCAAAGCTACAGTTAATTATTTATAAGTCCAGCATTGCAGAGTTTCTAAACCAGCAGTGGCAACAATCATTTGTTTACATTTGACAACCTGTCACACCACTGCAAGTTGCAGGTAACACTTGCAATTACATTTGCTTTAATAAATATATTGCATAATTTATCTTAAGGAAACTTTAGCTGTTATACTTTAAATCTTTTATTCAAAACAGTTTATGAAACTTCATTAAATTTATAAAAGCACTATGAAAATAAATAGCATGTTTTAAGTAAACAAACATCTTTTAAAACATGCATGCTAATTGGTTATGGAGAGAACTGGGAAAACTAATTGGGATAAAATATTTTTTCTACTTTATTATATTTGCATTTACTCTACTTTATATTTATAATGAAAAATGGTCAGAAAAAATTTTAATTAAACATAACAGAATGCATGCTTAAATTTCTTTTTATCAAATTGATAGTCTGAAGTTTGAGTTGAAAAAATCGTAAGAAATCAGTCTTTTTCTATAAAACTTGATATTTTCCATTGTTTTTTACTTAATTAACGATACTCATTAAGATTATAGCTGTTGAAAAACTAGAATGCATGTTTAACTTTCAACTTGTAAGTCGATACACTGATGTTGCAGTTGATAAAAATCGTAAGAAATCCGTCTTTTTCTATAAAACTTGATATTTTCAATTGTTTTTACTTAATTAACGATACTCATTAAGGTTATAGCAGTTGAAAAACTAGGATGTACGTTTAACTTTCAACTTTTAAGTCGTTACATTGATCATGTAGTTGATAAAAATCGTAAGAAATCAGTCTTTTTCTATAAAACTGGATATGTTCTATTGTTTTTACTTAATTAACGATACTCATTAAGATGTCTATCAAGCAAAATTCAAATATATGTTTAACTTTCTTGTGTCAAATTGATAATCTCATCATGTAGTTGAAGAAATCTAAATAAAATGGCTAAAAAATGAGATTTTAATTGTTTCGCTTAATTAATAATACTCATTAAAATTACGGTTGTTCAAAATTCAAATATAAATTTAATCTTCATCTTGTAGTATGATTCAATGTTGAGATGTGATTGATAATATTTTTTTGAATTGGGAAGGTTGTTCATGTAAGACGTTTGTCTTAATAACGGCGTGAGTTCTCACTATAACCTCAATATAATTGTTTATCTTCAATTCTTATCATTAATCAGAATTAAATAGGAGAGTAAATGGTACTCACCCGATGAATTCTTCTTCATTTAAGTGTCCAACAATTAGATCCACCATAAGGGAAGGGAACCGGGCATATTCACATGTTGATATATCCACTGCACTAATTCATCTTGATAAAGACATATAACATTATTATATGGTAACTGTAAAACACACACACAAATTATTATATCCACGCTTCTCCATTTTCTTTTTTATTTTTAACACGCGAGAAAAAACACAGCAAAAGGGTAGTGCTTACATCAAGCTACAAAAACTGAGAACAGAATGAAATTTAAATCGATGCACACATAAATCATAATGTAGAAACAATTATTAATGAAAAAAAGAGTCATTTTGTAAGTTTTGACAGTTTTGTAAACCTGTAATTGTTCACTCGTAATCACTGTTTCCAAGGTCACGCTAACAAGCACTTAACTTTATTTATGATGCCATGATAATTGTCACTTGTTGCACAACGGAGGAAATTATTTACGAATTGCGCAATGTTTCTATCAACTCCTCCTTAATTTCTGAAGTTGTGTTGTCACTCAGATGCAAGTTCTTCCTGTGAATTTCAAAAAGAGGTTTGGGCAGGGGTTTCGTGAATAAGTCAGCTATCATGATTTTGGTTGGGCAATATACGAGTTTTATTATGCCATCTTGTTTCAGTTGTTTTATGAGATGATATCTAAGTTCAATGTGTTTTGTTTTACTTGAATGTTTTTCAAGCTCTATCATTTTGATAGCCGACTGATTATCCTCGAAGAGTTCTATAGGATATGTTTGTGAGATATTGAGTTCTTCAAGTAAATTCACCAGCCATTTGACTTGATTAGCTGCATTAGCTGCTGAGATGTACTCAGCTTCGGCAGAAGATAAAGCTATGCAGGATTGTTTTTTAGTTGACCAAAGTATGGGATTTTTACCTAGCAAATATACATTACCACTTGTCGATTTTCTTGATTCTGTGTCTCCACCCCAATCAGAGTCCGCGTAGACTTCTAGCGTTGGTTTTGAATTTCCATCTATAACTAGATTAAAGGTTTTTGTTGTCTTAAGATACCTCATGACCCGCTTTACACTGTTCCAATCTTTCATTCTTGGCTTTTCGTTCCTTCGGCTTAAGATGTTGACAGCTGCACAAATGTCAGGTCTGCTCACTGTGGCAAGATATAAGAGTGCACCTATGGCTTGTCTGTACTGTGTGTTGTTTGGTAAAATATTGTCATCATCCTTAAAGTGAGTGTAATTTGTTTCCATGGGTGTACTACATGGTTTTGCTTCTTGTAAATTGAATTTATTAATTAACTCTTCAATTTTTGAAGTTTGGTTAATTAAGTAGCTTTTGTTTACCTTTCGAATGTTCATGGATAAATAATTGCTTACGTCCCCTAAATTCTTTAATTCATACTCTTTATTTAAGTTCGCGATTATTTCCTCAATGGTTTCGTCTTTTCCTGCAATTAAGAGGTCATCGACGTATGTTATTATATAGGTTGTTTCATTATTCCTTTTCTGTGTAAAAAGACATGTGTCAATTTTACTTTGAATGAAATTCATGTTTTTTAGTGTTTCTGTTATTTTATTATGCCACGCTCTCGCGGCTTGCTTAAGTCCGTAGATTGCCTTATTTAATTTACAAACTTTGGTTTCCTGGTTTGGTTCAACGAATCCTTCCGGCTGCGACATGTATATCTCCTCATCAAGTTCCCCATGTAAGAACGCGGTGTTAATATCTATATGCTTAACATTTAAGTTTTGGTGCAACGCCGCTATTAATAATGCTCTTATCGTAGTATACGATACGACCGGTGCGTAGGTTTCGTCATAATCCTCTCCGAACTTTTGCGTATATCCTTTAGCTACTAAACGTGCCTTATATTTTTGGATTTTTCCGGTATTGTCACGCTTTAATTTATAAGTCCATTTACAACCTATTATTCTCTTATTCGGTGGAGGATCTACAATTGACTATGTTTTATTTTTTCTTAAAGAATTCATTTCGCTCTCCATGGCTTCTATCCAATTCTGTTTTACCGGAGAGTTTTCCATTAATTTAACTTCCTTATAATCCTTTGGTTCATTAATTTTGTCATCTTTGACAATATATATTAGCCTATCAGGAGGTACGCCTTTATTTATTCTATCTGAGCGCCTTAGTTCCACAATTTGTTGTTGAGACGCAGATGGTGTTGTTTTTCCGTTCGAAATTTCTATCTCTACGAGATTTTTACAATTGCGTTTTTCGTCTTTATTTTGTTTTTGTTCAATTTCAGGCTTATCATTTACGTATTTGAATTTATTTTCAAGAAATTTTACCGTTCTCGCGATTTTTATTTCATTTCCTCCTACATATATGCGGTATCCCTTAGATTCATTGTCGTATCCCACAAAAATACCTTCAACAGCTTTATTATCTAATTTTTGTCTTCTGGCTTTATCAATATAAGCGAAGGCTTTGCAGCCAAATACTTTAACGTAACTTAAGTTTGGCTGTCTTTCTGTCCATAATTCATATGGCGTTTTTGCATTAGCTTTTGTAGGCAGTCTATTTTGTAGGTGGTTTGCCGTACAGATTGCTTCCCCCCAGAACTTTAAAGGTAGATTTGATTCATTTAACATTGTCCTAGCCATCTCAACTAACGACCTATTTTTCCGTTCAGCCACCCCATTTTGACTTGCACAATATGGGACTGTATGTTGATGTTTTATCCCATTTGATTTGAGATAATTCTCAATTTCATCTGATGTAAATTCTCCCCCATTATCCGTTCTGATTTCTTTCGGTTTTTCACCAAATTTGTTGCTTATCAGCGCAATGAACTCTTTGAGTTTTTCATAGACTTCACTTTTTCTTTTCAATAGATAGATTATTGTGAATCGCGAGTAGTCATCAATAAAAGTCAAGAAATATGATTTCCCCCAATCGTGGGTGTCTGAAAAGATCCACAAACATCCGAGTGAATAAGTTGAAGCCTTTTACTTGCTCTATACTGAGCAACTTTCGGATAGGGTTCATCAGTTAATTTCGCCTTAATACACGGTTCGCAATCTATATTATGTTTACAATTGTTTATCTGGATACCTCTTACTAATTCCTTTTGTGTAATTTCTTTAATCGATGTTAGATTTCTGTGTCGTAACCTTCTATGCTATAGTTCTAGACAATTTTTATTGTTGCACGTTTGTGTAATGTTCGCGTGGTTTTCGTTAGCCAACTGGACTTCATAGAGATTATTTACCTTTTGTGCTTCTAAGCAGATTTCTCCGTTAAGTTTGAAAGTGCATCGGTCATTTTTAAATACAATCTCACATCCGTTTTGGGTTGCTTTGCTGACTGATAGTAAATTCGTTTCGATTTCAGGTACTAGAAGTACATCTTTAAGTGTTATTTTATGAATTTTATTATCCGATGTCAGCGTATTTAAATTTACATCGCCTGAACCGTAAGCGATAAGTTTTTTTCCGTTTGCGATAGTCACGTTTGTTTTTTCCCTCGATTTTATCTCTGTAAACATTGATTCAGAGGATGCAATGTGACTTGAGCTACCGCTATCCACGATGAATGTTTTATTTTCTATCCCTCGTGTTATAAATGCATAATCTTTGTTTTCGCTGTTTCTCCATGTATTGTTTTTTCCTTCATAGCGATTAAACCTGTTATACGATTCCGATGCTTGTTCATTCTTAAAATTGTTTTCACCCCTTTGAAAAACGAGTGATGTAGAATAGTGTTTTTTGTAATTTTTGTTGTGTTGATTTTGTTGTGTTGTGTGTGTTTTGTTTTTATTGTGCCAACATTCTTGTGTGTTATGGCTTCTCATTTTACAAATCGAACAATATTTTGATTCTTTTTTAGCTGGAAACTTTTTCTGAGCTTTAAAAGCTTTCGCTGTATTATCAATACTTTCATAGTTTTCATTTCGACGATTAAACTCGTCAATCAACTTATTTTTAATATATGACGGAGTTAATTGTGCTTCTTCTTTACTTTCGAGAGCAGTAATTAAATTATCATAAGACTGGGGCAGAGAGCACAGGAGGAGCGCGGAAATGTGGTGATTATCAATTATTTCGCCTATAGCTGCCAAATGATCAACAAGCTCCATTATTTTTGTAATATGATTTATCATATTTCCATTTTCTGCTAATTTTATACTATATAACTTTCTTAGAAGAAACAATTTGCTTGTGAGATTTGATCTCTCATGGATTTCTTTTAATGCATCCCATGTTTGTCTAGCAGTTTGTAAGTTTTTAACGTGGGTTATTTGTGAGTCATCAATAGTTAGATTTATCAATGCCCGGGCCTTCCTATCATTTTTGGACCATTGATCGGTCAAAGGGGTCGGTGGATTATCGGTTATTACATGGAACAGCTCTTCTTTAGTTAAGAGCATCTCAATTTTAAATTTCCATGTACTGTAATTCGTTGCTGTCAATTTTTCAATTGAATAATTATCTTTTAAGGTGACCATTCTAATCTTATATTTTTATTTGTTTTTTATTCAATATTTTTTATTTGTGTGAAATTAGTATATCACTATGTAATCAAATTGATATATCTTTTTAGATCATACTCATAATCATTGTAAGACGTTTGTCTTAATAACGGCGTGAGTTCTCACTATAACCTCAATATAATTGTTTTTCTTCAATTCTTATCATTAATCAGAATTAAATAGGAGAGTAAATGGTACTCACCCGATGAATTCTTCTTCATTTAAGTGTCCAACAATTAGATCCACCATAAGGGAAGGGAACCGGGCATATTCACATGTTGATATATCCACTGCACTAATTCATCTTGATAAAGACATATAACATTATTATATGGTAACTGTAAAACACACACACAAATTATTATATCCACGCTTCTCCATTTTCTACTTTATTTTTAACACGCGAGAAAAAACACAGCAAAAGGGTAGTGCTTACATCAAGCTACAAAAACTGAGAACAGAATGAAATTTAAATCGATGCACACATAAATCATAATGTAGAAACAATTATTAATGAAAAAAAGAGTCATTTTGTAAGTTTTGACAGTTTTGTAAACCTGTAATTGTTCACTCGTAATCACTGTTTCCAAGGTCACGCTAACAAGCACTTAACTTTATTTATGATGCCATGATAATTGTCACTTGTTGCACAACGGAGGAAATTATTTACGAATTGCGCAATGTTTCTATCAGTTCACCTCTCATGTTATAATAGAATGTTCCTTTTTTCCACTAGGGGGCGTTTGTGGAGGGGGATGCATGGTGGGGGCAGGAGGGATGTTGGCGGGACGGTGGTGGCGGCGGCGGGACGGTTTGCTGCGGCGGGGGGGGGCGGCGGGACGGTTTGCTGCGGTGGGACGGCCCCCGCCGCCCCGCCGCCGGCTGAGCTTAAACTGTCCTTTTCCTACTACTAATCAGTTTATCTATCTATCTATCTATCTATCTATATATATATATTTCACTTTTTTATGGACACGATAACTTCTATAATTCTTCACCAATCTCCACCAAACTGGTACATAAAATCAAACGGGATAAAATCTTGGCTAAGTTCGTTAATGGGCAAAATCGGACCAAGGGGGTCGGAATAGGGGGCGTTTTTGTGAAAACCGAAAAAACGCCATAACTTCTTAATTAAAGTAGATATCAAATCGGTTTAAAGTTTATATTACTTCTTAAAAATGGACCAAAAGTATATGCATGACAGATTTTTGATAAATTTAGAAGTGGGCTCAAGGGGAAAAAAAATAGGTATTTTGCGAGAAAAAAATTCATAACTTCGTCAATTTTGAAGATATCAAGTCCAACTAAATTTTTTGTAAATGTGCTTAAAATTATCTAAAACTTTTGTATTTACAAGTTTTTGATAGGACCAACTTTTACCGATGAAAAAAATTAAAATCGAAAAGAAAAAGGGCGCTGAAAAAAGAGAAAAATCCATAACTCCGTCAATTTTTAAGATATCAAATTTGATTAAATTTATTTTACATCTTCTTAAAAATATCTACAACTTTTATACTAACAAGTTTTTCATAGGACTAATTCGTATAGCAAAAAGAAATTATACAAAAATTGGATTTGGAGAAAAAACCTCAAATCCAAACTGCTTATATTCTGACTCATTTTTAAATTCATTTTTTATTTTAAACACATCCAAATGGTAGATCCTCTTATTTAGAAACTGTATAAAGCGACGCATTGGTCATTTTTCTGATAAAGACAGAATATATTTCAAAAAAGGCTACCAAAAAGGGTATTTTGAACAGAATTTCCGAAAGTCATCTGGTCGGAAAATGGAAGGAAGTATTCAAATAAGAAATTGCGTTTTTTCTGACTCGTTTTTAAATCCATTTTTGTTCTCAAACGCATCCAATTTACAGATCCTCTTATTTAGGAACTATATAATGTGATGCATTGATCGGTTTTTTGATAAAGACAGACTATATTTTGAAAAAGGCTACCAAAAAGGGTATTTTGAACAGAATTTCCCGAAATCTTCGTGATTTGAAAATTTAAGGAAGTTTTCACATAGAAAATTGCGTTTTTATGACTCGTTTTAAAATCCATTTTCGCTCTCAAACGAATCCAATTTACAGATCCTCTTATTCAGGAACTATATACTGTGACGCATTGGCCAGTTTTTTGATAAAGATAGAATATATTTTTAAAAATTCTGTCAAAGTGAGTATTTCGCACAAAATTTTCCGAAGCAATCATGATTAAAGAATTAAGGATGTATTCAAACAACAAATCGGTTATTTTATGACTCCTTTTTTAAATTCAATTTTTTTCTCAAATGCATTCAACTGACAGTTTTTTTGTTATTTAGGAACTGAATAATGTACTGTTTTGGTAGATTTTTTAATAAATTCCGAATCTATTTCAAAATATGTTTTCAAAATGGGCATTTGAGCTAAGTTTTTCTTAAGATGATTCTGATAAAACCAGTTTTTGCAGAAAAATGAAATTAAAAATTTTTCATAAACGGCCAAATGAAGTTATTAAACTGGGTTTATTTCTAATCATATGTATTTTTTTTTTTTTTTGTTTAAATGAGCACTTTTCGAAATCTACCTCCGCCTATAGGCACAGCCGACAGGGATTTTTTGTGAATATTAAAAGAGAAAAAAAATTTAAATAATGAATTCATTAAAATGCGTTAAATGCGTAAATGGAAAACAAATTACATCACATTTAAAATAGCCAAATACTTTATTTAAAAGACTAGCCTGTTTTTTTTTTCTTTTTTTTAGTCTTCTGGCCTGAGTTTTCTTCTAATCGTTTTGAATAATTATTTTTTTGAATGAAAGCACATTATTTGTAAATGTGCCTGCTCTCGCTATTTTTTTAAATGATTTAAAAAAATCTCCACTTTTATACTTTAATTTCAATTTTCATAGCTGCTTAGAGAGTAGTCTTCGGACAGCAAGTGTCTGAATGGGGGTTGACGAGCGTAGCTCATAGGGGGCAAAGCCCCGTAGTATTTCAAAGAGAATTAAACATCCAAAAAATTGCAAAAGTTTTAACAACTACAAACATAGAAAAATGTATACATGTTTTGTCAAACTTTAGCTTACCAAAACAAAAGTTTAATGGCTATAGCCTAAAATTAATGGACTTAAAAATATTTTGCCATCTTATGTTTACCGCTTTCTAACGTAGTTGAAGAGTGTTTGTGAATTACGTTTATCTGTATGTTTGTCTGTCTGCCTGCTATCTATCCGTACTTTAAGTCTTATAGTCAAATTGCCCTGAAATTTACCTGCATTATTGGGGTTTAGCATGCCATGTTCGATATCCAAAATGAAGAGCGTAGCATTTACAGAGACACTCAAAAGAATTCTGTTACATTAAGGTATATAGGGAGGAAAGTTTTATGTTATATTTTAATCATATTACATTATTTTCAACAGATTGAAATTTATACATTTCAATAACAAGGAAGTTCTCCATACTGGGCATATTCAGAATATTTTGGAAAATATATTGATTAAACTCCTTATGTATGTAATAATAAAGGATCAATCAAATTTAGCGGCGGAATTACAATAGAAAGTTTGTAAAAAAAAATAAAAAAAAAAGTTTTCAAATATTTGACGTAAACAGAAGAAAAGTGTCATGCAAAGTGTCATGGATATATATATGTGTGGGATATTGAGTGATTAACTTATGATTTAAGAAAAACTAATATTCTTGATAAGATAAAAAAGGTTTAATAGACATAAAATATATACGTAGCATTCAAAAATAACAGTAGAACTGAATAATATTCAGTTTGAATAAGCTTCTCTGAGCTTTGGATTAAAAATCCATCAAACTCGCCATCGCTGAAATCTATAGAACACCTCGTTCTTTCCACGCATCATCACATGAGTCTCATTTTGGATATCACGTTCATTAAATCATTGAGTTTATTATCTTTTATTGCTGAATACTTTATTCTTTAATCCCACATTCTCGGTCATCCTGACGTTTCTGAGGTCCTCGGCAGCTGCTTATAAAAATTTAGACACAAATTTATAGAAATAAAACAGGTAAATCTATATATTTAAAACACCTGGCTGTTTTTTTAGTCATCAGCCTTGAGTTTTCTACTGGCCCGATTTTGATAGTTATTTTTTTAAATGAAAGCTGTTTATGTGTAGATGTGCCCATTCTGGCTAATTTTTAATTTATTTCCATTTTTATACAGTGGCTCACAAAAGTGTTCGTACACTTGCGAATTTCAATAACATAGTACTCTCTCCATTAATTAAAATTAATATTTCATAATGGGTATTTAAGAATAAGGTCTATAACTTATTCTTAACAAAACTACATAAAATATTTTAAATACATTGTAAAACTTTAATCTGTAGAAATCAATAATCAAAAAATAAAAAAAATATTATCTCACAAAAGTCTTCGTACACTGTAAAGAAATTGCTACATATTAGTTGATATTGTAAAATTTCGTTAAATTTGTATTCAGTATGATATTCTTTAGCATCTACAACAGCTTTTAAACGTCTGGGAATAGATTTCACAATTATTATTATTATTTTTTTTTGTAATTTTTGCATCAACGTTCATCCATTTATTGATCATAACTGTTTTTAGTACGCTTTTCGTTTTAATATCGTGTTTTCGTACTCTAACCTCCAGTTCTTTTCAAATATGTTCTATTGAGTTCTAATCCGATGATTGGGGTGGTGTTTTTAGAACTTGTGGACAATTATAGAGACACCAGAGGCGAACGTTGAGAGCCGTGTGCTTAGGATCGTTATCCTGATTTTAAAAAAATGGTTTTCAATACCCAAATTTTGGGCTGTTAATTTTAAATTGTCTTTTAAAGTATTTAAATAAAGTGCGTGATCTATTGTGCCATGATAAAATACTAAAATACCCAGCCATGGTGTTGCTATGCACCCCCACATAAGAACAGCTCAACCGCCATCTTAACTGCTCCAACTAAATTCTTGAGATTAAGTTCTTCATATTTAATTCTACATACAATTATACGTTCATCGATGCCAAAAATATTGTATTTGCTCTCATTTGCAAATAAGACATTATTCTAGTACGATTACGGCTTATTTTTCATTGATTTTGCGAAGTAAAGCCTAAGCTTTCTGTTTTTCGCACTAACAAAAAAATTTCTACGGCTGGGACACCCATTTAATCCAGCTGATCTCAGAACGCGTCGAACAATTTTAGGTGAAATTGATGTAGAATATTTTTCATTAAATTCTCTAGCAACTTTTATAACACTTAAACATGGATTTCTTACAATATTTCTAATTATAAATCTCTCATCATGTTGTGAAAACTTTGACGGACAACCTTTTCTTACATTGTTTTAGGTTGATTTTCTCCTTTAAAGCGTTTTATCACATACTGCATTGTAGAATTTGATAAATTAACTAATTTAGCAATATTTTGAACTAATTTACTACTATTATGATGAAATACAATCCATTTTCAAATGCTGTTAATTGTTTCTTTACGACTACGAGCCATTTTTAATAATAAAAAGAAAATTAGGGACCAATCAAGCAAAACAACTTTTTAATGTCACCATAGTTCAAACATAAAAATAAAGTGACAAATGATCATTTTAATTATGAGTTTATATTAAAATTTGCCAGTGTACTCTCTTAAAAAAATCCAGCGTTTTTAACTCCGACGGAGCTATTTTTCGCTCCTTTCCGGTTTTGAAGATGCACTTATCCTATAGGAGTGAATTTCATTCATCTTGCGGAGTGTTTAATTTCATTCTTTTTTGATAAGCGATTTCACTCCTTTTTGATAAGCTATTTTCAGTCTTTTTTGGACTAAATTAATCGACAGAAGGAGTAATTGTACTCCTTTTTGAGAAGCTATTTATTCACTCCTTTTTGACTAAATCACAATTACCAAAGGAGTGTTTTACTATTATTTTTAGAAATTAGTACTTTTTATTTTATTTTTTAATATATTCAATACAAAAAAGAATTTTTTCCTTTAATAACCCCTTTTTTAATAAGTAATTTTTCTATTAGTTTTAGATAGTTTTTTATTGGAATTAGTTTTCGATATTTCATTGATTTTTTTAAATTTCAAGTTAATTTTTATTTTTTTTCTATTTATATACATATAAATGTAACAATTGGAGAGAAATTTTAGAAACGATTTCATCCATTGAGATATAATATATATATGATACTACTAAAATTCATATTTAATGGTAAAAATTTTTTAATTTTCTGTTTTACATATTAGTTTATAAAAGCTAAATCTCGAATTATTAAAATATATAACTAAACTTACTTATATCATGTCAGATACTATGTTTTAGCAGATCACTGTTTCTATTAAACTTCACCCAAATCCACATTTTTGCCCCCCCCCCCTCCCCATAGTCATTTTTTTAATCTAATCATAATACAGTTTTTTTTTTTTTTTTTTTTTTTTTTTTAATGATAAACTGGAAAACAAAATCTTCAAATCAAGATAAGATTTTTCTCCTAACTTAGAATCATAAGATACATTGTTTTTCTGTTATCCTTTATATAATGAGATATTTTGTTGTATTTATACATTATATATATAATTTTAGCGTTACTTGGCGTTATTACTTTTAATATAAAAATAATAACTTCTTGCATGTTTCTTATATTATTATATGTTACTTTATTTCACTTTATGATACTAAAAAATATTTGTGGAATGTAGAATATATAAAAATAAAAACTTTTTATTGTTATTATTTATTTAGGATATATGTTTTACGTTTATTAAAATATTCAAACCATACAAGTATTTAATAACTTATATTCATTTAGATATATACAAAGATGCATATCTATAATTTATTTTTAAATAAAGTTTACCACTGTCATTAGAATGTGATTATTTTCTATTTAAACGAACATTTGCAAATGCTTAAATGTAGAATTCAGATTTTAATGCACATCTAGGTGAATATAATTTAATAAATACTTGTATACTAATGAAATATTTTTACAAAAATAGAGCGCATATTCGATTAAAATAAATAAATAAATAAATAATAAAAATTATTATGGATCTATGTTCCACAAATATTTCTCTGTATGATTAGCAAAATACCTTAATAAATAATAATGTAAATGCTTAACTTTATGTAAAAATTTGTTTACATAAAGTAAATTTCAATATAATTATGCAGCTTGAATATAAAAAAATAATATTTTCAAGAGTATTTTATAGATCACCGTAAATTGTTCCGAATTTTCCAAAAGTAATTATACTAAAACAAAATGTGAAATTTAGAAAATATTTTAGAATGCATTTATATAAAAAAAAGGGAAAAAATCATAGTGATTAACATTTTCTGTTTAAAATTAATAAAATTAACGCCAAAATAATATATACAATGTAAAAGTCTAATACAACAAAATTACCTCGATATAGTATGCTCGGGAATCTCTGAAAATACCGCAGGAGAAAAATCCTCATTTTCTAAAACCGGTCACCTTCCATCTTGTTTTCTGCCATTAAGCTTGTATTATCGTGTGAAAGGATAAACTCTTCTTGTTATTGTTATTATTATTATTTGCGGGTAAAGTATGATCATTTCTATTCTTTATGGATGCAAGATTTGGATCCTTTTGGCCATTAATATATGCAGCTAGAATTAACGTCAAAGTGACAAACATCTCATTCACTTTTTAAAACATGGCGATAACGAACGCCAAGCCAAACAATGTATCACGTGACCCGGTTACAACCAATGACATTCATCTCAGGTAGCGTTGCTTGGAATTCTCTCAAAAAGGAGTTTTTCTGCGTGTGCTCCCATAATGATGGTTTATCAGGCGAGTTTTTTCTGCAAAACACCCCTTTTCGATAGCGTTTCTCTCAAGAAGGAGTGAAAGTCTTGATAAAATATTTCGCTCCTTTATTGAGTGCGAAATTCGTTCTTTTGAATTAAGAGTGACGAAGACTTTTGTGACGCGTTCTTCCTCTGCCTCCTTCTATTTTTATTTTTCACTAAAAAAGAAAAACAGCCAATATTAAAACAAATATTGCGTGTTATTTAGAATAATATACAGATGAAATGAAAAAATATTGGACTTCATATTCTAAATTTATCCCAGGGAAATTCAAGTTTATTGCAAATTTTTAAAAGTGCACGAACACTTTTGTGAGCCACTGTATTTTATTTTTAATTTTAAAAGCTTTTTCGTGACATTTCTTCTAAACAGTGGCAACAGGTTAAGCTTTTCTCACTATAAAAAAAATTTATTTTGCTTTATTACTTTCCACCAATCAGGAGCTTAATCTAATCGGTGAATGTGTAATCGCATTTCAAAGACAAAAAATAATGGTTTTCGTAAAAATTAATCCAAATAAAATGATTGCACATAATTATTCACTAATCGCGGTACAACACACAGTTTATTTACTGAGTAATATTATTAAGTATTATGTAACTAAAATAACATAAAATAAACTTTGATTAAATATAATATCTAAAGCGAAATTTTATCGATGGAGAAAATGTCGTCATTCAAAAACCAGATAAATTTGTTCCTTGAATATAATATACATTGTTATAGCCGTGTCAGTGATGATGTCATATTCACTGACTTTTATTCCTGCATCTAAATAAACTGAACTTCTATTTATATAAAGGTCCGTGGTGTGCAGAAATGAAAATATTTCTCTAAACTGCGCCATTTCTATTTAATTATAATAAATATTTTATGAAACTAAAGAATTTTTAAATAACTGCATAAATCACGCTTTTATTTCGGAAAAAGATGAGTGTTTCTGAAGATGTAAATGATGTCATATTAGAAGAAAAAAATAATTAAACCTGTGATATGCCGTTATTACGATATTTCGATTTTACATAATATCAAAACTTAATTAAAATCATTTTGTTGTATTAAGATATTATTATAAAAATAAATAAAATGTTTTCTGCAAATCAGCAACAAACACAAAAATTTTATTCTTTTTAATAACAAAGGTATCGTGTTTCTTTACGTTGCCATTACAATAAATTTAATTTTGACAAGTTCATGGAAGCTACAAACCAATAAATAAATTAAATTTAATGCAAGTGCTGTAAATGTGAAGTGGGTTGGTTATGCAGTTTAGTAACTCCCTGTTTCTATTATAATTAAAATGTTTTATTGATATTATAATTATTGTACAGTTACCAAGCAATATTTAAACGGAGAAAAAATAAATTATGCAGATATTTTTGAATTCGTCTTTCTGAGGTATTATATTAACTTCCTAAATAATTTGGCATTTATATAATGTTTAAGGTTTAGAAATCGCATTAAAAAAGATTAATAGCTGAAGTCCAGCATAACAATTTATGAGTTGTTTTCCTTATTTTTTGTTATTTTCTGAAGTTTGTGTATCTTCATCATGAAAAGTTATGTTATCCTTATTTTAAGTGGTGGCAGTTGTTTATTTCGATCAGTATCTTATTGTGTATACAAAACTGATAGCTATCCTATCTAATATATATTCTTTTCCGTCGAATTTTGACGGGTGCAGCTAGTATAAAATAAAAACATCTCACGTTATGCAGATGCGTTACCCCACAGCTTGACGTATTCTGCAATAGTAGATATCTTGTTGTCCACCATGGTCTCCAATTCTCTTTGCATCATAATGATCATGTGATTTTTCTATAATGTTTTTATTCGGTCCATGGAATCTTCCCCTTTTCAGTCCTGTTCCATACTGCGTTTCTTGGATTACCACGGGATCATTTAATTCATATCTGTTAGGTACTTTTCTGATCATGTTAAATTGCTTTCTATAATTATCGTTACTCCAGAAATATAGATTTCTACGTGGGCCATTAAAGTTTGCTTTGATGCTTGTTTTATTAATCCTTTCACACGGTTCAGCCTTTTCTTTTTCAAAAATTGCAAGTTTTCTTTCCCTTAAATATTTTCTCCGATTTCCACATTTGTGACATTTTCTATTAAAATTATTTCTCGAATAATATTTCTTTTCTTCATCTTTATCATTGTAATTACACTTCTTGTAATTTCTGATAAATTTCTGTTTATTTGCATTAATTCCTTCAATATTATTTTCTTCCCTCGTGTTTTTCCGTTTATAATATTTTTCAACTTTCCTCGTTTCATTTCTATTTTCATTGGCGCGTGCACATAAATTGCGTTTTTCTTTTAGGTCATTCATGCGTCCTGTTTGTGATGTCGCGTTTCTTTCATTCAATCTTTTCTTACTAATTAAATTTTCTTCTTTCTCATTTATTTCTTTTCTAATTTTCAAATTTCTCACGTGATTCAAATCAATTTCATTTTCTTCTATGACTCTCGCGAAATTATTAAGTGATTACCTCCTGCATTTTTCTCATTTGCAACTATAATATTTGCATCACGTGGATTATCTAACGTAGACGTTTTTTTTCTCATTACTATTTCTGGCAACATGATTCAATTTTATATCAGAATTCTTCTGAATTTCAGTGTAACCTACTTGAATGTTGTTGCGTTTGCCAACGATCCTTATTCCGCTCTCGTCTATCGCCAAATTTAATTTGCTAATCACATCATATCCCAATAAAATATCATATTCAAGAGATTCTAGCACGTATAAATTTGTTCTGATTAGAAAACCATCAATATTAAATTCATATGGGAAGTATCCTTTTGGATAAACAACTATTTTATTTATGCCGGACAAAGATATATTATTTGAAAATAATCTTGGCGAGCCTATTTTCGTATAATATTCATAACTCACCAAACTGATATCACTTCCAGTGTCAAAGAAGATCTTTTCACCGTTAATATCAATATTTTTCAAGCAATCAGGTTTGGCGCTATTTGTTTGTGTGATTACTGTAGAATTCATTTCTTTGTGATTGGATAATCGCGGGTTTTGGCTCAGATTTTGGCTGTCATTATTTATTTGAGTATTATTCCTATTATTAAACTGCGATATTACGTGGCCAAGACACTTACTTTTGAAACACATAATTTGTGCGCTGTTCTTTTCATTTGAATAAGAAGATTCATTTACATCATCTGTATTATCTTTAAATTGTTGTCTTCTTAAAGTATTATAACGTTGATATGGTAACCACGGTTTTGAATTGTTATTTTCGCGCATTTTTGACTTCCTATCTTCAAAGTGGTGTGAGTGTCTATTCATGATTTTAACATTACGCCTTGCTGTTTCATAATCATCTAGTTTACAAACTAATACATCAACATTTTTAATTTTGGGAAGATCATCGATAAAATGTTCTTTCATTTCTATCGGTAACCTTCTCTTGATTTGATCTACTAATATTAATTCTTTTAAATCTTCAAAATTGGATACATCAAGACCGGTAATCCATTCTCTTAACTCCAATGCTAGATCGCGCCAAGTGGCTGAGTTTTCTTTCTTATGCGACATTAATTTTTGCCTAAACTCTTCTGGCGTCAATTTGAATCTTTTGAGCAGCAAGTTTTTTACATAATCGCAGTTATTTGTTAATGTTTCTGGTTCTCTAGTTATAACATTAGCAATTTCTAGCGGCATTAAACTTAATAAGTGCATGACCCAATTCTCTTTTGTTATATTCATCCTAGAAATCTGTCTCTCGAATAGAGCTAAATAGATACTAATATCACCCTTCCCATCAAAGTGTGAGATTAATTTAGACAAATCTGGTTGCTTACCTGAACCAGTTACAGCCGAACCGTCACTTGTATTTGTCATATTTCCTTGAAGTTCAATTTTCCGTAATTCGTACTCCATCTCCATCTTCTTTTCCTCTAATCTTCTTTCTGCTTCTAACCGTAACCGTCTTTCTTCTTTTTCTGCTTCTAGTCTTTTTTCTTCTTTTTCTGCTTCTAGTCTTCTTTCTTCTTTTTCTGCTTCTAGTCTTTCTTTTTCTATTCTCTCCGCGGCAATGACTTCAAGTCGAACTTTTACAAAATTTTCTTCATAATCCTTCGATTCCGTCACCAACTTTATCAAATCAATGATTCTTGGACTCTGAGGCACAACTATACCTAGATCATCACACAATGTTAACAAGTCCGCCTTTCTAGCTTTATTCAGAACAGACATTATAATTTTTGTTTACACTTCAACAAAACAATATAGTGCACTATCTTGCAGGCTTGATTACGGATAATTTCTAATCATTACACATGTAACAAACAGTTCCTTTTTTTATATAATACGTTTTAGTTTAAAAACAAAACATTCTTCTTAGACTTAGATCTTCTTAGTACAAAATAGCTTTCATCGTGAAATTCAAATTCAAATATAAATCAGCGAAATCATTCAAATCCCGGCAACAAGCCCCCAAAACTTGTGGAATATTGAGTGATTAACTTATGATTTAAGAAAAACTAATATTCTTGATAAGATAAAAAAGGTTTAATAGACATAAAATATATACGTAGCATTCAAAAATAACAGTAGAACTGAATAATATTCAGTTTGAATAAGCTTCTCTGAGCTTTGGATTAAAAATCCATCAAACTCGCCATCGCTGAAATCTATAGAACACCTCGTTCTTTCCACGCATCATCACACGAGTCTCATTTTGGATATCACGTTCATTAAATCATTGAGTTTATTATATTTTATTGCTGAATACTTTATTCTTTAATCCCACATATACATATGTATATATATATATATGGTATTATACACACACACACACATATATATATATATACTAGCGGACCCGACAGACGTTGTCCTGTCACCGACAGACGTTGTCCTTCTTGGCACCGACACCAGTAAATCAAATAAATGTACTTAAATATAGTAATACGCACGATAAACACTACGCTCTTAATTTAATTTCTTACTACAATTATATAAGGAAATTATTTTTCACTCTTCAGTATCTTTCACACTTCTTGAAGTCGGTTCAATTTTTGATAGAAAAGTTTATTTTTCTCTTTTTTGTTAAAAGTTAACGATTTTCTGAAGTCAGTTAATCAAAATTATAATACAGGCTATATTATTGGAAAGCATATACGTTTGACAGGAGCGGAGTTCGAACACGCGATCTATTTCTTCGAGAAGCAGAGCTTATATCTGGCGCCTTAGACCGCTCGGGCATTCCGTCCGCACTCTATTCATCGAACTTATTCAACACTTTTAATTAGCGAAAAATCACTAACTATTAGTTTTTGCCTAATTACTAAAAAAGTACTGAATCAATTTCGATGAAATGTGAATCTAAACCATTCTCGAATCCACTGGAACGCACACACAAAATTTCATTAAAATCAGTCTAGTCGTTTAGGAGGAGTTCAGTTACATACACACGCACAGAAGATTTTTATATATAAAGATAAGCATTGAAAATTTCAGGTTTTTCGCCGAAGACATCGCCAAATTAGGGAAATGTGAATTATCTCACGAACTACTGGATTTAAACGAATTTGCTTAGTACAATTCGATTCAGAATGAAAAAATGCACTAAAATATGTTATCAGATGAAAAATATCTACTAAATCCGATTTTAAAGGAATTTTTTAAAAGTTCGCTCTTTTATCTACTCCTCTTACGGGTGGAATTTTCGAAAATCCCTTTTTAGCGGCACTCGATGTTATAAGAAGTATTTTTACCCCAATTTTCAAGATTTTTGGTTCGGTAGATTTTTTTGTGCTGTGATTAATACGAAAACCTGACTTTCTTTTATATATAGAGATAAGGATCAAAAATTTCAGGTTTTTGCGCCGAAGACATCGCCAAATTAGGAAAATGTGAATTATCTAACGAAATATTGGATTTAAAGGAATTTGCTTAGTACCATTCGATTCAGAATAAAAAAATGCACTAAAATATGTTATCAGTTGAAAAATAACTACAAAAGCCGATTTTAAAGGAATTTTTTAAAAGTTCGTTCTTTTTTTTACCCTCCTTAGGGGGGGGAATTTTCGAAAATCCCTTCTTAGCCGCAATCGATGTTATAAGAAGTATTTTTACCCCAATTTTCAAGTTTTTGACTCGGTATATATATTTTTTTTTGTGTGTGTGCTGTGATTAATACGAAACCCAGACTTTCTTTTATATATATAGATAAGGATTGAAAATTTTAGGTTTTTGCGCCGACGACATCGCCAAATTAGGGAAATGTGAATTATCTCACGAAATACTGGATTTAAACGAATTTGCTTATTACTGTTCTATTGAGAATGAAAAAATACACTAAAATATGTTATCAGTTGAAAAATATCTACAAAAGACGATTTTAAAGGAATTTCTTTAAAGTTCGTTCTTTTTTTTACCCTCTTTAGGGGGGGGGGATCTTCGAAAATCCCTTCTTAGCGGCTCTCAATGTTATAAGAAGTATTTTTACCCCAATTTTCAAGATTTTTGTTTCGGTAGATTTTTTTGTGCTGTGATTAATACGAAATCCAGACTTTCTTTTATATTTATAGCACTTTTAATTAGCGAAAAATCACTAACTATTAGTTTTTGCCTAATCACTAAAAAAATACTGAATCAATTTCGATGAAATGTGAATCTAAACCATTCTCGAATCCACTGGAACGCACACACAAAATTTCATTAAAATCGGTCCAGTCGTTTAGGAGGAGTTCAGTTACATACACACGCACAGAAGATTTTTATATATAAAGACTAGCGGACCCGACAGACGTTGTCCTGTCACCGACAGACGTTGTGCTTCTTGGCACCGACTCCAGAAAATCAAATAAATGTACGTAAATATGGTAATACGCACGATAAACACTACGCTCTTAATTTAATTTCTTATTACAATTATGTAAGGAAATTATTTTATACTCTTCATCACTTTTTGAAGTCGGTACAATTTTTGACAGAAAAGTTTATTTTTCTATTTTTAGTTAAGAGTTAACGATTTTCTGAAGTCGGTTAATCAAAATTATAATACAGGAAATAGAATTGTAAAGCATACACGTTTGTCAGGAGTGGGGTTCGAACACGCGATCTTTTTTTTTTTCAAGAAGCTGAGCTTAAATCGTAGCCTTAGACCGCTCGGACATTCCGTCCGCACTCTATTCATCGAGCTTATTTAACACTTTTAATTAGCGAAAAATCACTAACTATTAGTTTTTGCCTAATTACTAAAAAAGTACAGACTCAATTTCGACGAAATGTGAATCTAAACCATTCTCGAATCTTCTGGAACGCACACACAAAATTTCATCCAAATCGGTCCAGTCGTTTAGGAGGAGTTCAATTACATACATACGCACAGAAGATTTTTATATATAAAGATGAGCATTCAAAGTTTCAGGTTTTTGCGCCGAAGACATCGCCAAATTAGGAAAATGTGAATTATCTCACGATATACTGGATTTAAACGAATTTGCTTAGTACCGTTCGATTCAGCATGCAAAAATACACTAAAATATGTTATCAGATGAAAAATAACTACAAAAGCCGATTTTTAAGGAATTTTTTAAAAGTTCGTTCTTTTTTCTACTCATCGTAGGGGTGGAATTTTCGAAAATTCATTTTTAGCGGCACTCGATGTTATAAGAAGTATTTTTACCTAAATTTTCAAGATTTTTGGTTCGGTAGATTTTTTTGTGCTATGAATAATACGAAAGCCTGACTTTCTTTAATATATATAGCACTTTTAATTAGCGAAAATTCACTAACAATTAGTTTTTGCCTAGTTACTAAAAAAGTACTGAATCAATTTCGACGAAAAGTGAATCTAAACCATTCTCGAATCTACTGGAACGCACACACAAAATTTCATCAAAATCGGTCCTGTCTTTTAGGAGGAGTTCAATTACATACACACGCACAGAAGATTTTTATATATAAAGATAAGCATCGAAAATTTCAGGCTTTTGCGCCGAAGACATCGCCAAATTAGGGAAATGTGAATTATCTCACGAACTACTGGATTTAAACGAATTAGCTTAGTACAATTCGATTCAGAAGGAAAAAATGCACTAAAATATGTTATCAGATAAAAAATATCTACAAAACAGATTTTAAAGGAATTTTTTTAAAGTTCGCTCTTTTTTCTACTCCTTTTACGGGTGGAATTATCGAAAATCTCTTTTTAGCGGCACTCGATGTTATAAGAAGTATTTTTACCCCAATTTTCAAGATTTTTGGTTCGGTAGATTTTTTTGTGCTGTGATTAATACGAAATCCTGACTTTCTTTTATATAGAGAGATAAGGATTGAAAATTTAAGGTTTTTGCGCCTAGGACATCGCCAAATTAGGAAATTGTGAATTATCTCATAAACTACTGGATTTAAACGAATTTGCTTAGTACCATTCGATTCAGAATGAAAAAATGTACTAAAATATCTTATCAGTTGAAAAATAACTACAAAAGCCGATTTTAAATGAATTTTTTAAAAAATCGTTTTTCTTTTACCCTCCTTATGGGGGGAATTTTCGAAAATCCCCTCTTGAGCGGCACTCGATGTTATAAGAAGTATTTTTACCCCAATTTTCAAGATTTTTGGTTCGGTAGATTTTTTTGTGCTGTGATTAATACGAAATCCAGACTTTCTTTTATATTTATAGCTTTTTTAATTAGCGAAAAATCACTAACTATTAGTTTTTGCCTAATCACTAAAAAAGTACTGAATCAATTTCGATGAAATGCGAATCTAAACCATTCTCGAATCCACTGGAACGCACACACAAAATTTCATTAAAATCGGTCCAGTCGTTTAGGAGGAGTTCAGTTACATACACACGCACAGAAGATTTTTATATATAAAGATATATATATTGTATTACACACACACCCACATCTATACATATATATATCTAAATACATATATGTCACATTATTATTCAATGACAGAATACGGGGCATTTGGCATTAATTAAATTTTATTCAACTACTCTAAAATATAGTGGAACTTCTTTCATAGCTGCTTACAGAATGGTCTTCGGACCAGGCCCTTATTACTGCATGGGCAAATCGGGACTTTGCCCATGGGCTCCTGACCTTAAGGGACCCCCAAATTCATATATTAAATTAGAAAATATTTATATTATTTTTCTAATCCCAACTCTTCCGTATGTTAAAGTTATAAAATTCATCAAAAAATAATATATCAAACTGCCACAGTTATATAAAACAGTTTTGTTTGTACTAAGAGAAAAAAAGGTGTACTTTTATTAAGGTATTTAATTTAGAATTGACGGAGCTATGAATTTTCTTCTATTTATAGCCAAAGTGCGAAAATATGTTTATGCGTTACATGTACACATATGATTGATCATCAGTTCTATCTATATTATAAAGGCCAAACGTATCTGTGCGTAACGCATACGTCATTTTGCGAATGGCAACACTTTCCCCTGCAATTTCGATTTTGCAATTTTCGCTACTGTAAATATGACACTTCTAAACATGGCACATTTTAAATTTTTACACCGTCGTATAGAAAAGAAATATACTTTTAAATGCAATTTGTTCCAAAGTTGTATCTCAATTTATTTTTGAAATATTAATTTTTTTTATAATTTTTAGTACCAATTTTGTAACAGTGGCAACAGAATCACTCCATTTTCTCCAAAAATTGAAAGAAAAATTAAATAAATAGAAATTAAAATGCGAATACTTTGCCAAATATATCGTCTCTGATCGTGTCAATTTGGAATATATATCTTCTTTTCATTCGCATTTATATCAAACATAACAGCTTCAATTGATAACTTCATCATAATAACTTATAATTTACTGACTACCTATGCAATACAAAGTTTAATTTTTAATAATTTGTACAACTGAGTTTTATAGAAATAGTATTTTGTTAATTTTAGCTTAAAATAATATTTTTTTGAAAGTTAGACCATTGCCAACTAGATATATAACGGCCTGTGCATTTCGCTAAAAACCGCCGAAAAAGTAAAGCTGGATTCAGCTTCAAACCCTGTACCATTTCATTGGACTACATGACGCAAACCCTGTCCAAATTAGCATTGAATAAGCTGATTTCTGTTCTGTGCATATGGTCATTGTTTTGATTAGATTGACCAATATAAGGTGCAATTTTTTTTACAGTAACTAATTTTGTAGATTTATTATAAAAGAATGAAACAGTTCCTTCTGAAACATTTTCTTTCGTCGAATTTCGATAGGTTCCACCTCGTTTGAATAATGTTGCAATGATTCGAAATGGGCCCCCTATTTTATCTTTGCCCAGGGCCCCAATTAGTCATAATCGGGGCCTGCTTCGGACAGCAAGTGCCTAGAAGTAGCTTTGAAATTTCTCATCTCTCTACAGTTATCAGTTAAAAAGGGTTGTGTGTTACAATTAAATTAACGATAAAATAGGGTATCTGGCTACCCTGCCAAACTTATGATTATTAGTCATGGGGCCAAATTGAGGGACGATTTATTAAAAAACTAATTAATAGATAGAATTTCTATAATTTCTTAATAACTCAATCTCCAGAACTAATGCACGGATCTTCATCAAACTTCAGATTAAGTTAGTCCTTGAATTCACATTTTCTACATTTTGGTGTTCAATAGATGGTGTTGCAATGCTGCATTTTATGCGATTTAGCAATAAATCTATATCTAGAATTAATGCACGCTTTTCCACTAAACTTCAAATTGAGTTAATCTTGAATATGACTTAGAGTTATTTACATTTTGGGGTAAAATCATGCTACAGGTGGCGCTGCTATTCTACATTTTTCACGATTTCAGAAGTATTTTTATCGCAAGAACTAATGGAGGGATTTTCTTCAAGCTTTAGATTTATTTAGATGTTGACATCAGTTGTTTCAAATTGGGTTTCAGTGTGAATCACACAGCAAGTGGCATTGCTATATTGCACTTTGTATGATTTACCTGACTTTAGCGATAGTCATATCTCAAGAACTAATGCACGGAATTTCATAGCATTAGAGCGCCCATGATGGACATAGATTCCCATTTAAATTTTACACTGTGATAGCGAATTTTGAAGCATTAACATATATGAGATAGAAGAAAGTTTTTGGATAGTTACATCTGATTAATTATTTAATATTAAAAGTAGTAGCTCACAGAAAAATCCAAGATTACTCATTTTATTTCGATAGAAAAATAAAAGTTAAGTTTTAAAATATATTTTAAAACATTTTTAACTGAAAAGCGAAAAGGGTTTTCTAACAAATTATCGAGAGAAATTTTTTTCTCAGAGAATACAATTTAAAATTTCTAGCTTTAAAGTATAAATAAATAAATGCATTTTAAAAAGAATAAATTACAATATTAGTCATACCGCAATATAAAAAATGTTTCTGTATTAGTCACATTTTAAAAGAATGGAGAATGAATTTAAGTATGAATGAATAAAAGAATGAATTTAAATAGAACGAATGTAAATTTGTTTTGACAATCTCTAGTTTTTGAATCTGATAAATATTTAAACATGTTTAATCAGACTTTTTTTTCGTTTTAAAAAAATCCCAAATAGACATTCCCTGTAAAAAAGTAGTATAACGTCAACTTGAATAAGTTGTTTATAGTAACTGTCTTTTATTTAAAAAATTCACAATAATTCATAGAGTGGTGGATTATAACGAAATTGGGATTTATAAATTAAAAAGCTTCCAGAAAAATTTTATTTAGAAATAAATTCAAAGAGTGTGTTGCTAAATGTATTTCATATTAGACCGGGAGACGGCAGCACAGATAATCACCTCATCATGTTCATGGCTGAAATTTCAGAAGTAGTTGAAACTCGATTCGCATACGATGACTTGCACAATCGATCACCTGTTTACCATTGTGCTTTCCTGCTCCCAGGCCTCCATGTTTTTATACCTTTGGGTGCAAGAAAACAGAATGATAAACCTACGAGTCAATTGCTAAAATAGAGTTTTCAGTTGTTTTCCATCAAGGTATAATTTGGCATACCGAATACGTTTTAACATTCGAATCGAACTTCAAGTAATTCTGGAATTCCAGCCGTAAATTTGATGAGATGATTGTCTGTGCTGCCCCCTCCCAGTTTATATTTTTCGGTCACAATCACTACTTCGAATTATTGTTACATCGTATTCAGCCAACGCCTCCTAGATAAAGTACATAGCCTTGACACGCTTTGTTGGGTCTTCTCCAAACTCATACTGAGCAAGCAAATGAAAACCAAGTAAGGAAAATCATGCGTTAAGCATAGATCATGAAGCACTTTCCAACAATTCATTAAATCTTTAAAAAAAAACTTCATTAATTAGGGAAATAATTGTATATAGCCAAATATGTATTCCAATACTTTTGAAAAGCCCTGTATTCGATCTGTCTGTTGATATACATAAAATGGGAAAATTTAGTTTAGCAAGAAAAAACCTTAAAATTGCTTTTTTGAGCAATTTGTACTAATAAATGGGAAACATACTTGAAAACTTTTGTTCTGCTCTGTAGTTTACCTTGTATCTTTATTACACGTCAGTAAGAAGCTAAAATTCATTTTAAATTAAAACTCTTAAAACAACTGAAATCACATTGTTATAAATTATCATTCATAGGTGTCCATGTACACAATTCTTTGCGTGGCCCTGTATATCATTTTATCTATATTCTGCAAACATTTCTTTGTAAATTGAATGGAGTTCGCGTAAAAATGTATACCTTATTTAAGAACCACCTTTAAATAATTTACGCTCATACTCAGTAACGTTGGCGAGCTTTTTTAGATATCCTTGTATATTAACTATAACATTTATACACACCCTTATAATGTACAAAGATTTAGTGAAACTTAAATGCGTATATCATAGTTAAAATGTATTACATCCATCAGCCATCATCGGAAACATGATGACAGTCCGTCGAAAGGAATATAATATTTGAAATCTTTTGTGTGTCCCTGTAAATGCAATGTACTTCATATTATGCAAGACAGTATCGTATAATTTATATTAAGCCTCAGTGACATATATCAATTTTGTTATACATATTTTTAAAATGTCGCACACTATTCCCCCCTTTACCATTATCCAATGGAATTTTTTTGTGTGGCCCTGTAAAGGAATTATACTATATTTTCACCGCATTCTTTATAAAATGCATATTTTAGAGCACCTCTTAAATGCATGTAAATTTTAATATGTTTGACAGGGTGTAACATCTTTAAAACGCCTTTGAAACGATTTTTCCCTATAGGCCTTAATGTAATGGAAAACTTTTGACTGTCCCTGTAAATAAATTAATCACGGTAGAAACTTCATTTTCAATAGGGTTAGTGCTAAGGTAAACCTAAATAACGTCCAAAAATTTCATGGCAATCCGAGTATATTTACGAGAGTTAGAGCGCGGCCAGACGGCCAGACAAGCCGAATGCATAAGCACTTTTTAAGTTTGTTGGAAAGTGCTAATAAAAAAATCTACAAACTTGAATGCTGTCGATTTCGTTGACTCATGAAATTATTAATTATTATTAATAATATTAATTATTATTAATAAAGAATAATTAATAATTTTCTAAATAATTATTAACATTAGTATAAGTAATAATTAATATTAGTAAAAATAATAATTAATAATTCCATGAGCCAACGAAATCTAAAACAAGCAAGTTGTTAAATAGTCATTAATAGTTCCACGAGCCAACGAAATCAACAAGATACAAGTTGATAGAATTATCTCCTTTGTTTTGCTTGCTTCATCCGATATCACAACTAAGCGTATCGAGGCTTTCTGCTCATCTAGAAGTCGTTGATTTGCCCCAGGGTTTGTTTAACCAGCTCCGTACGAAAGGGAGGACGAAGGGGGCAGTCACCCCGGGCACAGAAATTTAGGGAGCGCCAAGTTTATACAACTAACATCATTTTTTGGTCAATCACCAGATAAAATTGGGGGAGGGGGGCGCCAAATTGATACTTTGCCCTGGGCGCAGTTTTTTCTTCGCACGCCCCTGTGTTTAACATCATGAAATCATCAAACTTCAATGCCTCTGGTAATGTGATTTAACTTATGCTTTCTATATTTTATCTATATTACACTTGGATCTTATTAGCTTTTTTTTTAGTCCTGAATTTGTATTAGGTTTCATCTGTTTATTCTTACCACCAAAGTAGGGGCACCATTTGAGGGAAATATATGAGACAATTGCCTCCCCTTCAATGAATTTGATATTTTAGAGTGCAATATTTATAATAGATCAGATTTATAAAAAACAAGTTGTAAATTGCTCGTAAAACGTGCCAAATGTATCTATGTCTGTCTTCGTACTATAACTAGTTTTATAAATATTCAGATCGTGACGCAATTTCTGTTGCACTCTTATGCAAAAACGCATGAATAGAAAATTATACCACGAGTACATATTCAGTAATACTGAAATAGTAGTACCCCATCTTAAATGAGATGTCATCACCATGGCAACCTAGAATCATGACCTGTTATAAAATATCAAGGAATTCAATATGTATGATAGGATTTAATAGAAGAAAGAAAACTTTTATTAACATTATTTTTAAGCTTTGGTTCGATTTTCATAAAATTTGAAATGACGCTACAAAATTTTGCAAAGGTTATATATATTAAATTTAAAACTATTCAGCTGGGTAGCTTTTGCGTAGTTATATGTAGGCAGACTGACGGACTAGACGGCGATTACAAGTGCTACGTATTTATGCAATTAAGAATGTACCTAAAAATTAAAAATTGCATAAAACTTAGAATAACGTATTGGATTGAAATAGAAACATTAGCAATAAATAAACTCATAAACTAGTTATAATTAATAACATTTAATAAATCTTTTCTCTTGCAACATTCTTAAAGTGAAACTTAAGAAATTGAAGCACAGTATCTAATAGTAATCTTTTGGACCAAAAATAAGATAAAAATACCGCATTTATTTAACAAAAATCATAGATCTATCGGTATATCATGCATACAAAATGAGGCCAAGAAAAAGAACTACAGTCGAGTCTCTCTATAACAAAACTCTATTAAGCGAATTTCTCCATCTAACGAATTTTTACTAGGAACGGTCAATTTTCCATTGATTACACTACAAATAGTTTCCATGTAGCGAAGTATATATCTCCATAGAACTAATTTTTTCAGAAATGTTCCTTCATTTTTTTCTGAAAATGCTTCAATTTATTTGTGAAATTTATTTTCCTATGCTGATTCCTGGTATCTGTTTCTTAGCTGTATATGTGCTACCTTATCCATGTCCAAAATAGGCACTCACCCCCCCCCCCCCCCTAAAAAACCCACTTCTTAACAAAATGTCTATCGGATTCTTTCATAATATCACCTGATTTTGCTTCAACAAAGATGAATATGCATGCAATTTTTGGAAATTTTTGTTGCTCCTCTGAAATAAAGGAAATTTTCTCGCATTTGAATTAGATTTACTTATACAGGGTGTCCCTAAACAAATTGTATATACGCTAGGGGGTGATAGAACACATCAAGACGAATAATAGTAAATAGGAAACCAAGGGTTCCAAACGTTTTCCAAAGGAGATAGCCGCCATTAAAGTTTGGGGTCCAAAATTTCAAATACACATAAAAAACGGAAAAATTGATCGATTGATTTGCAGTTTTCACTAAAATTATTCTTTATGTTGGTATTTTCTTGAAAATAAGTTATAAAGATAAATTTCGAAAAATGCCGATAGAGGGCGCTTTAGACTTTAAAGTAATAAAAAAATTAATTTTTGCCGTGATTTTTTGCATCTCATTAAATGGTTTCGTAAGCTTAGACTTAAACTTAAATTTTGAGCTCAAAATCTGAATAGTTGGAAGCGGCTAAGTAGCACAAACTTAACTGTGTTCAAAGGGTTTAAATTTCAAATGATTATAAAAAACAGGAAAATTGGTCGATTGATTTGCGGTTTTCACTAAAACTATTCTTTATGTCGATATTTTATGAAAAATGAATTATAAAGATAAATTTCAAAAAATGCCGATAGAGGGCGCTTTAAACTTTGGAGTAACGAACAACTACTTTTTACGTTATTTTCTGCATCTGATTAAATGTTTTCGTAAACTTAGACTTAAACTTAAATTTTGAGCTCAAAATCTGAATGGTTGGGAGTGGTTAAGTAGCACAAACTGAACTGTGTTCAGAGGGTTCAAATTTCAAATGATAATAAAAAACGGAAAAATTGGTCGATTCGTTTGCGGTTTAAAATAGAACTATTCTTTAAGTCAGTATCTTCTTGAAAATGAATTTTAAAAAGAGATTTCAAAAAATTCCGTTAGAGGGCGCCTTAAACTTCAGAGTAACCAACAACAAATTTTAACCGTTATTTTTTGTATCCAATTAAATGCTTTCCAAAACTTGTTAAATGTTTTCGAAATCGTAGATTTAAACTTAAATTTTGAACTCAAATTCTGAATCGTTGGGAGGGGTTAAGAAGCGCAAACTGAAGTGTGTTCAGGAATTGAAATTTAATCCCCCCCCCCCCGCCCTCGAACACAGTTCACTTTTGCGCTACTTAAACACTCGCAACGACTCAGAATTTGATCTCAAAATTTAAATCTAAGCATTTGAAAGCATTTAATGAGATTTAAAAAAATAACGGTTAAAAATAGTTGTACGCTACTCCAATGTCTAAAGCGCCCTCTATCAGCATTTTGTGAAATTTATCTGCAAAATTTATTTTCAAGAAAACACTGATTTAAAGAGTAGTTTTAGCAAAAACCGAAAAGAATCGACTAATTTTTCCGTTTTTTTATAATTTTCCGTTTCGTTTGAAATTTAAACCCTCTGAACACAGTTCAGTTTGTGCTACTTAACCACTCCCAACCAAAACTGCATATATTTCAAGCGTTCCAACTCCTATGGAAGAGCTGTCCTCAAGATTAAAGGCGGGGTCAAGGCATATGCCATCTAGCGGCAGGGGTGCATAACTAGAGGATTATTAAGTAGATTGCAGTTTCTTTTGTGTGAATGGCAACAAAACTTTTTTGTTTCTATAAAATGTTACTTCAAAATATTTCGTAGAATAAGTTTTAGGTTTGAAATATTGTAAATAAATATAGAATAAATAAGTGTAGTACGACTAAATATTAACATAAAATATACTAAGATGAAATATCATTTAACTATGCGATACAAATATCGCTGATTAAAATATGTTCGATTTTAATTACGGTTTTAATGTAATGAAAGATGACTCATTAAATTTTGTAAATACTTATTATATAAATGCAGAATTTTGAAATAGTGTCACATTTTAGTAATTTTTTGATGAGCTAAATTATACAAAATGATATACTCCGTAGTATTTCATATGATAATATAATATTTATCAATATTTAGAAATGTATAGAATTTAATACTAAATAAAATATTCAACTTTTATCTACAACAAGCTGCATTTTTTATTTACCAATTTCAGACGATAAAAATCCAATGTTTTCTTGGTCGTATCGACTTTTATTATTTAACTTGCAAACTTTTCATTCTTTTAATTTAAAAACCTATTTTATTATACGTATATTCGGAATAACTTTAATTTTAAATGTATGTATTAAATGTTGTTTTATTAAACAAAGAAATATTGTTAATTTATTTGTTTAAATATTTAACGTTCTAGACAATAATTTTCCTAAAATCGTTGCTTAGACTCTTTTTTTTTTTTTTTTTTTTTTTTTAACAGACAAAGCCATTTTTTTTTTAACAGACAAAGCCATTTTTTTTTTAACAGACAAAGCCATTTTGAGAGTTCATATTAAAAATTCTTTCATAAATTTCAAGCTATTCTCTCAATCATGACAGATTAATCAAGTCTACGAGGTTTATTGCAAAATATTTTTGCTATAGTTTGTTTCGGTAAAGTCATGTACATTTAAAAAAAATAGTCACAATATCATTTTAATTTTGAGAGAAAAAGTACCAACTTAGTAGTCATAAGTACCATATAATGCTACGAAAAATATTGACTTTTACCCTAAAATTAAAATGACAATGAGACTTTTTTAAAAAACACAGATCTTTTTAATTAAAAATTTGTGTATTTAAAAAAAATCTCATTATTATTTTAATTTTAGGGTAAAAGTCAATATTTTTCATAGCATGATATGGTACTTATGAGTACTAATTTGTACTTTTTCTCCCAAAATAAAATTAAAATGATATTGTGACTATTTTTTTAAATGTACATGACTTTATCGAAACAAACTATAACAAAAATGTTTTGCAATAAACCTCGTAGACTTGATTAATTTGTCATGACTGAGAAAAAATTCAGAAAATATGCGCAAAAGATATGGAGATAATAAACATCTGCGCATATATGACGTCCAACCCACGTCATCCTCTAGTTATGCACCCCTGCCGCTAGATGGCATATGCCTTGACCCCGCCTTTTGCTTACGACAGATTCCAGCATTAAGTTGGTACGCTCTAGCAGCTCTGCTCCCAACTATTCAGATTTTGAGCTCAAAATTTAAGTTTAAATCTAAACCTACGAAACCATTTAATGAGATGCAAAAAATAATGGCAAAAAATAGTATTAGGATGGATTATTTCGTTAATCCAAAGTCTAAAGTGCCCTCTATCGGCATTTTTTGAAATTTATCTTTATAATTCATTTTCAATAAAATACCGATATAAAGAATAGTTTTAGTGAAAACCGCAAATGAATCGACCAATTTTTCCGTTTTTTATAATCATTTAAAATTTAAACCCTCTGAACACGGTTAAGTTTGTGCTACTTAACCGCTTCCAACTATTCAGACTTTGAGCTCAAAATTTAAGTTTAAGTCTAAGTTTACGAAACCATTTAATAAGATGCAAAAAATCCCGGCAAAAAATAGTTTTTTATTACTTTAAAGTCTAAAGCGCCCTCTATCGGCATTTTTCGAAATTTATCTTTATAATTTTTTTTCAAGAAAATACCAACATAAAGAATAATTTTAGTGAAAACCACAAATCAATCGACAAATTTTTCCGTTTTTTATGTGTATTTGAAATTTTGGACCCCAAACTTTAATGGCGGCTATCTCCTTTGGAAAACATTTGGGACCCTTGATTTCCTATTTACTATTACTCGTCTTGATGTGTTCTATCACCCCCTAGCGTATATACCATTTGTTTAGGGACACCCTGTATATATATATATATATATATATATATACACTATATTGCCATTGATTATGGGACACTTGCGATTTTAGACATTTTACTAAATATCTAGAAAAATACATGAGGAATCATCTCGAAACTCTTAGTGTATAAATATAATAGTATACGTCATACATCTCCGTGAAGATTTTTTACCGAAACTCCATAGGGGACCGTCAACGAATTAAAAAAGAATGAATATCTTTTGAATAACCCTGTCAAAACTAATGTAGCAAAAGCGTTTAAACTCTAGATTATGATTGAATGCCTTATTGTAATACATTGTGTTCATTTTTATGCAAATAGCATGCATACTCGCAGAGTAATTAAGGTTTTTATAAAAATGGCCCCAAAATTTTCTAAGTTTTTCCCTTATAATTTTCAGAGTTCTTAATATAAAATAATATTTTTTTCAGAAAATATGACAAACAACATTGTACATAGTACCCTGTAATCAGAATTAAAAAATAATAAAAATTGTATGAAAAATGAGTAGGTTTACTAAATATTTTTTTACTGCGCATGCGGCAAAGATATCAAAATTTCATTTGCATATTATGTTAGCTAAATGTATAGAGCAACTTTTGTAAAAGTCTCAAAATTATAGCTTCGAAATTCTGAAAGTAATCGTCTATAGAAAAAGGACAAAATCCGTTGTTTCCAAAATGAAGCAAAAAAATGAGGGATTTTATCCAAAAGTAGTCGTAACATCCCGTATTGTGTATTCTATATTGACACTAATCAATGAATATATGGATACAACCCCTCTTGTTTTTGCTTCATTTTGAGAATAATGGATTTTCAACTTATTCAATTGACGATTATTTTCAGAATTTTCAAGTTATGATTTTGTGACTTTCACAAAAGTTGCTCTATACATTTAGCTAACATAATATGCAAATGAAATTTTGATATCGTTGACGCATGCGCAGTAAAAAATTATTTAGTAAACCAACTCATTTTGTATACAATTTTCATTATTCTTTAATTCTGATTACAGAGTACTGTGTGCAATATTGTTTGTCTTATTTTCTGAAAAAAATATTATTTTATATTAAGAACTCTGAAAATTATGAGGAAAAAACTTGGAAAAATTTGGGACCATTTTTATAAAAACCTTAATTACTCTGCGAGTATGCATGCTATTTGCATAAAAATGAACACAGTGTATTACAATAAGGCATTCAATTATAATCTAGAGTTTGAGCGCTTTTGCTACATTAGTTTTGACAGGGTTATTCAAAAGATATTCATTCTTTTTTAATTTGTTGACGGTCCCCTATGGAGTTTCGGTAAAAAATCTTCACGGAGATGTATGACGTATACTATTATATTTATACACTAAGAGTTTCGAGATGATTCCTCATGTATTTTTCTAGATATTTAGTAAAATGTCTAAAATCGCAAGTGTCCCATAATCAATGGCAATATAGTGTATATATATATATATATAATATTGACATTTTACCTAGAAAATAACGGTACCCGTACAAACGCTGAATAAGAGTTAATTTTCTCATAATTTTTCTCATGAAACTGTTTAAATAAATAAAACAATATCAAATTTATGTTTAGCGAATTATGTTTAACATTTCAAGACCTTATTTAAACAACCCAATATTTTTTTTAGTCATAAAATGTAAATATTTTCGCCATTCTCTATTCAAAGAATTTTTCTATATAACGAATTTTTTGACTGAACCATGGATTTCGTTATATAGAGACTCGACTGTGTTGATTGGTGTAAACTAGAAAAAAAATCAATCTGGTAAGTTTTTAACACTAGAACTAGAACTACCGTGAGCCGTCATCTGAATATGTTTTGGTTCAAAACAGAATTTGAATATGAAATAAGTTTAAAAGATATAAAGAAGAAAAACGTTAAATAATAAAGTTAAACTGTTTTAAATCAAAATTCTAGTGTGAAATATTTTTAGAAAATTAGACTCAAATTTTCGATAGTTCTAGTGCTGTGTCTAGGACACTGTAGAGCACTGATAACTGCAACTCCGAGTTAAATTTAAAGAAATGCGCTATCCTATGTAATTGTATGTGTATAACATCACTATATAAATCCATAATATAGAAGAATAATATAAACCGAGTAATATAGAAGAAAGTTTTCTGATGACCTCTGAGTTGTCCATGATGGGAGGTTATGCCTGAATTTAGATATTCTCGACACACTCTTGGATCTCGTAATGTTGAATTCCGTAACGATTTCCGAAATGGAATGTGCCATGCGTTTAGAAGCAACTAGCATACCGCGTTCCAAATCCGTTAATTCTCGTCATGTGGCCATATTCACATAATCAACCTTCTCACACGAAGCATTTGAACACAAAGAAATGTTCTGTCCAGGTACTGAACATTTATACAATTTCTAAGTGACATACTCCCATTTATATATTTGAATATCGCTATCCCATGACTTTTGTCACCTCAGTGTATTTAACAAAACGAAACTGAACATGATTTCTTCCAAGTCTCAAAAATATATGCATAGCAATTGTTTAAGCTGTAATGCCTACTTATTTTGCGCTGGAAGTCTTAGAGATATTTTAACTCTAAAAATCGCAAACAAATTTATTATTATGATATTCTTCTTCATGTTGCATGCCTCGTGTGCCTATCCGTAGCATTTTAAACACTGTATGCAACTTTCTTTGGATTAGACTGGAGTAAAGTTCCTTTCAAAACATTAATGCTTCATGACCTACTTCATTTTCCGAAGTCTGTCACATCAACTTTGTTTTGGTTTCTGTTCGCGTTGACTCATATTTTTTTTCTTTTTAGTTTTACTGGCTTCTTTCTTCTAAATATCTGTTTCGAGTTCTAATTTATAGGGTGAAGTCGTTAAAAAATATATTTTTTTCACTTCTTTACACAATCCTAAAGCCTTCCTTGGTGGGGGTAATGATATTTTAGGGAAAATTAGAAGTGAATATTGCTGGTTACAGGGGTTTAATCGTAAAAAATAACAGAGGATATATACTCTGAGCAGAAGATATACGCTCAAGGCAGAGGGTATACCCTAGAAAGTGTATACTGCAGCTTTCTTGAAATACAGAGGGTATTCGGTGTTCCTTTAAAATTTTCAGAAGTTATACCCCCGTATACCCTCCACTACATCCCTGCTGGCTACGCAATCTTAGATCTCGATGAAAAATTCTGGATGTTGTCAAATGCTAGTTGTGTGATGTCAACAGTTCTAGATATGGAAAGATGCACTATTAGAAATTTGAAACTTTAGCTGCCTCGTCACTCCACCGCTTTTATATAAAACGATTACTTCACTGTATTATGGAACATTCTCATTGGTCAAATCAAAATAGAGATAGTCTATAAAAGCAGTGGAGTGACGAGGGAGCAAAAGTTTCAAATTTCTACAGGGTGAGCTTCGTTATCCTGCGATGTTTCAAAAATATTTATTGCTGCAGATATGGCAATTTATGGCTGCGTGGACTTACGTGTTGAGATCTGCACGGGTCGGAATTTCCTCGGCCCGGCCCGTTTATATTTTTAGATTTCTAGGCTTGGCCCGTACAGAAATCAATGAAAACAGGCCCGGCTCGTTCTGGTCAGATACAATTTCTACTATTTCTAAAAAAAATCAGATTTTTACCATATAATTAAGATTTTTTTTTAAAGAATACTGCATACATATCTAAAGAATGATTTTAATGGAAATATACAATAACAACATTAATGATTACTTAGATTCTTAGACTTTCAACATTCAAATGAAGATTCATTAAAAAATTAATATGGTTTAGAATAAAAGAAAAAAAAAGAAAGGTTAAAAAACATCGTAACTTTTGAAGCTGTGTAATAAAAGTGGATTTTTATCATTTTTTTTTTTTTTAATTCCAAATCCAAATTCATTCTCAAATCCAAAGGAGGGTCATTCCATGTCAATTCATCCAGTCCTTGTAACCCGGCCCACTGGAATTTTGATGAAACTTTGTGTACACACTAATTCTATGATGAAATGATTCCATCAGAAATTTTTCCTTCCTAGATCTCATGGTTTGTGAGATATGGGGGGTCCAATTCTTTTTGGATTTCTCAAATCTCACATTTCTTAGTCTGTATTTTGAGACTGCAGTTCCATCTTCAAAAAATTGTTTCTCTGGATCTAAAACGTGAATCATCTTAAAAATATCACTGAAAGAATATAAAAAGATGCAGATTTTAATAAAAAAATATTTAAAAAATTTACTTGCAATATTAAAGATAAAAAAAATTAGCCAAAGTTGAAAGTTATGGTTATTTTTCCAAATTTTTGTGACTTGACCAAAAAGGCTGTACACAAAAAGGCAAATTAAATTTCCAATTTCTTTTTGTTTAAAATAAAAGTTTATACTTTGGGCTTTCTATCTATGAAATAAAAATGATGTGTTTCGCATGGCTTATGCAAAAATTTTGGGTACTTTCCAATTAGCCGGATGCATGTTTTATTTTTACATATTACATATGCAAACAAAAAGGAAAATGAAATTTCCAATTTCTTTTTGTTTTAAATAAAAGTTTACACTTTGGGCTTTCTATCTGTGAAATAAAAATGATGCCTTTCGCATGGTTTATGCAGAAATTTTGGGTACTTTCCAATTAGCCGGATGCGTGTTTTATTTTTACATGTGTACATATGTATAGATCTATATAAATGCAGATGTATTATACATGTACATATGTATGTATATATACCGTACATTGATATATATATGTATAACACTGGTGCCCGTCTAACCGAAAAGTACCAAATTTTGCCTTGTTTTGAGAATCTGCACCAATTAAGAGGAAAAAAATCTGGCTAAGTTTAGCTGTAATACTTAAATAATTACTGCAATTTCTATGAGTTATTGAATTTAATGTTATTTGATGCATGTTATTTTTTAATTTGCAAAGTAAAATTTAGGCTTTGTTTTTTCTGATAAAAAAAATCTGACTGTAATATGTTTCCCCATTAAATTTAGTGAATGGTCCATATATTTCATTTAGTTATTTAATAATGGGCATTTTTTGCTAATCTAAAGAATCTCTTACTTTTATTTTCCATAATTAAACTCAAAACAGATTTTTTTTCTTTTTTTGTACAGTATAAAATAGATAATTTTTTCTCCTCACATTTCCATTCTTTCTTTCGAATGCTTATATATTAATTTATTTGTGTTTAAAAAATGTTTAAAACCTTGTATTTCCTGTCCTTGGTTAATTTTAATCAGTTTAAATATTTATATTGGCAAGTTTAAATACACATATGTTTAACAGAACTTAAATTTGTTTCTATAGTCTGAAAGATTTAATTGCACCTGCCTTGTATAAACACCTTCTGATAAAGGCAGGGTGATGTTCGTTAGTATGAAAGCAGATGTTTTGAAATCAATTTAATAAAATTATTGTCATTCTGTTGTCTCTTATCATAGAAGAATAATCTAACTTTTACTGTGCTACTAAAAATATAATCTGATTGTTACATACTTTATAGTTTATGATATGTATAAATATTTTTTGCTTTATTGTTTTAATATGGAGCCTGATATTAAACCGTCTACTAGTCTTCAGGCTTGCATTATTGTAATATTAACTGGTTTAGAATGTCACAAAACTAGCTATAGAAATAACAGAGAAATAGACTACATTGATAATCTCTGTGATTCAGAAAAAGAACTTTTATTAGTTAGGACTATTGCATTTATAAAACAAAAATTAAGTAAAAACCGTTTGATTAATATGTGTGAGCATCACAGAATTTTGCTCTTAATGAAATATGAATTATATAAATGTGGAGATCCATTTAGGCGGCATAAAAAGCAAGTGAAAAAAGCAATTAGGGCAGTTAATAGAGATTTATATACGGCCGAAAAAGTAAACCAAAGTTGAAAGTTATGATTATTTTTCCGAAATTTTGTGATTTTATGAAAAAGTCTCTACACAAAAAGGCAAATGAAATTTCCAGTTTGTTTTTGTTTCAAATAACATTAAATTCAGTAACTCATAGAAACTCCAGTAATTATTTAAGTACCACAGCTAAACTTAATCAGATTTTTTTCCCCTTAATTAGTGCAGATTTTTAAAACAAGGTAAAATTTGGTACTTTTCTGTTAGACGGGCACCAGTGTTATACATATATATATCAATATACTGGATATATACATACATATATACATGTATAATACATCTGTATTTATTTAGATCTATACATATGTACATAGGCAAAAATAAAACACGCATCCGGCTAATAGGAAAATACCCAAAATTTTTGCATAAACCATCCGAAAGATATCATTTTTATTTCACAGATAGAAAGCCCGAAGTGTGAACTTTCATTTAAAACAAAAAGAAATTGGAAATTTCATTTGCTTTTTCGTGTGCATATGTAATATATAAAAATAAAGCACTTATCCGGATAATTGGAAAGTACCCAAAATTTTTACATAAGTCATGCGAAACACATCATTTTTATTTCATAGATAGAAAGCCCAAAGTGTAAACTTTTATTTAAAACAAAAAGAAATTGGAAATTTAATTTGCCTTTTTGTGTACAGGCTTTTTCGTGAAGTCACAAAAATTTGGAAAAATAACCATAACTCTCAACTTTGGCTGACTTTTTTTATCCTAAATATTACAAGTAAATTTTTTAAATATTTTTTATCGAAATCTGCATCTTTTTATCTTCTTACAGTGATATTTTTAGGATGTTTCATGTTTTAGATCCAGAGAAACAATTTTTTGAAGATGGAACTGCAATCTCAGAATACCGACTAAGAAATGTGAGATTTGAGAAACCCCCAAGAATTGGACCCCCCATATCTCACAAACCATAAGATCTAGGAAGGAAAAATTTCTGATGGAATCATTTCATCATAGAATTAGTGTGTACACAAAGTTTCATCCAAATCCCTGTCGGTCGGGTTACAAATGGGGGAAAAATTGGTTGAATTGACATGGAATGACTCAGGAGCTACTTTCTGATACATTTCTGAATTCATTTTTTTTCCGGAAACGCATAAGGTTAGCTGGTGTTTTTATTCAGAAACTATGTAATCGAATAGTGCTATCCATTTTTTGATACAAGCAATTTAAGAAAATACTGTCAAAGTTAGCGTTTTGAATAGAATTTCTGAGGCGACAGCATAGGAAAGGAGAAAAATCTGAAACCATTTAACAATAGTCTCTTATATCTCAACAAGGTTATACAAGTATCTTATTTACCAACAAGTAAGAAAAATCATGCGTTAAGCATAGATTATGAAGCACTTTCCAACACTTCCTGAAATCTTGAATAAAACTTTATTATTTAGAGAAATAAGATGCTACCGTTCATAGCCAAATATGCATTCCAATACTTTTGAATAACCCTGTATTTGATCCGTCAGTTGATATATACATACTATATAACGGGAAAATTTAGTTTAGCGAGAACTGGTTGAAATTTCTCTTTCAGCACTTTATTCTAATCGATAGAAAATACTTCAATACTTTTGTTCTACCTTGTATTTATCTAATACTTTCATTACACCCCAGTATTTTGTTAAAATTTAGTTGAAACCAAACACACTCTTAAAATTACTTAAATCACTCTCTTAAAAAGTCAGCAACAAAATAACACAAGTTGAGCTGAAATCCACTCATCTCACGTTTTGAAAGGCAGCTTCTCGAAAAAAGTTGAAATAACTCGAGTTTACGAGCTCTTTTTAACCAATTTAAATGAAGTTGGGCTATTTAAATAACCATTTTAAATCAAGAAGATTCAATCTTTTGAAAAACAACTCTTTTATGATCGAAAAAAATTACAGTTCTTTCCTGAGAAGCCAAATCAGCTCTTTCGTTTTAAGAGTGCACATTTCCAGAAATTGTCATCTATGTGTGACCATGTGGTTCTTTGCGTGACCCTCTATACCATTTTATCTGTATTCTATATAAACATTTTTTAGTAAACTGAAAGCAGTTCAACGTAAAAACACATAACTTACTTTAAAAAACACCTTTAAGTTAATTACTCTCATAATCAGTAACCTTTATGAGCTCTTTTGTGTAACCCTGTATATCAACTATAACATTTATATATAGCATAAAATTTGCAGATATTTAGTAAAACTTAAAAGCGCATATCATAACTGAAAATGTATTTCAACCATCTATCAGATATCGTCGATAATATACAGTACTTCGGATAAGAATATAAAATTTGAAATATTTTGTGTGTCCCTGTAAATGCTATGCACTTTATATTATGCTTTAAATATTAAGTGTATGAAGAGTATATCAGTTTTATGATACTTGAAATAGTTTAACATTATTAAAATATGTCGCAAACAATTCTCCCCTTTAATATTGTGTAATGGAATCCTTTTGAATGGCCCTGTAAATTAATAAGAACTATTATTTTGAGTGCATATTTTACAGAGTGCGTATTTTATTGCATTTTGTTAATCCAAGTAAATCTGAATGAGTTTGACAGGGTGTAACACCTTTAAAATTCATTTAAACAATTTTTTCCCCATTGCCCGTAATGTACCCGACATATCTTGAGAACAATTAAGCCAAGTTCCGGCCCGGCTTGTCCATATGCAGAAAAACAATACAAGCCTTATCTCGGCCCGGCACGAATCTGCTAAAAAAAATTAAACCCGGGTTACACGCAATGTAACTGTCCGATGCCGATCTCTACACTGTACAAGAAACAATTCTGTATTGATGTTGTCAAACTAGTTTCGGCTCGTGGCGCACATTTATACTTATTCTTGTTAAAGCCATATTCATTAAAAATAGGTCATATTTTATCGTTTCTGCTTAACCGTTTAGACGCCGAATTAATATCGCAATGTAATTATAATTTTGTTTTTCCTATATTACAGCTTCAAATGTTTTAGTTTATGCATGCAAATTTAGAAAATAACAAAAACAAAAATATTTCTGCAATTTTTATGGTTGTTTTCATTTTAGTATTCGCATTTTGGAACATGATTATTGATTGACAACCTATGCAAATATAACAAATTATTTTTCGCTATATGCCTATTGTATATTGTTCTTGAGTATTTTCTCGAATTCCAAAACATTTAGAATCCTAGCGGTCAAATGAAAGTAATATCGAGAAAACGATAAAAGCAAATAATATATTTTTATGCAAATTAATAAATTTTCATTTTCCTTACACCAGTAATAAATGCTTAAACATTTTTTTTTTTTTTTTTTTTTTTTTTTTTCAAAATTTGAAATCAACCTTATATTTTATAGGAAAAATAAGGACATCGTTATTATGTTGGAAAATATATGTTTAGTATTACAAATAATGCAATGTTCCCATTTGGGAACATTGGCGTTTAAATGGTTAAATCTTTATAACAGGCCGGTAGGGCCGCTAATTTTTTTTTTTTTTTTTTTTTTTTTTTATCGGCCCAACCCGTATAGCCCGTTCATTTTTTTTTTTTTTTTTTTTTTTTTTTTTTTTGTTTGTTTGTTTGTTTGGCCGGTCCCGTTGAAAAAAAAAATTCTAATTCTGCCGGCCTAGCCTTTGAACCGCGCCGAGTACGGGCCACAGGCCAGGCTTGGGTCCGTGCAGGCCTCTACTTAAGTGTGTTATCACTCACGTGGGTTTCTCTGTCATTTCCGTAGAAAATAGTCGGGAATATGGTCAGGTATCAAGAAAAACATCGTAAGGAAAAAAAAAACTCTTGTTTTCCAAAACCATTTAATTATGTGCATTTGCAATTACTATTCTAAAAAGTACAATAGTTTTCTTTATTTAATGAATTGCTACAGATCGCCCCAGGTTTGGAATGTAACCATTTCTTCACCTCTTGCTTGTAGTATAAGTTTAGAGGTACCATGAATGACTCTTCAAAGGGTAACAGTACTTAACAACATTTTATTGCAAATGTAAAACTCCAAGCTAAATTATTAATTATCTTAAAAAAAAAAAAAAAAAAAAATTCCACGAGTTAAAAACAAAATAAGGTGATATAACCAGTTTTGAACCACTCTTAATTACCCGGTTTTACCCCCAATTTGACACAGATTTTAACACATGGAGTCGCTACTCTCAGTCATATAGTAAAAGATAAGTAACTCTGTCAAAATACTTGTAGAAGAGCAAAAAATTAGATATAGTACTTACCAATATTTAGTATACTGGCAAACAGTTAACATATGCGTAAAATCTAGAAATAAACAAAAAAGAAAAAAATTAAGAGAAATTCAAACTCAATTCTTCACGCCAAAAAATATCCGCATACAGCAGCGGTTCGTTCAGCAACAAATAACATAATGAGTTTCGACAAGCAATTCCTGGTGTTTGCCAATAGGTAAAAAGGTAAAAGTTTAAATCAGGGAGGAATCTGCAATACCCGATTTCAGTGTTGAATACAGACACTTTCTCCAGGAGGGATATCTGTAACTCCGCGGGGTGACATTATAAAGTTCCGGGGGGACATTTAATTGCTCCGGAGGAGAATGTCCCCCCCCCCGGGCCACCCCTAAATTCAACTCTTCCCGATTTTACCCACCTACCCAATTTTGCAGAACTCCCCCCCCCCCCTACATTTCGATATTGTTAAATGGCATTTTTAAAACCCTCTCACTGACAAGCCCGTCTATAGACGTTCCCTAAGCTCCAGGTTTCACTGCAATGCAAGCAATAATTAAAATGATATAACTCAGTTGATTTAATGGATTTTCAATACATTGTGCAATGATTAACACACTAAAGGATAGCATTCATTTTCGTAAATAAGATTTTTCTATAATTTTGAAAGAATCAAAATTATAGAAAATTTAAGAAAAAAAGAATATAAAGATTTTTTTTAGCAATTAAAACAAAATGCTGAGAAAACAACATTGCAATTTTGCCCTTTTGCAAGACTGTCAGAGTGTTAAACTGTGCTGTGCAAATTAGTACACATAACTGATCTAACTTTTAGCATACGATGTAACATAAACAACGACCTTTAGATCATACATAGGTATGAACAAAAAAATTCTGATGTTTTTTCTACGATTGATAGACTGTGATTTAAATAAGTTGGAAAATGTTTCATAATTTATGCTAGACGCATGTTTTTTCTTTCTTGTTTTGATTGTACTTGTTCTATAGCAAAATGGCCGTTTTCTGGCGAAAAACATAATTGACAGTTTAGGGGGGGGGGGGGGGAGAGAGAGAATAACAGCTATCAGTTGTTTTATCTTGGAGAAGTAATTAAACTCTGTAAATCTGTTTCTTAAGAGGAAATTACAGAAATCACGCAATCGCGGAGAACCGTTCAGAAGTATAGGTACTAAACTTCACGAAAAACTGAAATTCTCAAGATTGCTAAAGAAGAAAAATTAATGAAATTACTTTACCGAAGTCTTGAGTTATTTATTTCAAATAGACTATTAAGATCGCTGTGTAATTATATTTTGGAAATAACTAAACATTTAAAACATGGTGAAAGTTTTGTTTACGACTGTAAGTATAGAAAAAGAAAAAAATGTTCTGTAAAACATTTACTTTTCAGAGAAAAGTTCGAAATTAATAGCGTCACATTAGCATAGTTTAAAAGTTTTACATTCTTATGTATTATGTTGAAAACATGAAGATATAAGATATAAAATTACTTAACATATAATTTATCGACAGTATTGTTATTTTAACGCTTTTTTTTTTTTTGTTTTTGTCAGGTAACTACCGGAGTTTTAGAACAATAAATATCGTTTTATTTAATTATAGACTTACTGTGATGCAAAAATAAAATAAAACAAAAATTACCACTCAAAATTTTAGGTATAAAAACATACGTAAAAATTGTGCGTACATAAATACATACATAAATTAGGTAGAAAAACATATGAAATTTGTGACGAGTATTCTTGTCACTGGTGCTGATATTCTTTGTATGTGCAATAAATTTAAGAAAGAAAGATTAAAATTCAAGAATTAAAGACTTCTGATTCTTTTTTTCATTTTTATTATTTTTAATTTTTGCGCATTTTTAGTATTATTAGGTATAAGCGATGCGCGAGCACACATTTTGGAGGGCATAATGTAAATGTTTATTAATAATTCAAAATATATACTTTTTAGCAACAATGCATGTGTAATTCAAGGAGTTTCACAGCATTTAAAAATTATGCCATCCCAAAAATTGCACCATTGGACATAAAATCGTTTTGTTAAACATTTTTAGTGTTTGATCAAACCCAGAAGTGCCTATTTAATGTGGTATCAATAACTATTTTTATTTCACTCATACCAATCTAAATTAACAAAATTGCAAATGTATATTTAAAAAATTTATCAGTTGAAACCATTTACCCGAAAATTTTTGACCTCACACAATATTTTTCAAAGGTTGGTGCAGCTGCTTATGCTTATAGAGATGCTCTAAAAATATTGTACTGAAAAACGAACTTTTAGGTACTTTTATCGTAGAAAAAAAAAGGCGTCTCCGTAAGGCCACAAAGAGACCTGCGGTCGGGAATTTTTGCGAAAAGATTAAAATTCGTACTTTTGAAAACTGATTACACCATTGAAAGTGTCAGCCGATGTATTTTCACTATACAATATGTATTTTTTGTCAACTAGTACCTCTAATATTGTATCCTTGGGAAGAAAAAAAAGAGCTATCAAAACAACTAGAGTAATAAAATTTAAAATAAAATTCAAATGTTAACAACAGTGTGTTTCTGACTGGTTAGGGGCATTTTAGATGTAAAAGTACGTTCTTTCAGAATATATCTTCTATTTTGACAATATAGTGTAATTTGACCATTCGAGATTAAAAGAAAACAACAATAAACTTTTAGAAATCACCATGTACGGTTCTTCATCTTCGTTCAGCTCCGTAAATAGGACTCGCGAGCTAATGCTATTTCTAAGGGGAGGTTATTTTCTAATAACTTGTTTGCATTTTGACATTTTTGAATAGTTTTTTTTTTTTTTTTTTTTTTTTTTTTTGCATTGGATAGTTGAGGTTTCTCTCCACATCGCTCATTTTTTTTATTTTTTTGGATTTTGGTTTTAGATATTTTTTAAAATGATATTTCCATTTTCGAAACCGGTTTTAAAAGTGTAACTTTATAAAAAAATATCTGCAACCAAATTAATAAAGTAAAAAAAGAAGTGATGTGGAGAGGGACCTCATTTATTCAAGACAAAAAATATAGTTAAAAATGTCAAAATTTGAACGAGTTATTAGAAAATAACCCCCCCCCCATAGGAATAGCATTAGCTCGGGAGGGTCTTCGATTGCAGGGACAGGAGCCTTAAACTAGCGCTTTCTTCACTCGAAATGAAATAAAAGACTTTTTTTAAGATTGTGCTTTTTTAAAGATTTTAAACTGACGATTCATCTAATTGTTAAAAATTAAAAATTCTGAGTCGCAGGTGCATATATTATTTCGTTACATTTTTAATAAATCTAAAGAATAAAATTTGCACAATGAGTTTTATTTTGGTATACATTAAATTCAAGTAGATGATATAAAAAATAATAGAGGATTGAAATCCTTATTTTCTATTTTTCTATTTTTTTAAAGATGAGTTAATTATTTTAGAAAAATTAAACTTTTTTAAAAAGTTGTCTGTTAATAAAATATCCACAACGGTTTTTTTTCCGTTAAGAAAGTGCTTTTTATTCAAAATATTTTTGTCATAAAATTCTTATTTGTTAAAAATCTTTTTTATGTTATATTTTGTAAAATAAATTTCCACTCTTTTTTTTACGTTAGTAAAACCACATATAACCAACTTAATGATATTTCATAGATATTTGTTTTTTACTACTATAAAAAAAAACTTCAAACAGGATTTATATGATTGAACAATTTTTATTTGTCGGAATTTTTTTTTTTCTTTTTTACTCTGTATTGTTGTGTTTTTATAAGAAGATAAAAACAAGAAAATAATTTCCACATTGCTAGAAAAAAATTGCCCAATTGTAATGAATAATGTATAAAACTGTTTGTGACACGAAATAAAAATTGTTTATTTTCCAGCTGCCGACAGAGATTTAAATGAGTAAAACAAACGATAGAAATAAATTTATTTTGACAATTTCTAGATTTTAAATTTCATTTCTAATTTAATATTTTGGAAATTTCTTACTTAATGCGAAAATTGTCGTTTCTCCTTGGGGCAATATAATGTAATACTGCATTGAAAACGTAGTATATTCTACGCTTTTGAATGTCCAAATATCATTAAAAAAAATAAATAAATAAATAAATAAATAATGCATTTATCCAAAACAAATTTTTAAAACTTTTTTTATCCCATGATATTTAAAGCCCAGAGCACTAGCTACTTGAATTTTGAGAATGTAAATTGGTTATTAGAATTAAACTAAATCGAATGAATAATTTAACATTTAAATGAAAGTGGTAATATTTTAAACAAAAATATTACAAAAGATAAATTGTCTGTTCGAAATATAATATACAAAAATAGGAGTTGGAGAAAAAAACCCTCAAATCCAAACTGCTTATATTTTGACTTATTTTTAAATTCATTTTTGATTTTAAACGTATTTAAATGGCAGATACTCTTGTTTAGCAACTATATAATGTGATGTATTGGCCAGTTTCTTGATAAAGGCAGAATTTATTTCGAAAAAGGCCGCCAAAAGCAGTATTTTGAACAGAATTTCCCGAAGTGATCGTGATTGAAAATTGAGTAAGTATTCAAATAACAAATTGGGTTTTTTCTGACTCATTTTTAAATCCATTTTTATTCTCAAACACATCCAATTTACAGGTCCTCTTATTTAAGAACTATATAATGTGACGTATTGGTCAGTTTTTGATAAAAGCAGAATATATTTCAAAAAAGGCTGCCAAAATGGGTACTTTAAACAGAATGTCCCGAAGCGATCGTGATTGAAAAATTAAGGTATTCAAAAAACAAAACTGCGTTTTTCTGAGTCATTTTTAAATTTAGTTTTGCTCTCAAACGCATCCAATTGATAGGTTCTGTTATTTAGGAACTGTATAATGTGCCGTATTGGTCAGTTTTTTGATAAAGGCTAAATATATATTTTTTAGAAAGCTGTCAAAGTGGGCACTTCGCTCAAAATTTCCCTAAGCGATCATGATTAAAGAATTGAGGATGTATTCAAATAACAAATTGATTATTTTATGACTCATTTTTAAATTCAATTTTGCTCTCAAACGCATTCAGTTGACAGTTTTTTGTTATTTAGGAACTGCATAATGTGCGTATTGGTCGATTTTTTTTTAATAAAGTCAGAATATATTTCAAAATATGATGTCAAAATGGGCATTTGAGCCGAATTTCGCTTAATATGATTCTGATAAAACCAGTTCTTACAGAAAAATGAATTTTTTTTTTTCAAAAGCGGCTAAATAAACTTATTAAACTAGGTTTGTCTCTAAAGGTTTTTTTATTTTTTGTTGTTTAAATGAGCACTCTACGAAATCTACCTCCGCCTATAGGCCAAGCCGACTGGGATTTTTTCGAAATGCGCAGATTAAAAAATTACCGATTTCGGAGGAATCGTACCGAAATGGACCAACTCGGAAAACAGCCGATTGAGAAAGCCGGTATATAAGCTGATGTTTATGTAAGGGTGGGTTTTGAAAAGGGAAAAATCGTAGGCCTTGATGTTCAATATCAGATCAGTAATGAAATTTCCTACATAAAATAATAACATAAATAGAGGGTCATTTGGCAATGTTTTGAAGAGGAAAGCAATGATTACATTGAAAATCTAATAGACCGACGAAACAAGCCTGATGACCAAAACCAAAGCTACAGTAAAATTTCATGGATAAACTATAGCGATAAATGAAAGGTCAACCGAATGTTCAAGACGAATTATGCTTGATGTCATAAATCATAAGGTCAGGAAATATTTGTATTATGGTGATTAGACATGTCTATGATAATCAATAGCACGCATAGATCAATAAAATGAAATCTCAAAAGCAAAACATTTGTCCAAAATATTAAAAAATTAAGGTGAACGGTAAGAAATGGTATGGAAAAAGATGGATACGTAAGAAAATAAATTAGTAATAAATATTAAGGATTGCATGTCGCTTCATGACCTTTCATCCCTGCCTCCGGATTCATTCCCTTTTTCTTAAAATGGTTCTCGAACGTGTTTTCTTCCCCTTGAAATCCTTTTTTTTTAAATCTATCCTTTTTTATTGGATTCATTCCATTTTTTCTCGGATTTGTTCCTTTTTTCCTTGGACTCGTTCCTTTTTGCTCAGATTCGTTTCATTTTTCTCGGATTCGTTCCTTTTTGTCTTGCACTCGTTCCTATTTTTGGATTTGTTCCATTTTTCTCGGATTCGTTCCTTTTTTTCGGAACGATTCTAATAGGAACGATTTCGAAAAACTCGTTCCTTTCGGTGAACGATTCCGGCTGGAACGATTCCTTAAAAGGAACGATATTGCCCATCTCTACTTTACAATGTTATGTTGTCACAAAGTACAGTCAAAATGACGTTTTTGTCCATTTTCCGCACTTAATATCGTATTTAAGTAACACTATCCCAAACTTTTACTTATAGAATATGAAAGTGTACTACTAGGACAACCAAAATAATGTTGTACTGTACCGAGATATAGTTGCTGTTAGCAGATATACCCTGTTAAATACTCAAAATTTTCAAAATCTGCAACGTTTAAAGTAATGTTATTTCAAATAAGCGCAACAGTAAAATAGAACAAAATATGTCACGCAGTAGGTGAATATATGTTCAAAAACATGGAAAAGAAAAGTAAGTGGGCATTGTGATATTTTTATTTAAAAAATTTGAGACAAATTGACAAATTTGAGATTGACAAATTTGAGAAGAAAAGCAATGTCCATTATCATATTTTCCCCTAAAATAAAATGAAACATCCTCATTCTCTTTCGGAAGGGACAACAAAAAAAGGATAGTTCATTTTGTCATAGGAAAAAAACACAGCATGAGGAACGAGAAAAGGGATTTTTCATTTTCTGATAGGGAAGAAATATCATCGACATTGTTTATTTGAAAATTTTCTCATTTTTTTAAATAAAAATATCACGAGGCCCCACTTTTTTTTTCTTTTCCATGTTTTTGTACATTTATTCACCTACTGCATGACATATTTTGTTTTATTTTACTGTTGCGCTTATTTGAAATAACATTGCTTTAAAGGTTGCAGATTTTGAAAATTTTGAGTATTTAACAGGTTATATCTGCTAACAGCAACGATATCTCGGTACAGTACTACATTATTTTGCTTGTCCTAGTAGTACACTTTCATATTCTATATGAAAAAGTTTGGGTACTATTGCTTAAATAAGATATTAAGTGCGGAAAATAGTCAAAAACGTCATTTTGACTGTACTTTGTGGCAACATAACAATGTAAATTAACAATACCCCATGGAAACAAATAAACTTTAATAAGTATGGTTATACTAACAATTTATGCCGAAAGAATTTTGGGATGTTGTTGCTTGCGAGAGATATAATGCTCTAAACATACCAGCATTTCACTTTTCACGAAAAATGGCATTCACAACCTTGAACTTTGACATTTTCTATAGAAAGAAGGAAATTTTTTCAGGGCTCCAAAATTACAGATTATTTATCAAATATAATCTACTTCAACATATAAAAATATCAAGCAAATCAAAAAAATGCAACTATCAAAATATAATTTCTTTGTCTGAATTTCAAAATAATGGCTCTTAAGTAAGAATCCAGTTGGATGCAAATACTCGTAATCTCATTATCTAAAGAGGACATAAACGTAAATAGAGCGGGGTTCAGATGGGCTGTGCCCACCCCAGAATTTTTAATTTAAGTGATAATATTATGATTGTGATGTTGTCAAATTATTAATTTCCAAATATTTGAAAGTTTACACAAACGAATGTATTATATATTTTTGATTTGAGAACTAATGTAATTAAAGTGGTGCGCACGCGTATAAGAATGTGTGTATGAGGAGAGGGGTGGTTATCAAACAAACAACACTTATGTGGCCCAGATTCCAGGGTCCACGAAATCTGAGGGATAGTTTTCTTTCTAGCGGTGTGAAGAAAAAATAAATTCTAAGAAGTCCAGTTTACAGGGATGTAAGACCTGCGCCAATTGCGTCAGACTGCGCCGAAACCGCTTTTCTGCGCCAAACTGCTACAAAATAGCTCTTTTTTCAATTTTGCACCAAACCTGCGTCAAAAAGCACTTAGTGCCAAAATGAAATTTAGCGCAATTTCGTCGATCCAGGAAACAACAAATAACTTTTTTAGGCTGTTAATTTCGTAAAAAAACAAAGAAACATTGCAAAAGATCTCAAAAAACGCGCAAATCTCGCTGAAAAATTGCGAAAAACATGCGAATTCGGTCATGAAAAACACGCGATGTTTTGTGGAGTTTTATCGTGGCTCCGGAATCGACCGCAAGTTGTTTTTGCCTCGAGTCATTCTACGTTCATTTTCATCGCAGCCGATCGCAGAGTTCGGAGCGGGATGTCATGTGACGTACATGAGAGCTGCCGTAATATGTTTATTCCCAAACAATGGGAGTTCGCCTCTTATGTATTGTACATATTTTCTGTAAATTAAGTATCTTCCTGTTCTGTGTCTTCCCCGTGTCGGTGATGAATTATTTCGCTCCTCGGCGAATACTGCCGATAGACGGCAAAGCCGAAAGCAGAAAGCGCGTACAAAAATCCGCTACATGTTTGTCAAACCATTAAAAAAGTTGAATTTTGTCAAAAAATTGGTATTTCGCTAAAAAATGAACAAACGCTGTCAAAGGAAAACTGTGTTGAATTCAGACACTTTTCTCCGAGAGGGACTTCTGTAGCTACGGGGGTAGGGGAGGTATTGCACTTTTTGACCATTGAAAGCCCAAAATTTCCGGGGGGGGGATGTCCCTGTAGGGACACTACCTGAATTCAACACTGAAGGAAAAAATCGTAAATCTCAGCAAAAAATCGGGAAAAATGCTCGAATTTCTTCAAAAAATCAAGGAATACACACGAATTTTGTCGAAGCATTCCAAAAAACATACGCGAATTTTGTCAAAGGATTTCGAAAAAATAAAAAGTAAATTTTTCAAAGGATCGCTAATTTCGCCACTCGAATTTCACCATCAGATCGTGAAAAACGTTCGATACCACAAAGCAGAATGTACTCAAAAGTGTGACGTACGTCGCAGAACAGCGAACTTCTCTGCAGAACATCTCAAAAAATCATTTAATAAATTCACCCTTCAGTCAGAGGGAAAATATAAAAAATCGCTAAGATTCCGAAAATTAGAAAAAATCGGACATAAATCCGAGAATTCGGACATAAAATATATCGCGAATTTTGACGAATCGTCAACGAAAAAAATTAATTTTTTGAATCGTACGAAGAAAAATAGCTAATTTTGTTGTAGGATCGCGAAAAAAAAACGGAAATTATGTCAAAGGAGCGCGAAATAAACGACAAATTTCGTCAAAGGATCAAGAAAAACGGCAAATTCCGTTTAAGAATCACGATAAAACGGCAAAATACCATAAAAAATCGAGAAAAAATGGCAAATTTCATAAAAAGATTTAAAAAAAAGGCGTCAAATTTCATCAAAAAATCACGAAAAAGAGGCAAAATTTGTCAAAAGATCGTGAAAAACGGCAAATTTCACCAAAAGACGAAAAAACGGAAAAAAATCCTCCAAAGAGTGCCAAAAATGACAAACTTCACCAAAAGATCGCAAAAAACGGCAAATTTCATTAAAAAATCGCGATAAAACGGCAAATTTCATTTAAAAAATCGCGATAAAACGGCGAATTTCATAAAAAGATCATCTTTAAAAGATCACGATAAAGCGGCAAATTTCATCAAAAAGTCGCAAAAACGCGACAAATTTCATAAAAAAGCGGCAAATTTCATCAAAAGATCGCGAATAAACGGCGAATTTCATCAAAAATCACGAAAAATCGGCAAATTTCATAAAAAAGATCGCGAAAAAGCGGCAAATTTCATCAAAAGATCGTGAAAAAACGGTGAATTTCATTAAAAGATCACGAAAAAACGTTAAATTTTGTTAAAAGATCGCGAAAAACAGAAAAATTCCTCTAAAGAATGCCACAGACGGCAAATTTCACTAACAAATTCCGAAAAAACGCGAATTTCATTAAAAGATCGCGAAAAAACGGCAAATTCCAAAAAAAGATCGCGAAAAACGGCCAATTTCACAAAAAGATTGCAAAAAAGCGGCAAATTTCATTAAAAGATCGCGAAAAAACGGCAAATTTTATCAAAAGACCATTTAAAAACGGCAAGTTTCGTCAACAGATCACGGAAAAATTCCTCAAAGGAGTGCTAAAAACGGCAAATTTCACCAAAAGATAGCAAAAAACGGCGAATTTTATAAAAAAAATCGCGAAAAAGAGGCAAATTTCGTCAAAAGATCGAAAAAAACCGACGAATTTCGTCAAAAGATCGGGAATGGATCTCAAACATTCCCAAAAGGAGTTCCGAAAACAACAAATTTCTTCAAAAGAGCGCAATAAAAACTGCAAATTTCATCAAAAGATCGCAAAAACATTAAATTTCGTCAAAGAGGTGCAAAAAATGCATTTCTTTAAAAGATACACTTGCACTTCTTAATATATATATATATATGTAAATATCATTGTGTCTTTCTTGTTCATTCCCGCAGAACATTTTTGATCAACTGAATTTCGTTGCAGAACATTGCAAAATATTTTGCTTTGGAATTGGAGCACTCGAATTTCATTAATAGATCATGAAAAATTTGTCGATAGATCGCAAAAAGCATGCACATTTTATCGAAAAATCACGAAAAACACTCGAATTTTATTAAAGCATCGCGAGAAAAACGCGAGTTTTGCTATAGGATTGTTATTATCATTAAAAAAGAGTGAGACAGCCAAAACATCGTGAAAAAAACGTTAATTTCTGGAAAAGATCGCGAAAAAAAAAACGCAAATTTCATTAAAGGATCCCGAAAAACAAGTGTTTTTCTTCAAAAGATTAAAAAAACACGCGAATTTTGTCAAAAAATCGCGATAAACACGCCAATCTTTATCGAAAGATCGCGAAGAGTACTTCAATTTCATCAATATATCGCGTAAAACACTTGAATTTCACCAATAGATAGGGAAAAACACTCGAATATCATAAAAAAATCGCGAAATACACGCAAATTTTATCGAAAAATAACGAATTTTATCAAAGGATCGCGAGAAAAACATGAGTTTTGTTTAAGAATCGTTGATATCATTAAAAAAAGAGAGTAACAGTCAAAAGATCGTGAAAAAAACGTTCATTTCTGTAAAAGATGGCGAAAAAACCCCGCAAATTTCTATAAAGGATTCCGAAAAACAAGCGTATTTCGTCAAGAAATCACAAAAAACATGCGAATTTTGTCACAGGATATCTAACTTCGTCATAAAAAAAACAAAATACGGTCAAAAGATCGTGAAAAAAAGTTAATTTCTTTAAAAGATCGTGTGAAAAAACCGAAAATTTCATCAAAAGGATCGTAAAATCCGTAACTTTCGTGAAACGATCTCAGAAAACGTGCAAATTTCATCGAAAAATCGTTAAGAAACCCGCAAATCTAGTTAAAAAACGAACAAACAGGGTCAAAAGATTGCGAAAAAGCGTGAATTATGTTACAAGATCGCGAAAAACTGCAAATTTCATCAAAAGGTCTGAAACGTGTGGAGAAATTTAATCTGAGTATTTATTTTTTCAAATGTAAAAATATTTTTCAAGATAGCAATTATTGTAATTGTTAAGAGTTTATTAGCATTAGAATATTTCAATCTGCTCCTAAAACAGCTTTTATTGCTACAAAATTATATTTTTGCTGCTACAAAATCCGATATTTACTGCTACAAAATCCGATATTTACTGCTACAAAATCCGATATTTACTGCTACAAAGTCTGATTTTTGCTGCTACAAAAATAGATTTTACTGCTCCAAAATTCGATTTTTGCATCTCCAAAGCTGCTACAAAATGGCTTAAGTGCACTTTCATCCCTGAGTTCAGCAATCTTTCAAGAAGTTTATAAAATGTCATCTGCTGTAATCTGGTGAGAGAGAGAGAAGGGGGAGGGGGACATGTGCCCGAACTCCTTGCAACTTTACCTTTATAAAATAATGATTAAATTATGACTACTGATTTGATGATGACTACTGAATTTTATGACTAATGATTAAATGACTACTTGATTAAATGGTCGACCAAGAAACTATCGCCAAACTATAAAAGTAAATTTCAATAATTAGTGATCGTAAATGTCACATTGACTTGACGTCCCCTGCACTGTAAAAAATTTGACCCTTTTGCTGCATCGTCTCTATACCACTTTTATAGAAAACGATTACTTCGGCCTATTATAGAGCATTCTGATGGGTGAAAAGAGAGATATTCTATAAAAGCGGGGGAGTGATGATGCAGCAAAAGGGTCAAATTTTTTACGGTGTGTAGTTGCTTGCTTTTCGAGCGACTTCCCTGGAGCCATAGGATAACATTGAGACGCTTGGAATTTGAAGCGACATTGACCCTTCGTGTAATAGCACTTTAAGGCCAATATCCAGATAAATTTTGCACTGTTAGCGAAACGAGACAGTTTTCTAATTGGTCGATTTCATTTCCATACGATATATCTGGATACCGCCTAAACGAGCGGCAATCCAGTTAGATTATAGCTATTAGCGAAATGAGATTGATCAATCAGAAGTCTGTATTTTTTAGAACTTTTCGCTATTTACTTTAAACAGTGACTGTGTTCGCCACTGAGCTCGACATATAACAGGAGGTCCGACTCTGCGGTCAGTCGTCTGCTAGCCGAATTACAACCCGGAGAAGCATAGTAGGCAAGAGAGAAAAAATAGTCCGCTTTTTCAATGTTAGACATAGGAGAAATCTCTTTATTATTATCCCAATTTATTCTTCACTAATTAAGTAAATTATAAAAACAATGAGAGTAAGTGATCTATAAGAACAGGAACTACCTGATTAGTACTTATTTAGCAGAAATATTTTTAATTAAATTGTTTATAAACCCCATCTTTCACATCCATTCGAAATCGGCAGATAATGTTGTTTTGGTGCAAATATAAACATAATACCATTTTTTATAGATAAACGATAAATTTATTAACGTGAAAATATTAAATAAAAAAGTAAGCTGTACGATAATTATACACTATTTTTCAGAAAATTTTAAAATGCATCTAAAAAATTATAACAATAATTGTTACAATAAATGAATTTATAGAATTACGATGATACATTAAAATAATAATAATAATAATAACAATAATGGAATAATGTTTTACACCAACTATCTAACTAAATATTAATTTAAATATTTATGTATTTTTATTAAATATTTATCCAATATATATGTTAAAGCATTTTCTCAAAATATTTTCCAATAAGTATTTTAGTAATCTTTGTATTAAACACTAGACAAAAAATGATACTTGAAATTAAAATAAATCAAAACAAAAAATTATCATTCACAAAGTTTGCACATAGTCAAACCTCGTTAACAAAAACACATTTAACGTGGATTACATTTAACATAAACTGTTTTTACTGTCCCCTACGAAAATGAATACAAATGTTTAACACTAATAACATGAATTACTGTTAATATGAACAAAATTTCGATACCACTTGAGATTCACATTAACGAGGTTCGACTGTATCACACTTGTGGCTGGTTAACATGTGCATAGGAGTAAAAAAAAAAAAAAAAAGACAGCCGTAAGCAGAACAACTGCTCACCATGATATATGGTTAATAATTATATCAAGAAAATTAAAAGAAATTAGAAAATAAATAAACTGCTCACATAGTAGGCAATAAGCGAAACAGCGCTTTCTGCCTAGTATACGAACCAAAACTCAGCTAAAAGTGCCGTCACTGTATTCATCCGCGCTGACCGCGTGAGCTAACGTTGGGAAATAGGAAGCCGGATCTCCTGTTATATGTCGAGCTCAGTGGTGTTCGCGGACTATGCGCGTTGTGCGTGCGAGTTCAGGAGGAGGGACATGGAGTGGGTTCTTATCGCGGATCTCATCTATTATAATAATAAAATATTTATTTAAATACGAGAAAATGAGATGTTTTGAGCAGAAAGTTTTATATTTGAACCTTTTTGATGTACTAAGTATCGTTCCAAAGTGATTTATATTAAGCAAATGAAAAAAGAAGTATTCTGCGAAAATATCCGTCTACGCGTAAAATAAATTATATATATATATACATATATATATTAGGGATGCACCGGATACTGATTTTGATCCGATATCCGGTATCCGATTTGCCTGCCGGATACGGATATCCGGTATTGAATATGTTTTTAGTTATGGTGAATGTTTGTTTATTTCTTTATGCAATGCCATCTCAAATAATAAATTGAAAACATGTTTCACACACCATTGCAACTTTTAGATGTATTGGAATATAATTTACAGAAACTATATATCTTTGACTATAAGGGCTTGAAATTCAGGTTTTCCCAGGCAGAGAGAGTTTTCCTCATAACATTTGTAAATGCAGGGGTGTTAAACTATATGAGAAGGAAGAAATTAAAAAAAAAAAACTATTATTTTTTACATGCCATTTAAATATTTAATTTATACCAGCATGACAAAATTCCATTAAAATAATTTAAATCAACAACTCAAGATAATTATCCAAAATGTCTATTTTAATTAAAACAAACAAAAAGAATCAAGCCTTATATATATCATATCTATTTTTCAATTTTCATTCAGTGTTATGAACAATTAATAATTGAGTTGCGAAATGAATATTTTAATTTAGATTTTATTCGATTTTGTGTGGTTTAGAATCTTTTGTAAGTTACACTTTTTTTTTTATTATTTAATTTAATTTTATTTAATTTTATTTATTTATTTATTTTATTTATCTATTTTTTTTTTCTTTGTAAAATCTGATAGGCATTCATTTTTAATTTACTTGCAAGAATAATACATTTAGATGATTGTATTGTCAATATCCTGCGGTGATTGCATACTACTTAGTGGAATTATCGTCAGTACTGTAATTTCTGACATTTTAGCTAATTGAATTATGTTTTTCTATACAATGAAATTTTAAACCCATAAGAAATTCTGAAAAGGGCATAATCAGTTGGTTTCTTCTATTCCATGAGAAATGGTTTATTTAAAAAGGTCATGTCCTAAATTCTGTGAACTATGCACATAAACTATTTATTGTTTCTAAATGTGTTTCCTTAAAGTTTGCCCCTGTTTTTCAATCATTTGGAAAGCGGTTGTTGCTATCGGTTGAGAATGGACCTTGTGGTGTCTGCATTTTATTTTGTTTATTATTGGTTTAGGAAATCCATGACATATGTAGTATGTGACTCTTATTACATGAGTCATGTTTTGATCATCATAAAAATAATGTTTTTACTGATTTTCATTAACTCAATGGGAAACATTTGAACATCTTGCTTTGGACAATGGATGTCCTCATTTTATTTATTTATTTATTTATTTATTTATTATTTTTTTTACAAAATTCTTTAAATTTAGAAGAATTTTTATTTGAATAGGAAATCAAAATGTCATTCTTAATAAAGAAGAAAATAAAAAGTTACAAAATGGGCAGATGCAGGGGGAAAAAAAAACGAATCCAAACAGAAACATCGTATGAAAGATTATCTTTTAAATGAAAAAAGAAGTATGATTATCAAGCCCATTGATTACAAAATGTGCGATGATTTCGAAAAATGAAAAAAAAATCTAATGCTGAACCATTGATTGTAAAAAAAAAAAAAAAAAAAAAAAAAAAAAAAAAACTTTTTTTTTCATTGTGCAACACAAGATTTAATCTCATTTTGTTTAATGCTGATTCCAGGCTAATTAGATAGAGCTCAGACTCTAGTGACCATTACTGCCCTTTTAGAAATTTCTTGTTTCGGCAAAAGAGACAAAATAAATTAGAAAAAGAAATTCACAAAATACGGAAATCGGCCATAGGAAAAATATCGCTGATTTTGTCCACCATGGCAAAAATAAATTTTTAAGAATAGTCAATCGGTCTGAAAAAATTTGAAGTTTGAGGGAACTTGGGCAGTGGGAAAATATAGCGAAATTCATCATTCATTTACAGCAAAATATTGTGAAATTTGTTAGCCTGTCACAAGCAAATATCATGAAAATCAGCAGCAGGTAACAGAAAAAAAACATAAATTTTCTGGTTCAAAAAACTTTATTTGAGCTGTAAAAAAAACTCCAAAAGGGTGACAACTATGCAACTATGCATTTATAGGCATTCACATTTTTTTGTGGGGGTGGGGGGGGCGCGGAAGGAGAGGCGATAAAGCTTTATTTTCAGAACGGAGGGGGAGGGGCTATAGGGCGCCAAATGAAGTTCTGCACACAGGCGCCGGATACTGCTGGTGCGCCCCTGGTTTTTTATGGTAATTCTATGCCCCATTTTGCTAAGGGATACCATAACATGTATGCAATTAATCTGTACAATATCTGTATACAATTTTGTATGTTACAACAACTTCGAAAAACGTCCTTTCTCTATAATAACTTGAGAAACCAATGTGTTTTTTAAGTTTAAGGAAAAATATATACAAGTTCAAGGTAGATTCTGCCATTGCAGAATTCAGTTTCGCCTCCGATTAGAAAAAAAAATCGATAGAGGTTTTTTAGAAGGGCGAAACCCGTTTTGAATGAACTAACTTTATAGTTCAACATTCATCATAACTTCATAATTCAACATTCATTTTCTGTTATTTTATTTACATTATTATATTATTTCTCAGTAAAAATATATTTTTTTTACCTCAATTCTCTTTCAAGGGCATAATTATACGCAATCCTTTTGGAAAATAAATTTTTATTATCGAGAGAAAAGCTAAACTGTGTTGCCACCATTTTGAACAAATATCGTAAAAAGCATTTAAAATTAAAATTAAAATATAAAAATGGAAATAAATTAAAAAATAGCAAAGATGGGCTCAACTACAAGTAAATAGCTTTCATTTAAAAAAATAATTATCAAAATCGATTGAGTAGAAAATTCAGGGCTGATGACACGACATTTTTTAGCTTGTCTGAAAGAAATAGCATCGGAGGCTAACAAATTTTTCAGCTAGACATAGGAAAATAATTATTAATTTCAGAAGAATGTCACTAAAACAAAAAGGGAAAATTTCCAATCAGTCGCAGAATAAAATAGCTAAATTTGTCACATTCAGTTGAAAGAGAAAAATTGTGAAATTTGGTAATCGGTCTCGAGAAAAAAGTTGCAAAAGTTTGCGAGGCGATCAAGCGAGAAAATTGTGAGAAAAATTACAAAGTTTTTCAATCAAATGCAAAAAACCAATCATGAATTTTGTATAATTGCCGTAAGAGAAAACTGTGAGATTTGCCAATTGATAGCGGAAAATATCACAAAAATAGTCAGTCAGTCCTGAGATTTGATCGCCATTTAACAAAAGAAAAAAAAATCAAAAAGAGATTTTTTTTTTTTGGAAACAGGAATGTCTTGGCCATAAGATTTTTTAAGGCATCAATCCAGCCATCCCATGCCAAAGTTCAAGCCCTGTATGTTTATATTAATAATATTGAATAAAAAATATACTTCAAACATTTAAATATTCTGCTTATTTGTCAATGAAACGCTGATAATGGCTAATAATTACAATGAAATGCTGATAATTGCTAATAATTTGTACAATGAAATGCAGATAATTTATAGAACAAATTTTACACATTTATCAATATGTTTATTTTATAATTGTAAAGTAATTTCACAAAGAAATACATAGCTTCCATTTATAATGTAAACATAAAAAGGCTTACAAATATACCAATGGTTGAAGAGTTATTTCCAAACATGGGTTTACTTAATGATTTTTTTCATGTTTTAATTATTTAATACTGTTTTATCTTAAGCTACATTTAATTTTACTTTAAGTTAAATCACTTTCAAATTTATAAGCAAAAAAAAAAAAAAAAAAAAAAAAAAAACTTTTATTTTTAAATATTTATAATGAAATCATGAAAATAATTAGTTGGATGCACCAATCCCAAAACTCTCTTCTATTCCATATATCTGAATGTTTCAAAAAATATTTACATATATAGTCGAGTCTCTATCCATCGTTCAGTCAAAAAATTCGTTGAATAGAAAACGGCAAAAAATTTTGTACTTTATAAGAAAGCATCATGCTTATCCCAAAGGAGTTTTTATGCAGATGCAGTAGAAAATAACACCAGCATAGATGACGTTTAGTAACAATTCTTCATTCAAATGATCTCTCACAGCAAAAAAAGTTCCAAGTCGCCACAAACAACAAACATAAACTCTAAACTCTAAAAGTAATGAGAGTTAGTTTAGATAGATAAAAACCTGCTGAAAAAAACAACCTTTTCTGCAATTGCTCCTTCATCCCTTCCTTATTGCTGACTTACTATCCAAACCAGGAAGTAAACACCATTTTCAAGACGATAATGGAATAGTTTTATCTTTTAGGATGCTTTGTGATTATTGCAAATCGTTTCAATAGCAAGCAAATGTTTCACTCTTTTCCAAGAACGCAAGCTCACCTTGGCTAAAACAAAGTCAAGTATAACCATGCAAAAATAATGTTTGTTTGTTTTTTTTTTGGGGGGGGGGGGAGGTTGAATGCCTTTTTTTAGACATAAGGAATAAGGTAGAGGATGCTATGTAGCTATGACTTATAAACGAGAAATCAATGAAAAAAATTTACTCTACAAATAATTTGAAGCGTTTTCAGAAGATATAAAAGAACATTTTTGAAAAAAATCGTTAAATGGAGATGTATATTTCACTATATGTAGATTATTTTTAATGTAATCATAAAAAAAATTGACCGTTCCTACAAAAAATTCGTTAAATAGAGAAATTTGCTGGATAAAGTTTCATTGTAGAGAGAGTCAACTGTATTAATACTACTTCAACATTGTTAGTTCAGTACTATACCAACTTTTATTTTCATCTAGAATTTTTGCTGCAGTCAGTTAATTAGATTGAGTTAATCTCGATCATGATATTTATTAAAATCAATATTCTTTTCTGTTCTGCTATACACTGCCAGAAAAATTCGTCAATATACACTAAGTTATCGTTATTTTTTCACAAATAACTTCTGTTTTTCCAGAAAACCTATTTGTTCTGTGAGTTCATTCCGAACGCCGAAAAATGAGGAAAAGATATTCCGTTTATATCTAGCACGCATGCGCATTGGGTCTGTTAGTAATAAATTCGAATTTATTTTTAAAGTGAAAAACAAAAATATTCTATTGATTAAAATGTCTAATTTAGTTTTAAAAGACAAAAATGTTTTCGAATTTAAAAATAAATAACAATTACTTTCTTTATTCGTTCAAAAATTCTCACAATCTGTTATTCAAAGTTGGATAAGTTGAATAAAGTTCAATAAATTAAGTTATTTCTATGATAAATATTCGCATATAAAATATACTTTAAGTGAACACATTTAAAAAATATTTTAAATTAAAAAATAAAATGCAAAAAAAATTGATATTATTAAAAAAAATCTTATCGAATAAAAATAGAACATCCATGTTTTTTCTCTAACAATCTACGTAATATATTTAAAATTCACATTTTTATACTATATTAATACTAAACGTAAAAAAAAACAGCCACAGTTTCATTAAAGATGAAATCTTTCCGAGATTAATTGCAAAATTAAAAGCTTTTTAACGAAATACACCAAACCACACCCATATGAAATGAACACTTCTATTTTAAAGCACAATCGTTATGAGCAACCGTAGCGCCGAGGATAAACGCTGGCCTTGTAATGCTGGGATCGTGAGTTCGATCCCCACCTCTTCCGCGTTGATTTTTTTCAAGTGACGGATATTTTTCCTCTTTTGACGGAGAAAAAAATAAACAGAAAATCGTCAATCTACAGGCAATTTCTGGCAGCAGTGCTGCCAGTACTTTTTCTGTGAAAAGACGGAAGTTTTTTTGAGAGTGTATATCAGTTGTCGCAACTATATAAATTAAAATTACAAAACTAAAAATATCTGCTAACTAAATTATGACTTTTCCTTGGTTTATGCATAATAGAAAAAAATATTTCATATACTACAAGTAAATCATTCAAATAAACATATTTTTCATTCAAATAAACATATTTAAAATCTATACTATACATCTACAGGTATTTCGTGGTGTAAACAAACCTCGTCGAGCTTCGCATGCGCGACATAAGTTGCACGAGTGAATTTAATTTGTATAACCCTATTGCTTTAGCACTCTCGCCAAGCACTTTCGCCGACGATTTTCGCCAAGGTGGCGAATCGAACACAATTTAGAAAATCGCTTTGCGAATAGACAATTTTAGAAAGATACGAAGTTCGCATCGCTGCACGAACCGCCAATTCTCTGTAAGGATTATGAAAAATCAAAATTATTTTACAAAAATCATTATTACAGTACCAACTTTGGGCAGACTATTTTCAAATTGAAGGAAGACCAGACAGTCATTCCCAGAAATGTATCCAAAGAAATTTGGTTCAATTCTATGCATAACTTCATACAGTATTTGATGGTAGAACAATGAAAATGCCACAAAAATTGCAATTACAGCACCGCCTTACAGCGAAATGTTTCCATATTGAAGAAGAACCTGCTGGTTACACTCAAAATTCAAAATTATGCACAAAATATTTGGATCATTTTATGCATAACTTCATACACTTTTTGATAGTATGATGGCGACACTGGGACAGACAGATGTTTTGAATAAACATGTTTTTGGGGATATTTGATCCCTAAAACACGCAAATTCGTCAAAAAAAAATTGATTACAATAATTTCTTCTTTGAAAGATAGAAGAAATTAAAAGTAGGTTTGTTTAGTTGTGTAACTTAAAAACCAATTAACCCATTGTTGAAATTAAAAGAAAGAAAGAAAATTAGTAAAATCACAGTTTAATAAACAACTTCAAATTTTATGAAGATAGAAAACCAACGTTTAGAAATGCATGTAAGGTAGGAAACAGCTGTTTCGAATCTATTGCCATTCGCTCCCGTAATAGACATATAAGACTGTGCTTCCCTGTCGCTTTGCTCAGCTTAGCTTTTTCTAGCATGCTGAGTCTTATAGTGATGAAGAATCTCGATAGTAGATTCGAAACGGCTGTTTTCTATTCTTTTCATGCATTATTTGTGCATTTCTCAATGTTGGTTTTTTTATCTTTATACATTTTTGCACAAAAGCTTCATTTGCTATTTTGACTTCAAATTTTGTTTTACAATCTGAAAGTAGATACAATTTTCTAAAAGATGTAAACGTAAACTTTTAAATTTGTTACAGAGTTTAAATATAAATAGTTGGAAAGCTGGCAATTCTTTAAACTTTTGAGAATTACTTTTTATTCATCGATAGGGAACTTATAATAATATTTCATCTTTTGCATTATAAACAAAAGTTTTTCCCATTGTTTGGGATCAAACAATCACTCTTATTAATATATACATATTTGGTTTGTTGCATTCTGCCGGATATCCGATAGAGAAGTCGGATATCCGGTGATTGTGATTCGGATATCCGATGATATTTCGGATATTGAAAAATCAGCCGGATATGCCGGATATCCGTTGCATCACTAATATATATGTATATTTTCTTTTAGAAGTGAGTTTTTATCGAGATTAGGATGCAAATATAATGCATGCGTGGATATTTTACGGTGTTAAAATCAAAATGGAAAATATAAAATCAAAATGTAAAAAATATACATTTTTTTAACTAAAAATATCTGCACAAATGTTTTTTAAAGAGGTGAAATATTTGGTGTTTGCCTTTTAGTTTTGTAATAAATAAAGTATGATTAGAATGTTTATAAATTTTATATTGAAAGTATAAATAAGTGTTTTGTTTATATTAGCATGATTTCGGATGTCGTTTCTTTCTCATATTTTATGATATATTTTGGCCTGTTATCTCCCACATAGCATGCATGTTCACAGTGACGTCACAATGACGTCACTGTGAGTCACTGTGGTCACGTCACATCTGTGACCAAAATGCCACCCCTCAGTGACGTCACATTGTGACTGAAATGTGACGTCACATCTGTGACCAAAATGCCACCCCTCAGTGACGTCACATTGTGACTGAAATGTGACCTTCTTAGAATTTATTATTAGTTTTATTATTAGTTATTATTCATTTATTATTCTTTTTATTTCTATAACTCCCCTCCCCTCCCGCTCCTTTTTTTTTAAGAAGATACTATGTATGTTTGCGTTTGATACAAGTAATGGTAATGATTAAAAAAAATTATATTACCATTAAAGCTATTATTTTTACTTTATTAAAACCTAAACAATATTTTATCCAATATTATCTAATTATGAATTTTATTATTATTATTTAACAATTTGCTTTAACTTGAATTGTTTTGAAACTAATAAAAATAAAAAGTAAAAATAGACTTAAAAAAAGACATTCTCATAAAACTATTCGTATTTAACTTCCGAAGCTGTTGCGCAGAAAAAGAAAAAACTAAACGGTCATGCGCATAGGAAATGAAAATCGTTTGCAAACGAAAGAATAAATAAACGTAAACAGAAATATTTTAAATTGATGATAGACGCAAGAAGTTAGTTGGCTGGAATTTATGGCAGTTGTGAGTAGTTGCATATTGACACGGATTTAACAATTTAAAGAAGAATGTCCACTACAGGTCTTCCAAGCGGCAAAATATAAGTCCGAGAAAATTAATGGGGCTTTGACTGTTAAAATAATTTGGTCTTTGCCACTTTAATTATTATCGGATTTAGTTAGTGCAGCAAGAATAACTAGAACGAATGACTTCGATGGAAAAAAGGTATGGAAAATATTATTTTTAATGGTTGCTTTTTTATTATTATTGTTCTGAGAACGATTTTAATTACATTGTCAAAAACATGCTATAAAACATCAATGCTTCATTAACTTAATAAAGTCTAATGCATTCATTATTTATTTTGTTGTCATAAAGAACTTGATTTTTAATAATTTGGATTAGGTTGTTACAGGTAGTGATTTTAATTGCATTCTAATCTGCGTTGTTTCCTTTTTTAAAATATCTGGTTAAAATAATGTGTTTCCATAAACATAAAATCATATGATAGTAAATTATAATAAATCGATAATATAATTATTAAACATTTAAAGATAATTATATTTTGTAATAAAGAAGCTTTTTTATGGAATAAAATTATTTACAAACATCCTTTTTTAATTTTTGTATTAAGTAATTTTCTGAAACATTTCATAATTTTATTTAAAAAATTGTATCTGCTCAGAAGAGGAATTTATAAGAGAACGAGAAGAACTATTAAAAGAAATCGTAGATGTTTGATATTAAAAAAAACAATTATGTTAATGATTGTTTAATGTATTTTTCAACTTGTGAAATGTTATAAAATTTCTGAATGGATAGTCATCGTGGGTGAAAACGTTTCAGTTGTAAATATTTCAGAAAGAACTAGAAGTTTGGATGAAAATTTGGAAGTTACGCAATCGATAAGAATTTAAACATGATTGAATTTAAAACAAATGACGCAAATACTTGAGCGGTATGAAGCTAAAAAGTAATAACTGTATTTTATTATTAACTTTTCATTTCAGAAACTTTTATTATTTCCTTTCCTGAATAATTTTACAGAGGTAAATTTCAGAATATTCATTATATGTAGTATAAGTGAACATCGTGATTAAAGTGGGTATTATAAATACTCTCTAATACTATAAATAAAATATTAATAATTATGATTAACGTATTTGTTGTTCTAATTTATGTTTATCGTCGGAATTTTTATTAGATAGATGTGTCTGTGATGGATAGCCTTGCAGTAATGGATAGCCCCTTAATGTTTTTTGTTTATTAACATACTAATAAATATTTAGCTTTAATTTTTTCCATAATTACTCTTTGCATGTTTTAATAATATTTTAATATTCATAGAAGACAGTATATGAAGACAGTTTGTGATTATTTTTTTATTTGTGACAAATTTGTCACTTACTTTGTGACGGTGACAGCATTACTAATGTTGTGAAGTCACACTGGGACACAAATATATAGTTATGAACATTGTTATGTAGTGTAAAATCACATCTATAATTTTATTATACTTTGGCAATACATCTCAATTAAAACTTGGGAGCTGCTATAAAAAGTATGTACCAAAAGAAAGTTACCGAATCAAAATGCCATGCAAACTTTAATCTTTGTTACATATTTTTTTTCTGTGGCAATAAATGAGAATATTTAAGACAACTGAATATTCGATCTATTAAAATTATTTCAAATTTAGCAATTTGTTTTTCTAATAAGCATTAAAATTATCAAAGAAACACTTCCTTTAAGGTGCAACACTAGTCATAGAAAAAGACCCGGATGATAATATAAAGTCCGTGGCAGCGTTCTTTTCAAATATCTCGCTCCCATTTTAATATTTTTACATGATTTTTTTTGCATAGCATAGCTGAAGACGATCTATAAGCGGCCTAGTTTTTACTTTTTTGATTTTGGTTTCAGTTTAAAAAAATATATTTAAATTTCAAAACCGGTTTAAACCGGTACTGATATTGAAACTATCAAAATATAAAATATATGCAAGTAAAATCGAAAAAGTAAAAACTAGGCCCGTAGTAGATCGTCCTCAGCTTCCTATGCAAAAAAAATGCAAAAATATTAAAATTTGAGCGAGATATTTGAAAAGAACGCTGCCACGGACTTTATATTATCATCCGGCTCTTTTTCTGTGACTAGTGTTGCATCTTTAAGGAAGTGTTTCTTTGATAATTTTAATGCTTATTAGAATAAAAAATTGCTAAATTTGAAATAATTGTAATAGATCGAATATTCAATTGTCTTAAATATTTTTATTTATTGCAACAGAAAAAAAATGTATCAAAGATTAAAGTCTGCATGGCATTACATTTTGATCCAGTAACTTTCTCTTCGAACATTCTTTTTATAGCAGCTCCCAAGTTTTAATTGAGATGTATCGCCAAAGTATGATAAAATTATTGATGTAAATGATTTTACACTAAATAATTGTGTCCCAGTATGGCTTCGCAACATTGACAATGCTGCTACCGTCACAAAGTTAGTGACAAAATTTGTCACAAATCAAAATATAATCGCAAACTGTCTTCACAACCTTGTCACTATCGTCACAGAATAGTCACAGTTTTAATGACAATTTTGTCACAAATGACACATTTTTCACATTTTGGTCACATCGTGACGTCACATAGTGGTCACAATGTGACGTCACAAACGAGCTCTAAAACGGCCATAACGACTTCACATTTGAGTCACTGTGACTTCACATCGACGTCACGTGACGTCACATCGACGGTCACAAAGTCACAATGTGACTTCACTACGACGTCACCGTGACGTCACCATGTCTTACGGGAACTTTCTTTTGGTACATTTTTATCGCAGCTCCCAAGTTTTAATTGAGATGTATCGCCAAAGTATAATAAAATTATAAATGCAAGTGATTTCACACTACATAACAATGTTCATAACTGTATAATTGTGTACCAGTGTGACTTCACAACATTGACAATGCTGCCACCGTCATAAAGTTAGTGACAAATTTGTCACAAAACAAAAAATAATTGCAAACTGTCTTCACAACCTTGTCACTATCGTCACAAAATAGTCGCAGTTTTAATAACAATTTTGTCACAAATGACACATTTTTCACATTTTGGTCACACCGTGACTTCACAAAATGGTCACAATGTGACGTCACAAACGAGCTCTAAAACGGCCATAACGACTTCACATTTTAGTCACTGTGACTTCACATCGACGTCACGTGACGTCACATCGACGGTCACAAAGTCACAATGTGACTTCACAACGACGTCACTGTGACGTCACCATGTGTTACGGGCTATATGCCCGTAAGACATGGTGACGTCACTGCAACGTCGTTGTGAAGTCACATTGTGACTTTGTGACCATCGATTCTCGATGTGACGTCACGTGACGTCGATGTGAAGTCACAGTGACTAAAATGTGAAGTCGTTATGGACGTTTTAGAGCTTTTTTGTGACGTCACATTGTGACCACTTTGTGACGTCACAATGTGACCAATTTGTGAAAAGTGTGTCATTTGTGACTACTTTGACATTAACATTGTGACGAACTGTGAAATTTTTTTTAGAAAGTCACATCTTAGTCACATTGTGACGTCACTGAGTGGTGGCATTTTCGTCACAGATGTGATGTGACCAAAGTGACTCACAGTGACGTCATTGTGACGTCACTGTGAACATGCATGCTATGAGGGTGGTATTAAAATACAATCATTTAATAAGAAATATGTGAATACTAAAACTTTCTCTGAAAAATTGTCTAACTAACATTGCAAATTCCATTGAAATCCATCCAGTATTGTAGATTACAAATCAATCTTGTAATGTGTGAATATCTCAACCTTGGTTTATTAACAGCATTCTATTTAACACGAAAATATAAAGCAACTGGTAAATGATTTTTAAATAAATAAAAATAAAATTATTAAAAAATTTAAATCACCAACTGAACTGTTAAATTGTGTCAGCCAACATACCAAACAAAGCGCAACCAGATAAGCACAAAACGCACAATCACGTAATCAAATCGCCCAGCAGTTTTTTTTTTTTTTTTTTTTTTTTTTTTTGCGTCGTTTGCGTGAGTTTTGACCAGGGTTAATGGTTATATTATTAACGCTGATCGGGCTTAATTAGATGTAATAGGTCACGTGATACTTTTCGGAATATTTTGTATTTTACTTGAGTGGCCACAGGTATGTATTTCTGTACGAGAACCATGTTTGGAAGGATAGATATAATATTTGTATTTACCAATTTTAAACCCTAAAAATAATGCAATAATTCAATAATTTTAAAATTCCTTTCTTCGATTATGTCTGCTCCAGGGCCGGTAATAGGTTTCACGGGCCCCTGGGCAGGCAAAAATTACGGGTCCCTATTAGAAAAAGTTAGAAAATCCGCCGCTTATTTGAATCACTGTATAATTGAATTAATGATTTATTTTACTTCAGACCGTAATGTTTATTGTCGTTTTTTTTTAAATCAACCCTACCTACTCAAATTAAATCAGGTTCAGATTTACAAACAAGTTTTTTTTAAAGGTGATTATCAAAATTTGATCGAATTTTGTCATAAAATAATTTATTTCAGGGTATTCTGAAATTTTACAGTTCATCCACTTTACAACCCCATTGTTCATGACACAAAATATTTTCAAATAAAAGCAGCTAATTTCAATCAGCTGTTAAATAATTAATAAACGTGCTTCTCTTCTGAACTGAAAATTCTTTTGTTTAGCAAAAAGTACCAACAAATCGCTGCAAAACGCGAAAGTATGCCAAAAAATGCATAATTTTTTTTCGAACTTCACAGCAAACAAAATTTACTGTATTGGCCTAAAAGATTGAAACTGGATTTTCTTTTTACGTATTTTAAAAATTATCTGTAAAAAGCTTTTAAAAAATTAAAAATTCTCGAAAAAATTGAAAATTGGCAAAAATTTTTGTAATTGAATTTCCTTTACAAATGTTAAAAAACGCCGCAAAAACTCTAAATACTGCACAAAAATAAAATAAACAAGAAAGGAAAAATCATGCATCAAACACTAATTATGAAGCACTTTCCGGCACATTCAGTATAATCTAACAAAACTGCACCGTTTAAAAATTTAAATATTATGTCTCTTTTTTCCATATGAAAATTTATAACACATTTCAAAACCGAATTTCAGCTGTTCCCATCTACAATCGGAAAATTCCCCGAATTTTTTAGCAGCCTTGTGTATGATTTAGAGATTTGTATCTATCAACAACATGTATTCCAAAATTTAGTTCATTTAAGAGATAGTTCAGAAAATTCCCCTTCTGCAATTTCCCCTAATCAGGAGAATGGTATGCGAATATTTTTGTACAGCGCAGTATATGAGATATAGAATTTATATATAAAAAGTAGAGAGGTATGTGGCACATTTCAAAATTTTCCAGTTCTTTAATTATAAATATTGTTTCTAAAAATAACGTTTCTATATTGTTCAGGGGCGTTAAAAAATGTTTTATCTTGTATTCTATAAATCGTTTTTTTTTTTTTTTTTTTTTTTTGCGTGTGTGAAAAAAAAAATGTTGATTTTTTATTTTTTGTAAAAAGTATCCCATTGCTCCTCATTCTCCCTTATATGTATGTACAGATTTACTAAATTAAGGAAAGAAAAGAAAGAAAAAAAGAAACTGTTTGGATGTCGTTTTCATATTTTTACGATTTTTTACTTTCTTCTATCTTCAATAGAAGAAAGTATTGTAATCTAAATTTTTTTCGACTACCGGTTTTTGACGGATTTACACGTTTTAGGGGTCAGAGATTCCAAAAAACATGTTTTTACAAAATGTCTGTCTGTCCGTCTGTCTGTGTGTCTGTCTGTATGTCGCCATTCTACCATCAAAAAGTGTATGAAGTTATGCATAGAATTGAACCAAATTTTTTGTGAATGTTTTTGGTTGTGGCAAGCCGGTCCTACTTCAGTTTTGAAATATTCCGCCGGAAGGCGGCGCTGCAATCGCGATTTTTGTGCCATTTTCAATATTGTACCGACCAAAAGTATATGAAGTTATGCATCGAATTGAACCAAATTTTTTGTGTATGTGTATGACTATGGCTAGTTGGTCCTTCCTGAATTTGAAAAAAATCCGTCGGAAGGGGGCGCTGCAATCGCGATTTTTGTGCCATTTTTAATATTGTACCGACCAAAAGTACATGAAGTTATGCATCGAATTGAACGAAATTTTTTGTGTAAGTGTATGGCTATGGCTAGTTGGATCGCCCTGAATCTGAAAAAAATCCGCCGGAAGGGGGTGCTGCAATACCAAATTTTATGCCATTTTCAATATTGCACCACATAAAAGTGTATGAAGCTAGTTCTAGAACTGAACTAAACATTTTGTACATGATTATTTTTTGGTAAGGCAAGTAGGCCCTCCCTGAATTTGAAAAAAAAATCTGCTTATCATTCTATTGTCCATCGGCTCGTGCAGAGACGGAAATTCGTTTTTTCTCCGATTAATTGATTGAAGCAGAAATTTAAGATGAAAATCAAAGTTGGTAAGGTATTGAATTAAAATTATTAAAGCATTAAAATGATTAACTATTTTTTTTTAAATATTAAAATGTATGAGATAAAAGAAAGTTTTGGGATTGGCACATCCAACTAGTTCCAGTATAAATTTGTCATTCAAGTTGACCGGATAAAAATTTGAAAAGAAAAAAATACCTTCGGATAGACTGTACCTTTCTGTGGCCAACGAAGACGGTTAGTTCTTGTAGATAAAGACAGATGTATGACTGTAAAGAGTTTTTCTTTGCCTGAGAAGTAGAAGTTTTTCTGTCCAGGACAAAATTTGACAGGAAGGATACCTATATGCTTTATGTTTTGTATCTCGAAACAGATTTTTTGATTCAATTTCTTTTATTAAATTTTTTAAGCTATTTATTACTGTTTTTTCAAGTTTCGAGCTTTTCCCCTACATTAAAAAAAGCATTTATTTTCAATCCATATTTCCATTTTAGCCGAATATAATAAAGTAGTTTTCTTTCTAAGCGCCCCAAAAAGACAATTTAAAAAGTACTTAGTCTGCAAAATGTTTTTCATCTGGACGTCTTTAAAGAAAATCGTGGCTATAGAGAGAAAGCGCATCTCTGTTTTGGTTCAAGGAAGTAATAGATTAAGAAACTTTTAAACTTTGTAGAGACTTTTTGTTCTATTAATGAGATTAAAAAAGCCTATTTTTAAAACATTTGAAGTATAACAAATAGGCTCTAAATGTTCTTAATTTTGAGTTTCAGCATTTTCTCTCTTTTATATGGGGCCTTAAAAAAGATAATTTAAAACACATTTACAAACTTCTTTCATCTCGCAGCTTTAAAAAGAATGGGAACTATAGAAATAGCATATTAAGTTGAAGGATGTAATAGTATTAAAGAGATTAAAAAGCGTATTTTTTTAAACATTTGATTAAAAAAAGGACCTAAATAGTTTTGAATTTTGGGCTTCAATTTTTCCTTACTTTTATAAGTAGCCATAAAAAAGAGAATTTAAAAAGAGTTTAGAGCCTGTAATATTATCTATCCAATTTCGCTCACAGGCTCCCTTTGAGCTTAGGACCTGATACAATTGCATCCGCTATCGCCCGCTGTGCATATCCCTGTCACTCTTCAATGGGACATGACGAACGCATATAACCCTATTTTTGCCTGAAGGCACAGACAGGCACGGTGGTCGGCGATCCAGGAAAACAGGAAGTTCCCGAATATTTCACACCTTTTATGGTACTCTAAATGGGAATTTTCCGGTATCTTTGTTGGAAATATTCTAAATTACAATTCTGCGAAATGTTTTTCAGCTGGTAAAAGAAAAAAGTACGAAAAAGTTAAAATTTGGAATATCATGAAATATCGGTTACTTTTTTCTCCGAAACCGCGGGCCCCCTTTCGTTCCGGGACCCTGGGAAATTGCCCAAGGTGCCCCCCCCCCCCTCTCACCGGCCTTGGTCTGCTCCATGCAGAATCTTCTGAGCGCGCGCGCAGCGCGGCGTGATCCTCGAACCCAGTAAAAATCAATCTCGTCTCGCTAACAACGAAAAATTCGAGCTGGATACCGATCAACTTTCGCTATTCCTTTAATTTTTCTTCGGTAAATTAGATTAGCAGTAATGAGCCGGTTGGATTTAGCAATAGACAGATGTGTGCCATTCGCAAAACATGTAAACAAAACCATTCGTTGGTTTCCTTTTTTATTTTTTAAAAATCATCATATTTACAGAATAATTTTAATACCTAAAAATTTCTCCCACTTTTTTTCTTTTCACTGTTTATTCCTACAAAACTATACATCTTTAAAAAAACTTAGTAAGTAATGATATAATTTCATTCTGTGTAATTTTCATTTTTTTAATATAAAATTTGATTTTGTTGAAATAATAAATCGCTTTTGAAAAAAAAAAAAAAAAGACAAGTTGAATGTAGATTCTGCCATTGCAGAATTGAGTTTCGCCTCCGATTAGGGAAAAAAATCGATAGAGGTTTTTTAAAAGGTCGACCCCGTTTAGATTGCAATGAACTAACTTCATTTTTCTTGTGTTTATCAATATAATAGCAAACAGAATGGCGTGAAATACCCAATTGAATAGCAGTTTCTATCTGAGACATTGGAATTGCGGAATAATAAAGAGATAAATTTTGACGTGCTCCTTCTTCATTGACTAGATTCATCAAAAACGGAAACGCTTTTTTAAAGACTCTGAGTAAAAGGAAATGCAATTTAACAATAAGGAGTGGACTCCCGTCGAATTCGACGATGAAATGTTTAAAAGACCCGATCGATTTGGTTTTTAAAAAAAGCAAAAGTAATTACATTATTGAATCAATATATAATAAATTTATTTACAAACTAAATGTCAAATTTGCCAGTTACAATTTTTCATGCAAATATTCGCACATCTTCAATTAAAATTGTAATCTGAGTGCCGGCGAAATCAAGAAATTTTATTTTATATGCACTCACAGAAAAATAGTTTTATTAAAAAAAAACTAATTTCATTTTTACTGTGACATTATTTTCACTAACTGAAGTCATCTGAAAGTAAAATGTCAATCTCGGTGTCCATGATGGAAAGAAATATTGAAATATAATTTCGGGTACTACTAGGTTATCCCGTCGACCAAAAAATTATCGCCAAACTATAAGATTAAATGCCAATAATGGATGATCGTGAATGTCATATTTAATGACATTAAATACGATTCATGTGTTTAAAATGTCATTAAGTGATTTTTATTTCGACTTTTTATTAATATTTTTATCAATATTCTACTAATTATTTGTTTTTACGTTATTTAAAATAAAAATTATGTCAATATCAGGGGTGATTCTCGTCCGAAAATTCCAAAATTTCCGAAAATTTGAAATTGGGTTATCAGTTCCTCATATTTGCCAACTTGTAAGGTTTTGCGCACAGAAAAAACAATTGCGTAGAAATGCAAATTTTATGATAGGATCGCCGAAATAGCATACATTTCGTCAATATTTCGTGGAAAAACGACGATTTCGTCAATGTTTTTGTAAACGAACTTTATCAAAAGATCGATGAAAAACGAGAATTTCGTGTGCGGATCACGGAAAAAACGGCAATTTCACCAAATATCGCAGGTAAAACGCTGATTTCTTCTGAAAACGGCGGGGAAACACCGATTTCGTCTAAAGATTGTGGATATTATGCCGATTTCGTTAAAAGATCGCGGTAAAAAATGCCGTTTTTGATAAAAGATCGCTTAGAAATATTTTGTCAAAAGAATGTTTGAAAAAGTATGCCGATTTTGTCAAAAGATCAAGGGAATAAAACGCCGTTTTCGAGAAAAAATCGCGTAAAAAAGCAAATTTTGTCTAAAGATCGTCGAAAAAACGTCGATTTCACTTAAAAAACATGAAAAAACGCCGATTTTGTCAAAAGATCTTGGAAAAACTGCCGATTTTGGCAAGATATCGCAATAAATCGCCGATTTTGCTAAAATAATGCTGATTTCGTCTGAAGATAGCGGGAAAACGCCGATTTTGTCCGAAGATCGCTGGAGGGGGGGACTCAAGACCCCCCCCCCCCCAGATTAGAAAATTCAGGGCTGATGACACAACATTTTTTAGCTTGTCTGAAAGAAATAGCATCGGAGACTAAAACAATACTCTATATCCTTGTTTTTGTTGTAATAGCTATTTTTCTTTGTTTACTTTATTTTGCAGTTGAATGATTACTTGAAAGCAGTATTTCTTTGTAGAGAATAAGCAATTATTGAATATTTTGAAAATTCCGTATTACAATAACAGAGTAGATTGTGGACCACTGTACCCCAGCAATGGATGGTCCATTATCCCCCATGTTGAAGTTCAATACATTCTCATAAAATTTTTACTTAAATCTTTTTTTTAAGCATATTAACTTTGATGATAAATTTAAAAAAAAAGAGTCTCAAGTAAAAAAAAAAAAAAAAAAAAAAAAAAAAAAAAAAAAAAAAAGCTGTTTTTTTTTATTTATTTAGTAATAAAGAAAAGTATGATGATAAAAATTTTTACTTTTCAAAGCTAAAAACTAGTCAGAATCAAATGGATCATTCTGAACTATAATGTGTTTTGAAGTCTAAAAGTAATCATTTAAATGTTGTAATCAATAAACCTAAAAAAGAAAACTTTAAAAATAAATAAAATATTAGAGGTGCCCCACTGTGCCCTACTTGTCATTTGTACTCCTTTCCAGTGTTTTTTTTTTTTTTTTTCCCTGCTTTTAATTTGTAATTTGAAAGAATGTTCTTTTTATTTGCTGAAGCATATTCATAAGCAAGGATACACTTATCATTAATTGTTAGTCCATAATGGTATTTTGAAGCTTGTAAAATGCTGCATATGTATACCAATTTTCCTTTCTTATCATCAGCGAATATTTTTAGATTTTGTATCTTTGATCCTACTTGTTAAAATTTGGCTATGTATTCACTTTTTTAAAACATACTAATATGATGATTCAGAGTGGTCTTTCTAACACTGAAGACTGCAACTGATTTCCTAAAAGACATTTTACCTGATAAAATGTTTGCAACAGCTTTCTGAATACTGCCAACACGAATTACTACATTTTTAGCATAGGTGTCATACATGTACCACATTGCTGCAATTGCAGCAATATAGTGATTTCATGCCTTATATGGTTACCTGGCTATTGCTGTTTATTTAATTTTATTTTCTAATGATTTAAGTTTTATTTTATGTAACCAATTAAACTTTTTTTTGTTTATTATTTCTTTTTTAAAATAATAAAAAAATAATTAATACATTTATATATAATAAAATAATTTGACCTGACTGACTGATAATCAATTCACAGTCCAAACTACTGAATCCAGAAGTATGAAAATTGGGTAAAATATACTTTTTATGATGTAAGCATGCACTAAGACAGGATTTTTGGAAATACCCCCTCCCCAAACGGGTTAAATGGGGAATCAAAAATTTTTTAATATCTTGTTATATCTCAGCAGTTTATTATAGGTAGGAACATGAAATTCCAGATTATAAATGCATTAAAAAAACAATTAACCATGTATTTCAGCAATCTTACAAATTCCCCCTCCCCATAATGGGGTTAAAAAGCGGTCGAAATGTATAGAATATTTGACACATTTCAGCAGCCGTGTAGGAATGTGAAATTACAGAAAATAAATCTGTTATAAAAATAATTAAATATGTGTTTCAGTGATTTAAAAATTTTCACCCCTGATGAGGGCTAAAATGGGGATAGAAAATTTACAAACTTTTTTGGACCAATCATGTGATATATTAAAGCACTTGGACAACTCTTTCAGATTATGGACCTTTCATTCCTCCTCCCAATTTGGGCCCCCATGCAGGGATAATTTTTGAACTTTTTTGAAATTGTAGTGCTTTTATCATTTTAAATCTTTTTTTTTTTTTTTTTTTTTTTTTTTTTTTGCAGAGCCTTCTGGTAAATAATATTTATAATACAGTAGACTCCCTCAAATCCGCACTCCTAAAATCTGGAACTCTCTAAAATCCGCACATATTTTATGCATGTAAACAATGAAACATTCAATTCAGATGTAGGTGCAAAATTTGATTTTTTCAGTTTTATATCAATTCCATACATTTTTTAATTTATAATTTTTGTTAAGGGCGAATTCCATGAAAATGCGACATAGACATCATTTTTTAAATTTGAACTAACTTAGTATTTTTTTGCTCCAATTGATAAAAAATAAATCAAATTTCATGAAAATAACAAGATATAATAAGATAATTGTAAAAATAATTTTTTATAGTTAATTATTACCAAGACTAACTTTGAAATAAAAAATCTGCTATTTTTATCTCTTGTTTAATGTCCCTTGAAGCATTTAAATACCACATAGATTTTTGAAACAAATATATCTTTTTAAAAAATGGCAACAGTATGTTTAAAAACACCAAAATTTTCACCTGAAACATTTTAGTTATTCTGCTATTGCCCCCAAATTTTATATTAGTCTTCATGTCATGTCTGTCACAGAAAATGTCGATTTTTTTATTTTCAAGAAAATCTACTTGATAAAAATTATTAACACTTTATTTTCTCTTTTTGTATGTTAAAAGGAACAGTTCATTAAAAAATTGAAAGATAAATTTAAAATTTGAGTGAAATATAAAGCATTACATTTTGTCATGTCTGTCACACTAGTCATGTCTGTCACAATTAGTCTTCCAAGCAACTTTACCTTAATCTCTTTCCTAGAAAGTTATTTTTGTAATTTTTTAACTTAGTGTTGATGCCAATAATATTTATTTACAACTCAACTCAACAAAATGCTTAAATTTAGAATCATATAATAGTTACCAGATAATTATATATTGATACCAATTTCTTTGTTTCAGATATATTATCTGTCATAATTATTTTTTCAAGCAGTTTTGCTTTAATCTAGTGATTTGAAAGTTATTATTATTTAACTTGGAATTGATGGCTATGGTATTTCTTGATGTGAAACGTACACAATCTAAAGTTTTCTACTATTTAAAAGAAAATCTGCCAAATAGAAAAATTCTGGTAGAAACTCATTTCAGTGAAAACTATTTGCATATTTATTAGAACGAGATTAAATCTGCTCATTAGCAGAATATTTCCTCTGCTATATATATTAAATTGTATATTATTTTTATAGTGACTCAGTCACTGTTTCTTCAGAGTCATATATAGTGATATCTGATTATGGTAATTATGACAATTATGCTGTTATAATGTTTAACAATTTGATCATTGAAAAAAATCATGATAAATAATTCAAAGTTAAAAGTCAAAAAGATGGAATTCTAATCTGATGGAGCATCTCTACACTTCAAACAAAAATATATGATATTTTCAATAACACAAAACAAATTCCCAACAGTCTGGCATTTTTTAGTGACATCACACGGAAAAGGATGTATTGATGAGACTATTAAGAATCAGTTCCTTGATGCTACTCAAACTAGAAGTGTAAATCCTAGAGCATCATTTAAGTGTGCTGAAGCTGTGAGGAAAATTGGTCCTGGAATCAATTTCTTCATGAATCACAAGAAAAAAATACAAAGAATGAAAGCAAAACTTGATCTGACATGCCAAGTTATCAAAACAATGCCAGGAACAAGAAAGTTGCATTATACCAGGTACACATGATCGGAAGATCATGTGTACCTGGTATAATATTCTTTTCAATTTCAATACTGGTGCATGCACTGAAAATTACCTCTTGGAAAATGCAACAAAGCAATATAGCTAATGGGTGAATGAGCAATAAGACAATAAAGTTTATCATGGAATAATAACACAAATTGCACAGACACAGCAACAACATAAAATAAAATGCTTAGTACCAACTAAAATTAAAAGCAAGTTTAAATTTGAACCTGAAGATCATGCTATCTGGTATGAGAAGAACCAAATATTAGCAAACGTTCAACTCCAACATTAGTCACTTCCGGGGGATTTTATAAATTTTAAATATTTTTTATAATTATTTTTGAGATTCTTTTAACATAATATACCAATTTTATATCATATTGTAATCTTCAAGTTGTGATAAAAGTAAAGAAATTAATATTTAAGAAAAAAATACTTAAATTGATATAAAATTGTAGATGTGTCATATCTGTCACAAAACTTTGTCATGTCGGTCACGCTGATAAATATTTTATAATATTTTTCTATTTACAAATTTTTCAATATTTTTCTTTCTGCTTCACATATCCAAGTCTTATTTTGTTTCCTAAAAAATTCTGGACTTGGTATGCATGCCAATTAAGAGCAAATGATAATAATATGTGTCTAGTCAAAATCTATGTCTAAATTTTGTCATGTCTATCACGGCAGGTTTTAACCCTCAATTAAATTAAGTTTTTTTCCTTGAATTAAAATTTTAGTGTTTTTTTATAGCTATAAGGCCTATATTTACATCACCTCATGCAATTTTTTAACTATCAATTAATATTTAGTACTTAAAGATGAAAAAAAAGTTCTCTCAGTCATGTCTGTCACAAAATGGAATTCACCTAAGGTTATTGAATTCAAGTTTTTTCATGAAGAAAGAATAATTTTTTTCTGAAAAAATAAAGATATTGCTAATATCATTGGTAGTCATAATCTTACTAAATATATTTATGTATTAATCAAGCTTTTTTAGTTATTAAGTGTGGCTAAACCTGAAATAAAGTTTCATTATTTTATGATCCTGATGTGATCTGAATTATTAATGTACCTTTATGAGGCAAGTTTCATTGAATAATTTAGAAAAAACACATTTCCTCTTTTATAATGAATATTTAATTGTACATTATTGATTATTAACTTGACCTTTCCTTTTAGTATTTTAATCATTTTAAAAAATAGCTAAATTTTTATTATTTTAGTTTATTACTTTTTTTAATATTTTAGTATATTGTATGCATTCATCATACTTTTGATTTCATTATTAATTACATTCAAATTATTTTTTGAAAAATGTAAACAAAGCAATGACCAGAAATCCGCAAAATTCTAAAATCCGCAAAACCTCTGGTCCCAAGCTGTGCGGATTTGAGGGAGTCTACTTATATGAAAATTTTAAAGAGAGAAAGAGATAGGAGGGTGTTTTCCAGGGAGGGGGGGGGGGGCATGATATTTGGAACCCTGGGGCTGTATTCTTTCAACTTTTGCTGACACTAATCATGTGCAGGGTTTCAAGTGCTGTGCATATCTGTGCCTAATTAACATTTTTTGTTACATTTGTGCCAAACTTGCACCAAAACATACTTAGTACTAAAAATGAAATTTTACCACAATTTGCTAATCCCCCCCCCCCCAAAAAAAAAAAATCCATTTTTAATTTGTTCTAGATTGTTAATTTCATCAACAAATGAAAAAACGCGGTCAAAAAATTAAATTTAAAAAAAACATGCGGATTTTGTCAAAAAGTTGTGAAAAATGCATGCATCTCATCCAAAAATCTCGAAAAGTACATGAATTTTGTCAAAATAGTGAAAAACATTGGAATTTTATCTAAAGATCTTGAAAAACACACCATATAGTTGTCTAAGGATCACAAAAAAAAAGTAAGTTACCTTTCTCAAAAAATTTCAAAAAAAAAATCTCAAATTTTTTAATAGTAACATGAAAAACAGCAAACAAAAAAGATTGCAAATAACACTCGAATTGGTTGAAAGATTGTGCAAAAAGAAAAAGTGAATTATGTCAAAGGATTGCTAGAGTTTAATAAAGAAAAAAAAAGTGGTCAAAAGATTACTAAAAAAATCAACAAATTTTATCAAAAGATCACAAAAAAGCACAAATTTTATCAGAAGACCACAAAAAAATGCACATTTCGTTGAAAGATCGTGAAAAATACACAAATTTTGTCAAAAGATCGCAAAAAAATGCACACATTTTGTCGAATAATCGTGAAAAGCACATGAATTTTATTTAAATATTGCAAAAAAATCAGATTTTACTGCTACAAAATCAGATTTATAGCTCCAAAATGGCTTTTGTGCACTTTCATCCCTGGAGTTGGTAAAAAATGTTCATTTTAAATGTCAGAATATTTTCAAGGTAGCAATAATTTTAATTTTTTGCAGCTTATTTGCATTAAATTTCATTCTGCTCAAAAAACAGCTTTTATTGCTACAAAATTAAGTATTTGCTGCTATAAAAATGGCTCTTACTGCTCCAAAATCTAATTTTTGCTGCTCTAAATTCCGACTTTTTACTGCTCCAAAACTGCTCAAAAATGACTTAAGTGTGATTGCATCCATGCATGTGACATGTCATTGTAAACCTCTGTTTCTAATATTTTATGTTATACACCTTCCGAATGCCTTCCCCCACACTTTGCCCCCAAGGGAAAGCATTTTTTTAAATTTAGGCAACACCCTCCATGTGATATATCATATCATTGTTTAGCATTGTGAACACTTTAAACTGAAACTTTCACAAATTTAATTCTTAAAAATAAAATCTGACCTGTAACAAAACAACTGAGATCATCAAAAAGAATATTAGTGTTTTTGTACATGAAAGATAGGATTTAAATAAAATGTTAATTTCAAATTCACAAACTTATTACTAGAATTTTCTCAAATATAAGAAAAACTTTCCAGTTTCTAATATATGTATGAGAAAAGTCTAGACAAATCCCTACTAAACATTATTTTCAGATTTTTTTTTTTTTTTTTTCATCTATATATGAGCATGTCTCAGCCTCCTTCATCTGTCTGTTATCTCATTGATTTGTTTCTAGAATTTAATTCTAGATTTTAATTTTAATTTTCTATCTCAATAATAGTTCAAATATGAATTTTTTGACCAGTGCAGTGATATTATTAATTTGAGCCATTAATAAATTATAGACTGTCTAAACTGCTCAAAATATTTGAAAATGACTATTTCATAAATTTTGAACTACTATACCATTGCTTTAAATGCTGTATGTTCATATAAAAAGTATAAAATTGTATTTCAGAATTCGTTTTTTACCCACTTTTTTCTTCCTAGATTAAAAAAAAAATGAGGTTAACACGGATATTGTTTTATGCTAAAAAACTACCCAAGAACTTTTCAAATTTTCCTCAGCGTTATATTGACAGATCAATGGAACAAATAGAGTTTAAAACTGAAAAAGCTCCCCAGTTTCAAGACAAAGTTATCAAGCGAGAAACTTTCACATATGGCATGAATAGGCCTTGGACTAGAGAATTTTATGAAGAGAACATGCCTGGAAAACATATAGAAAAAGATCTCGTTGAACCCATTAAAGAATGGACTATTTATCGAGGTGATAAGGTAACTTTTTCGATATTCTTTGGTACATGTGAATATACATGTATTGTTGCATAAAATAGATAGTTTCTCTTTAATATTTTATTATTTTTCCATTAGATGGACACCAACTTAGTAGTAAAAATATTGTAATGGGGTACTGCAGATTTTTTTATACATTGCAGATTAATTTAACAGCTTATAAAGAAATTTGGAACTTTAAAACACAGAGACTCACATGCTAAATGTGGACAGAACAGATGCTCAGGGGTGGGAAAATACATCATTTTGCTCGGCAGTGGCGAGTGGATTTTTAGTTTTTGAAAACTGTAGACAATAGAGACATTATCAAAGACACTTTTTTAATCTAGATATTTTAACTTTGCCAATTTTTACAGTGTAAATATGATACTAAGTTTTATCTTATATTAAGCTTACCTCTGTTGTCTATATTTTTAATATTACAGAATAAAAGAATTACGAAAATGTATTGTAATTTTGTAATAATAGTAATTTTATCTGTAATCGTGTGCGACTTTGTCATAACTATTTTCAACTGCATGTGTGTTGAATTTTGTGGGCTGGTGAAATAAATCCTTGGCTGGAAGATTTTTGAAAAATTCCCCAGCCCTGCAGATGCTGTTCAAATTTAGCATTCATTCTTGATAAAATCCCTGTAAAAAAATAAATAAATAATAATAATAATAAAATGTTAAAATGCATTTTATGCTTTTTTCTTTTATTGTGTCTTTTGATTACAATTTTTTTTTTTCAAAAAAGTAAATTTTGTTTACTTTATAGCTTGTTATTATTTTAGGTTTCGCTTAGCATTGTGTAGTCGCAAATAAATTTTGGTTTGCTTACAGTTGACACAAGTGACATTAAGTTTCAACTGTGAAACATCCAAACATATATAAATTTGCAGATTGTGTATATATAATTTTTTTCTTATTTTTTAATGCCTGATACACACTATATGGCCAGAGGTGACTGGTCACTTACAATTTTAAACATTTTGTAAAATATCTAGAAAAATATATGAGAAATTATCCTGAAACTCCTCATGTGTAAAATAATATAACAGATCATACATTACCATGAAGATTTTTTTTTCCCCGAAACCCCACAGCGGGTCATCAACAAATTGAAAAAGAACGAATCACTTTCGAACCCTGTCAGAACAATAGTAAAAAAATGTTCAAACTATAAATTATGATTAAGTGGCTTATTATAATAAACTGTGTTCATTTTTATGTAGATAGCTCATAGAGAAGTTAAATTTTTTATAAAAAACTCTCAAATTTTGCCAAATTTTTTGCTTATAATATGCAGAGTTCTTAATATAAAAAAAATGTTCTTTTCAGAAAATATGACAAACAACATTATACACAATACCCTGTAATCAGAATTAAAAAATAATAAAAATTGTATGAAAAATGAGCAGATTTATCAAAAGCTATCTATCTTTATCTAATTTTTCATTGTGCATGTGTGAATGCTATCAAAATTTCATTTTCAAATTGTGTTAGCTAAATGTATAGAGCAACTTTTGTAAAAGTCAAAAACATAGATTGAAAATTCTGAAAATTATCGTCGATAGAATAAAATCAAAATCTGTTGTTTTCGAAATTAAGTAAAAAACTAGTTGGATGTGTCAATCCCAAAACTTTCCTCTATCTCATAAGTACATTTTAATATTTAAAAAAAAAAAAAAAAAAAAAAAAAAAAAAAAAAACGTGGTGACCCCAAAGTTACCCACTATCGAATTTCCTCGAGCATTTGACCTAGCCTAATGAGATTTCTGGTATCCGAAAAGCCTAAAACGCAAAATTTAATTAATATTCTGAGAAAATGAGATTAGTAGTGCCTCATGTTGGGTAATTTATACTAAAACCTAATAAGCATCTATTTATGTCAAGACCTAACAGAATCTGAAATTTGATGGAATTTCATCCATTAGTTCTTGAGATATAGTTATAACGAAAAATTTGCAAAACGTAGCACAGCAGCACCATATCTTGGACAATTTATACCAAAACATAAAAAAGCGTCTAATTATGTTATGGTGTAAAATAATCTGAAGTTTGTTGAAATTCTGTGCATTAGTTCTTGAGATATAGCTAGTTAAAAAAAAAATCATGTAAGATATAGCACAGCAGCACCATCAGTTGAAGGATTTATAACAAAATGTAATCATCGTGTAATTATGTTATATGTCATTTTGTAACAAAATCTGAAGTTTGATGAAATTCTGTGCATTGGTTGTTGAGACATAGCTATCGGAAAAATCGTGCAAAATGCAGCATAGCTGCACCACCTGTTGCAAGGTTAATACCAAAGTGTAATCAGCGTCTAATTATGTTATATATTCTAGTGTAACAGAATATAAAATTTGATGAAGTTCTCTGCATTAGTTCTTGAGATATAGCTATCGCAAAAATCGTGCAAAATGTAGCATAGCAGCGCCACTTATAGGGCAGTTCACACCAAAACCATATCAGCGGCTATGTATCTCAAGGTATCACAGAATCGGAAGTTTGGTGAAATTCTGTGCATTAGTTCTTGAGATATAGCTATCATGAAAAAGGTGGCATAGCAGCGCCACCTGCTGGCCAATTTACACCAAAACTTAATCAGCATCTATAAATATCAAGGGATCACAGAATCTGAAGTTTGGTTAAATTCTGTGTATTAGTTCTTGAGATATAGCAATCTTGAAAATCATGAAAAACGTAGTATAGCAGCGCCACCTGCCGGCCAATTTTCACCAAAAACCAATAGGCACTAATTCATATCAAGGCCTAACTGAATACAAAATTTTATTAAATTTCGAGCATTAGTTCTTGAGATAGAGCGCCCACAAATTTTTTGTCACATACAGACAGACAGACTCAAAGACAGATGCACAGACAGACATTTTCTAAAAATAGTCAAAACGTGTTCAGGACCTTCTAAAACGTATAAATCCGTCGAAAATTTTCATGAATCCAATACTTTCTTCTTGTAAAGATAGAAGAAAGTAATAAGGGGCTGTATCCAAATGTAGCAAGTACATGCAATATTGTGTATTCTATACTGACACTAATCAATAGATATATGGATACAGTACAAGACTTCTGTGACTTATTAAGCAAAAAAACTTAGCAAAATTTGGGACTGTTTTTATAAAAATCTTAATTTCTCTATGAGTATATATGCTATCCACATAAAATGAACACTGTTTATTTCAATAAGCCACTTATCATTAGCTACAGTTTGAATGTTTTTGCTATTAGTTTTGACAGGATTATCCAAAAGATATTTGTCCATTTTTTGACGGTCCCCTATGGGTTTCCAGAAAAAATCTTTGTGGAAATTTGTGACCTCTACTATTATGTTTACACATTTAGAGTTTCAGGATATATGTATTTTTCTAGATATGTAACAAAACATCTATAAAATGCCAGTGGCCAGTCATCTTTGAGCATATAGTGTATATTATTGTTCATTAAATTTAAAAATATAAGTCCTTTTGCTTTTATTTGTTATTGTGTTTTTTGAAATATGGTATTTTTAAGTACTGTTGGCACGCAGTGTAACCTCCTTGAATGACTATTCCACTTTTCTGTATGACTATTTTTTCAAAGAACAAAATTTATTCCGGTAGACTCAATACTAATTTTACCTCCATTCAGTGATCACGCCAGTTGAACTCCCTCCCTGAGCAGCCAATTTCTTTGAAGGAAATTTTCCTGGCTGTTTGAAGAAAATTTTATTAGAAAAATAACTCTAGAGAATGCATTATTCATCAAAATTTTAAACTTAGTTTAGATTTTTCTTTATTCTGATAACGAATTAAGAATGACAGTCAGAAAACTCTGAAAGAAAAGATAAAGTAATGAATTGTCATTTGTTCTCATCCTCAAAAAAATTGTATTTATTTACTGGACTTCGAAAAGACTCACTTGGAAATAAGTTATAAAAGATAAAACCATAAAATCAAAGCAAATGTAAATGTGTTCATTTTACTTACCCATCATACGTAGTATAGGGTAAGTCTTGCAATCGTTTTGAAAATCGAAAAAATTTTTTTGATGGATTTACACGTTTTAGATAGTAGAGATTCCGAAAAACATATTTTTAGAAAAAAATTTTTGCCGTCCGTCTGTCTGTCTGTCTGCCTGTCTGTCTGTAAACGCTCTATCTCCCGAACAAATTGAGATAGGAACTTGAAATTTTGTATGTAGTTAGAATGTAAGAATGGGACGAACCCTATTTAATATCAGCAACCTCGATTATCCAGAACTATTTCTTTCGGACTCTCGAAAAATTCGTTCTGATGAAAGGTATATAAAAATTTTCGAATTTTTTTGTTCTAAGGAACGGGCGTAAAAGGCAATAAAATAACACACATTTTGCATATAGAACGAAGTCAATCGGATTATTAGTTGCCGAGATATTTGTAATCCTGTTTTCCACATTCTTCGATTTTTCATGACCCTGTATTTCATTCAAATTTCAATTCAGAAGTATATTTTAATTGGAAATGAGACGCTTAATCCGACGCAGTTAATTGTTAGTTAATAGAATTATTATTTTTGGAGTTATAAGGATGTTTCCTTTACGCAGTTCGGTACTACTTGAGTAGTTTGGCGTTTTATATAATTTGTCGAAATTGGTACATCAGCAGTTCTTTAATATAGCATTACTATGTATATTAACAATATTTAAATTTTGTTTATGAATTGCAATGCACAGTATAAATAGTTTCACATGTTTTATTTTCATATACATATCCATGATGGGTAAGTATTACGGTGGCCCCCAACGACTAGTTTTAAATTCTGCAGTAATTAACTTTTGTTTTAATATTTAAACTTTTATATATTTTCCTAATGTAAAAAATAATAAAATTGTTACCTTTTTTCAACAATTAAAATCTAGATTTAAACATGACCTCCATTAAGAGACCAACCTTTGGACGGACCAATTTTTATTGGAAAGAAACTGATCGCTTTAGAGAAGCTTTACTGCAGTTGCTAATGTATTTGCTGTTATAATTAAATGAAAAAGTAACAGACCTATTTTTTTCCTTAAAAATGAACTATGTGATCTTTTATCTTTATCATAAAATACTAAAAAATTTCCATCATGTACAGTTTTGACACAAAATACGAAGCTTTGTTTGATTGGTATATTATAAAATTTGTCTTAAAACATCAAGATTTCCAATTTATCAATTATAATTTATTCATAATGAATGACATCAGACACAACTAAAGATGATAGCAACTAATAATGATCATCATTGCATACAGTGGTGCAGCCAAGGGGGGGGTGGGGGGTTAAACCCTCTCCCAGAGCAAAGAAGGATTGCTATAATTGCCTTTTATATAAATCAAAACCAAATTTAATATCTAAACTTTTTACGTATTTATGAATCTGACACTTTGTTGAATCAGGTTCCTTTTAACAAAGTGATTCAATTAAAGGGTCAAAAATTCTACTTAAAACTGTGAAAGTGTATATTACATGCATTAGTTAAGTGAAAATTGATTATTTGAACTAAGTCACTTTTTTGTGATGTCTTATGCTAAAAGAATGATGATTTCCTGTTCAATTCATACCCAGATATTTTTAGAGATCTTAAACAATAACAAAGATATTTCAACAAAATTTTCAACAAGTTTATATTAATCATGTAATGTCATGCGGTGGGAAAACACCTGAAATACAGATTTTAGTGGTTGACACTTCAATTATTCATTATTGTCTTATATTATGTTGTTATTGTTTATTATTGTCTTTTTCTGGCTTTTATGATTTCTATTTCTAACACTGTAAATGCTGTTTAAATGAATCATAACCAATGTAACTGCGGAAAAGATGCAGTATGATTTGATACAGTAAATATACTGATTCTATTAACTAGTGATTCAATTAACTGGCAAACATCTTTATCAGAAACTCAAAACCTCCCCTAGAACCGAATTCTGGCTGCACCACTGATTGCATAGGATACAGCCACAAGCTATATGCTAAAATTTGTAACCTTTTAACATATTGCATGTGCATATGCATGTATATTAGAATTTTCACAAATGGTTTAGATCCCTAGAGATCATTCTTAGTGATAAAACTGGGTTTATCTCTAATCTTGATGTAGTTTTTGTTGGTGAAACTTATTCCTAACTTCAAAATCTGCTTGTAAGGCGAATTGGCAGAGATTTTTTCTAATCAGCAGAATGTTGGATTCTAAAAAAATAAAATTATGTTATTAATAATTTTATTTTAAAAGGGTTCTTTTGCAATTCCTTTATTTAAATGTGTAAATTATTTTTCTTTTCTTAGGTTCAAATAATGGTTGGAAAAGATAAAGGGAAAGTAGGCATTGTCAATTACATAGTCACTGAAAGAAATTGGGTTACAGTTGAAGGCCTTAACTTTGTGAGTATATAATGTTGTATGAATGTAAATCAGTTAAATACTTGTGTTTTTTAATAAATTAAAATCGGATTTGTATATTTTCTTAATATAAATATCTTTGTATTTCTTTTAAGCAAAAAGATAATATATTCATTTTGTATTTTATAAGATGGTTTAAACATAGAGAAAAGGTCATACTTAATCGATTTTTTGTTGATTTTAATAACATTGTAAACTGTTGAGGCATTTTGCAACAGTTTAATTTTCCTGAAAATCTACTACAGTCAAACCTTCATTTAATGATTTGTTGAAGACAACTTTGTTGATTAAATCGGGATAATCAAAGGAATATTTTTATACAACAGAAGAATAATTTAAAAAAACGGTAATAAATAAGAAGAAAAATGCTCACTTACTTTAAAAATGTTATTAAAGAAAAATAAATTAAAAAAATATTGTAAAATTGCTAAGTCTTGCTTTAAGAAAATATGCTATATAAAAATTGTTATATATATGTATATATAAACTGTAAATACCAGCCTTATAATTAAGAAAAACTCTCATTTATTTAATGTTTATTAGATAAATTAAAACATATATTTTATAGACATTTGCTTTCTTTTAATTTTTATTCCAAACTTCTTTATCAGATTTTCACTGAAGTATAAATACAGTGTCACCAACATGATAAGCTATCAAATACCATTTTAAAATATCTAAACTGCTATTGTTTCTTTGAATATTGTATACTTCATTTCTCTTTCATCATCTTTATCTGATCGACTACTGCTGCTGTTAATAACTTCAGTGTAATGTACATTTTCAAAAGTAGATATTTCTGCGTAACAGGATATACCATATTTACTCGTGTATAAGGTGCACTTTTTTTCTAAAAAATTAGGGCAAAATTCCTAGATGTGCCTTATACATGGAATAATTTTTTACTGTTGGATGCAGTCAAACAATATATACATATGAAACAAGAAATTATTCAAAGATATTAAAACTCTCAAAAATGTTACTTAATTGAAGTATTACTACATATTTATTTCACTCCTTGCAGTTTTTTATACAACAGAGCTAGGGACGTTATCTAAACGCTAATTAGCAATTCTCTTTACCTTTCGTCTTGTTTTCTGGTCTGGTGTAATGTTTGTTTAGACTTTTTTTTACTGAAATTCATTTGATCATTCTTCATTAGGGTATCAAATTTATCGTGTGCGTTATATATGAGATTTTAAGAAATTGCCATTTTTACTTGTAAAGTAGGGGTGCGCCTTACACACACGTGCGCCCTATACACGAGTAAATATGTTTAAAGTTTTAACAATCAGGAACATTGAAAATATTTAATAAATATTAGAAGGTTTCTTCTATTTTTATTTATTTTTTATATAGAAAGGTATTTGTTAAATTAGAATTATAAATTCGTTAAATCAAAGTATTTTTGTTGAATTTTCCTTACGGCAATAAAAATTTGCTAAATCAAGAAATTCATTAAATTGGAGCTGAATTGTATATTAACCTGTAAGCATATGCACTGAGGTAATTCTTACTCCAATCACATTTTTTTCTTAAAAAAAAAAAAAAAAAAAAAAAAATACATTTTTTGAGGACGCTTCTGACCTGCCTTTCAAAGTTGAGAAGGGATGGGTGAAGCAATATTTTTTCTTTGTTCACTTGGAGGAAAGAAATATACCTTTTTATATAAAATAATGTTGTGCATGTACAAACATTTCATTTTGATATGTTTATTCCATATGAAATAACAGTACAATAAAATATGTAGTTATTGATGAAAGGATATTAAATGTAATCAGGGCTGCAAAAAAGCCAGCTTTTTCTAAAAAAGGTCACACCTGCTGGCTTTTATTGGAAAAAGTCTGCTTTTATTGGCTTTTTTCTGGTAATAATTTGTAAAAATAAATTGTAAGATATGCATCTTACAATTTATTTTTAACAATTTATTTTGTAAATTTACTTTACTAATGGCCATTTTATGTAAATTAAAGCTTTTCAGTTTTAATTTGCATAATTTTAATCTTATGAAATTCATTTAAAATCATGTTTCAGATGTCCACTTTTATAGCCAGTTAATAATATATCACAAAAACCTCATAAATAGCCAATATAATTAACAGACATATATGCTATATATGTCCAGTGGCCCATCCTATGCTTAGTTCAGTTATTTTAATGTTGTTGTTAAGGGTAAGAAATATATTAAAATAAATAATATACAAAATGATACTGTTTATAAAGTATTTCAGTTAGACAATGGCTCCTAGCATATATGAATGTGTTAGTACTATGAATAAAAATAGTCACTTGTTTATGTAAGACGTTTACAAGGCAGCATTCCATTTTAAAAATAAGAAAATATAAATAATTTTGTCATAGCTTTTATATTTATATCTTTCTAAATACAGTAAATTCTCTGTAAGCCAGATTAAGTCAGATAGAAATCTGTCTAGCTTGAAAAGATTTTTCAAGTCCCTATGAATCCATAGACAGTGTAAAATTTGTCGAATGCAGAATATCATTTACTATGAACAATTTTCTCGGTCCTGGTTGATTATGACTTGTACAGAATTTACATCCTTTTTTCTTTTAAAGAAAGAGTTGCTGACATAGTGTGGGTTGAATTAATGTGGGGTGGCAATGGTAAGAAACACTTGTCTGTTCTTTATATCTCTTGTCATACACATGAACTCTGTCAATCTGATTGGTCTCTGTTTAACAGATCAATGATATAATTGGATTAAATTGCCATAAATGTTCCTATAATGATCTCTTTGTCAAAATCAAAAATGCAGTAGTTTGATAGATTGGTTGGTGGAAATGTTTGTAAACATGCTCTTTCCTTCTATATACCGGGTGATCCAGAAGTCCTGGGACTTTTGAAATGCTAATAATTAGAAAATCATAAACAATAGAAATATGCGGTTTTCACAGAAATGCTGAGAAACTTGTGGGATTTGTTTTTTCGATGAAAAAAACATATTATGTTAGTTGCACTTTTTGACAGCAGGTGGCGCTAAAATTGATAGTATTGTTTTTATAGTATGATACAGCTCATTTAAAAGAACGAATTAGTGTCCAAGGGTTACAAAGTTTAATCATGAAACTCATGGCTTATAAGTACCTCCGTGAGCCAATGCAAAACAGCGTGCACAGTATCCTCAGAGCAGAAAGAAATTCCAGAAGAAATTTCAGTTCATCGTGATATCACAGGTTTACTGCACTCAATATGAACTGGTGATTTCTATAGAGTATTGGCATAGAATCCTACCTAATTTACAATTGTAACAGACATTTGGGATCTCTTGTTTCTATTACAATCTTCCAATGAGCCTTTTTCTCAAACCTTGCTTACCATAGCACTTCACATTTGCAATGGCCATCGATTCTTTTGCAGTTTTAACTTGACGTATTGTACGATATGAAAACAATGCAACATGCAAAGATGTGTCTAAACATAGTCTAGACAATGTCTAAACACTGCAGCTGCTCATGAAATTTTGTATCAAATTTCCCTTACAATGCAATTTCATTTACCTTACAAAAAATGTTTGAACATAAACCACCCTTAAAACGAAATCTCATCAATATCATAGAAAAGAAGTTTTGTAGTGAACTCATGTGCCTATATAACGCATGGTATAGGTACATTCAGTCTTATACAACAGCACCACCTGTTGCTAAAAATGGTAACTATATATATTTAAAAAAACTCATTCTAAACAAAAATCCCACATGTTTCTGAGCATATATCTGAAAACAGAACCTTTGTATTATACATAGTTTCCTAATTATTAACTTTTCAAAACTCCCGAAACTTCTGGATCACCCGGCATATTGACTAAATATTTTGTTCTTGTTCCTTCACAAATCTTCCCACACATTCAAAGAAGAGGAATTGATTTAGGCCAATTGGCAAACTTTCCCATCTTCAAATTCCTCATACTAGGAATGGTTTATTGTTTAGTTTAATAGGCTACTGGATTGGCAAGATTCCAGAAACTAACACATTTACGCTTAAAGAAGTTTAGATATGGGAAACAAAATTGAGAAAATTTTCAACATAGGATTTTATTTGGAACAAGATCAGTGTAGTACTGGTACTTAAAATCTAAGTAAAATGACTGGTATTTTATTTGGTAAAAATCATTTATATTATTTAAAAAAAAAATTTATTGCACAAATTTTCTAATAAACATTCTTCCTATCTGTTGATCAGTAGAACATTTCTAGTATCAATTTCAATTCACTTATATTTTAATTGACAATTTATTAGGCAATTCATTTTTATGACAACAGTTATTAAAAAGTTACTAATTAATAATACATTTCATTTTAAAAACAGTTTAAAAAAAAAAAAAAAAAAAAAAAAAAAGTAAAAACTGGCCTTTTTTAAGTGGTTTAAACCAGAAAAAGCCGGCCGGTTTAAACCGGCCTGGCTAAAATCTAGCAGCCCTGAATGTAATTGATATCAATCTTGTGAAATAAATTTATCTTTGAAGGCAAGGTTCCCATCATGGGATTCATGTATCCCTGGGATATATGGTTGGCCTGTTAGGGTTACATGAAAATAATCATTTATTAAATGGTTGTAATAAGAAGATTACTAATTAAAAACAAAAAGAAAAAAAAATAAACGTTTGAATTATCTGGTTGAGTGTAGGGGGAGGGGGTGTACTCAGAAATGAAAAGCCTAAGTATGGGGTACATGAAAGAAAAAAGGTTGGAAAGCACTGTTTTAAAGTATAAAACAAATTGTTTGCATTCTTTCTTTAAAAAAAAATATTTTTAAAGAAATTATTACAAAATTTGAAAATAAATATGGTCACAATATAGATCAGTAGGAAATGTAATGTGATTTATCCTATGCATTTAGTAACGCACTGGAAAGGATTGTATGTGCTGATGGGTTAATTTTAATTTACATTTGACACCTTTTTCCACTCAGTTGAAAAAATTACAACTCATATATTATTTCTTTACCAATCAGTATGCTTGTATTAAAATAATTAGGTAACTGTAAATTATATTTATACATGATCTTTTTTTTTAAAAGCATATTTCTTTTTTAAAACAGTTGTATGAAATGTTTAAATCCTTTTCTATCTTAGGAATACAAATATGTAGGCGGAAGTCACGGAGTACCCAAAAATTTAATAAAAGAAGAAAAACCTCTCTTAGTAACAAGTGAAGTAGCTCTTCTTGACCCTGCTGATAAGTGAGTTTGGTTTACATATTTATTTATATTAACCCTTAATTGCTGTGACAAATACAGTAGAACCCCAATAATCCGGATCGGGTTTTTCGCTTTTTTTTCAAGTTTGAGAAGTGATTGGCTAATTTCTTTAACATTAACTTGTTGCAGCGTCGTATTCTGAATAATAAAACAAAAACTTTTTCGCCAATCGCTTCTCAAAGTTGAAAAAAAAGCGAAAAACCCGATCCGGATTATCGGGGTTCTGCTGTATTGTTGCATAATTACCATAAGGTGATTTCTGAGATTGCTTAATTGAAGGATTAATAACATTCTAACCTATAACTCACAGAATGCTTAAAACTAAATAGTGTTGAATTCAGGGGATGACCCAAACGAGAGGGAGGTGTGGCATCTTCCCCACCTTCTCCCCTCTTTGGTCCACAGAAATCCCTCCTAGAGAAAAGCATCTGAATTCAGTACTGGAACTTTAATTTATGTACAAGACAATTATAATTAAAATTTTCCTATTTAGAAGTCTCAAATGATAGTCCTAGGCTTCCAAATGAAACAAAGTTTCACTGTTATCTGTAGTTTAAACAGTGAAAATTGAAAAAAGAAGCAATCTGTGAGACTTTTAACAGCAGTTATGGATTAAGTGTAATAATGTAATATTTTATTTCATATTTTCAACAGTTAGTATGTATTTTAAATAAAGTAACAGTATCTTTTTTTTTTAGCACTTTCCAACAAAGTTGAAAAGTGCTTATGCATTCGGTTTGTCTGGCCGCGCTCTAACTCCCGTAAATATACTCGGATTGCTATGAAATTTTTATATGTTATTGATGTTTACCCTAGCACGACACCTATTGAAAATGAAGTATCTACCATGATTAGTTTATCTACAGAGAGAATCAAAAGATTCCCATTACATTATGGCCTATGGGGGAAAATCGTTAATATACTCGGATTGCCATGAAATTTTAAGACGTTATTGACGTTTACCCTAGCACGAACGCTATTGAAAATGAAGTTTCTACCAAGATTAGTTTATCTGCAGGGTGAATCAAAAGTTTTCCATTACATTACGGCCTATGGTAAAAAATCGTTAATATACTCTGATTGCCATGAAATTTTAGGACATTATTGATGTTTACCCTAGCACAAACAGTATTGAAAATGAAGTTTCTACCATGATTAGTTTATCTACAGGGCAAATCTAAATGTTTTCCATTACATTATGGCCCATGGGGAAAAATCGTTTATATACTCGGATTGCCATGAAATTTTAGGATGTTATTGACGTTTACCCTAGTACAAGTCCTATCGAAAATGAAGTTTCAACCATGATTAGTTTATCTACACGGCGAATCAAAGTTTCCCATTACATTACGGCCTATGGGGAAAAATCGTTAATATACTCGGATTGCCATGAAATTTTAGGACGTTATTGACGTTTACCCTAGCACGAACCCTATTGAAAATGAAGTTTCTACCATGATTAGTTTATCTACAGGGCGAATCAAAAGTTTCCCATTACATTATGGCCTATATGAAAAAATCGTTTTAAAGGAATTTTAAAGATGTTATACCCTGTCAAACATATTAAAATATGCATTCTATAAAATATAAGGTGAAAATGTAGCTATTATTCATTTACATGGCCACACAAAAAAATTCCATTAGATAATGGTAAAAGGGGGAATTGCGTGTGACGTATTTTAAATATATTAAGCTGTTTCATGTATAATAAAATTGATATATGTCACTGAAGCTTAATATAAATTATACGCTACTGTCTTGCATAATATGAAGTACATAGCATTTACAGGGCCATACAAAAGATTTCAAATAGTATATTCTTTCCGAAGTACCGTATATGTGTCCGATGATGGCTGATGGAGGGATGAAATGCATTTTAATTATGATATGCACGTTTATATTTCGCTAAATATATTCACATTATATGGTGTGTATAAATGTTATAGTTGATATACAGGGCTACCCAAAAGAGCTCACCAACGTTACTGAATATGAGCGTAAATTATTTAAACGTGGTTCTTAAATAAGCTATGCATTTTTATGCTGAACTTCATTCAATTTACTGAGAAATGTTTGCAGAATATAGATAAAAGGATATACAGGGCCATGCAAAGAATTCGGTACATTGACGCCTATCTACTTATAATAATTTGCATCTTTAGGAAGTGTAAGAACAGTTCCAGGTCGTACCACTCGGGAATCCACTGAAGATCAATGCCATGTTAGGCTTAGCTGAAAATTGGTGCTAAAATGATGCTTTTAAAATTTCTTCCACTTGAAATAATGTTTATTCAGCATATTTTCATATAAAACATGTTTATGATACCCAATGGAGAAATTTCACGATTTTCATTTTAACTTTCATATTAAAGAGCAGAAAAAATCAAGAAAATTGATACCATTTTTATGTATATTTGAAGCTTTAATAATTCAATAAATGAATTTTAAAACTGCAGTTTTTGTCTTGGCGGGAAAACGCTGCATCGCGGACGAAAGCGGCTGTGACGTCCTTTGCCATGTAAACACAGTCCTGCTTCGTTGCTGGCTTAAATGTTTGATATATTTCTTATAACTTTTTAAATTTTCTGTACCAAAAATGAGTAGTAATGTGTGCTATAAATGTTGTATAGTGCCATGTTGCACAAATAGTACAGTAAATTCCCCTGATAAGCACTTTTTTTAGTGTTCCTAATTATTATGATAATGATAATTTATTCTGATGTTAACTTGATAGAAATGTTTTTGTAAACTTATAATCTGCTATTCTTCATTTGTATGTGTATTTATTGATTAAATCTAAATAAAATTTTAATGTTTTTTTGTTTTTTGGAAACTATGAATGGGAATAATCACATGTGGAACAGAAAAAAATTATGTATCATACATATAGTCATTCATTTTTATTTATGCATATTAAGAAGTGCCTTGAAGTAACCGATAGCTTATTTTTGAAATCTATATATACATTAATACATTCATTATTCAATAATGATAATGCAATTTTTTGGAAACCTCTAATTTTGATATCATCTTTAATGTATAAAATAAACATTAACATAAACATAAAAAAAAAAAAAAAAAAATACATTTACTTATGAAAACAAATTTACATTTAAATCATACATCCTCAGAGAAGCATATTCAGAATTTCTAATAAGTATTTTTGCATTAGTAGCATATCCAGAAAAAAAATGAGGGGGGGGGGGGCAGAGAAGCAAGAAAAGGTTCGTTCTACATTAATGTACAGAAGTTTTAATACACAGGAGAATTCAAAGTTTGGGGGATTTTTAAGGGATATTTAAGGGATAAGCCATATATAATATTTTTGGCTAGTGAAATATTTTGGGAATAAAAAGTTCAATATTATGTTTATGTTGTGTGTAGCAATTAAGCTTTTTTTTCAAGAAAATTTTTATTTTATCTCAACTGTAAAATAAAATTTGTACTACCGAAAATATAAGCTATTTTATGCCTAGTTTTTTATTTATTTATTTTAATTCATTTATAATTATTGTTTACCATCATATATTTTTAATGTATGTATGTACTTTATGAAATATACATATAATGTGCTTTATTACATTTATGAAATTTCAAATGAAAACTTATTATTTCCTATAAATTATAAATAATAATTTTGATGTCAAATGTCCAAATGTATTTAACTTTAGATGAACAAAAATGGACAAATTATATTACATTTTTTTTTCACTCTAACAAAAAAAAAAAAAAAAAAAGGGGGGGGGGGCAAAAATTTTCAACTGGAAATTTAAAAATTGTCTGCTGATCCCAAATGGCATACAATGTATGTTACATACATTATATAATTATAATTCTTATAAGAAATCGTCAGCTACACTTACAAAATAAATCAAAATAAATATTTTTTTATTCATATCTTTTATTTTCTTTTGAAGGCAAATACTAGTTAAGAAGTTATGCTCTGTATAGGAAATTTTTCCAAATTAATATCCTGTTCTGAATATTTTTAATATGTGTCACCGATTAATTGCACATTTAGTAAACTTCCGAGTCAGTAATAATAAACATTTTTCTATTTCATTACTTGACGTATATTAATATTTAAAACAAACTAAATATTAAAAAGGTATTCATTTTGTTAACGCTTTTTTTCTAATAAAATATTATGCGTTATTTGAGGCAAGTATTTAAAATATAAAAAAGTGAACAATCTTATGAAAAAAAAAAAAAAATCTTCATAAATTAAACACAAAGTAACCTGTAATTCTGCCAACAGAAATTTCACTTAAAAAATAAAACAAGAAGTTTTCTTTAAAAAAAAGCGCAATTGTATTAAAAAAATATGGAATAGAAAATGTCAAGAGGTAGAATCGAACTCGGGCCCTCTTGCCTGTAGGTGGGTACTCTACGAACACGCCACGGATTACTTGAAGTCGCATGCAAACTCCCTATTCAAATTTTAGCGGCCAAATGTAGCCTGTCACGACTGCAAGATAAATTTTCTAATTGTTTAAACTTGAACAAGTCACACTTTGTTCTATGTTTGTTAATTAGAAAACTGAATAAATCTGAAAATTTAGATTATTTCCTCTTCGTTATTGAATGTTATGTATTCAATGTAAAAAGCTGTCAGTAGTTTTTAGAAAATACTCACATATCACAATCTTTTGTCCCAACTTGAGCTTATTTTTTTCCTTATAGTATGTTTTTAATAAAAGTTTTAAGTAAAGCTTTATATATTATACAAAAAAAAAAAAAAATCAGCAATTTCTGTACCGATGAAATCAAATTCTTTCCTGAAAAATCAAAATGGAAAGAGAATCCATTTTTGGAAAGTTGTCGTCTGATTGCTCTATCACAAATCCTGCCAAAATCGACATTTTCAAATTAAAATTTCAATAAATATTAAAAGTAAACGATGTATTTTAAATGAAGATAATTTAAATCTTACTTTTTTACAAATTTAAAGTTGCTAAAGTTAAATAAATTTGTAGAAACAGACAGATAAAACAAGGTTGCAAATAGAAAAAACAATGAGAAACAGTATGCGCGCAAAACCTAAACATTTCGACTTCGCGGCAAATGACGTCACAACCAATCCCGTCATGTTTTTGTGTCACGTGGTTTTGTTTATGTTTTGCTTTGTTAAAAACAGTAATTAAAAATTATTTAAAAACATTTTAACGATTCTGAGTAGATTTTTGAGAATTTTAAGATAAACTTTATCAGTTACACGCAAAAGAAAACATATTCCTCCCAGGTGAAATTTCTCCATTATAATACATAAAGATATCAGCAGAAGTTTGAACTGATAAGTTTTTTATCGTTAGTACGATTTCATTTTATGGAGTGAAGGCTACCGACGTCTTCCTCTTATCTAACACTTTTCAGTGCTGCCATCTATGAACTAACAAAGGACTCGCAAACCTGTTTTTGAAGAGACCTTCTACTTTTCTGCAGAAACGCGAAACTCCGCTTTTTCGGCGACAAATTTTACTACCCCTGAGATTGATGCAAAGATACATTAAACTATATTGATATTTTAAGGGGGGGGGTGGGACATGACGGATGAAATAGAACAAAAAAGCCAGTACAAACTGCACCAAATTAAGCAAATTTCTGCAAATGATCACACACACAAAAAAAAAATTTGAAAAAAATATTATTTTCTTCAGATTATCGCTGAGATAATGCTATTTCCATCAAAGGATTGCAGAAAAAAAAGAAAAAAAAAATCCGTTAAAGGATTGCAGGAAAAGACAGGATTATTGTTAAAGAATCACGAACAAGGCGCAATTTTCGTCAAAAGATTGCAGGAAAACGCGATTTCCATGAACAGGCTGCAGAAAAATACTCGAATTTCATCAAAAGATCGTGAAAAATACTCGAATTTTATCAAAAAATCGTGTAAAATACTCAAATTTTGCAGAAAAATCGTCCGAAAATATGCGAATTTTGAAGAAAGATCCGGAAAAATATCAAAATTTTGTAGAAAAATCGGGGAAAATATGCACATTTTGTCAAAAAATAGCGGAAAATAGGCAAATCTTAACGAAAGATCGTGAGAAATACGAGATATTTGATGAAAGATCAAGGAAAATATGCGAATTCTGTCAAAAAATCGCGGAAAATACGAGAATTTTGTCGAAAAATCGGGGAAAATACGCGAAATTTATAGAAAAATCGCGGAAAATAGGCAAATTTTGTCAAAAAATTGCAGAAAATATGGAAATTTTCTCAAAAAATCAAGGGAAAAATGAATTTTCTCGAAAAAATAGTCGAAAATACATGAATTTTCTTGAAAAACTTGCTATTTTCAAAATAAAACTGCTATTTTTTTTAAAAAAAGTTGTTTTGTTTATATTAACTGCGTATAGATAGCGCCAAATCCAAATTTAAAAAACAAAACACAAAGCTTCTTAATTCATGCCTAAAAGCATCAAACTAAAAGTCTATCATATGCCCATGATTAAAGCCACTGCCGAATCATACTTTTAAGAAAAATAATGTATTTCAAAATTTAAAAAACTTAATTTTTAATTTTAATGCTTTGTGAAATCTTCAGAAATTGAGTTTCATTTTGCTAATTATTATTATCCTTATTGTAATAAATACTGCTCTTTGTTTTGAAATTAAAATTTGTTCAAAAACTAAACATCAAGTAAAAAAAAAAAAAAAAAAACTTTATCATTTGTATTTTAGAAATATATTGTTATTTTTAAAATGTGTTTTTCTACAATGCAAACTCTTCAGTACTAAAATCTTCATTCTGTTTGTATTATTATGAAAATAAAATGAAAATGAAAATTCCGTCATTTTTGACGGGGTTATTATACTAGTGAATGATAATTTATGAGAATGTGATTTCAGTTGTTTTAAAAGTGTTTTAGTTTACAATAAATTTTAGCCTAATGCTGACGTGTAATAAAGGTACAATGTAACTTACAGGGCTGAACAAAAGTATTCAAGTATGTTTCCATCTAATAGTATGAAATGCTGAAAAAGAAATTTAAAGCTACTGGGTATTTTCTTGCTAAACTAAATTTTCCCATTATATCAACTGACATATGAAATACAGAGTTGTTCAAAAGTACTGGAATACATATTTGGGTATATTTGGCTATACACTATTATTTCCCTAAATAACAAAGTTTTATTAAAAATTTCATTAAGTGTTGGAAAATGCTTCATAATCTATGCTTAATGCATGATTTTTTTTACTTGTTATGACAGGAATGCATTCCTCAGAATTTAGAAATTAAAAACATGACTTTGTATTAGCCATTTTCTAACATAATACAATTTTTTCTTCTAATTTTAAAGTGCATGGTCCGTGGTTCCAGATTATGCATTGAGGCAGAGTTTAAACTACATTAGTTTGTTCCTTATTCTTTTTCATTTTACAAACTTTATGTTTTAAAAAATATATCAGATAGATTTTTAATAAAAAGCAAAAACAGAAAAGAAAATTAGCAACGTAAAATATTTATAACTTTTATGCAAATGTTCAAGCAATACATGATGGAATGTATGGTGAATTTCCTCTATTCTGCTCTGTAAGAATAATTCTCCAAGCATGCATGTGCAGGCTGTGAAAAAATTTTCTTCCAAATGAAATTACTCAAAACATTTAACAACTAAAAATATAAGCAGGTTACTGCCTAAAAGTATAGGAGAACTTTTTTGTAATGAATATAATTTTGTAAAGACTTTCTTCATTTGATATTCAGCTAAACCAAGGAGAATTTTACAATAATAAAACTTGGTTCTTAACATCAGTAATAGATTAAAAGGCATAATATGCCAACAAATGAACAATTTGTAATTTTACATTTTTGCAAAGTATTTAAGAATAAGAATCTCCCCTATCTCCTTTAAAGAAAAAGTTAAGACATTGTTAAAGGTTAAAATACTTTTTATGCTTTTTAACTAAAATGGTACATAAAAACTCTTTGCCAGATTAAACCCTGATTGTGGACAATGCTTTGGTATGTTGGGGAATAATTGGTCTGTCTTCAAATGTCATAAAGTTTAAATATGTAATATAGATAAACAACTTCATGAAAAGACAAATGTTTTGTTAAACTTTGTGTCAATAGTGACTTCAGACTAAAATTAATGACAGACCAAAATTAATTATCAGACCAAAACTATGCCATAAGGACTTTTAAATTACATGTGTTTTAATAAAAAAAATAGTTTCATTTCATGAATATTTAACTTTTACAATAAAATAATCTGTATATTGTTCTGGTATGTATGCTTTGTATATAAAAGTTTATCATAAGATAGGTTATGTAAAAGATCTACATATTATGTGGATCACAAAATGATTTTAAACTTCAATATGGTCATATAACTATAAAGTTTGAGAATCATTAGTGTAGGGCAAAAAATTGCCAGTTTAGTCTAATCAGAAAATTGAATAGGTTAAAATTTTAGATTAGTTTGATTTTTTTTTCAATTCTTTTCTTTTTTTTTTTTTTTTTTTTTTTTAACATTATATAGAGTAAAAATATTGTACCATTATATATGTGTTTTTAATGTAAGTCAAATTTAATGCTTTATGAAATATAATGAATAAATTCTATGATGGACCTTTTTAACACTTTCTGACATAGTTGAAAAGATTTATGAACTTGTTTTGTCTGTCCATCTGTCTTTATGTTTGTGCTATAATTCACATAACTATATTTTGATTGCCATGAAACTGATATATGTTTTGGGTTTTTAATTACATGTTCAATATGAAGTATGTAGCCTTTTTAGTTCATCTATAGGGTTGCTCAAAAGAATTCTATTATATATATTAATTACATTCCTTTACAGGAGTAATATTATTTGCTGTGTATTTTAATGATATTACAGTACTTTAAACATATTGAGAATTATATCTACAAGGTTCTTAGTATAGAATATGGTGTATATAGAACTTATTGTTCATGTCCAGGAACAACCAAAAGAATTTTGCACACAAAAGAAAATAATAAGAAGAAAAAGAGCAATATTTGAGCTGTTGAAGCTTATGAACAATAATTGCTGGAATTGCATCTTCAGTTGTGGTTTGTGTTTCTAAAATTTATTATTTTTTAAATATGACTCGGCATGTGTATAAATTCTATAGATCAGGCCTGTCCAACCTTTTAGTAAGCAAGGGCGCACCTCAGCTCTTAGCACTCAATGAAGGGCGCCGTCATTCACTTGACCGAAAACATGCAGCAATACTATCGCAAAGTATTGGTATAAACGCACGTCATAACTTAATGCAAATAAATTTTACAGCAGGAGACAAAAAGCTCTACGGTTCTAGAGTTAAATGCATTAAATTTCAAATTATACAATTTTCTATGAGAAAGCTATCTCAAAAATATCTGTAGAATAAAATCCCAGAAATTTTAATCGCGCCTATAATAACATTTAAAAAAATTGGAAATTAGAGATATTGATGTTTTTTTTACTTTCTTCTATCTTTACAAGAAGAAAGTATTGGATTCATGAAAATTTTCGACTTCCCGTTTTCGACGGATTTATACGTTTTAGAAGGTCCTGAACATGTTTTGACTATTTTTAGAAAATGTCTGTCTGTGAGTCTGTCCGTCTGTCTGTGAGTCTGTCTGTCTGTATGTGACAAAAAATTTGTGGGCGTTCTATCTCAAGAACTAATGATCGAAATTTAATAAAAATTTTATATTCAATTAGACCTTGATATGAATTAGTGCCTATTGTTTTTTGGTGAAAATTGGTCTGCAGGTGGCGCTGCTATACTACATTTTTCATGATTTTCAAGATTGCTATATTTCAAGAACTAATGCACAGAATTTCACCAAACTTCAGATTATGTGATCCCTTGATATTCATAGACGCTGGTTAAGTTTTGGTGTAAATTGGCCAGCAGGTGGCGCTGCTATGCCACCTTTTTCATGATAGCTATATCTCAAGAACTAATGCACAGAATTTCACCAAACTTCAGATTCTGCGATACCTTGAGATACATAGCCGCTGATATGGTTTTGGTGTGAACTGCCCTATAAGTGGTGCTGCTATGCTACATTTTGCACGATTTTTGCGATAGCTATATCTCAAGAACTAATGCAGAGAACTTCATCAAATTTTAGATTCTGTTACACTAGAATATATAACATAATTAGACGCTGATTACATTTTGGTATTAACATTGCAACAGGTGGTGCAGCTATGCTGCATTTTGCACGATTTTTCCGATAGCTATATCTCAACAACCAACGCACAGAATTTCATCAAACTTCAGATTTTGTTACTAAATGACATATAACATAACGACACGATGATTACGTTTTGTTATAAATCCTTCAACTGATGGTGCTGCTGTGCTATATTTTACACATTTTTTTTTTAACTAGCTATATCTCAAGAACTAATGCACAGAATTTCATCAAACTTCAGATTCTTTTACACCATGACATAATTGGATGCTTTTTTACGTTTTGGCGTAAATTGTCCAAGATATGGTGTTGTTGTGCTACGTTTTGCAAATTTTTTGTTCTAACTATATCTCAAGAACTAATGGACGAAATTCCATCAAATTTCAGATTCTGTTAGGTCTTGACATCAATAGATGCTTATTAGGTTTTAGTATAAATTACCCAACATGAGGCACTACTAAGCTCATTTTCTCAGAATATTGATTAAATTTTGCGTTTTAGGCTTTTCGGATACCAGAATCTCATTAGGCTTGGTTAAATGTTCGAGGAAATTCGATAGTGGGTAACTTTGGCTTCACCACGTTTTTTTTTTTATATTAAAATGTATTTATTAGATAGAAGAAAGTTTCGGGATTGACACATCCAACTAGTTTTAGGATGTGAATGTGATTTTTTTAGGATGAAAATACACTATGACTTGTACACTATGACTGAATTTAGATTTTATAAAAATTACAAAAATAAAGGCAGGCATAATAGTGACCAATCCATTCAGGTAATTCGAGAGATATAGTCTGAAAAAGATTTTTTAGATGAAAATTATACTCAAAATTTTTAAGCAAAGCCCCTTATCCCTGGTGATGGGCCAGAGTGATAACAGCAAAAAAGAAAAATGCTAAACTTTCAAGCTCATGTATTTCCAAACTGTTGGAGGAGATGAGAAGCGTTTAGTTTTCTTTTACTACTTAATTATATTACAAAGATCTATTTTAATTATTATCAAACTACCAAAATTTACCAAATTTAACACTTTATAAACAATAATTGCAAATCATGAATATGAGCATGATTAAATTTTTCAAAGTATGTTTCTAGTTTTTAATTCTTTGAGGGCAAGAAATTGTATTACTCTAATGTTGAACTTGCACCATAATTTTAGAAGAAAATTTTTTTAAAATAGCGAAAGGTATTTTTGCAATTAATTTTTTTTTCATCAAAATATAAAATTAAAAATTCGTTAAATGTTTCTGGTGGAAATCTTCATCAAAATTAGGTGAGATATAATATATCCCACCACCTCTCAATGGGTTTTAATGCATTTTCACAATTTTTAAAACTATCTCTGATTCAAATATTAATGATTTTAAAGAAAGAATTTTTTATAATGGAATATTACTTCAAAAAAGTCTAATAACAGGAAACCTTAAAAGGGCACCAAGAAAATCTTCAAAGGGCGCCGCGTTGGACAGCCCTGCTATAGATCATATACAGGGTTGCAACAAAAGTTCTTAACAACATCCACTTATTGTTAAAAATTGCTGAGTGGAAATTTTCAAATGCACTATGCAGTTAAATGAGCTAATTTTAAGCAAACTATGTAGCATACATGCATATCTGTAAATCATATACAGGGCTATGCAAAAATTGTATATTTTAAAGACTAATCATGGAAATAGCAGAAATCTGAGTTTGAAATGCATTATACATTCTCCAAATTGTTCATTAGACACGTTTCATCGTAGTAAATTGTGAACTTTTGTTACAGTATTCTGAATGCATTGGAAAGTGTTTAATCCATGTTGTATGCATGATTTTCCATTCTTATTTATAAATAAACTAGCAAAAGCCGTGCTTTGTTTGGATTCGCGAAGCATTATTTCATAAGATAAATATTTGAAAGTAACAATATTTTTTTAATATTATTTTTGCCTCTTTATTAAGCAAAAATGTTATCTCATGTTTTGGCGCATTTAAATTTTAGAAATGTAAATTCAACCAAATAACTAAGAATTTCCTCGGAATTTTTTATTTATGATATAAGGCTGATATAAATAAAAGGTATTACTCTGTTATCTCGTCGACTGATTTCGCCAAATTATACTTATTGACGTAATTTTTATTTTATATAATAAAAAAACAAAACAAATAATTAGTAGAATATTAATAAAAATACTAACAAAAAGTCAAAATAAAAATTACTTAGTGACATTTTAAACACGTGTATCATATTTAATGTCATTGAATTGACATTCACAATCATCCATTATTGGCTTTTAATCTTATAATTTGGCGATAGTACTATTTTGGTCAACGGGATAACAGAGTAGTACCAAATAAAAATATTTTCGAAGCAGAATTTTACAAAATATTTTTTTAATTATTAACTAAAAGTTTTAAAAATGTTTTTACATTTTCCAATGGCCAGTAATGGCGTTCGTTCTGGCCAGTAAGTGTTCTTTTTCTCGGCATTTTTAAGTTACTAATACATTCCAGAAATTATTTATAAACGTAGTTAATATATTTAATTTGGTTGAATTAAATTATTCTTCAATCACTTAAAATATTCTTAAATTATTCTTCAATCTTTCATTTCGAATACCAAACTTAAGAAACTTACCAAATTTAACAATATATTCACTTTAAATACCAAATATAAGAATTAATTTTACTTGTTTACGTTTCTTTTGTTGCCACTTTACCAAAGTAAATACCTAAATAAATAAATCATAATATAATTCCAGAGTTTCCCCTAGATTTAAAAAGGGGCGGGGCGCTATTGTTCTGAAAAGGGCATTTTTTACATTCTTCAGGGCACTTTTTTGATTTTTAAGGGCACTTTTATAGAGTTGAATCCAGAATCTAGCGGTTCAAAAAATCGTGGAAATTCAGAAATTTCGTTAAAAAATCGTTTAAAAAATCCCCCCCCCCCAAAAAAAAAAAAAAAAATTGTTAAAAAATCGCGAAAAAAGGACAAATTTCGTGAAAAGATCGCAAAAAACGGCCGATTTTGTTAAAATATGACAAAAAATGGCAAATTTCGTGAAAAGATAACACTAAAAACACAATTTTGAAGCAGGAAAATTAGTTTTTCGAACAGAAAAATTCACTTCTGGTATTAACCTAAATAATATGCAATTTTTGCGATCTTTTGACGGAATCTGCCATTTTTTTGGGATATTTTGCGTTTTTCTTCGAATTTTTGGCGAAATTTGTCGTTTTTTGCAAATCTTTTGACAGAATTTTCCATTTTATTGCGCTTTTTCGACGAAATTTCCCTTTCTTTTTTTTGCCGAAATCTACCGTTTTATCGCGATTTTTGTGACAAAAATTGCCGTTTTGCGTGATCTTTTAGCGAAATTTTCCGTTTTATAGCGATTTTTGGACGAAATTTGTCGTTTTTTTCACAATCTTTTGAGGAAATCTGCCTTTTTTTCGGGATTTTGTAACAAAATTAGCCATTTTTTTCGTGAATCTTGCCAAAAATTAGTCGTTATTTCGCGATTTTTATCGAAATTTCCCGTTTTTCGTAATTTTTTTATGTTATGTTTTGCTTTCCGTTGTCGATTTTTTGTGTAATAGCACGTCCGCATCATCGCTGAAGAACTGGGTTTTTTTCAAATGTAGGGCAAGAAGGGCGCTATTTTTTTGAATGAGCGACAAGAGGGGCGCTAGTTTTAGGATGAGGGGCAAGAGGGATGCTATCTTTTAAACTAAAGGGCAGGAGGGGCAGAGCGCCCTCCTGAAACCCTGTGGGGGAAACTCTGTATTCTTTTAAAATCCGTAAGTATAAAATAAACCATGGGTAAATAATTTTGGCAGAATAATGAAAATATATTTTATTTAATATATTAATCATGATTCCATCTATAATTGCTAACCCCATGGTTTATTTTCCTTCTTAAAATAGAAAGATACAGGTTCAATTTTTTATTTGCAAACGATTTTGGGCTGAATAATGAAAATATATTTTATTTAAATTATTAATCATGATTCTGTCTATAAATACCAACCCCATGGTTTATTTTCCTTCTGAAAATAAAAAGATACGCATTCAATTTTTTATTTGCAAAAATGCGTCCATATTAGAAAAACATGTAGAATAAATTAATTATTAAAATAATATTTTTTAAAGGTTATTCTGTAAAAAAATAACATTCTGCAAATCTACAAATCATAATTTATTCTTATGTTTAATTTCAAGTCAAAATAATGAATAGTTTTTTTATAAAGTGTACGACAAAATGTAACTTGAGTGGCCTGGTAGAGGATTCGCTTCGCTCATCCTAATTAGTTTATTCATTTTATCTTCACTGGTAAGTGCAATGCATCTGATGCTACACGATACTTGAAAAATTTGGCTCCGACTGCTCTACATTCATTCAGTCACCACCAGAAGGCATGCATACCAGTTGAGGAACAGAAAGACTTTGCAACAATACTAAAAACCTTTTCTACAAATCTTTGATACGGATACTGTGTTTTGTAAGTGTAATATTTTGATTAAGACATTTTTAACAGTGTGACACTTAAGTTTCACATACACTTTTTCATTTAGAAAATGCTTTGGTATGTAAAACAGAAATAATAATAAAAATAAATTTAGAAAAATGCTATACTAGTTTAAAATCAATTTATGTAAATTAAAATCAGAAATTGCTGTCATGCTTGTTAGAGAGAATCAATTAATCAAATATCTTTTAATTTGATAATACAGCACAAAAATCAAGATTAATTCACTTTAATTGTAAGAAAACTCAGTATATTATGGAAAATATTAAACAGAAGTTTGACTGCATTTCTAGAAAAGGAATATAATGTAATATATTTTTTCTTTCAAATAAAAATTTAGTTTCTACCTTTTAAAATATATTTTATTATTATGTTTAATACTTTTATTAACTCTGTTTCTTTTTTTAGCAAACCTACTAAAGCTGTTTGGAGGTATACTGATGAAGGTGAAGAAGTTAGAGTTTCGGTCAGAAGTGGGCGAATAATACCTATGCCTGAAATGGCTGAAGAAACTTATGATTATAAAGAGAAAAGATACTATACAGGTAAGTTTAGATAAAATTTTAAAAATGATTACCTAAACTGTACATTTTTAAACATGTGATATTGACAAATATTTGATTCATTCTTTCATTAAGAACTTGTAAAATTGATTATTAGTATTTCTCATATGTGTACTTTTACATAGATTAATATTTTAAAAAAATCTTATTCTGAAAATTATCTGTGATTTGCTGATAAGATTTATATTTGTCATATTTAAAGAAAAAAACATCTATTATACGATTCGATTATGCGAAACGATACGGTGCAGATTACATGTCAATGTTTAGATGCAGGCAGAATCAATTTTATTTGATTTACTACTTTAATTGAAATCGTATTTTCAACGATTCTTAGATAGAAGTAGAATCATTATTTTTTTATACTTTCAAATTGATTCATGGTCGATCTATGTTTCAGGTTGAATCGATTTTTCCAATACATAGTATTAATGTATAAGAAAGGATTAAGATTTTCATTCCAAACTGGGTTTTTCTAAAAGTAAAAATTTTAAACTCAAATATTAGGCGAACCGTTGATTTTAAAGGGGTAAGACTTACGGATGTCAAGATATTCTGAGGTATGGTCATTCGAATAGTGTTGACCATTATACCCTAGCACCACATAGAAGGTGGGGGGAGGGAGGCAAAATTCAATACACGCATGAATAGGTCATGTGACATACCGTTGGAAAGGTCGTGGCCTGGGCTATCCAAATCTGTATAACTCTTCATAATATAGGTCAATTTTCAGACTCTAGAGGGCATTTTAAAATATTTTTTTGTTTTTGCTCTTACTCCCCCCCCCCTTTTCTTTGTTGTATATCATTTTAAAGGTCTTGACTTGTAGACCTCAAATACCTTGATTTGATTGGTAGAATTGATGTAAAATTTCGTATAAGAAAAGATTAAGATTTTCATTTCAAACCATGTTTTTCTAAAATTAAAAATTCAAATATTAGGCATACCATTGATTTTAGAGGGGTAAGACTTATGGATGTAAAGATATTCTAAGGTATGGTCAATCGAATAGAGTTGACCATTATACCTTAGCAACGTTAGGCCGTGGATCATTTCTATGTTGGTGAAACATATGTTGGTAAATCATGGCAAGAGGAAAAATATTCAAAATTTTTCAAACTAAACTTTTATTTATTTAAACTAGTATTAAACTATTTTATAAAATTTGTTAAAATAAACTAAAATGAGCACAGCTCATATCTGCCTTTAAGGCACACAAACAAAATATTTTCTTAAAAACAAACATTTTCATCTAACACTGGCAAATACATCCATTGCTATTGATGCTGCCATGTTACTTCCATCACTACTGCCATGCTAGTGCCACACCATCTCACCAACAGCTTGCTACTTAAATACTATCAAAAATGAATTAAACAGTTAAAGTCAATAGATTGATCACAGTTACAGTTAGACAAAGTTGATTATGCAAAAATACTACCAGTTTAACTGGACACACGCACTTACCAAGTCAAAGCTGCAGTTAACTATTTTCAAGTCCAGCATTGCAGAGTTTCTAAACCAGCAGTGGCAACAATCATTGTTTACATTTGACGAACCTGTCACACCACTGCATGTTGCAGGTAACACTTACAATTACATTTGCTTTAATAAATATATTGCATAATTTAATTTAGGAAAACTTTAACTGCTATATTTTAAATCTTTTATTCAAAACAGTTTATGAAACTTCATTAAATTTATAAAACAACTTTGAAAATAAATAGCATGCTTTAAGTAAACAAACATCTTTTAAAAACATGCATGCTAATTGGTTATGGAGAATTCTGGGAAAACTAACTGGGATAAAACAAGCATTTATTCTACTTTATAATATTGAAAAATATTCAGAAATTTTAACTAAACATAACGCATGGGCCCCTTTTCCCGGAATCTCTCCTCAACCAAATAGACAATACTTATAAAAAGAAAACTTATCACCTGGCAATGCCTTAGTGAAAATATCTGCTACATTTACATTACCAGAAACATATTTTAAATTGAATTTCTCTAAATTCTCTTTTACAAAATAAAACCTTGTATTAATATACTTTGTCCTATTATTTTCTACTAGCGGCCTTCGCCCGCTACGCTGGTCGGTTTATCTAAAGAAATCTTGAAGAAGTAGTTAGATAAGGTTCAGACATACATTAAAAAAAAAAAAAAGGAAGTCGATCATTTAAAAAACGTTGGGAAATATCAAATATTTACTGTAGTTTTTTAAGAAAAACAAAGTTTCGAAAAAAAAAAAATTAAATCGAAAAAAAAATTACACTGACATAATGCAAGGAAATTTTCCCAGAGAGAAAATTCGCCTTGAATACAATATTTCAAATTCTTTTAATTGCTTATAGGCGTTAATGCCAACATAGTGAAAAAAAATTCCATGCTGGGAATCGAACCCGGGCCATCAGTATGGCGCACTGACGTTCTACCGACTAAACCACATGGAACGACAGCCAGCTTGAAACTTTCTCATACTTAAGTAGACTGGCGAAAACATAACGATAGCGCGTTTTAAAATCGCACAGTGACATCTATTGGATTTTATATGTACTAAAAAACGTTATGTACTAAAAAACGTGAGCAGCGCACCTAATAGTTTCTTTTGTTTCTTTTTGTTACTTTTTTGTCTGTTGTCCGATTTTGATGAAACAAAGCCTATACACTGCCCGGGAGTGTGCATTCTTCATTAGTGAAAACCGCATAAAAATCAATTCAGTAGTTACGAAGATAACCTCGAACAAACAGACAGACAGACAGACAAAAAATTCAAAAAATTTTTTTTTGTGTTTCATTGGTTTTCTTTTATCGCCCTGACTCCATTTTTGTCAATTATCTTCAATGTACAGACACACCGGGTCCTACTGTTTTATTATATGTATAGATATGATTCTTTGAAAAACTAATTGTACTTTGATTATCACAATGAATGACAAGTTTATTTGGTGTTAAATTTTAGAAAAGAAAGTTCTCTGTTATCCCTAATAACCAACATAATTCTTTTACACAATCAGATAAAGAAATGTATTCAGCTTCCATGCTTGAGAGGGCTGTACATTTTTGCTTAGTGGAACTCCAGATAATTGGTACTTCATCTACAAATATAACATAACCACTTATTGATTTTCTATCAACAATATCTGAAGCCCAGCTAGTATCTGTATAAACATTTAAATTACAGTTTGATATTCTGGATAACTTTATTGTCTATTCTTTTGTATTTATGGCATATTGCAAAACCTGATTTAAATATTTCCAATCAGTCTTACTTGAAAATTGGACCAGAGCTATTACAGCAAACTGAATATCAAGACGGGATCTGGAGGCAAGGAATAACAAACATCCTATTAACTGTTGATAGGGAAGATTTTCTGCTTTTTCATCAGCATTACTCCTGGAGTTAAGGGCAATTTGCAATTTATTTTTCGTACTTAAAAAATTTGTACTAGTTTTTCAATGTAGTCCCTTTGATGCATGAAATACTCGCCATTTATTTCTTCAAAATTTACCCCTAAGAAACGTCTAATTGTTCCCAACATTTTTAATTCAAATTTAGACCTGATTAATTTTATAACTTCTTCCAACACTTTTCTGTTTTCATCAAAAATTGCAAAATCATCAACCTAAACCAATACTATTAATTTTGACTTAAAGGTATAGATACAATACAATCCTCTATTTTATTGAAACCTAACTCTGCAAATGTGTTATTTAACTCCAGAAACCATTCTCTTCCCACCTGGTGTAACCCATAAAGGGCTCTCTTTAATCTCCAAACAAAATTTTCTTTCCCTTTTTCAATAAAACCATCAGGTTGTTCGACATAAATTAGCTCAGTCAATTTAGCATATAAATATGCCCCCTTTATATCCAAATGCTCACAAATCCAACCCTTAAAAACAACTAGAGTCACAAAGAAAAATCTCACTAATGAGAAAAAGTGTCAAAATAGTTTATCCCTTCTACCTGTCTGAATCCTTTTGCTACATATCGAGCTTTAAAATTTTTAATTTTTCCCAATGCATCCTTTTTAACAATATAAACCCATTTTGCTCCTAAAAATTTACTCTTTTCCGGGTGCAGGACTAATTCATAAACGTCTCTATCATTAAGGGTTTGTAGTTCAGTTTTCATAGCTTCTACCCATTTCCCCTTTTCTGGCATTTCCTGGGACTCTTTATAATTGATGGGAATTTTATTTCTATGCAATGTGCCTCAGCATCAGATTCTGAATTTTCATCATTATTCTCTAAGTTATCTGTGAGCAATTGTAGATTTGTAAAGCTGTCTGGTTGACTTTTTGAACTAGGCTTAAAATCAAAATTTTCAGGCTGAAAAACTAAACCTCTATTTTTAGAATAAGTCTCAATTTCCCTTTTACTTCTGAGCCGGACATTATCCTCAGGATAATAATAAACATCTATTTGACCAGCTGATGCCCCTTTCTGTCTAACTTTTTCTACCCTTTTTCATTTTATTGGAGGAAAGTCCTTAGAACTTACCACAATTTCGCCCTCTTCATCTTCAACTGCAGGATTTGATTTAAAAGTAACATCTTCCTTTTCTTTAATTTTGGCTCTATTATAAAAACACCTTTCTACTATCTTAACATGCTTTGTTTCTTGAACATTTGTAGTGCCTGGATACCAAATTTTATACCCCTTGGTACCTGACGCATACCCAATTAATATGCCCTTTTTTGATCTAGCCTCTAACTTATTAGTGTACCTTTTGGGCATATGAACAAAAGCTAAACTCCGTATTACTCTTAAATGGGGAACAGAAAATGGTCTACCCATCCAAACATTTAATGGAGCCTTTCCTCCCAATTTTGCATGAGGACATCTATTTCTCAGATAGTTATGCGTTTCCACACAGTTCTGCCCATAAGCCAGGGGAAAGTTTTGACTGTATCAACATTGATCTTACCCCTTCCATTAATGTACGATAGTACCATTCGGCAATGCCATTCATTTGGGGCGAATGTACATCCGTTCGCTCATGTTTGATACCTTCTTCTACTAAATAAGTTTTAAAATAATCCAATAAAAATTCATCTCCACAGTCCATTCTTAATCTTTTAATTTTCTTACCTGTCTGCCTTTCTACATAAGCTTTAAAACCTTTAAAATAATTAAAAACCTGGTTCTTATGTTTAAGGATACATACAAAAGCATAACACAAAAAATCATCAATTATGCTTAAAAAGTATCGAGCTCCGCCCAAAGAAGGTTCAGGGGAAAGACCCCAAAGATCGAGATGTAACAATTCTAAAATTTTCCCTGTCTTTATCTCATCTATAGCAGGAAAAATCTGCTTTGTGCTTTTGGCAAAATGGCAAGTATCACAGACTAGAGCTTCTTTCCTAAGCTTATCTAACCCCACAACATCATTGGTTTTTGAAAATTGAACAAAATTTTTAACGTTTAAATGTTCATACCATTCATGCAACAATTTCAATTTATTACTTTTTATCATGTTTACTTCATGTGAGGTAATACAGTGTGCTTTCAACACATAAAATTTGTTTATCAAAAGTACTTTCAAAAACTGCACATTATTTAAATATAAGCTTGCACAAGAATTATCAAAAACAATATTAAAGTTCATTTCTGTCAAACATCTAACTGAAATTAAATTTCTAATCATTAAAGGAGCATAATAAACATTTGTAAGTGTTACCTGCTTTGTTGTACCACCCGATTTTACCTCCAAGGAAATATCTCCAACACCTTTCATTTCGACCGATCCTGCAATGCTGGCCTTGCTACTCATACACCTAAAATTAGAAAACAAAGTTTTTTTATCATTGCAAAAACAATCTGTAGCTGCAGAGTCCAACAAAAATTCTGTGCAGGCATCTTCGGTAACTAAGGCTGCTACAAAATGGGCACCTCTCGATTCAATCCGGGAACATCCTTGCTTTTGATTTACTTTCTGACGGCTGCCTCTGCAGGAAAAGTTAGGAATATATCGTTTACAGTCTCTCATTAGATGACCTTGTAATCCACCAGGGTTGGGTTTTTGATGTCAAAAAAGAGTTTTTGACATGACAAAGGTTTAAACCGGTTAAAACCATAAAAAACCTGTCAAAAACCCAGAGTCACAATCTGCTGTGGTGCATTAGAGTTTGTTTAGGAAACAAATTTTAAAACTAGTAACAGTTGCCATACATTATGTTGACATTTAATTACATTATAGTTAATTAGCAGGTCTTAAAATATTTTTAATTAGTAAAAATTAAGGTAAAAATGACAATTTCAAATCTCAGAAATTTTATCTCAAAATGGACATGCAGAAATATTTACCCAAAAATTTTGTTAAAATATCTTGTCTATTTATTATTATTGTTTTAATACTTAAAAAATGTAAAGTTATTTAGTGTGCATTTTGACATAGTTAATATTTATAAGGAAGAACTTAAGTGTTACAAATGCAGGATTTTCAAAAGTGTCAAACTTAATACATGTGTTTAATATATATATTTTTTAATGCTATACACATTATATACATAGTATTCGGTAGATTAATTTGAATTTAAATATAATGCATATTTATTATATTTATGATTATTACGCATCATTATAAACCATTTTTATGTCTAACCCCCTCCCCTCCCTAACACACACACATTAATAGTTCTACAAATACAAATGTTTACTTTGAAAGCAAGATAAGACAAGAAGTAATTTTTCAACAACTGAATACTTAAGATATTTAAAAAAAAAATTATAGTATTCAGTGGAAAAAACAAATTCATATAACTATTTGTATAAGCTTATTTTTCTGGGTAGTAAATAAATAGGCTGAATATTGTAAATAGATATTCAGATATTATAGAAAAGAGTTAATTTTTTATTATCTTTATGTTAGTTAAAAATTCCAAAAATGACTGACGATTTAAAATTTACTGATTTTTCTGAAAAGCTAACTAACAATTGTAAAAGTCAAAACAGAAAAAATATTACACTGATCTATGAAATACTTCTATAGCACAAAATATTATGTAGTTTTTATTATTATTATTATCTAATTAAATACACAATTAAAAAAAAACATTTATTAAATATTTCCAGTTAATTTGATTACATAATCAAAATCAATCCAAATGAAAGTTATCAAAGTAGAAATTTAGTTCAATAATCAAATTCATTTGCCTGCATAGCATACAGTAGCACATAACCAATTTTGAACATTTTTCTGTTCCTAATCAATTATGGGGTTTTGAATAAATTAGTCCAAAATTGGAAAACATTTGTTCTATTGCAGCAGAATTGGCAGAGCATGATAAAAATTGTTTGACTAATTCTACCAAATCAGAAATTAGATCAGACCAGACTTGACAAATTTGCATTTTTTTATAGCCTATTTTGTTTACTATTCAAAATGCTTCTCCAAAAATTTTAATTTATTTTTTCTAGGTCATATTTAGAAACATTTTCTTTATTAAAAGCAAATAAATTTTATTTAATACATGTAGATATACATATGTAAATAAATATTTTTATTTAGATATAAATATAGGTTTTTGACATTTTTGACAAGGAGGTTTTTGACATTTTTGACAAGGTTTTTGACATGACGGTTTAAACCATGGTTAACATCATCAAAAACTTGCCAACCCTGTAATCCACACTTAAAACATCTACATGATTCAGGCTTGACATGAGGATTTCCACTTGAGGATACGAGGGCATCTCAGATAATTTATTAACTTGTTTGTCATAGTAACTCTGCCAGTAGTAAAGGACGAATACCATCAACCGTGAAATCCCTATCAATCAGGCAACTGATATAACTCCATTATCAAATTTTCATAACTGGGGGGCAAATTTCCAATTACTTGATAGGCAACTTCATCAACAGGCACAACCTTCCCAACTTGTTTTAAATCCTTCACAGCTTCAAGCACTCGATTAATGTAGGTAGGACAAAATTCAATACAGGCATGGGTGGGTTCATGTTGCTTATCGTTGGAAAGGTTCTGGCCTGGGCTATCCACATCTGTGTATCTCTTCATAATATAGTTCAATTTTCAATCTCCAGGGGTATTTTTAAGCATTGTCAGCTTTTGTGTGTTACTCCCCTTTGTACTACATCATTTTAAAGGTTTTGACTTGTAGACTTCAAATATATTCTTATGTTCTATTTTTTTTTACCTACCCTGCCAGTAGAGGGGATTTTCAAGCATTTTTTGGCTTTTGCCCATTTTTCTTTTTGTATTATATCATTTTATAGATCTTTACCTTTTCACCTTTTATGATTCCACCCTTTTTAAGTCAAATTTTAACCACATTAGAGCTTTCCGCCTTGCTTTAAAATAATAAGACACTATTTGTAACCTTTTTTTTTTTATGTCTTAATAAATGTGTGCCATCCTGCCTCTGGTGCCCTTTTTTTCTCTCTCATGGACTTATTGTTCCTATACCTCGGGGTTGGTATTCCATGAGTGGGTGATTTCGTTCTCCTGTGGGCCACCCCCTGAATTCAATTCTAGGTTAAATCGTTATACTTTCATTTAGAAGCCAGGTTATTTGTGTTATTAGTTTATTATATTGTATTTTTCACATTCGCTCATTCATATCTCTCTTCCCCCCCCCCCCCCACCTCACCAATCTTAATTTACAGGGCTGTTCAAAAATATGCCTACAATTTTATAAATATCCAATTCTTGAACTATTTTATAGTAAATCCGCTCTTTGAAACCTTGATAAAAGATACATTTGGGGTCGCCCTTCAGTCCCTTTGGAATTTACCTGCCTTCCCGGAGGGGAGGGGGGAGGGTACACTTTTTGTTTCTTCTAAATCATCATGTATAACATATCGTTGGAAAGCTTTTAATCTCCTCTTTTTTTCAGTCCCTACCCCTCTTTCCACCAACTTAGTTACACGCTCTTGGCACTTTTTAGCTCACAGGCTGTAAAAGCCCGAGAACTTATGTGCCCACCGGTTCTGTATGTACATACATACATATGCTCATAACGCGATAATGCTTGATAAAAAATATCTGATTTGCTTCCAATTTTTAATTATTCTGATACGGCGCTTCCTTGATTAATTTTGGGACTTCATTGGATAAGTATAAAGATGGAGAATAATGGGAAGCTATTCTCCCTTAATTTAGATAAATGGTTTTTCATGCAAAATTATCAAATCTCATTCAAAATTCAAATATAGCATCATTCTGATGAGGTGCCTCTATGATTAGTTTTGGGTGTTCATTAGTTAAATTTAAAGGGAGGAACAGCTGGTAACGCTCTTAATTTTAAGTAAATGAGTTATTCAGGCATAATTTACCAATTTTCTTCAAAGTTTGGATACAGGTTCATTCTACTAAGATGCTTTCCCAATTTTTTTGGGGTGTTCATTAGTTATGTACAAAGGAGAGCTCAGGGAGAGAAGGTGTACTCCTCTTAATTTACGTAAATAGGTTTTTTGTGCAGAATTAACTGATTTGCTGCCCGATGATCGATTATGCGTTGCCTAACCATTAGGGGTTTAGTTGTCCATTAATTCAAACTAGGTTCACTTCCGACTTCTTTGGATAATCGACGCTTTACTGTATTTTTATTTATTTGTTAACCAGAAAAAAGTATGTTGTTTCATTGTTAATGATTCTTAGGATAACAACTTTTTTTTGTGTTAAATGCTGAAAATTTTGTAAATTTTAAAAAAGAATGATATTTATAAGCTGTAAATGAGGTGAGGAGATATGTATTTTAAAAAGGGAAAGAAATTTTAGTTACATATATTATTTTAAGCAGAATTTCTACTATTAAATTGGGGGATAATTAATAATTAGCATGTGCTAATTGTGCAATTAAATCATCACAACTATTTTAAAAGAAGATTTGCCATATTTGCATTTCCCACACCCTTATAGGAGCCTCTAAAAAGACTGAAAAAAAAAAAAAAAACAATTAACTTTTTAAGTAAATTTAGAGCTTTCAAAATTTTGCTTATATATATGCGAATTTTTAAGAGGAATGACATTTATAGGAAGTAAGTCCCCTTTTGTTTGGGTGAAGGAATAACTTGAAAATACATGTGTTTCGTACGAAAAAAAAATTCATTTCTCCTTTTTATTTTTTTATCTGACCGAGATCTTCCTTTAAAAAAAATAATAATAAATATAATAAAAATTATTATTAAAATTACATCTTCAAAATAATAAAAGACAAATCCTTATTATTAAACTCTAAATTCTGCAAGAGCTTACTTCTGTGCCTCCCTAAATGGGAATGAGAGTTGGGAGGCCATAGTTGCCGCTCTGCTGATTCGCCAAGCTCTAGAATTGTTGATTTTGAGCTTATCTGTGTGAATCTGAAAATATCGAAATATCGATTCTAGAATGTAGAAATCAATTCTTATTATGATTGATGCCGCTGTATACGATGTCGATTTTAATCGATTCTCAATATTTCCAGAATCGCTCATCACTACTCAAAGCTAATTTTACTCAAATTTTAAGAAGTTAAAATACAATAAACCCGATAAGAGAATTTTCATCAAAACTGAATTTGAATGAGAATTGCACCAAATTAGTAAGCTATAGCCAAGTTGGCATTATTTATGTATATATATACATACATATATATATATATATATATACATACAAATATATATATATATACATACATATATATATATATTGCACACACTATACACCCAAAATCTCATAGAAGACTGTCAATTAACTGAAAAAGTATGAATATCTTTTAGATAACACTGTCAAAACTAATGTAGCAAAAGCTTTCAAACTTTAGATTATGATTATGTGGCTTATTATAATAAATTGTGTGTATTCCTATGAGGATAGCATGCATATTTTTAGAGAAATTAAGGTTTTCATCAAAACCATCCCAAATTGTGCCAAGTTTTTTGCTTATAATTTGCCTAATTTTTAATATAAAAAAGATGTTCTTTTCAGAAATCATGACAAACAACATTGTACACAATACCCTGTAATTAGAATTTATAAATAATAATTGTAGTATGAATACTGAGCAGGTACTACATAATTTTTCACTGTGCATGCATGAAAGCAATCAAAATATAATTAGCATAATGTGTTTACTAAATGCATAGACCAACTTAAATAAGTCTAAAAAAGATGCCTAGAAAATTCTAAAAATTATCGTCGATAGAATAAGCTCAAAAGGAAGCAAAAAAATGAGGGGCTGTATCCATATATCTATTGATTAGTGTCATGTCAGCATACATAATATTGCATGTATTATTATATTTGGATATAGCCCCTCATCTTTTTGCTTTATTTTGGGAAAAACAAATTTTGAGCTTATTCTATCGACAATAATTTTCAGAATTTTCAAGCTGTGTTTTCTAGACTTTTACAGAAGTTGCTCTATGCATTTAGCTAATACAATTTACATTTTGATTGCTTTTACAAATGTGCAGTGCAAAATTATTTAATAAACTTGCTCATTATTCATAGATTTTTTTTTTTTTTTTTTTTTTTTTTAATTCTGATTACAAAATATAGTGTAGAATGTTATTTCTTTTTTTTTCTGAAAAGAACATTTTTTTTTATGTTAAGAACTCTGCAAATTATAAGGAAAAAACTTGGCAAAAATTGACTGTTTTTATAAAAACCTTATACATGCTACAAACATAAAAATGAATGCATTTATTATGATAAGCCATTTAATCATAATCTACAGTTTGAATGCTTTTGTTACGTTAATTTAGACAGGGTTACCCAAAATATATTCATCCTTTTTCAACTTGTTGATGGTCCCCTATGGGATTTTGGGAAAAAAATCTTCATGGAAATATGACTTGTATTATTTTGTTTACACACTTGGAGTTTCAGGATAATTCCTCATGCATTTTTCTAAATATTTAAACAAGATGTCAAAAATTGCAAGTGGCCAGTCATTTTTGGCCATATATAGTTAGGGATGCCACTCAGAAAATAACAAGAAAGAGGAAATTATGCTTAAAATAAAATTTACGACATTTTTCACAACATTTATCCATGAATTTTGTGAACTATATTGTTTATAATAAACTAAATAAAGAATTAAATTATATACAGTCGAGTCTCTATATAACAAAATCCACCATTCCAGTAAAAAATTCGTTATATAGAGAAATTCGACGTATAGAGAATGATGTTAAAAATCATATTTAACGTGTGAAATTTGAACTAATGTTATTTTTTATCTTTTGAATTAAGAATTTGAAATGCTTAAAAGTAAATATTAGCCTAACATTTTATTTCTTAATTATTTAAGCTGTTTCAAAAATGAGAACAGACATTTATTTGAAAGCTTAATGAAAATCAAATAAAGAAGACTTGCATTAATTTCAGACGAAGAAATCTGTAATTTTTTGTTATTTTGATTTTAAAATTGTTATGCTCTCAAAAAAAAAAAAAAAAGGCTCAAATTTTACCAAGGAATGAAAAATTGTAGTTAACATTTTCCTCCATTTGAAGACCCCTCTTATGTGCCCCTCATTGATTCCTCTCTTACATGTGTATCAATCCAGTTGACACTGTTTTGAGAAGGATGTGAAAAGGTGTGAGGGAGATGGGATAAATTCGTTGGATTTGAAGAACAAGGCAAGAAGTAATGTAAAAAAAAAAAAAAAAAAAAAAACTCAGCACTGACAATAAATCAAAAATAAGTGATGGGAAATTGATTCCGTATGATTTCGAAGCTTTTTAAAACAGAATAAATTAAGGCCAAAGATATTTCGCTATATAGAGATTGTTTTAATGTAATCATGCGATAAGGGGGCCATTCCTACTAAAAATTCATTCTATAGAGAAATTCGATGTATGGAGTTTCGTTATAGAGAGACTCGACTGTATATATATTTATTTTTAAAGCAATTTTTTTGGGGGGGGGGGGGGACATTTAACAATTTATTACAGTAAAAAAAAGATGAATGTTTCTTCATTTCACAGTATTTTTCATAAATTAAGGTAATACAGCAAAGGGTTCAGTGAGGAATTTTATGTATTGCATCTTTTTAAATCGATTTCAGTAACCCAGCTACAGATTTGATGATTATTCCATAAGTAAATAGCATAAATTTGCAAGTTTTTTTAAATCGTTTTTGGAGAATCGCTGTTTTATTTCTTTATCGTTTGACAAAAATCGAAGCTTTGTTCTGCGATCATTTGACGATAATTGAAGTTTTTTCACGATCGTTTGACGAAAATCGAAGTTTTGTTTCGCGATCGTTTGACAAAAATCGTTGTTTTGTTTTGCAATGGTTTGACAAAAATCAGCATTTTATTTCGTGAATGTTTGACGAAAATCGCTGTTTTATATTGCGACTGTTAGACAAAAATCGCCGTTTTATTTTGCGATCTTTTGACAAAAATCCCCATTATATTTCGTGATCTATTGACGAAAATCGCCGTTGTATATTGCGATCGTGTAATGAAAATCATCCTAATATATCGCGATTAACGAAAATAGCTGTAATATTTCACGATCGTTTAACAAAAATAGCTGTCATCCTTTGCAATCATTTAACGAAAATTGCTGTTATATTTCATGATCATTTAACGAAAGTTGTCGTTTTATTTTGCAATCTTTAGATGAAAATCGCTTTTATATTTTGCGATCCTTTAACGAAAATCTCTTTTATATTTCGCAATCGTTTTATGAAAATCACTGTTATGTTTCGCGATCTTTTAACAAAAATCGCTGTCATTTTTGCGATCATCTGACGAAATTCTCTATTTTATTTCGCAATCGTTCAGTGAAAATCGTTATTTTATTCAGCAGTTGCTTAACAAAAATCGCAAATTCTTAAAAAAAAAAAAAAAAAGCAGAAATCCACCATTTGGCAGAAAAGTGGCATCCCTGTATAGTGTACGGCAACATTTAGATGGAAGGTGATTATGGGGGTCATGATCAGTGAAAATGTACCAAAATATTCTGGAAGTTCTTTCCTCCAGACAGCTGCAATAGGTAGCATTTTAGGTGCATTCGTAATTATGTAAATACGTAGCACCTATAGTGGTCGTTCCGTCCGTCCATCTGTCCACATATAACAATGCAAAAACTACCCAACTGAATAGTGTGAAATTTAAAATACATAATTATTACATAATTTTGTCGAGTCATTTCAAATTTTATGAAAATCGGATGCATAGATCAATTACAGGGGCAATCAAAAGTATTCCGTTACATTACGGTCAATGGGGAAAAAAGTTTCAAATGCATTTTAATCGTTTGAAATTTAAAATACATAATTATTATATAATTTTGTCGAGTTATTTCAAATTATTTGATAATTGAATGCATAGATGAATTACAGGGGCAATCAAAAGTATTCAATTACATTATAGTCAATGGGAAAAAAGTTTCAAATGTATTTTATACATTTGAAATTTAGTATACATAATTATTACATAATTTTGTTGAGTTATTTCAAATTTTATGAAAATTGGATGCATAGATCAATTACAGGGACAATCAAAAGTATTCCGTTACATTACAATCAATGGGGAAAAATGTTTCAAATGCATTTTAATGATGTTACACTCATTCGAAATTAATAAAATTTATATGCAGCTATAAAGTACATATTATAATATACATTTTACATAACATGTAGTACAACATGTAGTGCAAAGAACATTTATTATTGATTTACAAGGCCACACAAAAGCATTCCATTACATAATGGTATAGGATGAACATTGTTTGATGAGCGTTTTAATTGTAATTCACTATTTACAATTTTATGAGATTGATATATGAGAGTAATATTTTTAAAACTTCGTTATCGTACGAACAAACCTCATTTGCTATGCTTCACGTGCAATTTCTAACTTGTTACTTTTTGTAATGAAAGCTACCAAAAAGGATTGGAAGATAAATTTACTCAATTCACTGATAATCTAGCCACTATGTAGCTGTTGCAAAATGGCTATTGACCTTTCTACAGCTCAGACACAGTTTTTCATATTTCCTGAAAAAAAAAAAAGCTTTTTAAGTTATACCATTTTTGAAGAAACGGTGCAATTTGTTGAACTAGGGGGAAATTTCCTTTGCAAAAGATACAAAGAAGTGGTTTGAAGATAATGGTTTCCACATTTCATTGATCCGGCCAATAATCTGTACCTAAATCCCATGGAGAATGTTTGGGCTATTATAGTGCTCAACGTCTACCAAAATAATTATAAAATAGTCCAATGTAGCATAAAAAGCATAATTAAAAGCTGTTATTGGTGAGTCATAGTATGTTTTGTCATCTTATGGCTCAAACCCTTGTAAGGTCTATGCTATAATGCTGTGTGGTAGCATAATTGACATGATATAGTATTCTTATAATTTAAAAAAATCTGTTCTGTTTTTATTGCATATCCGATGCAGTTTATTATATGCAAATAATATTTGTTTTAAATTTTTTTTTTTTTTTTTTTTTTTTTTTTTGTATTGCACAGATTTACTTTGATAAAATTCATTTCTATTGTTTGTATGTGAATTAATATAATTATATTTATTTAATGAAAACATTTATTTCTATTTTCTTGTACTGTGGTGTATCACTGAATCCTGTATGCAATGTATCAACTTTCTTAACAAAAATTGATGCAGTTTTTTTTCCCCCTTTTGGAGCTTATTATGTAAAAAGCAAAATTAATTTTTCTGAAAAATAACTTTTTTAAATGAAAGATGAAATCCAGTTTCACAAACTAAACATTAATTTATAACTTCTGTAAGTCCTTCTGCAAAAGCTTTTCATTTCTGATGAACTACTTTTTTCCCCAAAAATAACATTTTTAAAACTAATGAAGAATGTATTTCCATGAGAAGGGATTTTGGACTTATTTTATTAAAAGAAATTTTGTGACTGAAAGAGCATAGAGTTGAACCTCCTTAACATAAACCTCAAGGGGAATCAAAATTTTGTTCATGTTAACAGTATCAAATCTTTATATTTGACTTTATAGGGGACTGTGAAAACAATTCATGTTAAAAGTAATTCACATTAAGCGTGTTCATGTTAACGAGGTTTGACTGTATTTTATTAAATGGACTCTAAATAGCTCAAATTTTTTCTAGAAGAATCCCCTTCTAATAAATAATTTTTAAAAACTGGTTTGAGGTAATTTTTGGTTAAAAAGGTGCCAGTGTAATATTTTCATGTATATATGTAATATATAAATATTTATATATGAATATATTACACAGGCACCCGACTAACCAACAAGTACCCTGATTTGTAGTTTTCACACTTGACTAACACTTTTTGACTGACTCACATTGTTATGATTAGGGAGTCAGACTGACTCATAAAAGTTTCAAGTGAAACACATACTGTGGAAATTATAATAAAAAATAACAAACAAAAAATGTGGCAATAATTAGATTACTATAGTTCAGTCATCATGGACAATATTGGTTTACAGTTTTGTTTGGAGCCTAAAAAACTTTTGGGTAATTTTGTAATAATCATTTTAGTTGAAGTTAATCTATTAAAAATTTTTAGTATAATAATAATCTAGTCCAGCGGTTCCCAACCAAGAGTACCACTGACCGTGTTGCTGTCATGCAAGTAGTACATGAAAATATTGGTAATGGCAGAAATCACAAAAATGTTACAAATGACAATGTAATTTGTATCAATTTGTTATATGATTGTGATAAGAAGGTTAATACTGATTTTTTTTAAAACATATGTTTACATTATTTACAGGGATGGGATGCCACTCAGAAAATAACAAAAAAGAGGAAATTATGCATAAAGTAAAATTTACGACTTTTTTCATAACATTTATGCGTGAATTTTGTAAACTATATTGTTTATAATAAACTAAATAAAGAATTACAGCCTTTTTTTTTTTTTTTTTTTTTTTTTTGTAAACTTTTAATTTGTAAGAGTAAATTAAAATGATTTTTCTTTAGTTCACAGTATTTTACATCAATTAAGGTAACCCAGCAATAGGTCCAGTGAGGAATTTTATGTATCACATCATTTCAAATCAATAAGAAACCCAGCAATAGATTCGATGGTTATTCCACAAGTAAATAGCAAAAATTTGCAGTTTTTTTTTTCCATTTGATGAAAGTAGCGCTTTATTTCATGATCGTTAGATGAAATTCGCTGTTTTATTTCATGATTGTTTGACGAAAATCAGTTTTAAACTGCGATCGTTTGATGAAAATTGCCTTATACACAACGATCATTTGGCAAAAATCGCTGTTTTACATACAGTTGGCAAAAAAAGTATTTGTACACTTCATTTTTTTAAATTATAATGAAATTAAACAAAAGATTTAAGCAAAAAATACTGTAATACATTAATTTAATGCATTATAATATTATAGAAGCAAAAACAAAATTAAACGAATCTATTTTTTGCATTATAATAAACAAATATACAAAAATATAATGCAAAAAAAGTAATTATACACTATATTAATGTAATATAATTAATGAAAATTTAGTAAAATGATACAAATTAATATTTTGTGCGAATTCATTTAGCGTTTATGACTACTTCTAGATGGTGTGACATAGATTCCACCAACTTTTTTGTAGCGGTTTGGTTAATTTTATTCCATGACACAATAAGAGCTTCTTTAAAGCTGTTTTTTACTGATACATATATATTTTTTTTTTTTTTTTTTTTTTTTTGGATTTTTGCATCCAATAGCATCTACAAATTTTCTATTGGATTCAAGTCTAGAGATTTTAGAAGAGTTACCAGTCGTCTTCGAGTATTGTAGTAACCATATGCTGGTGATCACAGCAGTATGCTTTGGTCGTTATCCTGCAGAAAGCGAAAAGCTTCCTCTAATCATAATTTCTCAGTACGGTTTAATAAATTATGCCGCGACACGTCAATGAATGTTAAACCTGTCCTTCTATTGTCAATAAATTTTAAATGTCCTGCTCCATTAGAAGCTATACACCCCAAAATCATAATATTCCCCCACCATGCTTGATAATTTGAAGTATATGTTTTGGATCTAGAACAGTTTTTTTTTTACACCAATTTTTTCGAATGCTTGGTGGTAAGACAATTCCGAATTTTCCCTCATCAGAAAAAATTACTGTATTCCAAAAATCCAATGATTCACTTCTGTATGCGAAAGCGAATACTATGCGTTTTTGCCTATTTGTTTCGCTGATGAATGGATTTTTCCTTGAGGTTCTTCCTTTTAAATCTGCATTGAGAAGAATATTTCTTATTGTTTGAAGTATTACTCTGATGCGAGAAGATGTCGCAAGGTCTCCAGCAAATTTTTGGACTGAACGCATAGGCAGGGCTCCCAACAGATTTTAGGTCGCAAAAAGGGGGAAAGGGGACCATTTTTCTTTAAAAAGGGGACTTTGGGGGACCATTTTTCTTTAAAAAGGGGACTTTGGGGGACCATTTTTTTTAAAAAGAGGGGACTTTGGGGGACCTTTTTTTAAAAAAAGAGGGGACTTTGGGGGACCTTTTTTTAAAAAAAGGAGATTTTTTTTTGGGGGGGGGGGGGCATTTATTTTTACTAAATATGTTAGCAATTTTTTTTAACATTACAGTAAACTTGTTAGTTAACTTTATAAGGATATCATTAAATAATTTCAAATATTGTTGCAGAAATTGTACAATTATATTTGAATACAATTAAATATTCTACTGCAAGAAGTGAAAAAGTAGTTTAACACTTACCTTGAAAATTTTCTTTTAAAAGAGCCTGTACTTGTAATTCAAAGTCTTGATTTTTTTAATATTTACAATAGCAAACTGATTTTCATTAAAATAAAAAGTAATCTTAGCTAAAATGTATCTAACAAATTTATTATCACAATATATTTAGCCATTAAGTATTTAAGGCAAAAATTTCTTGAAATGCTTGAAATAAAAAACAATCTGTTCTAAAATGTCACAATTTTGTAAAGATCAAATATTTACAAAAAAAAAAAAAAAAAAAAAAAAAAAAAAAATGAAAAATGAAAAAAAGAGAAGCGTTTATAAAATAACTATATACAAAACACCAAGCAATTCCAAAATGTTACTGAAAAACTGATTCTTCTGACAAAAATACAGAGAGAGAGAGAAAAAAAAATAGTGCGTTTTGTCAGTCTGTCACGAAAAAAATATTAAAAATTTCGATAAATAATCGCCCTCCCCCCACCAAATAAATAAATAAATAAATAAATAATAATCGCAGAAAAAATATCTAATTCTGTTAAAATATCCTGAACTGAAAGGGGGGGGGGGGGAAGCAAATTTTGCAAAAAATTGTGGAGAGAAGGAAAAAAACTTTAAAAATTTCAAGATCGCCAAAAAAAAAAAAAAAAAAAAACACCTCTATTTTGTTTTCTTATTGCATTCAAAGGTTTTTCTCAAAGAAACAAAACAAACATATCAACTTCGTCAAATGTGCGCGTTAAGGTTAAAGAGCAATGTGCCACTAGATTGATCATTCTGTTGGAGAAAGAGCAGGTGTTAATAGACCGATTATCAAGTGTGTTTATCTTTTACTTCAATTAAAAGAAAACCAAGTTTCATGTTTGCTTCTTTTGTTATAAATATGTACTTGAGTGATTTTATTAGAATTAAAATATATGAAGCTTCAAGTCATAAACATATCACGCCAACTTTTTTTTTCTTTGTTTTAATGCCGTTTTTTAACTTTCCAGTTTTTGTAATAATTAAAATCTTTAATTAACCGTCAATCATTATGTAAAATTACAAGAATATATCGCAAGAATATACATAATGTCTACTTAGTTAAAAGAATTTAACTGCATTTGATAAAATTTAAAGTTACTAAAATTGAAATTGACAAAATGTCCGGATTTTAAAGATTTCCGGAATTTGAATGCCCGGAGTTTTGAGGTTCAAATGCACCGGACAAAGTCTTAAAAATCCGACATCCGAAATTCGGAAATCAAACAAAGTCCGGACGTTTTGCTAACTATTTTTATTATTTTTTTTAATATACATTTTAAAAAAGCATTTTTAAATTAGGAATTTTTAAAACCGGAACTAAAACCTCTCTACTCTTAAAATTAATTTTAAAGAATAAAGATATTCATACTTTTTTCATACCACACGTCTGGTTTCGGCAAAATGATCTTACGATCTGTTCTTCCGTAATGCCCGCGATCCAGTGTTGAATTCATGGGAGGAGGGGGGGGGGTATTCCTGCTCAGAGCAATGAAATTTCCCCACTGGCAGATTTGAGTTTATGTTTTGAATAGTCAAAAAGTACAAGCCCCCCCCCCCCCCCAGAGTCGCAGAAATTCCTACAAAAAAAAAAAAAAAAAAAAAAAAAAGTCTGAATGCAACATTGCGCGACACCCGCATCAATGCGGCCGTGATGATTCACAACCATTATTTTTTTTCTTATTTAACTATTCAAATTTTATTCTTTTAAATATATAAAAGACTCCGTTAATGTGTTAACAAATTTACATTGCTTAGGTGCGGAAAAAAAAATCTGTTAAGATAGTTTAAAGCAAACAAAACAAGAAATGGAATGAAAAACCAACATTCCCCCCCACACACACACTTAAAGCTTTAAAAAAAAAAAAAAAAAAAAAAAAAAAAATCCATATTTCTTAAGTAAATCGACAGATTTCTTTCAAATTTTCAACAGGTTGTAATAATAGTAAATTAGGCAGTTTAACAAAATTTTATTAAAATATAACTAGTTAATAAAAAGTTCCAACGCCTGCTGAAAATGCCCAATTAACAGAAGCTGCCAAGAAAAAAATAACCATCTGTGGTTTGTTTACGTTTTTTTTTTCCCCCCACCTCATTAAGTGAAATCCGAAGTCGAATATTGACGCAATCAGATCATTTTCTTTAGGTGGATAATATGTTTTGCCATGCAAAGTAATCAAGGATAGATTTATTATTTCTTTTTAGCTAACGATTTTGGGGGGAAAAAAAAAACTACCGGACAGGAACTGAAGTTCGTTTATATAATAAAAGAGAAAGGTTATCGCCGAAAAATCGAAAATGATGAAGCAGCGCAAAATAACTGACATGTTCAGTGTAAAATGCACAAAGAAAAATTAAGTTTGTTATCAAAATTTGACGCATTGGCTAGTTTTTATTTACTTTATATATATAAACTCCGAAATACCTACTTTTGTTTTATTATTTTTAAGTGGAGGTAATGATTTTTGATTGGTTGCCGAGTTTAAAACCTAATAGCAGAAAGCTATAACTTAGCGAACATTCCACTTTTGGAGAGAAAATGTGAATGTTTTTCCACACCCCCTAAAGAAAAACAGATGAACGCAACTCCAATGTTTATTACTTTCTTCTATCTTCAATAGAAGAAAGTATTGTAATCGAAATTTTTTTCGACTTCCGGTTTTCGACGGATTTACACGTTTTAGGGGTCAGAGATTCCAAAAAACATGTTTTTACAAAATGTCTGTCTGTCCGTCTGTGTGTCTGTATGTCGCCATTCTACCATCAAAAAGTGTATGAAATTATGCATAGAATTGAACCAAATTTTTTGTGAATGTTTTTGGCTGTGGCAAGCAGGTCCTCCTTCAGTTTTGAAATATTCCGCCGGAAGGGGGCGCTGCAATCGCGATTTTTGTGCCATTTTCAATATTGTACCGACCAAAAGTATATGAAGTTATGCATCGAATTGAACCAAATTTTTTGTATATGTGTATGACTATGGCTACTTGATCCTCCCTGAACTTGAAAAAAATCCACCGGAAGGGGGCGCTGCAATCGCCATTTATGTGCCGTTTTCAATATTGTACCGACCAAAAGTATATGAAGTTATGCATCGAATTGAACCAATTTTTTTGTGTACATGTATGACTATGGCTAGTTGGTCCTCCCTGAATTTGAAAAAAATCCGTCGGAAGGGGGCGCTGCAATCGCGATTTTTGCGCCATTTTCAATATTGTACCGACCAAAAGTACATGAAGTTATGCATCGAATTGAACGAAATTTTTTGTGTAAATGTATGGCTATGGCTAGTTGGATCGCCCTGAATCTGAAAAAAATCCACCGGAAGGGGGCGCTGCAATACCGAATTTTATGCCATTTCCAATATTGCACCACATAAAAGTGTAGGAAGTTAGTTCTAGAACTGAACTAAACATTTTGTATATGATTATTTTTTGGTAAGGCAAGTAGGTCCTCCCTGAATTTGAAAAAAAAAATTTGCTTATCATTCTATTGTCCATCGGCTCGTACAGGGACGGAAATTCGTTTTTACTCCGATTAATTGATTGAAGCAGAAATTTAAGATGAAAATCAAAGTTGGTAAGGTATTGAATTAAAATTATTAAAGCATTGAAATGAGTAACTCTTTTTTTTTAAATATTAAAATGTATGTATGAGATAGAAGAAAGTTTTGGGATTGGCACATCCAACTAGATTTTTTTTCAGATAGGAGAAAATTAATATTAATTAAAATAAATTTGAAAGCAATGCATCTTTAAAAGTTTAATTTACTACTCTTGTGGAATTATTATAGTTAGAAAATAATATATTTTTTTTCAATCATGAAATTAATAAATCTTGATTACAATTTTAAAAGAATGAAAACGGAATTTCGCGAAAGTAAAAAAGTTATTTCGCAAAAATTAAAAAGGTATCCCTTTGTCTCTCTCCAGAAGGGTATCTACATCTTACGATGCAAATATGGAAAAAGAAAGTGCGATCTGCATAGTTTATTTCGTTAATGTAAGAAGCATGCTTGTCAAAACATGCTTGTCTTAAATAAAGAAAAACAATACTTTGATCACGCTTTTTCTTCTGGTTTTTTTTTCTTTCTTTTTCATCAACAATAAGAATCCATGAGACTAATTAATCCAATTGCAGCCTATTGTCACTGAAATAAGGTACTTAAAAAAGTAAAAGCACCTGCGAACGGGTCACGTGAACATATTGGGATGAAACGGTAACGATTCCAATCACAAGAAAAGGAGGATTAATGAAACCACAATATGATGAGTGGCCGGTTCCATTTGACTTCAAAACGCTAATTGATTGCTTACTAGGGAGGGGGTGGAAGTGTTCTTTATTTTCATGCCTTAAAGAAAGTGTGAATTTAGATATTGAAGGAACATAAAACATCAGCATGCAGTACAATTTTGCCGTTTTCTAAAAAAAAAATATTTTTTTGTTTTTTAAATGATTTCTTCGTTTTTTAGTCATTAAAAGCGGACTAAGCGGACCAAAACAGATAAAAGCGGACCAAAGCGGACCTTTTTCTAAAAAGCGGACTTTTGCGGGAAAAAGGGGACCATTTGGGAGCCCTGCATAGGATTTTTTAAAGCTTTTTTAACACCACTCCCCTTTTTCCCTCATTGTTAGTTTGCTGAGAATCCTGGTTTTCATTGAATTTCGATGCATCTAATTTATTCATACTTTCTCACTATGTATCCAATAGTTGTAAATGGTAATTTAATAGCTTTTACAAATTCTTGTTGAGAGTTTCAATTTTTATTATGCTCAATAATAGGATTTCATATATCTAGAGGTACCTCTCTAGTTTTAGGTTCTATTCTCAATTCTTCAAGAGCAAATTAGATTAAATGTCAGACAAATATAATATGAAGTTAAAAATTATTAACAGCTTCTGTATAAGTAGTCCTTTTAACCATAAACACTATAAAACACAGTACATATCAGGATGGAGAAATAAATGTACAAATACTTTTTTTGCAAGAAATTTTTAAACTTTTCCTATTAGAAAATTATGTTACATCTTTATCGAAATTTTCTGTTGTGTAATTTAAAACGCACGGTAAACAGATTGTATTAAAGCTATTTTTGACAAAATATCTGTTTTTATTTAGTTAAAAATTAAACATTTTAGCGTGTACAAATAATTTTTTTTACAACTGTAGCAATCGTTTGACGAAAATCTCCATTTCACATCGCGATTGTTTGACGAAAATCGCCGTTTCACACCATGATCATTTGACAAAGATCGCCGTTTCACACCATGATCATTTGACAAAGATCGCCGTTTCGTTTCACGATCATTTGACGGAAATTGCTGTTTTATATCACGAGCATTTGATAAAAATTGCTGTTTTATTTTCCAATCTTTCGACAAAAATCACCGTTATATTTCGCGACCACTTAATAAAAAAGTCATATTTCACGATCGTTTGACGAAAAATGCTGCGTAATTTTTCTATCATTTGATGAGAACTCCTGTTTTATTTTGTGATCGTTCGACGAAAATCGTTGCTTTATTTCATGATCGCTTAACAAAAATTGCGAACTCTTAAAAATAAAAAAAAAGCAGAAATCTGCCATTTAGTGGAAAAGTGGCATCCCTGTATTTAGTTGAGTGGAGGAGGGTAAGGGATGCGTGTTTATGAGAAGTGGGGGTACTCAGAAATGAAATGACAAAGAAATACATAAGGGAGGAAAAAAAAAAAGTTGGAAAGTGCTGGTCTTAGCCTATTGTGTTTTATATCTTTCATAACAGAACCATTTTTCTCTACTTTTTCTTTTATTTATTTTTTTTTTTTCTTTTTATAGAACAGCCAAAAGATACTCCAGCTAAAGCTGTAGAAGAAATCACTTATAAGCCGAAACTTATGACATTTGAGATGGAGATAATGGAAGAAGCAGGAATAAAAGAAGATAGAAAACCTAGTAAAACATATTGGTACTGATAATCCGCGTATTTAAAACACTCTATGTAAAGTAATTTGTATTAAGTTTTCTATCTTTTAGCATTAAATATTCATCGAAATTGAGTTATTCCTTTCTAATAATATCATATTATTAACAAAGTTAAAAGTGCAATTCAAGAAGTTTAGTATCTACTTGTTTTTAAAGAATTCTGTGTTTCTATAATAATAGACATTTGCATATTGTTTTAAAAAATATTCCTGATGATAAAATTTCAGGTTTTAATTAGCAATCCTAAAATTTTATCTGTTTATTACTATGTGGCATATTTATTGAAATTTGTACATTAAACTATGTTTCTGCATGAAAGCAGACCCAATGTTTATTTTGCCTACTAGTATATAAATCATCAGTACCCCATCAAAAATGACGAAATTTTGTTTATATATTATATATAAATCCTTCTGTAAACAAAATGTGTGTTGTCATTTAAAAGCTGGAGAATAGGTTACTTCTATATGAGAGAAGTGTAGTGTTGTACAGAAAAAAAGGACTTGCTTTGTTCAGAAAAAAAAAAAAAAAAAATAGAAAAATTGAGCTAGTTTTTTAGAATTCCTAATAAAATTTGCAATAGTTTATCAAAATCTATTGAATTTTGCATTTCTCTTCCCCTCCATCACCTGACAAAATTATTTTTTTCCCAATTTATCGACTGAAAAATTTTACTATTTTTTTCTCATGATTGAATACTGAATTTTATGTGTCGTCGTCGTCCCTTCCCCGACGCCATCAGTTGATGAATTTCACAATACTGCTGAATCCAGATAATGAATCAAACAAACAGTCAAAATTTGCATATTGAATGGATTTAGTCGAGTTTCGAAGAATTAAAAAAAAAAAATTGTCGAACCACTAATAGAAATAATTATTGAAAAAAAAAGAATAGAAGGTAAAACCCTTTCTTTCCTTGCTATTAAGAAAGTAATAATTAGTATGGTGTTCAATTAGCCAGTTTTGTTAGCATTTTCAAACAGCTGAAATAATAATTTAGGCTGTGTACCAGATTTTTTGTTAAAGAAAAAAATATATACAGCCTCATAAAGCACATTATTAGATCCACTGAGGAAAAAATTGACTATGAAAAAAATACCTAATGAAGCAAAACTGAGAAAAAAGCATATTTTAAACTTTTTTTCCCCAACAATATTATTCCATTTTATACTTATGTATTAGAATATGCAGTTATTGTGCTTGTTTTTCGCATGAGTAGTATGGATTAGATCTCTAAATGTGAATCATATAGTGCAAAAGAACTTCTATTTTCTAAAGTCAATTTCTTCGCCAGAATAAAAAGTAAACTAGTTGGATGTATCAATCCCAAAACTTCCTTCTATCTCATACATACATTTTAATATTTTTAAAAAAATAGTTACTCATTTTAATGTTTTAAAAATTTTAATTCAATACCATACGAATTTTGGTCTTCATCTTAAATTTCTGCTTCAATCAATCACAGTAAAAACGAATTTCCGTCTCTACACGAGCTGATGAAGAATAGAATGATAGGCAGATTTTTTTCTTTTTAAAATCAGAGAGGACCTACTTGCCTTACCAAAAAATAATTATATACAAAAATTTTAGTCCAGTTCTAGGACTAACTTCATACACTTTTAGGTGGTGCAATATTGAAAATGGCATAAAATTCAATATTGCAGCACCCCCTTCCGGCACATTTATTTTCAAATTCAGAAAGGACCAACTAGCCATAGCCATACACTTACACAAAAAATTTGGTTCAATTCGATGCATAACTTTGTGTACTTTTGGTCGGTACAATATTGAAAATGGTACAAAAATTGCAATTGCAGTGCCCCGTTCCGACGGGTTTTTTTCAAATTCAGGGAGGACCAACTAGCCATAGTCATACACTTACACAAAAAATTTAGTTTAATTCGATACATAATTTCATATACTTCTGGCCAGTACAATATTGAAAATGACACAAAAATCATGATTGTAGCATCCCCTTCTGGCAGAATATTTCAAAACTGTAGGAGGACCTGCCTGCCACAGCCAGAAACATTCACAAAAAATTTGGTTCATTTCTATGCATAACTTCATACACTTTTTGATGGTAGAATGGCGACATACACAAGGACAGACAGACATTTTGTAAAAACAGGTTTTTTGGAATCTCTGACCCCTAAAATAATGGAAGTCGAAAAAAATTTTACAGAAGCTACAAGCTATTTTACAAAAAGGATGCAAAGTAGTTACATAAAAAAGAAAGACATAGCTTTCTATATGTCGAAAAAGGATAAAATGCATTTACACTTAAAACAAAAAGTGCATGGTATGGCAATCTTTAAAAAATGTTTAACAGCACTTGCAATTTTTTTTTTTTTTTTTTTTTCAAAAGGTATGGAGAGGTAACGGGCAACTCCGAGACAAATATGCATGACTATACATCAACACATACTTAAAAGAAATTCGAAGTTTTTATGATAGCTTTTTGTTAGATAATGCATTCAACAGTAATAATGTCATATACAGTTGGCAAAAAAAGTATTTGTACACTTCATTTTTTTAAATTATAATGAAATTAGACAAAAGATTTAAGCAAAAAATACTGTAATACATTAATTTAATGCATTATAATATTATAGAAGCAGAAACAAAATTAAACGAATCGATTTTTTACATTATAATAAACAAATATACAAAAATATAATGCAAAAAAAGTATTTGTACACTATATTAATGTAATATAATTAATGAAAATTTAGTAAAATGATACAAATTAATATTTTGTGCGAATTCATTTAGCGTTTATGACTACTTCTAGATAGTGTGACATAGATTCCACCAACTTTTTTGTAGTGGTCTGGTTAATGTTATTCCATGACATAATAAGAGCTTCTTTAAAACTATTCTTTACTAATACATATTTTTTTTTTCGGATTTTTGCATCCAATAGCATCTGCAAATTTTCTACTGGATTCAAGGCTAGAGATTTTAGAGGAGTTACCAGTCATCTTCGAGTATTGTCGTAAGCATGTGCTGGTGATCACAGCAGTATGCTTTGGTCACTATCCTGCAGAAAGTGAAAAGCTTCCTCTATGCATAATTTCTTGGCACAGTTTAATAAATTACGGCGCGACACATCAATGTATGTTAAACCTGTCCTTCCATTGACAAAAAACTTTAAATGTCCTGCTCCATTAGAAGCTATACACCCCAAAAGTATAATATTCTCCCCAACATGCTTCATAGTTTGAAGTATACGTTTTGGATCTAGAACACTTTTATTTTTACGCCAATTTTTTTCAAATGCTTGATGGTAAGAAAATTCCGAATTTTTCCTCATCAGAAAAAATTACTGTTTTCCAAAAATCCAATGATTTACTTCTCTATGCGAAAGCAAATACTATGCGTTTTCGCCTATTTGTTTCGCTGATGAATGGATTTTCCCTTGAGGTTCTTCCTTTTAAATCTGCATTGAGAAGAATATTTTTTATTGTTTGAGGTATTACTCTGATGCGAGAAGATGTCGCAAGGTCTCCAGCAAATTTTTGAACCGAACGCACAGGATTTTTTAAAGCTTTTTTAACAACACTCCCTTTTTCCCTCATTGTTAGTTTGCTAAGATGTCCTGGTTTTCATTGAATTTCGATTCTTTTAATTTATTCATAGTTTCTCACTATACATCCAATAGTTGTAAATGGTAATTTAATAGCTTTTACAAATTCTTGTTGCGAATTTAAATTTTTATTATGCTCAATCATAGGATTTCATATATCTAGAGGTGCCTCTCTAGTATTAGGTTCTATACTCAAATACTTCAAGAGCAAATTAGATTAAATGTCAGACAAATATAATATGAACTTCAAAATTATTAATAGCTTCTGTAAAAGTAGTCCTTTGAACCGTAAACACCATAAAAAAACAGTACATATCAGGATGGAGAAATGTACAAATACTTTTTTTGCAAGAAATTTTTAAACTTTTTCTATTAGAAAATTATTTTACATCTTTATCGAAATTTTCTGTTGTGTAATTTAAAACGCACGGTAAACAGACTGTATTAAAACTATTTTTGACAAAATATCTGTTTTTATTTATTTAAAAATAAAAAAATTTAGAGTGTACAAATACTTTTTTTGCCAACTGTATATCGATATCAAAAGACAATCTTCCCCCTTCTCCCTAAAAAGATAATGTTATATTTGCACAGCCCCTTACTAGAAATTAGGATATGTGTGTTATACAAGGTCACAGCATACATGAAAAAATGCAGTTGTAATTTGATGGAATAAATTAGTCAGTCATAAAGTGATTGTTCTTTTTTCAAGAATACATAAGAAATATGAATAGTTTTTTGTACCTATTTGTTTTTTTACAATTTTATACTCAGCATTTTCACATTCACTCGGTGAATGTGTTGAGGAAAAAATAATAAAAATTGTCAAAAAAGAAGTTTAAATAATCCAACAATTTTCCTAGCAGCAGAGGAAAAAAAAAAAAAAATTGCACTACTAATTAACTTCAAAATTTAACTGTCTTAAGTGTTCAAAATTTCATTGAGAATCAGTGGAGATATTTCTCTTTATATTTAACTTTTACTTTATTTTATAATTAAGAATTATTTTTTTTAAGAATTAAAAAACAAATATTTATAAATAAAGTATTATACAAATATTATGTATATGAATATTTATAAATGAAAACACAATTTTTTTTTAATAAAAAAAATATTGAAAAGCCCTTTTGGGAAATTAGAAACTAAAGTTTTAGATTTAGAATTAAAACATCTATGTTTTCTCATATGACAACTATATTCAAAGTTAAAATTTTGAAATACATATTCAATAATTTTTTCAGCTGTGTTTATAGCAGCTCCTGGAAGGAAATAGATAACCAAATATTAATAAAATTGATTTATGTTTTTGTAACAAGTTCTCAGAATAAATTTCTAAGTTTCTGCTTCAGTCAAGTTTATGATTACTATATTTGTGAAATATTTTAGATCAGGCCTGTTAGACCTTTCAGTTACCTAGGGCACACTTTGCCTCTTGGCACTCACTGAAGGGCGCCATTACTTACATGATTGAAAGCATGTGGCAATATTATTGCATACTACAGTGGACTCTCTCTATTGTGAACACTCATGGGGCCAATCAAAAATGTTCAAATTAAGGGTATGTTCATTATAGAGGGAGATATGAAATACATTACTACTACAAAGGTATAGGATGGCCAAGCCAGTCGTTGATTAAATGATATAGGCACTACAGGATTTTTACTATATTTCCTTTATCTTTAAGTTTTAGAAGTAAATGAACATAATTGCAGCAACCTTTAGTGATTGTTGAAATTTTTTTTTTTTTTTTTTTTTTTTTTGGCAACAGTTTCTCCGAATTCACATAATGGGAGTTCGGATTACAAAACATGTTCAGTTTACAGAGAGATGAGGTAGAAATGGTGACCAAGTAGCATTCATAATAATGGAATGTTCAGATTAGAGAGTGTTCAGAATACAGAGTGCTCATATTTTGTTAAGTCTATGTAGTTGAAACGTTGAAAGCATTTATTATGAAGGCATGGATTAGTTTTATGAAATGCATAAACACAGACAAACATGATAGTGACCAAACTATGTAGATGGTTTCAGAGAGATCGTCTGGAACTGCTTTTACAGATAGAAATCATTCTGTACTATTTATTAATTTTTCTAAGGAAAATTATAGAAAACAAAAATAAACTTTTGAAATTTCAAAAGTCAATCAAGAAAAATTAAGCCAAGCACTTTTGTCCTTTGTATAAAACAGCCAATGGACCAGAGTGATAACAGCAAAAAAGAAAAAAAAAAGACTGCTTTCATGCACATGTATCTTTAAAAAGAAAAAGGGGAAAACATTTATCTTTCTCTTAATTTTTAAGTAATAAAAAAGAGCAATTCAAACTATTACGAAGTTTAACTATCATAATTACACTACATAAACAATAACTAAAAATCCCAAAAGTATGCATGATTATATTTTCAAAGTTATGTTTCTAGACTTTAATATACAACGGCAAGCCAACAGCATGTCAAACACAGATTAAAAATATATCTGATGAATATTAATGATTTTAATGAAAACATCTTTTATAATGGAATTTTATTTCTAAATTATTCAATAACAGGAAACATTCAAAAGGGTGCCAAGAAAATCTTCAAAGGGCACCATTGCGCCTACGGGTGCTGCATTGGACAGCCCTGTTTTAGATTAATAATTGGTAAATTTGCATCATAAATTGTGTTGTGGTATTCAATATATGAATTACTGATAATTTCATTGATAAAATTATTACTAATAATTTATCTAAAAACAGGGCATAATTTTGATTATTATCATTGATTTATATATTTTTGTAATCAATTAGTTGACTTAAATTTAGAAGTACTTTTTTTTTTTCCCCTTCAAAACGTTTCTAAACCATCTTCCTTCACTTAAACTTAAAAAACCCTGATAAAACCCAAGGGTTTGTTTTCTATAAAAAAAAAGAAAAAAATAAATAAAGACATTTAAAAATTTTGGATTGTCGCTTTGTCTAAGTAGCAACATATTCACTTATGAAGAATTAAAAAATATTTGAATAATGTTCTGAAATTGGGAATATTAATGATTTTAATGAAAACATCTTTTATAATGAAATTTTATTTCTTAATTATTTAATAACAGGAAACATTCAAAAGGGCGCCAAGAAAATCTTCAAAGGGCACCATTGCGCCTACAGGTGCTGCATTGGACAGCCCTGTTTTAGATTAAAAATTGGTAAATTTGCATCATAAATTGTGTTGTGGTATTCAATATATGAATTACTGATAATTTCATTGATAAAATTATTACTAATAATCAATTTATCTATAAACAGGGCATAATTTTGATTATTATCATTGATTTATATATTTTTGTAATCAATTAGTTGATTTAAATTAAATTTAGAAGTACTTCCCCCCCCCCCTTCAAACGTTCCTAAACCACCTTCCTTCACTTAAACTCAAAAAAACCTGATAAAACCCAATGGGTTTGTTTTCTGTAAAAAAAATAAAGACATTTAAAAATTTTGGATTGTCGCTTTGTCTAAGTAGCAACATATTCACTCATGGAGAATTAAAAAATATTTGAATAATGTTCTGAAATTGGGACTGCTACCAATTGGTTAAATTTGCACATTGCAAACATTATCAATTTTCAGAGTAATTTTTTTGATGAAATTTAAATCTAATATCAATTCTCATATATGTATCCAGCGTTTAAAAATATTTAATACAAAAAAAGGTTATTAAAAATATATACTAATTTTTTTTTAGCTGCAGCAGCTACAACTTGACATGAGAACATTCACACTCAACTCTAATCTCAGCACTGGTAATTAAAAATGTCCAAAATGCATGTTTTTAGAACACTTTTAAGGTAAATATCTAGTTTTAATAAAAAGAAAATAACTTTTTTTCTTTTAACATAGCTAGCATGGGTAAATCTACAGAGATTATTATTTAAAAAAAAGGCTTAGGAGATAGCTCAGTGCTAGAAAGAGTCTTGCCTTTTAAATATGTAGATTTAAACTCACAATGTTATCTCGTTGGGAAAATTAACTCAAGTTGATAGGATTGACTAAAATTTATTATTTTGAATATGTGCTGAATTTTTGAATATGAATTTTAACACCATCAACATCCATTACATGTGTGTTGATGTGAGAAATAATTAGGATGCTATCATGTTCACAAAAGTAATTTTTGTAGGAAAGCCAGAGTTGTGCTTCAACAATAAACTATTTTCAAACTTTTGGAAAACAAAATAAACATATAAAAATTATGAAAACTGACATTTAAATGTGCAAGGAATTTATTAGATCTATTTTAAAGGGAGAAAAAGAATATGAATATTACAAGAGATCCAAAGAAATTACTTTGAAATCTATGAAGATTACAAATAAATAATAATACTGCCAAACAGAAACAATTAGCAAATAGCACATACATTTTCCAATTAAATAGTCCCTGTTTATACCATTACTATAACAGTACACTATGTGTAAAAATAGCCTGCTATAATTATTTTTTTTTTTTTTTTTTTTTTTTTTTTAAATATATGATTCTTAAATTATTTACTGTAACAGCACTGAAGTCAGAAATTCATAACAGCGATAATACATTTCTTTAATTTTAACTTAACTGCTGTGAAAATAAATAAAATGCAAAAAATTAAACTTATTGCAATAAAAAAAAAATTAAACATTTACACTTCCCTTCCCCCACTTCATTATAATATAATATGCACCACAATTACAATGTTATTAAAATTATTTTACATGAAAAATGTTAACAGCTATTTTAGTAGTAAAAATAGCTGTTCAGAACAAAAATACAATCTGACCAATCTTGTTATAGACAGGGACTATTGTATTACAAATAGTTATATACTCATTTAATTTGTGAAACATGAAAAAGGAAAGGCACTCTACGATATTCAGCATTTGGAAATTAATATGCTTAGATATACATAGAAAATAAACTTTTTTTAGAGCTTTATGATAGTACTGATGATAATAATTCTTGCAGATTAAAAAATTTTGCTATTTTTTTAAAAATCATATAAAGTGAGCTACATATATATAAAAAAAAGCACATCCTATAAAATTGTAACCTATAATGTTTTACAATTTATTAAAGTTTAAAAATTTCAAATATTTTGAAGGGAAGCACCTAAAAATGGAAGATTGAATATCATAAATACAGACCATCCCCTATCATCAAATTAAAGTAAAACCCCTTTTAAAACCATTTCTTAAGTCCACATCCCCTTGAATAAAATGCACAATTAATTTATGCTTGCAATAAGAGATGGTAATAACTTCTTCCAAATAGGAGAAGAAAAAAAAGGACAGAATATGTTTGCAATTTTTTTTTTTTTACCTTGTTAATAAAAGAGAAAAAATACCTTAGCATTAGAAATCAAAGATATTTTATTGATAAAAGAAAAGATAAGAAACATTAAAAACATGAGTGGTGCTTTAAAATATGGCCTAAAACTAAAAAAGTAGTAGGCAACAGTGAGGATTTAAAATTTAATATGTACTACTTGCTAGACAAATTTAGAGGATAATTTAAATAGATATATTTGCCCTATTTATGTATTCCTTGACATGTTTTAATTATAAATTACTTAATGTGCTAAGTAATAATAATTAATTTTAAATTAATGTAGATTATTAAATTAAGGTACAAACCCAGGAGTCATAATCTTTCTAACTTTATTACCTTGACAATATTTACATATGTATTACAATTTTGTTTACTTTAACTTTATTCCAAAGTAATGGCATCCCTATTTAAGAAAACATCTGGAATCTATCAGTGTCCCTTATTAGGTACACTGTATCTGAAACTGTTAGCATTTATGAGAGTTACAATATGAAGAACAAATGAAAGAATATATAATTATAATAGAAAATTAATTGTATGGTTTGGCAAGATACAAATAAAAATATAGAAGCACAAAAAATTATGGAAAAACATAAAAACAGGAAATACATAAACTATAATAAAGCACATTTAGAAAAAGAAGTTACATGTTGAGGTACAATCTTGAGATTATTTTCCCTGATAACTTTTTTTTTCAAGTTAAAACTGATAGTACATGATATCCATAAGCAAATTTCAAAGCTTTATCAGAAATGTTACAGGAATGTCTCAATTAAAATTATCAAAAATTTTATACAAACTTCAAAAATTACAATATTTACTTTGTAATGGAAGATAATTCACAATGTGAACACTTTGAATTGAGATATTCAACTTATTTATAAATTTCTTCAAAACATTCCAGGGCCAGTCCAATTAAATCCTATCTATTAAGTTTCCTATTCTCCAAAATACTTAAAATTACGAATGATAATGTAAGATGTTATGTCAATTCAAAAATAATATGCAATGTTTTGAATCATCTACATAGTAAAGATTGTTGACACACAAACTGAAGTTTGAGCCTTCATATAGAGTAGGCATAAAAAAAAGTGCTATTAATGTGCTAATGTATAATTTGTTAATCTCATTTAAGATCACTTTAAAAAAAATAAGTCCACAAGTATGTGGTAGGATACATTAGAAAGATAAGTGCAGGGGTAATAGACAAAATAACTATTGCACAAGGATTAAAATTATTATGCACAAGCACATGAAAGTTCATTAAAAAAATATAAGTATAATTAAAAAAAAAGAATGTTATACAACAGTTATTTCAACTTATTAGATATTATTTTTATTATAATTGAATTTAAAAAAAGGGAAGAGGAATTAACATGATTATTCTATTTGATCGAGTGTTGAGGCATAAACTCTAAAACATTATTAATATATACATTAATTCTTCAAAACAATTCTCTACTGTACCATGCTCACATTATGAAAGCTAAGCTTAGTTTTTTTTTTAATCTGTAAAGTTAAAATTTGTTCTCACCTGTTCATGCATCAAACATATACAGAAACTTAACTTAGCCAAACAGATGCCCGAGTATTACATTAATTGTTAAATTTATAACTTCTGACTATATGTAGTTCATTACTCTTTTAATTCTTTGCATAGTGGTAAATAAATAATAATTATTAAAAAAGTTTAGTTTTTTGAAGAGCTTCTCTCGACATTTAAGAGCAGTTTCAAATAAGAAAAGTCCTTTACGTTCTGTAGCCAGTGAAAAAATAATATTCCTATTTCTTAATTTTAAAATTTTGAATTCATTTTACTCAAAAACACAAAGCTAAAGTGGGAAGAATCTAATTAAAAATTTAATTGAATACTGCATATTGAATGAGAATTTCGTGAAATTAGGCAGCTGCAGGCAAGAAGGTTATATTTATCGTGACTTACTTTTAGTTATCGCACTTGTTAATGCGATACAGTGCACCATTTAAGCAAAAAAATATGATGGGTCCTCCAAGATGCATAATTTTTCTCTTGCAAAGAAAACAATATTTCGTAGTTAATCATAAATGTCTATTTCTTTTCATGTCTTATTTCTAAAAAAAAGGAAAAAAAAATTAAAATCCCAGTTTTTTAGAAGAGCTGGGTCACATCGGTAAACACCTAAAAAGCCTTGAGAATTATGAATAGATCACAACCAATAGATTGGAAACCAGTGCTTTAAAATACTGAACAAGAATAAAAAAATATTTTAATAGTAATAATCCTAAAAATAATTATAGAGTAGGAGATGACAGCACAGGCAGTCATTTGATTGAGTTCACGGGTGAAAATCTAAGATTCTAATAGTCTAGGATTAGTCTAGGCCAAGTCATATCTTGGTAGAAAACACCAAAAAATTCAATTTTAACGATTGACTTGTAGCTTTATCATTGTGCTTTCCTATTCCCAAAAGTATGGAGAACTGGGAGCAGGAACACATAATGATAAACCAAGAAATGTGCTGCTAAAATAAAGTGTACTGGTGTTTTCCACCAAAATGATTTGCAGACCAATTGTGTTTTAATATGCAAATTGAGATTTAACAATCCTAGATTTTGTTCCATGAGCTTGATGAGGTGATTGTCTGTACTGATGCCTCCTGGTCTATTAGATTGACAACAGAGAAAAATATTTACATTCGAAACAAGTGCAAAAACACATAAAGGCCATTCTCAAGAAAATGTGATTTTTATATTCCAAAAGAAGAAATTATTAAACAAAATGACAAAATTCCAAATATTTTCATTACTTAACTTGCATCATTTAATAAATGTAAGCATAAATTCCCCTTGTTTTAGTAGACATCACTAAATCCAAAGCAATTTTTTTTACAAACTAAACTTTTCTTTCCAGTCAGTTTTCAATAACAGCTATTTAAAAGTTTGTATTAAGTTCTAACTTAACAAACATACATATAATTCCAGAATTGACTTATAAACTTTGATTCTAGCCAAAATGGTCTTCCTCTGTGACCACTGAATATAACAAATACCATAGATGACAGTTCATGCTAAATCATCATTAGATAGTTGAAAGAATTTTTTTATGTAACTTTTTATTGCTGTGAAGTTATTGACTATTTTCTAATTTTTAATTCTATTTAATTTTTGGCGAAATTTTCATTGTATATGCCACAGTCATCATAAATAAGATAAGAAAAAGCTGATTTATCATTATAAATTTTAAATATATTTAACATTGCATGTAACAAATAGACATGTGCCATTTTAGCAACCTTAGAACCAAAATACTTAAAAATTCCAAACTTAGATTTTATCTCCTCTGTAGAATTTTCCTTTGTGGACTTGGCATATCCATTTTTATTGATACTGTCTAGTTTTTTTACTCGTATATAAAGCATTTTGTGCTATATAAAGAGGTCTCAAAATCAAAAAAATTGAAAAGTAATGAAATTTTGATGCCTGCTGTTATTTTAGAAAATGTCATTCTATAAATTCAACAGTTCAAAACAATTTGGCTAATAATGCCGTTTCTGTGAGAATGACCCATAAATGAACAATCAGGAATATAATTTTTAAATACAAAACAATGTTTTAAATGATACTGATTTAAAATTAATACAAACTGAATTTCAGAAAATTAGTAAGCAAACTATTACTAGTAATTTTATAAAAAATATTTTTGTAAATGACAAACATCTTGCAAAACTCCTACAGAAGAAACAACAAGAGTAATGCATGCAACAAAACTTTTGATTTCTTTTATTATATTCCTTTTTCATGTTTCTGCATTTTTCTCTTTTTCCAAAACAAAATTCAATAGAAATAAATAAATACCTACACACCAATATCATCTAATAAATTTACAATTTTATGTACAATTTTTTTTTTTTTTTTTTTTCCTTTTTAAATACATCTTTCTTTTTCCATAAAATCAACAATGCTACTTTTTCTAACAAGAAATGAAACGATACACTATAAAAAAATAAGTGCATTAAGTTTTTCCCAAGATGAGATACAAAATAATGAGTATATCACTGCCTTCTTTAGCATGAACATTTATTTACAAACCTGAATGAAACACACTACATAATTTTTGGCTGATAGCAATGTGGAACATAAATCAGTGGAGGAAGAAAAAAGATCACAAATTCAGTCACTTATCGAAATTCATATATCTGTATGCTATGTTCTGGAACATGAGTGAGTGTCAAAGATTGATACCTAGAAATAAAAAAACAAAACAAATTCAGATTTTAAAAATTAATACAAAAAACACACAGTAAAGCACCGTTTATACATTTCTCATTCATACGTTGTTTCAGTGTAGTCCCAATACATCCCTATACATTTTAATGTTGCAATATTTTGTTTATATGATGCATGTCAGTTAAATATTGTTTGTATCATGTTGTAACTGATTTTTTCAAATTTTTTGAAAGCATCTTGTCCCCTCCCCCCCTTTTTTTTTTCAATGTTTGTGGAAAAATAAAATACTAAGAACATGTATGACTTCTACAGGACTTATTTAAGTTCATGGTACCTGTGGAGAGGATGGGAGGAAAATGATGGACAGTAAGTGGACAGCACTGACACTAACATATTTAGAAACTTTATTGTTTTCTCACAATACTAATGCATTGTGAGAAAACACAATGCATTAGTATTATGTGTTGAAACAACTCCTGGAGAAAACTTTCCAGGAACTTAATTCTATAGATAATGCATTGTCTAAATCCCAAAGTAAATATGTACAAAGAATGGTTTAATTAAAATCTGTTTTTATGTTCGATGAATGAAAGATGCTTAAGTTTCATAATCTATGCCAGATGATTGAGTTTACTTTCTTTTTATTAACAAGTCTTAATAGCAAAATTACAGGCATTCTTAGAATTTAAAATTAACTGTATATGCTGTTTTAATTGTTACATGAATGAGATATGTTAGCTACTAATAACAATTAAACAGCTAAATAAAATAAAGGGTAAACTAGTGTGAGTGAGTTTCTTCAATAATAAAAAAACAAAAGGTTCACGAAACTTTTTATAATTTAATGGTATAAAATGTCAGGTGCTACTCGGAAGCAAATTTCGTGTAAGTATCATTCATAATGAATATTTTTATCATAGATTAGACATTCTTCAAACACTTATTTTGTCTTTAAACATTTAAACTATGAAAACAATGTACTATAAGTGCAAATATCAATTAAATGAAAGGTACAAAATATTTAAAATATAAATTTACCATTCAGAACTTCTGTGATAGTAATAGCCTTCTATAGTTGATGTAGATTTTTGAAAGCAAATGTAATAAAACCCAGCAAAAGATGCACCACTTATGTCTTTAATAGTATGATCAGGGACAAGGAAGTGTTCCTAAAAATTTAAATATTAAATGTAAGTATGTTAAAAAACATGAAATAAGAATGGCATTACATAGAATTAAGAAAAAAAAAAAAAAACTCACCTTCCAACGCATAAATACATAATCTGTATTTTTCAGCTCATCGTAATTGAAATTATCAGAGTTGAAACACTTTGCATATTGATAGAAAGAGTGGAATTTATTCTGAAAAATACAAAATTTTAAGAACTTCATTCATCTAAATACATAGCTGTGAATCTTTCAGATTTCATGTTAAATATTTTGAATGAAATAACTTAATACTAGATGTATCTTGTTCATATGATATTAATTTGATTTCATTTATTAAATAACATTTTTGGTTTCAACTATGCTTATTTGATTTGAAGAAAGCCAAAAGATTAGCTATATTACACAAGAAATCTTGAACAATATAATTAACAGAACATAATTATTAGAAAATATGGACAAAAGGTATATTAAGATTATGTACTTTAAGAATATACCTTTTTGTTCCATAGTTTAAAACACTGGTATTACCTCTCACTGCCTAGCTAAATATCCAACCATTATATTTGCTCCTCTACTGTCTGTCAAACATTTTGTAAACAATACCATCAACTTTGCTATAGTAATTTGAATTTACCCTCTATTATTGTTACTATGGTCTCCTTTGATGTGAAACCTAAAATGATGCACTCTATTGTCTAGAAAAGAGATATTAAATACATTTTCAAATTGAAGAGTTCTTTTGTTCATACATCTGACCAAAATCAACTATTACATGCCAAAATTACTTCAACAAACAACAACAGCTTAGCAATGGACTCTTTCCAGTCTTTGATACTCACAAACATTTCAAGAAAACTATCTTGAATTGAATGTACTCTTTTTAATAAATTTTCCTTCAACTCACTAGATTGTTGTCAATTTTCTTTAACTGCCACTTCACTTCACAATTTTGATACATTTTAAATTTTAAAACAACTTAATTGACAGCAACATTTAATTCACATAGGAAACATCAGTTAATTACTTTTTCTGGATTTCCTTGTCATACTTTCACTGGCTAAAGGTACTCTAAAACTTTCGCTGTCTATATTAGAGATGAGTTTGGGCTCGTTTTTCGAGGCCCGGGAGCAAAAGATTTGACATCAGAGCCCAAGCCTAGTACCAAAAATATACAAAACAAAATTGTGTGGTATTTAAAAATTGTTTAAAAAGTGATCTCATTTTTAAAAACTTGTTACATAAATATAATTTTTAAATGAAAATTTTAATTCAATCTTATCAAAATCCATATAAAGTAAAAATATACTTCATACTTAAAAGGATTCTCATATTTTTTTCTCCTTTAACAAACAAATTTGATGGACATGTTTGTGTTTAATGAATAAATGCATGAAATTTGCAGAAATTAAAAGGAAGAAATTAAAATTTTAAGGGGATGGAGCAAAGAAAAAAACTTTATATAAAAAATGAGAACAAAATGAAAAACAATTAGAAAATTTGGAACTTATCTGGAAAGGTAATTTTATGTTGAAATCAAATAACTCGCTATATGCAGATAGGGGAACAGATGCAGCACTTCAATATTTTGCTGGTTAATCCAAGATTTATTTGTAATTTGTATAACATGACATGCATTTATCACAGTTTTGATTCATTTGAAGGACCAAAATTGTAAAATTCTCTGTAGAAAAACACTAAATAAATATGTGTATACTTAAATCACCATTATCCAGTGACTGCTTCAATAAATACTATGTATACATCAGACTCGCCAACAGTATTATCTAAATATTAAGTTTTATTCTTCTATGATATAATTCACTATTCAACATTTTCCTCATTCTAAAATGCAAACTTCCTTTTCATTCCACATCTACACGGGTAAAGGGCAAAATTAGCACTAGCCACCGGCCACAGGGCCAGTAAATGAGAAAAGTGGCTAGTGAAAAACTGACTATCAGCGGCCATCTCTCAGCCACTTTTTCATATGGAGAGAATAAAATTTTCTTGCATTTTATCAAGGATTTTACTTTTTTTGTTCCGATATATTTATATTAACATATTTATTTGGGATATTCACTTTTAGATTAATACTTATAAAAATTTTACTATTTAGTATTTTTAAATAAAAAAAGTGGCCACTTATGAAATTTCCCAATTTTTCCCTATATACACTGGAGTGTTGCCTTGCCAGTTATAGAATAGTGTTATGAATGCCCGTTTGGAGATTGCATTTTAAAAATCCCCACAAAACAATGTAGCAGTTTTACACATTAAAAAAAAAAAAAAAATACTCATAATAATCTTAACTTTTTGTATTAAGTAGTAAAGAGCTAAACATAATACAGTTAAATCTCCAAATAAGGGACACGTATGGGACCAGAACTTTTGTCCCGTAAATAGAGGTGTCCCTTATTCGGAGTTTTTTATATTGTTTTTAATTAATTATTAAGAAAGATATAAAAATAACAAAGCACAAAAGGTGAAGTTTAAATGTACCCAAACTGTATAAATTACATTAATCAAAAAAAAAAAATTAAAATTTTCAATTAATTATTAAATGATTTCTAGAATTTTTGATTTGTATATTTTATGCAAACTGTGCACATGCAAAAAATATTAAAACATTTAAAAGAAAATTATTTGAAGTAATCAATCAAGAGGAATTGTTTTGCAAATCACAATTTTTCAGTACAAACCCTTCAACTGTTCATTTACCATACTTATGAATTTTAGTTCTTCATTGCCAGCAGTATTTACAAAAAAAAAAGTATTCAATTATTTTGCATATTTTAAAGCAACAAATCTCTCAATTGCTCTGCTCAGCAAGTGGAAAATGTTTTGACATAATTAAAATTGGAACGCTTGACTATGGAAGCGATTTGGAATTGAACTGTGTTTTCAATTTTTCGGTAAATAAGTTATAAACGATTTTGATCATGTGACAAAGACATTTGTTTTTACCCTTTCTTGAGTAGTTATTATTCTTTCATGTGGAAATTCATTTCAAAACGCCCACTTTGACAATATATTCTGAAAGATCTATTACATTTGCCCCTCCCCCCCAAAAAAAAAGAAAAGAAAGGAAAGAACTGCTCGATTACATATTTTCTGAACAACAATACTTCCTAACTTCAGGCATTTCTGAATAAAAATAAAAACTTATGTCTTAAAAGTGGCCTTTTTTGGATTTGAGAGTAGCCTAAAATCATCTGTAAAATTCTTTATTTCACAGTTTTCTTTTATTCTCCACTTTCAGAATCATCCACACAATTTTCAGTATTAATTTCAATGCGGATAACGCACTGATGTCGAATCGGAATTTTGGGTAAATAAATGATCGTTAATTGTGTTGTATGCCTCTGTATCAACATGATTGTCTATCTGTTTGATAAGTACACAAAAATCTGTATTTAGCTTTCATCGCAGACTACTTCATTATCTGAAATACAAAAACCAGTCTGTTTAATTTCATTTTCCAAGTGTCCCTTATTCAGAGGTAAATACATTACACGTCCTATATCAAGGGACAGGGACTGAAAGTTTTGTCACTTAAATAGAGGTGTCCCTTATTCAGCAGAGTGTCCTTTATTTGGAGGTTTCACTGTATAAAGCAAAATAAAAGTTCAATGGAAAAAAAATAAAGAATCTGCAAAAGAAAATCTGTGATGCCCTATCATGTCTCGAACTTCTGCTACAGTGTTTATAAGTAAAAAATAATCTTACCCAGTGCTTTTTGTCTACTTCTTCATCTGCATCCCACTTGCGTGTGAGAAAAGGATATTTTTTACTAATTATTTCCCCATCAAAAAATGTTGTCAAGGTAGGATATTCTTCTGTCAGACCTTTTATCTTCAAGTAACCACAAAGATATGCATTCTCTTCATCGACATGCTAGAAGAAATTGTTTAAATTAATAACATAGATTTATAAATTCACACTTTTACACATTTAACCCTTTAATTCCCAAGATAGAACACATTCTAGAAATTATGTAGTTCAGAAAATCTGATTTTACACCAGGCTGAATCCATGTCGATTCAGGCAGGGGGGTTACCTTCATAGTCTCAGAAGTTCTTTGATTGAACATATGTTAAAATTCAGGAAAAAATAAAATTCCCGTAATTTTTGGTTTTTCCCAAAAAAATTTCTGGAACGAGGTACAGGATGCCAAAGATGGCATCCCGAGCACCTTTTCCCGTTTGCGATTTTTGAAAAAAAGTTTAAAGTGCTCTATCTCTGAAACGATGCAAGATATTTCTTTGCAGTTTATTTTATTTTAAAGATAATATTTTTCTGCTTAAAAAGATATACTCCATTTTGAAATATGTATTTAATTATTTTTAAAGCAGCCTTCTAAAAAAAAAATTTTTAAATCAAAAATAATAGTATTCAAAAATGCCAATCTCAAAAATTTTGATTTTTTTACTGTTAGTCAATATCATTGAGTACTACCTTCACTGTAAAGGAGAACTTCCACTTTTGAGTTTAACAAGTTTTAGAATCATTTCAAGAATTTAGAGAATTTTACAGGAACTGCATATCAAAAGTTCCAATAAAAGTCTCTCAATTTTTGTTTATTTGTATCACATGTAGCCTATTACATATCCTAAACAAGTTAGAAATCACACGTCAAACATGGTAAATGAGGTGCATTCATACTATGACTAGTTTTATAAATATTTAGATCTTGGTGCAATAAGTATTATACTCTTGTGAAAACTGGCATGAATACAAAATTTATTATGTTTCTATATATTAAATTCAGTAATACAGAAGTAATATGAATCCATCTTAAAAAGAATGTAATCACCAGGGCAACCTAGAATCATTACCTATCATGTGATATGTTTGAATTAATTATGCGTAATAGGATTTAACAGGATGAATAAAATATTTATGTGTCTTTTTTTCAAAGTTTTAATTTGACTGTCATAACATTTGACAATCTTTTTCACAACTTTTTTTTTTGCTAATATTTCTTTGTTTGAAATGATATATTCAATTTTGAAAAAATGTATTCATATTTTCTGATGCAGCCTTTTGATTTTTTTTTAATTAAAAGAAATCAAAAATGCCAATCCTAAATTTATTTATTTATTTATTTATTTATTTTTTTTTTTTTTTTGCTGTTGATTAATACCATTGAGTACTTACTGTTTTTCTTTTTTCGGAAAACTTCCATTTTTGATTTTGACAAGTTATTGAAACACATGTAAAATTTTGCCGTATATTTTACCAGTTCCTGTATGACTATCACATACTGGTCTCAGGAAATCAAAATCTTAGTCTTGTTTGACATAGGATTTTATTTCTTAATAAGTATAAGAAACTGACAGCTTTAAAAATAGCTTACAAAAGAAAAAAAACATGCAGTAAAGTTTCAAAACATATTACGATCCAAGTGGGAGCATAAAGTTAACGACAATTTCATAAACAACTGATATCATTTACCTTTGCAATCCACCACTCACAGTAATATACACAGGCAACAAAAATTCCTTTTTATAAATTGTGAATCTGAATATTTTGCAATTGTTTCAGAGATCTTGGTTAGACAAATGAAATTTCTTCTTGCTTGCTGTTTTAAGTTTGTGCAATATAGGTACTATGATAGTAAAAGATGAATATACCCATCACTATGATATTAATGGATGATTGTTCATTCTATTAAATTCTATCATACATAATTAAATAGCCCATGATAGGTAATGATTCTAGGTTGCCCTGGTGATTACGTTCTTTTTAAGATGGATACATATTACTTCTGTATTACTGAATTTAATATATAGAAACATAATAAATTTTGTATTCATGCCAGTTTCCACAAAAGTGCAATACTTATTGCACCAAGATCTAAATATTTATAAAACTAGTCATAGCATGAATGCACCTCATTTACCATGTTTGACGTGTGATTTCTAACTTGTTTAGGATATGTAATAGGCTACATATGATACAAATAAACAAAAATTGAGAGACTTTTATTGGAACTTTTGACATGCAGTTCCTGTAAAATTCTCTAAATTCTTGAAATGATTCTAAGACTTGTTAAACTCAAAAGTGGAAGTTCTCCTTTACAGTGAAGGTAGTACTTAATGGTATTGACTAACAGTAAAAAAATCAAAATTTTTAAAATTGGCATTTTTGAGAAAAAAAATTTTTTTTGATTAAAAAAAATTTTTTTTAGAAGGCTGCTGTAAAAATAATTAAATACATATTTCAAAATAGAGTATATCTTTTTAAGCAGAAAAATATTATCTTTAAAATAAAATAAACTGCAACGAGATATCTTGCATCGTTTCAGAGATACTTTAAACTTTTTTTCGAAAATCGCAAATGGGAAAAGGTGCTCGGGATGCCATCTTTGGCACCCTGTATCTCGGTCCAGAAATTTTTTGGGGGGGAAAACCAAAAATTAAGGGAATTTTATTTTTTCCTGAATTTTAACATATGTTCAATCAAAGAACTTCTGAGACTATGAAGGTAAGATTTTTTTTCTTTGGCTGCCTGAATTGACATGGACTATGCCACCAGAAAAATTCAATGGCTAATTTCATTTTATTTAAATACGAAGTGTTATGTTATTAAATAAAGCAAATATTGCTGTTTTAATTCTCTGGATTTACGAATTAAAATATCTCGGGCGGTTTGGGATCCAGAGGGTTAAAAACTAATAAATACAATAGCAATTCAAGAAATGAAGCCTGAATTGTTTTTAATCATCCTGGTCAAAATCATTCTGATTGGGATCTCAGTCTTATTTTGATTGGGAAAAGAAAATTAATTTTGTTAAATGATAAATTTAGTATAACATTAGGAGGAGTTTGCCATAATATTTAACAATACTTAATGAAACATTTGCACTGAATCCTAGAACAAGTAAGAAACTTGGCGAGGTGATAAATTGTTTTTTCCGATAGTATTAGTATATATATCTATACAATACTATATATATATATTATTGTATTTTTGGTTATGCCTACCTGAAAACATAGTTTTGTTGACATTATTGATGATGTATTCTAAAATTAGAGATTGAGAAATTAGTTCACTATTGTTTTAACAGCTCAATTCTCCCCACATTTTATAATTTGTATTAAGAAAACTACTGCATATTTTGTGTCAATTTATTTAAAAATTAAAATACAGCTTTTTTTTTTTTTTTTGTAAAATTAAAAATTTAAATACCAGTGTGATTTAGTTTGAAAGTTAAAATATTAAATTTTTTTTGCAGGAAAAATAAGACAGTTTACCAACAACTGAAAATTTGCAAAGTTATTGCAAGTCAATTTATATATCTTTCTTGAATTTGAAAACATTCCACGGGAAAGGAGCATTGTGATAGCATAGTGCTTTTTGTATCAATTTTTTCAGATTCTTCGTCGTTCTATTGTGAATCTGCTCATGCAGAGAAGGGAACTTGTGTTCGGCTAAGTCAGCTATTTCCAAATAGCTGAATGATAACAGAAAAACTATTGATTTTAATAAATATTATGGACCACATTAACTCGTTTTTACTGTGATAATTGACTGAAGCAGAAATTTAAAATTAAAATCAAAAGTTGGTATAGTATTGAATTAATAATATTAAAGTATTGACATGTGTTACTTTTTGAAAAATTAAATGTACGTATGAGATAGAAGAAAGTTTTGGGATTGGCACATCCAATTAGTTTGTTGTTGTTGAACATGAAGTGTTTGTACATGCATTTATTGACTGCCACTTTAACGATTTCGGGTCATTCCATGTCAAATCAATGAAAAAAATGCAAATTTTGGACCTTGATGTCTTAGATTTCTATAATTTTTTGTTTATAGCTTGTATTCATGGAGTATATGAAAAATCTAAAAAAAAAATCCTAGCCTTTTTTTTTTATGGAATTTAAAAAATTGCCAAAAGTAACAAATTTAACCAGTTTTGCAATAACAAGATCCTCTATAATTCTTTAACAAATTGAGCTAGAGAGGTCATTTATATTTTATTCTAAAGCTCTTTTTATTATCTTTAATATGATATGCAACACTAACTATTTTGAGTAAAATATTTTTTGGCAAATTTTCAAAATTTTTTTAATTAAAAAATTTTTTAAAAACACCATTTTTATTTTTTTTTAAAAAAAAAAAAAATATATGTTAATCTTTGATTTAGGCTACGGCTACAAGTATGAAAATTTTCAAGATGGAAAAATGACGGGATTTTGAGTTATTAATTTTTGAATAAGAATGGTTTATTGAAAATTTTAGGTAGGGTCATTCCATGTCATATCAACGTGGGGTCTGGACCTCGACATCTTAGATTTTCATGATTTTTGGTTTATAGTTTGTATTCATGGAGTATATGAAAAATCTAATTTTTTAATTTTTTTTTCTTAGTTTTTTTTTTTTTTCCTTTTTTTTACGGAATTTTAAAAATGGCCAAAAGTAACAAATTTAAGCAATTTTGCAATCACAAGATCCTCCATAATTCTTTGAAAAAAATAAAAAATGGTGTTTTTGAAAAATTTAAATTCAAAAATTTTGAAAATTTGTCAAAAAAAATATTTTACTCAAAATAGTGTTACATATCATATTAAAGCTAATAAAAATAACTTTAAAATAAGACATAAAGGAGCTCTCTAACTCAATTTGTTAAAGAATTATGGAGGATCTTGTGATTGCAAAATTGGTTAAATTTGTTACTTATGGCCATTTTTAAAATTCCGTAAAAAAAAAAAAAAAAAAAAAAAACCACTAAGGAAAAAAAAAAAATTGATTTTTCGTATACTCCATAATTACAAACTATAAACCAAAAATCATGAAAATCTAAGATGTCGAGATCCAGACCCCACGTTGATATGACATGGAATGACCCTTTCATGAATTTCTGAGACAGCAGCACAACTAGGTTACTATATCTAGTGATTTTTCTTTTTTTCTAGTTTGCTGTACCCAGCAATGATTTTTTTTTTCTTCATTTCCATGAACGTGCGATGTTTATATGTGTATTTACTAACTGCCACTTTAACAAGTTTAGTGCACTTTTCAGATTGCTACAGAACTAAGTTATTGCATCTAGTGATTTTTCTTTCCTTCCCCCATGAATGCAAAGTGTTCATACCTACATCAGAGTTTCCCCCAGAGGGTTTCAGGCAGGGTTGGCAAGTTTTTGACAGTGTGCGGTTTTATCTGGTTAAAACCGTGGTTTAAACTGTCATGGCTAAAACCTCTTGTCAGAAACCTCAAATACTACACTGATCTGTAAAATTGCACATTAAACATCTGTCACAAATATACAATTTTAGATGTATTATTAAAAATTAACTTTTACTGTATTGTATATTATCATTTCTGGAAAAAGAAAAATAATTTGTCATAAATCTGAAAATTTGGCTTGCCTCCAAACTTGCTCAACTAGCAATGCTTCTGCTATCAAGCCCTGCTAGCTCAGCACCAATTGAGAGAGTATTTTGTAACTTTGGCTTGATACACTCTAAACTCATAAGGGTTATTCTCTACAATACTGCAAATTTGACCAAGCAGTCTGACTTGAATGTTACATAGGTAAATTTTCATAAAAATTGGATAAATTGCTAGTAATTGGTCAATTGTTGAAGATTTTAATAGCAGCAGAAATCGTTATAAAATTTTAAACAAAAGTACATATTCCCCATTCACTTTATCATTAACTCATAACAATAAATGTGAGGGAATGATGAAATTAAGATTTTTTACTAATTGTCATGAAAAATGCAAAATTATGGAAAAAACCGAACTGATTCCTTAAAGAAGAACACATAATACAGGCCTAGGACCGCTGAGTCACTCTTAAAAAAGAGAGAAAAGAGACTAAATTGCAAGAAAAAGAGACTAAAAGAGACTAAAATGTAAAAAAAGAGACCAAATAAAAAACAGTTTTTTCTCTGCACTTAAATGTTTTAGATATACAGATAAGCACTATAAGATTTAACACCATCCGCAGAATGCATTTTCAATGCATTTCAGTCGATTTTGAAAGAATTGCAAATTTTGTTAATGGTTGCAGAAAAATAAATAGCAACAATTCATCATGGGAAAAAATCACAGTATTCACCAAATGATCACGAGGACAAAACCAAAACTTGTCAAATGTTCTTCCAGGAAATATAGTGAAATTCATCAAATTGTCTCAGAAAATAAGTCACAAAATTTGTCACATGATCTTGGGAAAAAATTCTCGAAATTAGTCAAATATTCTTGGGATAAAAATCATAAAATTCATCAAATGGCCTCAAAGAAAGAAAGAAAAAATACAATATTAGTCAAATGGGTTTTGTGTTAAAATCATAAAATTCAGCAAATGGGTTGCATTAAAATGTTGTGCGACAACTGGCTGCAATATAAAATAGAGAAGTTTGTCAAATTATCTCAGAAAGAAATCGCAAAATTCATCAAATGGTCGTCGTGTAAAAGTGAAATCAGGGATTGTACTGGTGCCAAGTAATACTTCAACACAAACTTTTTTCAATATTTCACATTTAATCAGCTTTCTACTTTTTCTTCCATGATCATTTGATGAAATTAGCAATTTTTACCCCGCTACCGACTGATGCAATTTAATATGAAAATTGTCATATTTCCCCGTCCCCCATTGCTTACTGAAACACATGATTTTTCCGCGATTGTTTGCCAACCTTTGCAATTTTTTTTAGTGAAATTTGTGATTTTCAGGGATGCCACTCAGAAAATAAATAAATAAAAATTATGTATAAAGTAAATTTGCAACATTTTTCACAACATTTATGCATGAATTTTGTAAACTATATTGTTTATAATAAACTAAATAAAGAATTAAATCTATTTTATTTATTCTTTTAAGAAACTTTTTTTTTGAGGGGGGGGGGGGGGTGTAAATCTTTAATAAGAGTAAATAAAAATTATTTTTCTATAGTCCACAGTCTTTTACATCAATTAATGTAACCAAGCAACAGGTTCAGTGAGGAATTTTAAGTATCACATCACTTTAAATCAATTTAAGTAATAATACATCAATAGATTCGATAACTATTCCAGGAGTGAATAACGAAAATTCGCATCATTTATTTTATTTTTTTTTATTTATTTATTTATTTATTTATTTTTGCGATTGTCTAACAAAAATCAACGTTTTACATCGCGATTGTTTGACCAAAATTGCCGTTTTACATCGCGATTATTTGACGAAAATCGTCGATTTACATCGCGATTGTTTGACGAAAATCGCCGTTTTACTTCGCGATCGTTTGATGAAAATCGCCGTTTTACTTCGCGATCGTTTGATGAAAATCGCCGTTTTGTTTCGCGACAGTTTGATGAAAATCGCTGTTACAGGCCCGTAACCAGATGGGGGGCAGGTGGGGCTGAGCCCCCCCTATCGTCCTCTAGAGCCCCCTCTAACGATTTCTTTACTTTCTATTTTTTTTTTAACAAATGCATAATTTAACTTACCTCAAAAGAAAAAAAAAGCAAGAAATTTTTTTAGATTTTTTAAATGTTTTGAACAAAATGGGAATACACCAAAAATTTTGTATCTGGAACCCTATTAGATTAGTTGTTTCCTGTTATCTTGCTAGCGGTATAATACAATTCTCGAAAAGCATTTTAGCAGAACATTTCTTTCTCCTGAAAAAAATTAAGTCCAGGTGCACTAACTGGCCACCACATCATGTGTTAGCACATCGTTATATTTACAAAACAACGATCTTACTCAGGAGGAATGGAAATGGACACATGTTGCCGATAATTAGTCAAGCAATGGTCAAAGTCTTGGCTAAAACATAGTCATTAAAAACCTATGTTTCTAAATTTTAGTGCTTTGCCTGTTATATACGTGCTTTTCAGTAGATCTAGTTAACGATGAAATATCACTTGGAAACTAGAATGTTTGAAAATTAGAAAGATAAAATATGTCAATTTATACACGTGGAATTAAAAAAAAAATGAAAGCAACTGCTTGTTTCATGTTATGGGGGTTGGCAAAGATATATTAGGAAATTAGGAAAAAGGTATTTTCTTTTCTTTGGTTTTTGAATTTTCGTCTAATTTTTTTTGTGCTCAACAAAAACTTTTTTTTGTTTAAATTTGTCATGTAACTTAAAAATATTATGCAAAAAAAAGCATGAATAAGGTTAAGTTAATTATAAGATTACGACAAAAATATCTTCAATTATTTGGTGCATATGGTACATTAAATTTATTTTCCAGTATAAATTTTAACATATTTACAGAACAATTTTTATTTACAAAGGCATAAAATTAGCAAATATGGTTATTCAGTCAATCAAACAGCATTTTACATTTTTCTGTAAAAGAAAAATTATCTGTCAAAAAATGATGGCAGATTTGACGTCGGTTAATTTCCATGCCATTTAATGACAAAACAATAGTTGTTGAGTAGTAAATGAATATAACTCATAATATATGGTATTTATAAGAAAACGGAAAACAGTATTCAATTTTTAAGCGTCTGAATGTGAGAAGATGGAATTTTTAAACATGGAAATAAAATCATTTGTTGAATGCATCATGAATATTCTCGTTATTGAGTGAAAGAAAAGTATTTTTTAAGATCAATTGAAACGAGAAAACACTTAATAACAAGATGAATGTAGATTCTACTATTGCAGAATTCAGTTTCGCCTCCGATTAGAAAAAAAAAATCGATAGAAGTTTTTTAGAAGGGCGACCCCGTTTAGATTGCAATGAACTAACTTCATTTTTCTTGTGTTTATCAATATAATAGCAAACAGAACGGCGTGAAATACCCAATTGAATAGCAATTTCTCTCTGAGACATTGGAATTGCGGAATAATAAAGAGATACAATTTGACGTGCTACTTCTTCATTGACTAGATTCATCAAAAACGGATTTTTTCTTTAGTTTAAACGCTTTTTTATAGACTCTGAGTAAAAGGAAATGCAATTTAACAATAAAACGAAAGGAATCCCGTCGAATTCGACGAATGAAATGTTTAAAAGACCCGATCGATTTGGTTTTAAAAAAAAAGCAAAAGTAATTACATTATTGAATCAATATATAATAAATGTATTTGCAAATTAAATGTCAAATTTGCCAGTTACAATTTTGCATTCAAATATTCGCACATCTACAGTTAAAATTGTAATATGAGTGCCGGCAAAATCCAGAAATTTTATTTTATATGCACTCACAGAAAAATAGCTTTATTTAAAAAAAAAAAAAAAAAAGAAAAAAAATGTTATATCGGGTACTACTAGGTTATCCCATCGACCAAAAAATTATCGCCAAACTATAAGATTAAATGCCATTAATGGATGATCGTGAATGTCACATTCAATGACATTAAATACGATTCATGTGTTTAAAATGTCATTAAGTGATTTTTATTTCGACTTTTTATTAATATTTTTATTAATATTCTACTAATTATTTATTTTTTCGTTATTTAAAATAAAAATTATGTCAATATGTATAATTTGGCTATTACCGTATTTTCGGGCGTATGAGCCGCGGCGCATACGAGTTTAAAAGTATAAAATATTGTAGGTGCGGCTCTTACGCCGGGGCGGCGGGTACGATGATTTTTTTTTTTTTTTTTTTTTTTTTTTTTGTCAAATGATTTTGACACTTTTTTTTCGTTTAATCAACAATTATATGCTCTCAAATTGGTATCAAAACATTTGAAAACGTCTCTCAACCGCAGGTGTCCGTGATGCGTTAGTTGTTTATTTTTAAACAATCAACATTATTCAAAAATAATGTTGGTCTCACCGGTTCTCATGTTAAAAATTATTATATTTTCCCCTCATCTATTAATGATTTTACCTGTAGGATATTGGAATGTACAGCTGTCACATTTTTTTCTTCTAATGATCCTCCTTCCAGTTAGAAAATAAAACTGCCCAAAGAGAGCTCAAATCCCGGTATAGAACTCTTTTGAAATAGACTTCCTATACATAGTAAAAACTTTAGAGAGCAAGATTTTTCTTTATTTTTTTCAATAACTCACTCTTTTTCTATCCGGCAAAAATAATCCAAACTTTGAAACCGGTCGAATCAGCAAGTTTTTTTTCCCCCAAATGAGTTAATTCAGGTGATAAACAACAAAAACGGGCCTGGCGAATAATAAAAAAATAATAAAAGGCCGACTTCCGTGATAAACATTTAAAAGAAGCCAATAGAATATAAACAATTTTCAATGCATATGACTTTGCAAGAATAAGTTTAAATGTGCTACACGAGTCGATGTTAACTTGGCAACTTTAAGGGCTATTTCACCCACGTGCAAACATCGGCTAACTAATGTTAATCTCAAAGAAAAAAAAAGTGTCATTCTCATTCCATTATTTTTAAATGATATTTTTTGCTTTGGATAACGGAAGTCAATCTCCACAAAGAGTCTTTACTTTTTCGATTTTGTTTACAGGTTTTTTTATTAGTATACTTTCACTTTCGAAACTGGTTCTAAAAGTCAAAGTATACCACTAAAAACATCTGTAAACGAAATCGAAAAGGTGTCTTCTTAGGGATCAACATCTCAGATATAAAATACAAAGAAATCATTTAAGCATATTGAAATGCAAACGCATTTGAAAAAAAAAAAAAAAAAAAAAATCCATAGGATTAACATTAGCGAGTAGATGTTTTTACTTGAGTGAAGCAGTCCGATCTATAGGGGGGGGGGGGGGGATCAGCTCGGTCCGGCCCATATAAAATAATAATAATAATTAATAAATAAAAATAACAATCCGGCACCCGGAAAATTTAAAATATCCGCATCATCCAAGTGAATTTTTTCAATAGATTAATTTTTACTATGATATGGTTAAAAATTGTTTCGTACGAAAAGTTCTGAACAAAACTACTTATTTTATCCTTTTTTTTCCTTTTACTATGTTTATTTTTAAAGAAGTGCCTAATAAAAGCACTCAAGTAAGTATTTATAACTATAAAGCAAACGTGCAATTTTGTTATCTCTTGTTTCTGCTAATAAAAAAAAAAAGAGAGAGAGACACTGGTTATTTAAAGTCACCTTTTCTCCTCATCCTCTTCATGACTCAATGTGCGGACATGTTGCCCTTTGACCTTGATGCGTAAGTCGGCTAATATCGCATTGCTTCTGTTTTGTTTCTTTGAATACAGTAGAAAAAAAAAGAACGAAAATAGTTTTTTTTTACGCTAAGTGGATTTGTGGATTTTTTTTTTCTTTTCTTAATTTATATCTACATAATATAATCATCGAAATAACTTAAGATGAATATAAAGTCTAAATTTGAGCAAGAAATATTTAAACTTACAAAATTTTTGTAAATGAACAAGGATAGATGCGTATGTACCAAATAAAAAATAAACTAATCTACCACAAAAGGAATCATTAAATCAATTATCAATAGTTAAAATATTAAATAAAGATATGCAGGTATATATTTATATAAAGGAATTTGTAGTGCTGTAAGCTATTTAAGAATCGATTTTTTGCCGCAGGCATGATAAACAATTGTGGATTGTATTCGCTGTGGATAATGATTTGTAGTATTATACAATGGTTATATATATATTTATTAATCAATTGTGGTTTAACATGTGTAATTTAATTTTAGCATATGTGCTGTGTTTCAATGTAATTCGTATTTTATTATTTACTTCACCAATTTACTTGATCGTCATTTCTTTACACTGAGGAAAAAGTTGCTTTTTTTTGGGGGGGGGGGGGGCATGATATTGTTTTAAAATTATTTTTTAACAGATCTCGAAAATACGGTATCGCCGTGATCCCGCTGATTCTAAAATGTTGAGGTTCAACTGTATCATATTTTCGTTAAGAGGCTACTTCAGTCAAGCGACCCGCTCGTTAATGCTAATCCTATGGGAAACATTTATAAAGATATTTCGTTTGAATTTAAATATTTTTAAATGATTTTTGCATTGATTAACTCTGATAGATTTGTAGAAAGAACATTTTTCGCTTTTTGCTTACAGGTATTTTTCAATGAGGGCACTTTCATTTTGGGAGTCGGTTTCGAAAGTGAAAACAATCTTCAAAATCGAAAAAGTATAAAACGATCTGCATATAGATGGACTTGAACTATCCAATGCCCAAAAATCATTTAAAAATATTGAAATGCAAACACGATATCTTTATAAATTTCATCCATAGGATTAGCATTAAGGAGGTCTTTGTGTGTGACTGAAATAATATCTTAACTTAAAAAAAAAAAAAAAAAAAAAAAAAATCCTACACTAAAATTAATTTGAAAAAGTCTTTGATCGAAAATCTGACGGATTTTTGCTGGAAAGAACTAGAACTTTGTGGTGTTAATAGTGTTATTTATGACGGCCGATTATCTGCAGGAGGGATATAGGCCCTAGGATAAGTGCCCTCCGTGGGGGGTCTTTCTAAGGGAACCTAAACCGCATTTACACAAGGATGACCAAGATTCGAAGAAAAGTTTAGAACTTTGTGGAAAGAACTAGAAGTCTGTGGAAAGAGCACTTAGAATTGAACGCTACTAGGAAAAGATGCTAGGGAGGAAGCTAGCATCCTGCTGCGCTCCTCTCATTGGCGCAAGTAATTGCGCCTATTTCCGATTGGATTTTAATTGCGTACTACAAACACGTTTTTTTTTTCTTTTTAGCTGAGAATTATTTTACGGTACTGTTCTGCTCTTTTTGTCTGACGCTCTTATTTAAGCAATTTATTTTTTTTTTTTCAAGTGAAAATGGCTCCCAAAAAGTTAAAAAGTTACACCGCCGCTTTCAAGCTTGCTGTGGTTGATAAGGCAGAGCTAATAGGTAATCGTGCTGCAGGACGAGAATATGGAGTTGATGAGCGTTGCGTAAAGAGATGGAGAGCTGAAAAATCTATTTTGAAGGAAATGCCAAAATCTAAGAGGGCACGAAGAAGTGGCGTTGTTGTTTGGCCAAATCTGGAGAGAAATTTAGCCAAGTGGGTAAAGGAGCAAAGGGAAAAAGGAATGCCCGTTTCAACTGTTCAGATACGGTTTCAAGCGAGGATTATGGCATCGAACATGGGATTTACAAATTTTAAAGGTAGTCCCAACTGGTGCTTTAGGTTCATGTCGAGAAATAATTTGTCTGTAAGAACCAGGACAACTGTGGGACAAGAACTGCCTGCAGATTGGGAAAAGACAAAAGCATCTTTTTTAAAGTATGTCGCTGAAAAAATCAAGGAAAACAACTTTTCAACAGCACAGATTATTAATATGGATGAAGTTCCATTAACTTTTGATTGCCCCCCCAGTAGAACTGTTAACACCATTGGGGAAAAAACAATCGGCATCGTAACAACTGGTAATGAGCGAACCTCATTTACCTGTGTTTTAGCTTGCGCTGCGAATGGAGACAAATTAAAACCACTAATTATTTTCAAGCGCAAAACTATGCCTGAGGCAAATTTTCCTTCCGACGTCGTAATACGGTGTAACGAAAAGGGATGGATGTCGGAGGAAATCATGTATGAGTGGCTGGCGGAAGTGTGGAGGAAAAGAAAAAATTCTTTTTTTCAGCCTAGTGGGCTTCTTATTATGGACTCAATGAGTGCCCACAAAGGTGATTCCGTAAAAACTGCTTTGAAAAAAGTCTCAGCCGAGCCAGCAATAATCCCTGGCGGATTAACTAAAGTTTTACAGCCTCTTGACTTGGCTGTGAATAAATCTTTCAAGTCCAAAGTAAGAAAACTGTGGGAAAAATGGATGATGGAAGGGCTACATTCATTTACAAATTCTGGAAAAATGCGCAAAGCCACTTACGAAGAAGTAGCGTCGTGGGTTTCATCGGCATGGAAAGACATTAGTGCTAAAACTATTATGTCGGGCTTCAAAGCAGCCAATATCATAGAAAATACAGTTAGTGATGATTCATCTGAATCTGATGATAGTGAAGATGAAAATTGTGACGTATTAACTGATAAACAATTTTTAGAACTATTTAATTCCGACAGTGAAAATTCCGATTTTGATGGATTTGAAGATTTTTAAACATGTTGATAAAATCTTGTATATATTTTTTTCTATATTTTCACTTCATTCCAATAATAATTTTTCATATTTTAAAGATATTTTGAAGTAGTGTTCTCTTATTATATGTAATCCAATATTTTTTTAGAAAATTTTATAAATATTACAAAAAATTGAAATCTTAATATTAAAATTACATACCTGCTATTTATAACGGATCAGTGATAGGAAACGTTATTAAATTGAAAAACAAATACATAATAATAATAAATCAACAGTCAAGGGAAAAATGATTCTGCAATATTTACAGGTAAGATTATAATATTATAAATAAGTTTCTGATATTTATTATATTTTTCTCTGTTTGTTATTGATCCAGTGACAAAATGTTGCTTTTTTTGCAGTAATCTGAGGAGTTAACATAAACTAGTATGCATTTAAAAAATATTTTCTTATAGCAATACGCTTTATTACATCACATTTTTCAGTAATATTTTTACTACAGTTTTTAAGGCATTTGCATACATTAAATCTAAGTGTCTTTCGTCCAATGATTTTTTTCTTCAACAGCTTATTTTATTTATTTTATTTTTTTCGTCAGTGTCTCTATACGATATTTCTTTACATTTTAAATATATTTTTTAGGCACTTAATTGAAAAAAAAATTTTTTTTTTTAACTGTTCAAGTGAAAATATTTTATATACTGTAACAGTCTCTAAAATCTGGAAACCTCAAATACAGATAGCATAAATGATCATCAAATGTTTTATATTTATATAGTTCAGTTATCCTATCTTATCGACAGATGGCAGCACCAAAAATGTATTTAACTTTTTAGTATAATCTAGATTATATTCTGCATTTTGCCGACAGATGGCCGTACCAATCATTTCTTCTAATTCATTTCCAAGTTTATTTATCTTGATATAGTAAAATAAGAAAACAAAGAAATATCAACAGAAAAATTCATAAACAGTTTATATAAAATATTAGGCCTGGAACAAAGGAATTTTATTACAGAGATTGAGCTAATATCATTGTAATTGGGGAAAAAGTAATGACCAGTAGGCCTAAATTAAAGCAACTAAATACTAACATATAAATAAAATCGTAATCGTGAAAATGCTCTGTGTATATTTAATTTTAATAAGATTAAATGCTTGGCTTTGCTGTTAAATAACTTAATGTGCCATTTATGATTTTTTTTTATAAATATGTGATTTTTTTTCTTTTTTAATGATGATTTTCAATAATTTTTACTTACATTTTAAAGTTGTTTTTTGAAGATCACTAAAATTCGGAAATAACTAAAAGCCGCGTCTACGAACGATTTCGGAATTTAGAGATTTATACTGTATAAATATCAGCAGCTTGGGTGCGGCGCTTACGTCGATGTACTTTTTTTTTTTTAACAGATTGTCATTGGTGCGGCGCTTACGGTGGGTGCGGCGGGTATTCCCGAAAATACGGTAATGTGGCGATTTGTATAATTTGGCGAAATTGGTCGACGGGATAACAGAGTAGTACCTAATGTCGTTATGAGTAAAAATACGATGTTTTAAATAGTGACGTCATTTTCTCTTCAAATGTTCTTTAAAAGTTACTGTTTATGAAAAAGGCATCCATAATAATATTGTAATTCCCTTTTATCTGGTTGCTGAATGACATAATTTTCCTCATTTGAAATTTCTCTTTTTTTGATTTAGACTTTAATTTTTATCATAAATTATTTTCTGTCATTTTATTTACATTATTAATATTATTTCTCAGTAAATATATATTTTTTTTAACTCAATTAGTGCATAATTATACGCAATCATTTTAGAAAATAAATTTTTATTATCGAGAGAAAAGCTAAACTGTTGCCACCATTTTGAAGAAATGTCATTAAAAAGCTTTTAAAATTAAAAATAAAATATAAAAATGGAAATAAATTAAAAAATAATTAAAATGGGCACAACTACAAATAAATAGCTTTCATTTAAAAAAATAATTATCAAAATCGGTTGACTAGAAAATTCAGGGCTGATGACACGACATTTTTAGCTTGTCTGAAAGAAATAGCATCGGATGCTAATAAACAGTCATTTTACATTTAATGAAAGTTGTTCACATCTTTCGAAAATGGGTGTTTATGTCATTGTGCTTTGTTTTGTTTTTTTATAAAATGACAATGGACAAATTTTAGGAAAAACGTGTAAAACATATGCGGAAATAAACAGCATTCAAGAATATAAAATTAACATCACAATCTTTTTATTTTTTTAACAAAACCGTTATTAATTTCTTGAGGACGAGCGACCCATGTACGTGCTGCCAAAAAGTACTCAGCATCCTTGTTTATCCACCAGTAAAATTTTACTGTAAAATTTGGCTTATTTAATCCGAGCATTTTCTCGATTTAATAAGGAACAAATTTGTTTTTAGAAACCGCTGACAAAACCTTAAAAATTTCTTAAAAGACTACTGTCTCTAAGGGGCAAAGTCCAGATATGTTTCAAAAATATGAAATAAATATATATTTGAAATAATGATTCATATTTGAAATTATATAATTATATACAGAAATCTAAATTTAATTAGTGAATTGTTAAGTAGCTGTTTTTATAAATCCTATTATTAATAAAATAAGGTCAGACAAAATTAGTTTTAAAGAGAAACTTACATCATCACTAAATTAAATCGTATTTAGAACAGCCGTGACTTTAAAATGATCTGATAATTTAGCAGAAAACTAAATATTAATAAAATTAAATAAACCGCGACTTACTGTTAGTTAAAAATATGAAATTAAAATAAGAATAACAAATTCGGTTTCATTAAGTCTGTAATTTCAACCAAAACAATCATGCAAAAACTGTTAAATTTTAACTTCTTTTTTTTTTTTTTTGGTTACCAAAAATAAAATTGACTTCAAAAACTACTGCAATATATATATATTATATATGTATCTATATGTATGTTGCTATTTTTTCCATAGTGGCCAGTATTTACCACTTAATTATGCACTATTTGATATTAACCAGAAATTTAGTTGCAAATCTTACTTGAAGATAAACATTTATAACATGAGAAAAAAATGCAACAAAAATAGTAAAATTAAATTTTTTACATTAAATATTAAATCGTAAAAAATCTCACGGATAATTGGAGGACGTATCTATTGAACACTTATATTGAACTTAGCTTCACTTGCATTGACACCAAAAAGTCAAATTAATGTTCACAAAAATGCATATAATACATATGGTAAATACACATGCTCTTAACTTCTTATTAATTATTATGTAAAAATATTTTTTCACCTTGCAATAGTTTTTGAAAAAGTTTTTATTTTTAATAAAAAAGAATATATATATACCGTAATTTCGGGTGTATAAGCCGCAGCTCAAACAATTCTTTTTCGATTCGGAATTTTTTAAAAAACAAATATAACTAGTCAGATCGCCGTAAATATTTGTCTTCAATCACTAAATAAGATTTCTGGGTCCAAAAAGAATTGTTTGATCTGCGGCTTATACACCCGAAATTACGGTATTTATTTTCCGATGATCATGAAGTATTTTGTATTTAATTATTTCTTTATAAAAATGTTCCGTTAGAGAGGTTTCACTTTAGACGGGTTCCTCTATAAGCAGGTCCATTTTATCAGTTTTTGAAATATTTAATTTTTTTAAGATATGGATTGTTAAAATATGTTAGCTCCCAGAAAAATTTCAGAGCCCCCCCTGGCATGACTCGCTGGTTACGGCCCTGCGTGATCATAACGAAAATCGATGTTTATTTTGCGATCTTTTGACGAAAATCGCTTTTGTAACTCGTGATCATTTAATGAAAATCGCTGGCATATTTCACGATCTTTTGACGAAAATCGCTGTTATATTTCACGAAAATTTAGCGAGAATCGCCGTTTTGTTTCCCGATCGTTTTACGAAAATTGCTGTTTTATATCGCTACCATTTGATGAAAATTGCTGTTTTATGCAATAGTTTGACAAAAATCACCGTTATATTTTGCGATTTATGACAAAAATCGCTATCATATTTCGCGATCGTTAAATGAAAATCGCTGTTATATTTCGTGATCGTTTAACGAAAATCGATGTTTATTTTGCGATTTTTTGATGAAAATCACCGTTATATTTCGGGATCTTTTGAGGAAAATCGCATTTATATTTCGCGATCGTTTGATAAAAATCGCTGTTATATTTCGCAATCGTTTGATAAAAATCGCTGTTATATTTCGCGATCGTTTGACGAAAATCGCTATGTTATTTCGCGATCGTTTGACGAAAATCATTATTTTATTTGCGATCGTTCGGCGAAAATTGCGGATTCTTAAAACTTAAAAAAAAAGCTGAAATCCGCCATTTGGCGGAAAAGTGGCATCCCTGGATTTTTATCGGCAATCGTTTGTCGAAATTCGCAATTTTGTTGGGCCATTGTTTGCAGAAATTAAAATTTTTTTCTGTGTGTATTTGACAAAAAATCATGATTTTTTTCGCAATCATTTGGCGAAATTCGTGAATTTTCGGCGATCGCTTGACGAAATTCAAAAGTCTTTTGCGTTTATTTGCAGAAATTAGTTTTTTCCCACGATCGGAGAAAAAAAATCGCTAATTTTGACTAACGATCACTTACTGAAATTCGTGATTTTTTCTCTCTGAAATCGTTAGTCAAAATTTGCGACTTTTTCCTATGATTGCGAAAAAAACGAATTTCCGCAAATACAAGCAAAAGAATTTCGAATTTCGGCAAATGATCGCGGAAAATATCCCGAATTTTGACAGATAAATGCAGAAAAATTGGGAATTTTCTGAAAACAACGGCTTCAATTAATTATCGTTTACCGTATTTCAGTAAACGATCGCAAATGAAAATTGAGAAATTTTACTGATGATCGCGGGAAAATATCGCAAATGTTAAGAAGCGATCGTTCGCCGAAATTCGTGATTTTTTTTCTCTACGATCGTTTGTCAAAATTTGCAATTTTTTCGCAATCGTTAGTAAACGTTTGCTTCTTTTTTCTGGGATCGTTTGCCGAAATACGCAATTTTTCCGAGATCGTTTGCCGAAATACGCAATTTTTTTCCGAAGAACGTTTGTCAACATTCTCGATTTTTTTTCTGGAATTGTTTGACATACCTCGGGAATTTATTCCGCAATCGTCCCCCGAAACTCGATTAATTGCATCCCTTGTACGACGAAATTTTCGATACTTTTTCACACTACTGATTGACGAAATTTCATGCTTTTTTTTCTGCTATCAATTGGCGAACTTCACGATTTACTTTTTGTGAATGATTAATAAAATGAGGAATTTTTTTAATCCATCGATTTACGAAATTCATAAATTTTTATTCAATCGATTGATGAACTTTACTGTTTTATTCTATGAGCTAGTAGCAACATATCGCAAAGTTTTTTTTTCAATTAATTGACAAAAATTGTGATTTTATCTCAGGAACGTTTGATAAAACTTTCGGATTTTTTGTGATCGTTTGGTGGAAATCTAATTTTTCTTCCACGATCATTTGCCCAAAATTTGATTTTTTTTTCTCTGCGATCGTTTTACAAAATTTAAGATTTTCCGCAATCGCTATTCAAACTTCGCGATTTTTTTCTGCGATCGTTTGCCGATATTTGTAAATTTTTTCCAAAATTTTTCACATAATTTGAGAATTTACTTTGCAATCGTCTCACGAAACTAGCGATTAATTAAGAAATTTGTGGTATTTTTTTTCACAGAGCTGATGGATGAAGTTTCATGTTTTTTTTTCTGAGACAAATTGACGATTTACTTTCCGCGAATGATAAATAAAATGATTTTTTTAGTCACCGATTGATGAAAATTATAATTTTTTTCTGCAATTGGATGATGAACTTTACTGTTTTTTTCTACTAGCTAGTAGAAAAATTTAGCTTTTTTTTGCGATAGTATGCCAAAATTTAAGATTTTATTTTAGGATCGTTTCACGAACATCGCGGTTTTATTTCGAAATCATTTGGCGAAAATCGGAACTTTATTTCGCGATCATATGTCAAAAATCGAGGTTTTATTTCGCGATCGTTTGACGAAAGTACGGGTTTAATTTCATGATCATTCAATGAAAACCGCTGCTTTATTTCGCGATCATTTGATGAAAATTGTTTTATTTTGCAATCAATCGAAGAATATCGCTTTTTGATTTTACAGGCATTTGACGAAAAGCGCGGTTTTATTTTGGGATCGTTTGACGAAAATCTCGGTTGTTTTTTTTTCTTTTTGTTTGGCAAAAATCGCGATTTTATTTCGGAAGCGTTTGGAAATAATTTTTTTTTTTTTTTCCCAGTACAGTACGGTGTGATGTAGAATCACATAGTTTTCTTACATTTTACACTTTTTTCTAAATTACAGTTAAAACTAATCTTTAATTTAATAGCTATTTTATCTTAAAGTTTTATTTCGATCCCACAATAACTTTCGTTAAAAAGTAAAGAGAGAAAACATATATAACATCTGCTGTATCTTTAAAATGGTTCTCAGATAAACAGATTTCCTTTAGATGAAATTTCTCCTTCAGTAAAAATAATAAAATAAAGAATAAAGAACTCCATTGCTTGCGGTTAGCGAAAAATTGTTTCTCTCTGTAATGTTGAGCCTACCTTCTTTATTACATAAAATCTTTTCATGTAAATGCTCTGTGTTGTGTCTTTTGATAAAATTCTCCCAAAACAGACATAATGTACGATTTTGGCACGAATTCTTTTTGGCGTATTTTTTTAGGGCTGCCCATTACTGGGTGCCCTGCATTAAATTCAAAATCATCTTAATTGTTTAAAGCGTAACAGAAAATTTCATGGTTATGATATCATTCACTTTTCATATGCTTCTTTCGCGAATTCTGTGATGCCAATGTGTGAATTCTGAATGAGAAATTCAATTGCCTGGCTCTCCCTTCACGGACTCAGACATGTAAAGAAGGTCTCTTAAAAATGCTTACAGGCACCATCCCTAACTATTTCTGTAAGAAATGATTTAATTTTTATAACTCTACTTCAAATAAACACAGTTCTCAAAAGGCATTTATTTTATTGATCACAGCCTACAACTCTAGCGAATGCATTTTAAAAAGAACCTGCTCAAGAATAATACTTTAAAATACAGATCTCTAGTACATACGGTGAGAATCGCGGCTTGATTTCACAATTGTTTAATGAAAATAGTCTTTTCCCCCGTGATCAATTGATTAAAAGCGGATAAAACTTAAAGAACGCGGAAATCTGGCGTTTGTCGAAAAAGTGATTCCCCTGCAACGAGCGAATGAAGAGTTTATTGATTGACGGATTATGCGTGTTTTTTTTCTCGCGAAAATGACAAAATCGTGACATTTTTTTCCGCGATTGAATGACGAAGCGTATGATTTTTACCCCCGTGAATAATTATCTAATTACACGTTTTTATCTTGCCACAAATTGATCAAAATCACTTTCTATTGAATGTCTGACAGAAAAATTTTGCAATTCTTGCCCGCAAACAATATGCTAATTTTGTAAAAATTTTTCCCACGATAGAGTGACAAACTTTAGAATGCTCTCTCCCCCCCCCCCCCCCAGCTAAGTTTTACGATCGTTTCTGCGGGATTTCGTGGTTTCATCATATGGCAGATTGACATAATCCATGATTTTTTTGCCGATTTCCGACTGAAAAAATTTGAAATTTTTATCCGCGAACAGTTAACAAATTTCGAGATTTTTCTGCGACAGATCAGGGTTTGTAAATATCATGATATTTTCGAAAATATACAATATTTTGATATATATCTGATATTTTCGATATATATCCGATATTTTCAAAATTTTCAGCTTATTGATTACAAATATTTTTTGATTTAATATAAATTAAAATTTTAATCATATTACAGTTAACATGAAAACATAAACCAATATTCTAAATCTTTTTTTTTTTCCTTTGTAAATTTGATGATTAAATAAATGAAGACAAACAATTTTTTGTGATGTTCAACAAATTACCTTTTCACTCATCAAAACACAAAATGCAGAATTCAGTTTCAAGTTTTAAAAAAATTTATTTTTAAAGAACAAGTTTCAAGATACAAAATAATAATAATAATAATAATAATAATAATAAATAAAAAATAAATTATTTTTTTCTATTGAAGAATTTAAACATGAATGTAAGCTTGTCAGCTTTTTCACTCCCTAACCTATTCCGGAGTTTAGACTGAACTAAACCGAAACTGGAAAAGATTCTTTTTAATCCAGCTGTTGAAGGAGAAGCTGTAAATAACTGATTAGTTAAGTTGGACATTTTTTCTTTTATGGGCTGCTCCAATTTAATATTGTCCCACCAAATTATTGGTTCAACCTTTATATATTCAGTTTCAAACATAAAACTTGGAAAAGGAGATTTCTTTGCTAAAAATGTCATTGCCAGGGGCAAAAGTTCTTTGTCTACTGAACGCAAGAAATTAAAAGCACCATGCTTTTGATCTTCAGTTAATTTTTTCCCACAGTATCTGTGGTCCAACATATTAGCAGCTAAATGTGCTGGTGACAATGCCATTTCTTCTCTTGCTAATGATTTTTTCTTGATATCCTTTCCAGATGTTTCTAATTGTTCCTTTAATTTGCACCAAATTTCTACACATTGTGCAATCTTAGTGTCATCTTTTTGCATTTCATCTAATGCATCTGCAATAGGTGTTAAAATATTTATGTAATCTGTGCAATTAATCATTAAGTTGACATCATTCACTAAATTGAAAATTTCTTTATCAATTTCAAGTTTGTGATCCTGACAGACTTGCACCAGTTTTCCTCTGTTATCTAAAAAAGACTTCAGTGTATCGAACATTGTGTTCCACCTTACAGCTTGAGGTATTACTAGCAGTTTTCCACCATTTTTCTTATACCAAGCAGTTGGCAAATGAGTATATTTAAAATATTTAATTATCTTGATGACATTTTTACTTATATTTGGAAATTCTATGTTCACGTATTTAATATGTGAGCAGAACAACCATAGTAAATAATATCAAAATCTTCAGACTTAGCAAGCTCTTCTCTCATTTTTTTAACATTTCCAGTATTATCTGTAACAAAACTGCGAACATCTACAGCAAATTTTTCTTTACAATCCAAGATAGATTGTTTTGCCACATCACATAAATATTCTGCAGTATGTGAATGTTCTGATGAATCTATAGTCGAAGTTAGGAAAGTATCACCAGATGTTGTGATCACTGAGGTGCAAATAAGTGACTCGTTGTGGATATTACTCCAGCCATCAAGACTCATAGTTACAGTTTCTCCAGAGAGAATTTCCTTTGATTCTTCAACTACTTTTTTGTGTAAATCATCCAAAAGTTCCCCTGCTAATCTTCTTTCCGAAGGAGGCGTATAGCCAGGTCGAAGCAAACTACAAAGTTTTATAAATTCAGGATGAATAACATGATTAAATGGTGTATTTGTAGCAAAAAAGTAACGCGCAATTTGTTCATCAATAGCTTGAGCATATACTGTTGAAGTGCAAACCACATCAGAATCTTTAGACAATGAAACTGTTGTTGTTTTGTATCTTGTTGCTGCAGAAGCTTTTTTCTGTTTCTTGCATGGTTGTTCTGATAAGATACAATTGTCTAAATCAACACTTCTTTTAGGATCATCATCATCTGTAATAAGAAAAAAAAATGCATCAGAATGAACTGTGGAATGAAATATTTAATATTTAAGAAATATAAAATTCAGGACTGCCAATAAGTTCTAATCTATAATTTCAAAGTAGCATATGTAAGTGTAATTACTAAAAACATATGAAAACATTCTAAACAAATTAATAAATCTCTTGTTAATATTAAAACTTTTTAACACAGCAAAGTCTTTTTAAAAATAGAATAAATATTAAAATTTTACTAAGCACAAAAAGAAATTTTACAAATAAAAATATATTTAGTTATTTTAATATTATCTTGTTTATGAAAAAGCATTTGAAGTTTAAAATTGAATTGAAGAATTGTGTGCATTTTTTATTCAACATTATCACATTACAAGATAAAAGTTTGGTCAAAATATCAATTAGATATACAGTAGACTCCCTTAAATCCACACTCCTAAAATCCGCAACTCTCTAAAATCCGCACATATTTTACGGATGTAAACAATGAAACATTCAATTCAGATGTAGGTGCAAAATTTGACTTTTTTAGATTTTTATCAATTCTATACTATATATTTTTTAATTTGTAATTTTTTTTAAGGTTATTGAATTCATGTTTTTTCATAAAGAAAGAATAATTTATTTCTGAAAAAATAAATATATTGCTGATATCATTTCTAATCACAATATTACCAAATATATTTATGTATTAATCAAGCTTTTTTAGTTGTTAAGTCTGGCTAAACCTGAAATAAAACTTCATTATTTTATGATCTTGATGTAAATTAGTAATGTACATTTATGAGGCAAGTTTTTATTGAATAATTTAGGAAAAACACGTTTCATCTTTATAATGAATATTTAATTGTACATTACTCCTCATTAATTTGACCTTTGCTTTTAGTACTTTTATCATTTCAAAAACTATCTAAATTTTTATTATTTTAGTTTATTACTTATTTTAGTATTTTAGCATATAGTAAGCATTCATTATACTTTTGATTTCATTAATAATTACATTCAAATTACTTTTTAAACTAGTTGGATGTGCCAATCCCAAAACTTTCTTCTATCTCATACGTACATTTTAATATTAAAAAAAATAATTACTCATTTTAATGCTTTAATAATTTTAATTCAATACCATACCAACTTTGATTTTCATCTTAAATTTCTGCTTCAATCAATTAATCGGAGTAAAAACGAATTTACGTCTGCACGAGCCGATGGACAATAGAATGATAGGCAGATTTTTTTTTTTTCAAATTCAGGGAGGACCTACTTGCCTTACCAAGAAATAATTATGTACAAAAAATTTACTTCAGTTCTAGAACTAACTTCATACACTTTTATGTGGTGCAATATTGAAAATGGCATAAAATTCGCTATTGCAGCGCCTCCTTCCGGCAGATTTTTTTCAGATTCAGGGCGATCCAACCATCCAACTAGCCCTAAACATACACTTACACAAAAAATTTGGTTCAATTCGATGCATAACTTCATATACTTTTGGTCGGTACAATATTGAAAATAGCACAAAAAACGCGATTGTAGCGCCCCCCTTCCGACGGATTTTTTTCAATTTCAGGGAGGACCAACTAGCCATAGTCATACACTTACACAAAAAAGTTGGTTAAATTCGGTGCATAACTTCATATACTTTTGATCGGTACAATATTGAAAATGGCACAAAATTCGCGATTGCAGCGCCTCCTTCTTTCCGGATTATTTTCAAATTCAGGGGAGACCAACTAGCTATAGTCATACACATACACAAAAAATCTCGTTCAATTCGATGCATAACTTCATATACTTTTGCTCGGTACAATATTGAAAATGGCACAAAAATCGTGATTGCAGCGCCCCCTTCCGGCGAAATATTTCAAAAGTGAAGGAGGACCTGCTTGCCACAGCCAAAAACATTTACAAAAAATTTGGTTCAATTCTATCCATAACTTCATACACTTTTTGATGGTAGAATGGCGACATACACACAGACATACACACACACACACACACGGACAGACAGACATTTTGTAAAAACATGTTTTTTGGAATCTCTGACCCCTAAAACGTGTAAATCAGTCGAAAACCAGAAGTCGAAAAAAATTTCGATTACAATACTTTCTTCTATTGAAGATAGAAGAAAGTAAAAATGTAAACAAAGCAATGACCAGAAATCCGCAAAATTCTAAAATCCGCAAAACCTCTGGTCCCAAGCTGTGCGGATTTGAGGGAGTCTACTGTATATATTTTTTTTAATATTTCATGATACTAAACCATTTTAAGTCATAATAAAACTTAATAGAAATCTTATGTATTTAAAAAAAAAAAAAAAAAAAGTCTTAACTTTTAGAGCATTTAAATTGTGATATAAGAATTCAAAAATATAATCTAAAATTGGTAATGAGAGTAATGTGTAATAAAATCTTATCCGTATTTTTAATGTAGAGATGTAAAGTTAACTCTAAAATGTGTAACTGTTGGCAGCCTTAAAGATTGAATAACCATATTTTAAAGAAAATATTAAAATATAAAACAGAAAAATGTGTAATTACCTGTATTATCAATCTGAGCAGAAGAACACAATTCATAATGCTTCTCCATCCTTTTTGGAATTCCTTGCATTTCTTTATCACACATCTTACATATGGCCCATTTGCCACTATTTCCTTCTTTAATTTTACATGTGAAATGATTCCATATAGGATCTTTTATTCTTGGCATAGTGATTGCAATAAAAACTTTAATAAAATTTTTAAGCTTTATATCATTTAAATATAATATCAACAAGAACAAAATAATGACAGCACAGCAAAGACTTGCAACATATGTAAAATTTTGTTCTTAAAACATGTCTATTCTATGCCTACACATTACACTGCCTGATTGACTATTGAGCAATTCAGATAGCCAATCATCACCCCTTTTTCCAATTCTAGCAGGTGCAATCTAAAAATAGTTTTTGGAGGTGGGGGATATTTTGTAAGCATGTTTTTAATATTTTAGTTATTTACAGATGGGTTAATTTTTAATAACAATTGAAGAGCTCATTTAGACTTTTGTTGACTAAAAATATTTTGAAAATAAAAATTAAATATATGAAAATATCAAGAATCATGATATTTTGAAAATAAATATCACATATGAAAATATCGAAAATATCAAAAAGCTTGATATTTTGAAAATAAATATCGGATATATATCATGATATATATCACCGAACCCTGCGACAGATTGACAAGTTTTAAGATATTTCCTCACGACAAATTATTGAATTTCACGATATTTTTCCCGCGATCAAATAACGAAAGTTACGATCTTTTTCCTGCGACCGATCGATGGGTAGAGAAAATATTAAAAAAAAAAAAAAAAGCGAAAAAAGAGATTAAATCTGAAAAATATAGACTAAAAGAGACAAATCCAAAAAAAATAGCGAGAATAGCGAGTTTAGAGACTCACTCCGAGGCCTGATAATATATAATGTATAATAAAATTAAAAATTTTGAAAATTGCTAAAAATTTAGCATTCTGTGTGAGGGAATGACTGTTAATAAAAATACTTCCCGATTTTCTGGATTGAAAAAAATTTCTAGAAACTTAACAAAAACTTATACCACCAATTTATGTTGCTGGACTGACCCTCAAATTAGCTTCCTCTCTGTGAAGAATGCTAGACTGCTGCTCATCTTTAGTGATAGGATATTTGCAATAATAGCAAGGTGTGAGGGAATGATGGTCTAACATGGGGAGAAATATAATTGAGTAGACTACATAATTATAGTAAAAAATAATATTTTTATTATTTTTTGTAAGGTACCAATTAAGAACTTTATTTTGCTTAGGGTGTTTTTAATTATTTTTATTTCTGAATGGAAAAATTCAGGCAGTAAAGTATGGTGTATGGGTAGGGGAGAGGTGAGGGAATGATATTTGCATGATATATCTTACATTTTTAAGTATTAAATTTGTTTATTTTTAAATTTTACGCCCTGCCCCTATTAAACAAACTTTAGACCTAATAAAAGTATAAATAAATAAAAATAAAATGAAATTTAGAGCATTTATATGGCTGGGAACCACTTTTTGCACTATTGCAGAGAATAACCCATAAACCATTTGGGTGTAAATAAATGTGCTAAATTGGTTAAATGCTATAGGATGCTGTGTGGTAAAATTGATCCAGATTATTAACTGTACAAAATCATTTTCTTCTGTTTGAACATTCTAAAAAACAATGTTTTATTGCAATTAAAGTAATTTAGTTTTTTTGTAATTATCAAATTACAGTATAATTAATTTTAAATAAAAAATTACTCAATGTTTCTCTCTTGTTCTTAAAATGTTTAAAGCGCATTACACCGTTATTGACGGTTTAAGCCAGTTCTGACACACGTCAGAAACCCAACCCTGGTTTCAGGGGGGCGCTCTGCCCCTCCTGTCCTTTAGTTTAAAAACTAGCGCCCCTCTTGCCCCGTCATCTAAAAACTAGCGCCCCTCTTGCCCCGTCATCTAAAAACTAGCGCCCCTCTTGCCGTTCATTCAACAAACAAACAAAAAAAAAAGGCGTTCTTCTTGCCCCACATTTTAAAAAACGCAGCCCTCCAGCGCTGATGTGAACGCGCTATAGCGGGTAAATTATGCAAAAAATTGGCGATGGAACGCAAAAAACAGCCTCATATGCGTCCTGTGGGACGAGAAATTTCGTCACAAAAAATCGCTAAACAAACAGCAAGTTTCGTTAAAACTCGCAAAATAACGACTAATTTCCGGCAAATTTCGCAAAAAAAGGGCTAATTTCATCTCAAAATTTCACAAAACGGCAGATTTTCTCAAAAGATCGTGCAAAAACCACAAATTTTTTCCAAAAGTCGCGATAAAACAGAAAATTTTGTAAAATGAGTTGCAAAAAACAGAAAATTCTGTGAGAAATTCTGTTTTCACGATATTTTCACGAGATTTGTTTTTGATTTTCGTTTTTTTTGTGAGTTTTTAGCAAAATATGTAGTTTTCTATGATCTTTTAACAAAAACTGCTGTTTTTGTGATCTTTCAATAAAATTTGCAGGGTTCATACAGAGTTTGCTAAATGAAAAATAAGGACTCTGTAAGGACTTTGTAAGGGCTTCGTTAAAAGAAAAATAAGGACTTTCTAATGTTAAAAAAGAACAGTTCATATAATTATTTACATTAAATTTTAATCGTGATAGATTGAAATTTTACATAAAACATAATTATATAACAAAATATATAACATTAGTTGGCTAGCAACTGTTTTTTAGCATCTATTTCTTTGGCCAGGGAGGAAATTTTTTTCTTTTGCAGATTTTCTACAATTGTTCGATTTTATAAATAATTTAATATCTTTAGTTGATTCAGCTTTAACAGCTAATTCATTGGCCTTATTTTCTAACTCCGATACTTCTTTTTCATGAAGCCATATATTTTTTTCTTTATAAAACCTAAGTCATCTTCAATTAATTTCCTTTTATTTACTGCAGAGGAAGACTGTTGCTGTTAACCATGCTACACATATCCAGCGAAATAATAAGCAGGGATGGGAACTGCAAAAAAGCAAAAATACTGAAAATACGCATGAACGGAAAATTGAACCATACTGTATTCACATGCGTGAATGAAAAATTGCATCACAATATGATCACACATGCGAATGAAAAATTGCACAACATTTTGTTTGTGAAAGATAATTCAAGTAACAAAAGCAGATCTTGATTTCCAAGCAAATGAAGACAAGCACACCAGCCTGTACATTACATTACAGGAGTAAATTACAAATTCTCATTTTCCCCTTCCCCCCCCCTTATCACAAAAATTTTATATCTATTCCCAATACCATAATCGCTGCCCTCTCCAACTCTCTTTTTAGATGCAAAAATTGAACTTGTTCATTTGCAAAAGAAAAATTAAATGCAATAATTATTGTTTTAGTAATAATGTATAAATAATTAAACCCAATATTATTTTTTTTTAACTATTAAGAGAAATTTTCTTTACTTTTTAAAAAAATAAATGAGCAAGATACAAATTAAAATAACGCTTATTTGAGTGTAGAAGATAACAAGTATCACTATTGTTTGCATTTCTTTTAAAAGAGCCAAAACTGATTTATCGAAAAAGACATTTTTCTTGAAAAAAGAATGCTTTTCTTGAGTAAAGGGGTACTTTTTGTTTAATGAATGGGCGTTTTCAGAAGTTACATTCACTCAGAAAATTTTGGAACAATGAAAAACAGATTGTGAAGCAGGAAAATCTGTTTTTGGAGCAGCAAGAAAAAATAATAATAATTTGGAAGCAAGAAAGTTTTTTAAACAGAAAAATTCTATCCTGGCATTAACTTTTTTTTCGTGCCCCTTTGACGAAAATTTAGTTTTAAAGAGATTTTTTGACGAAATCTGCCGTTTTTTTGCGATCTTTTGACTAAATGTGCCGTTTTTTCGCGATCTTTTGACGAAAGTTATCGTTTTATCACGATTTTTTGATGAAAATTGCCGTTTTTCGCGAATCTTTTGTTAAAATGTGCCGTTTTATCGCGATTTTTGGATGAAATTCGTCCTTTTTTTTCGCGATTTTTTGAGGAAATTGACTTTTTATCGGATTTTGTAACAAAATTAGCCGTTTTTTGCGAATCTTTTGACGAAATTTACCGGAAATCATTCGTTATTTCGCGATTTTTTAACGAAATTTGCCTTTTTGCGATTCTTTGACAAAATGTGCCGAACTTTCGCGATCTTTTGACGAACATATCACAATTTTTTGATGAAATTTGCGTTTTTTGCGAATTTTTTTGAAAAAATTTGCCGTTTTATCACGATTGTCGTTTTTTTGCGATTTTTTGAGGGAATCTAGCCTTTTTTCGGGATTTTGTAACAAAATTAGCCATTTTTTCGCGAATTTTTTGACGGAATTTGCCGGAAATTACTCGTTATTTCGCGATCTTTTAACGAAATTTTTCTTTTTGCAATTTTTTGACGAAAATTACGCGTCCCACGGGACCCATAAACTCCATTTTTTTGCGTCCCGTCGCCGATTTTTTGCATTCGCGGCATCCCTGTAAACAAAAAAGCGGAAAATTCTCATCCCTGAATAAGACTATATGATCAAACACAGATCAGCGGATTATAGAAAAGATTGGCGCAATTATTTGGCGAAATACCTTTTCTTTGTTATTCATTTCTCTATTTCAAAGAAAAGAAAGTTTTAGATGGTGAATACTGATTACAATTGGTGTTTGTGGATACGAGGTTTCTACGTTGCAATCGGGAAACGAAAGAGGCAGCTTTAATGTCCAATCAGAAATAAGAATTATAACAAAGAAACTTGGTTTTTTTTCAGCTGCCATATTTGGCAGATTATGAATGTTTCAGGGGTGATTATGAGTGAAATTTTTTTTTCGGAAATTCACATCGCATTTTCGGAAATCGGCGGCGCGGGGGAGGGGATTCCACGAGTTACCCCCCCTTCCCTTGGAGGAGGGGTTTATCGGCGATTTATCTACGATATTTAGCAATATCGGCGATTTATTGCGATCTTTTGTCGAAATCGGCGGTTTTTCTGCGATCTTTGACGAATTCGGCGTTCTCCCTCCTTTTTTAAAATGAAATCGGTGTTTTTTTTATGATCTTTAGGCAAAATTTACATTTTTACGCGATCTTTTCTCAAAAACGGCGTTTTATTCCCGCGATCTTTTGACGAAATCGCCGTTTTTTCCGTGATCTTTTGATGAAATCGGCGTTTTTTTCTGCAATCTTTTAACGAAATCGGCATTATATCCGCAATCTTTAGACGAAATCGACGTTTGAACGCGGTCTACAGATGAAATCAGCGTTTTATCTGCGATATTTTATGAAATTGCCGTTTTTTCCGTGATCTGCACAGGAAATTCACATCTTCTAACGATCTTTTGACAAAGTTCGTTGATAAAAACATCGACGAAATCTTTGTTTTCCCACGAAATATTAACGAAACGTGTACTTTTTCGGCGAACATTTCACGAAATTTGCATTCCTTCGCGATTGTTTTTTCCGCGCGCTAAACCGTACAAGTTGGCAACTATGCGGAACCTGATAACCCAATTTAAAATTTTTGGAAGAGGATGCCTTAAATTTTCAGAAATTTTGGACGAGAATCACCCCTGGAATGTTCGGCAATTTTTTTAAAAACATTTTACGGGTCGCGTTAATATTAAGCTCACGTTAAAAATAAGGACTTTCAATAAAAAATAAGGACTTTAAGGATCCTTATTAAGGACTATCGAAATATAAGGAGTTTATAAGGACTTTTAAGGTCCGTGCGAACCCTGATTTGCCATTTTTTTTTTTAGATTTTTTCTCGAAATTTGATGTTTTTTCGCAATTTTTTTAGCAAAATATGCCGTTATTTGCGTTCTTTTAACAAAATCTGCTATTTTTTGGGAACTTTGAACAAAATCTGCTATTTTTCGTGATCTTTTAGCAATATTTGCTGTTTTTTCGCAATCTTTTAACAAAATGTACCTTTTTTTTTTGCAATTTTTTGATGAAATTTCTGTTTTTTCACGACTTTCTGAACCGCTAGATCTAGATTCAACTCTATAAAAATGCCCTTAAAAATGAAAACTGCCCTAAAATATGTTAAAAGTGCCCTGAAAAATGTTAAAAGGGCCCTTTTCAGAACAGTAGCGCCCTGCCTTTTTTTAAACCTGGGAAAAACTTTGCCTACATAAATTAAAATTTTAATTATTCAATGTTTATTCTGATATAGGTCACTTTAAAAAGGTTGAAATGGTCTGATGTTTTTTTTCAGGAGTACAGAATATGTCCGATCCAGCGATCTAGAATTGGGGGAAATTTTGCACAAAAATGTACATTTGATTTTTATTTTAACAATGAATTACATTAGGGATGCACAACCTGTGGCCCGCGGGCCAAAAGTGGCCCGCGATGTGTTAACGTGTGGCCCGCGAACTTCGTCAATTTACAGCTAGAAAAAATTGCAATTTTTGTGGAAAAGTCGCAGATAAAAATCGTAAATTTCGCCAATTTACCGCGAGAAAATATAAAATTTCGTCAGTCACTTAAGAATCGCAAATTTCGTATATCGGGCATGGAAAAATCGCAAAATTCATTGATCAAGTGTGGAAAAATCGCATTTTTTGTTCATCAGGTACGGAAAAATCGCGAATTTTGCCCGTGAGGCTCGGAAAAAAATGGTAAATTTAACCGATCGGATACGGAAAAAAAGCGAGTTTTGTCGATCAGGCACGGAAAAATGTGAATTTTGTCGGTCAGACGCGGAAAATCACACATTTCATTGATCAGCCAAGAAAAATATCGTCAGATTTGTAGATGATGCACGAAAAAATTGCAAATTAAACTCATAGGCTGCGGGAAAGTTCGCATGTTTTCTCGGTTTGCCGCGTGAAAAAAATGCAAATTTCGTTGATCGGACACGAAGAATTCGCGAATTTTGTCGATCAGGGGCGAAAAAATTGTAATGTTCGTTGATAAGGCATGGGGAAATTACGAATTTTGCAATGATACGCTGAAAAATTGAAAATTTTGTTGATCGACTGCCAAACAATCATGAGTTTTGTAAGTTTCTCAAGAAAAAAAAATCGTGAATTTCATGTTGTCGCATAAAAAAATGCAGTTTTCATCAAAATGAATTAAAAGTCACGAGTTTCGTTGATTGGTCGCGGAAAAAATTCAGATTTCGTCAGTTAAAGGCGGAAAAGTGCGAATTTTGTCGATCAGACACGGAAAAATCGTGAATTTCATCTATCCGATGCAGAAAAGTCCGGAATTTTGAAAGAAAAATCGCGAATTTCGTCGATCGACGTTACAAAAATCGCAAATTTTATCGCTCAAGTTCGTAAAAATTGCTAATTTTGTCAATTGGCTGTATAAAAATCACGAATTTTGTCGATAAGGTTTGCAAAAATTGCGAAATTTGTCGCCTTGGTATGGAAGAATAGCGAATTTTATAAATCATGCGATAAAAAATTGCAAATTTAGTCGATCAGCTTCGTAAAAATCCCGAATTTCGGCAATCTGCTTCGTAAAAAACGATAATTTCGTCGATAAGCCGCAGTAAAGTCGCGAATTTCGCCGATCGTCTTTGTAAAAATTGCAAATTTCATCAATCGGCTTCGTAAAAATCTTCGTCGATCAGCCGCAGAAATGTCGCGAATTTTGCCGATGAGCTTCTTAAAAATCGCAAATTTCGTCCATCAGTTTCGTAAAAATCGCAAATTATGCCAATTCGCTTTATAAAAATCGCAAATTTCATCGATCGGCTTCATAAAAATCGCGAATTTCGCTGATCGGCATCGTTAAATTGATAGTTTTGTCGGTCAGCCGCAGAAAAATCGCGAATTTTTTCCATCATGCGAAGAAAAATCGCGAATTTCGCCGATCGGCATTGTAAAAATCGATAATTTCATCGATCAGCCGCAGAAAAGTCGCGAATTTCGCCGATCGGCTTCGTAAAAAAGATAATTTCGCCGATCTGCCTCAGAAAAATCGTGAATTTCGCCAATCAGCTTCGTAAAAAATCACAAATTTCTTCAATGAGCTTTGTAAAAATTGCGAATTTCGTCGATGGGCTTTGTAAAAATATACGTTTTTGTCGATCTGCTTTGTAAAATTTGCAAATTTTGTCGATCGGTTTCGTAAAAATTGTGATTTTTTTCATCGGTTTCATAAGAATCGCAAATTTTGTTGATCAGGCACAGAAAGGTCGAATTTTCTCAATCAGTTTCATAAAAATTGCGAATTTTGTTATCACTTTCATAAAAATTCCTAATGTGGTCGATATGTAAGGAAAACTGCAAATTTTGTGGATCGGGCATTGAAAATTCAGGAATTTCAGTAACGAGACACGGAAAAATCTTACTGACCGATTCCCTTCATTCATAAAGATCACATTTTTTTTCGGCACCAGCCTCTTATCTTTGTTTTTTAGCACTTTTAATAAAACAAAATTTACTCTCCTGAATTCAACTCAAGGTATAATCTTACATCTTGAAAATAATCCTTGCTATATCTGTTTTATACACAAATGTAAAAACTGCTGATATATCCTTACCAATTAAAGTGGATATTTTGACTGGTTAAGCGAAACCTAAAAGGATATTTTCCCACTTCCCTCTGAAAACATATTTTTTATCCGATTATAGGCCACAGATCATCTTCGAAATCGAATTATCTCCGTGTTATTGTTGTGGCCCTCGACTGCCCAAACATATTTGTAAGTGGCCCTTCTCTTGAAAAGGTTGTGCACCCCTAAATTACATGATTACTCAAGACAGAAAAATTCCCACTGCAATTAGAAAGATACGTACAAAAATGATCTCAGAATGATATATACTTGCACTAAATTGAGAAAGTTTAAGGAAAAAAATTTATACCTATGGTAATACAGAATTTATGCAAGTCTAATAACACTAGGGATGGGACGAATAGTGATTTGGCCGAATACTCGGCCAAATTTTAGGCCGAATACCGAATATTCGGCGGTCGAGTACCAACTTTTTTTCCCCGATAAAAAAATTAATTTTGATTATGTATAATTTGAAAAATAGGAGCTCATTAATAATTATATTACTCTTAATTGTGCTTTTAAATGTATTTTTAAATTTGAAAAACTTATTTTAACATAAAAAAAATTATGAAATTGCATTATATTCTTTTATTCTAATGTACATCAAACTGATTTTCAGTAAGTCAGGATGGTAAGATATTTCCATTAAAATATGAAGAATGTATGTACTTCACTTTTACTATCAAATGATACTTTTTACTTTTTCTTCCATCCAAAATAATAATATTCTTAATCTCTCTCTCCCTCAGAACTCACGAGGAGATATTTTCTGAAATAACTTTTAATGGAGGAAAATTGATCATTTCAAGTTTGTGTATCTAATGATAAGCAAATTCGTAAGAATGAGACTGTTCTGAAATCAGTTGCCAAGCTTTAAATTACAAGTATTACAAAAGGTTAAACTTAAAGTAGAATGCATATGTTAACAAAATGTTTGACATTTGAATCGGTGGATACAATATTTAACTTCAATATTTCACTTATTTACATATTTAAGTCAGTAATTATGCAAATAATTATTTAAAAGTGGAAACTATAGAATAAAAAAATTGTGTATATTTTGTTCAGTATATGTGTTAGTTATGTGTTTATTTTGTTCAGTGTTTAGAATTTATTTTCAAATATTTATAAAACCATCTTCATAAAACAAGTTGTGTCATGTAATGCATATTTAGTTTAACACCAGTTCTGTTTTAAAATGTACCGTTGTATTTGGGATAGTGATATTTGATATTTAATTTTGAAAATGAATCTTCATTAATACACCTAGTGAATGAATTTTTTCATTTCTTACTTTATAGAAAATAAGTTATGAATTTCATAAGAGCCTTTTTTATATGTGCATGGAACTTGAGGACATTAATAAATATTTGAGTGTTTTAGAATAAGGCAGTTTTTTTTTTGTATAAGTGTTTTTATATCTTGAATTGTAATATATCATTCTCTAATGAAGACATTTCCCGTACAATTAAATATCCAACTTGGACAGCATTTTCTAAAATATCACTAACTTTTAAAGGAAACACAGAAAAGCTGTATATCTTATAGTATCTGAATAACTGTATATTTTGTAAGTAAGAATGAGAATGACTTCATGAATGAAGTAACCAATTTGGATTAGAGAAAAAAAAATTGCAAGAAATAAAACTCTTTAAATCCTAATTTTTTTTCGCAAGATATGTTTCACTATTCGGCCAAATTTTAACAATATTCAGCGAGATATCTAAATATTCGGTTGGCCGAATATTCGGCAAAAGGGCCGAATATTCGTCCCATCTCTAAATAACACATAATAAAAGTTTGGATAAATTTTTATATGAATTGGGAAAAATGTTGGGAGTAAAAACATTTTCTGCACCACTGGTTTTTTTATGTTTTTTAACATTTAACTTTTAAAGAATTCAATCATTAATTCATTAAGATTTAGAAAGGTAGTTTAAAATGTTCACCTTTTTCAATATATTTATGTAGAAAATTTATTTTGAACTAAATAAACATATGCTTTCATGTGTTTTCTAATGTATAGCTATTTATAAATGTTGTATAGATGATGACATAGTAGAAAACAATCTGGTGGCAGTCAAGAAAGTGAACAAATCATTTCAGTTTTCAGGTTGCTGCATTGTGGTTCGGTGAGTGGAATTGTTGGCGCACATCAAAAAATGTAAACAACTGGGTCTTGCCTATTCTAGAAGTGTGCAAACATTTGACAATATTTTACTCAGAACAGTAGTCTCCCTCAACATGTCTGTCTTCCAGACTAATGTTGAATTATTATAATAGAAATAAAGAACTGTAAAAAACACTTATAATTTTTATTGGAATTACTTATATTTTTTATCTTTACAGATAACAATAATGTAACATTTTGACCATAAATAAAATAATTACAAGTATATATACATTAAATACAAAATATGAAACTGTAGTATAATAATGGCATATCTAATAAAGAGAAAATAAGTAAAGACTGTTGCATACTCAAGAATATGAATATAGACAGTTGAAAAATACAATTTATGTTTATCATGCCCTAAAGTCTTGATACAATTCACAGCATACATTAGATATTATGTTACAATTATTTATTATATAGTAATATTTTGTGAAATAAAGCTTAAAACACAATTTACTTACTAAGAACTTTATTATGATTCAGAAAGAAATGACTGGTAGAAATATTGTTGTATACCAAATTGTAAACAATAATGAACACAAATTCTTACACAAAAATAAAAAGACAGACAAAAAACAACTTATGTAACATATTAAACTGAATTCATCAAATAATAATTAATTATAAATATACAAATAGATTAAATTTGTATAGCAATATTTTAAGTCTTTGTATGAATGGCAAAAAAATGTCTTTGATTGTTTTGGAATCCTTACCTGAAGAACAACCTCGACATCGTAACAATTCCCTTTGCTCTTCTGATGGCCCTGAAACTTAGAACCATTATATAGTAAAGATCTTGCTACACCAGGCTGACAAGAATTTGCAGGAGGCGGTGGAATTATTTTCGTTTTTCCAGGCATTTTTATAAAAACAGCGGTCAGGCCAAATAAACTGTCAACCGAGTTGAGTAGCAACAAGCATTTAAATACCGCTGAACTGATGACGTGGTAATTTTGTAAATTCAAATTATAAACAATTATAAATTCAAATAATTTTATAAATTTTATTTAATTTGTACATAAATGCATACTGAATTTATTTTCATTAAATTCGCCAAAAAGTTTCTTTTTATTAATTAATAAACATTTACATATGAACTGAAATGAAGAATTTTGATATTTGTGTTTAGTAATCGCTGAAATCGCTCTGTGCGGAGTTATCAGACGACGCAAAGGGAAAATGAAATTTATCTTGAGCATTCTTGTGTAAAATTTAACTAATCGAAATCTATATTTGTATAAAGTTTGAGGCTGAAATTTTAAGTATGTTTATTTCAATATTCATATTTTAATTTCGTATAATGAAATCTCAAACAATATGGATCGATCAAAATTTGTCATGTAATAAAAAAATTTGAGTTTTCACTTTCAATTTTTATTTTTTAATTCAAATCAAGATTGTAAAAATAACTAATTTTGTATTTTTATGAACTATTCGTGCATTTAAGAATTTGAAATCTCGGTATACAATTTTTCTGTTGTTACTGTGAGTATTTAAATCTATACAATTAATCCAATAATTTTCTTCCTTTACTACTTCACATTGCTGCCTACAAGGGCCTCGCTAAAGGGGGGAGGGGAGAACCTACTCCTGCCCCAAACATTCACGAATTCTGTTACACTTGAATTATTTACAAACTCATTTGGCAAATTTGTTTACAACTTTAATAAGAACTACAAAACACTATTTCTCATAGACCTGGCAAAAGTTACAAACATAATTGAGAATATTATTAAACTTATTACAAATGAGATCTATATTGCATTTTCTAATTGTGGTAACTTGGAAAATTATAAAACTGGTTGGCAAATTTGTTAAACTTTCTTCTCTTTTAATCAAATCTATGATTCTAATTCTGGTATATTTGGCAAAATTACAAAACTAATTGGCAAAATCACTTTTTTTTTCACTTGTTTAAACTATAAATTATAAAACACTGTTACACTTAGCAAAGTTACATGTAATATCTATTTTAAATCTATAATAATTTTTATTTTATTGTAAAATTTGATTGCTGTTGCATCAGTAGCAGTGGAAAACTTTGAATTTTACGTAATACTAATGTCCATTTATACAATTTCATTTATTTTTAAGTTTTTAGGGGTGAGTGTCCATTATTGGGATGGTTAATTTTTGTTTTTCCAGTAAGTTTCATTTACAGTTTTAATTAGAACAATGCATTTTTTATTTCTCATAGACTTGGCAAAATTTACAAATGTAATTGGGAATATAAGTAAACTTTTTACAAATAAAATCTATATTACATTTATAATTGTGGTAAATCGGCGATATGCTAGAAAATTTGTGAGGATTATTTATTTTTGTTTCTCAACGAGTTGGTAAATTCTGAAATTTGACTTCCCCCCCCCCCCCCCCCCATGGGTGCAAGACCTTCAGTCTCAGAACTGATTTCATTCTTGAAGATATCTTTGATTGATAATAAATTCTATTTTATTTATTTAAACAGTACCAATTTTGTCATTCAAAACTTTTAATCTTTTTATGTAAAATATCAATTTTTAACCATAATATAAGACATAAAAATCTACTAGATTTTTCTTATTTGATTATTCCTAATACTCAGAAAAGTTTTCAGTCTTGGCTTGAATGAAGTTCTTGCACCCATACCCCCCCCCCCCCCTCCCCCAATAAAATGCCTTAGCAATGTACTCATAATTTGAAATTTTTTAAATGTTTAAAGAAAAAAAATTAATTTTGACACCTATCAATCAAGATGAAAATGTAAAAATTTGTGAGTCTTTAGAAAGAAAGTAAAAGTGTCAAGATATCGCATAATTCTGAAATGTTTTGAGATGAAATATTTATTGGTAGTAATTTTCACGTGGTTGTACAAGGTGTTTGTTCTTATGGATAAAAGATTGAAAATTGAGACCATTTCAGATGAAAATATAATCATATGAAAACAATAGAAAAAAGACAGGGTAAGTTTAAAATGTAAGAAGTGAAAAAAAAAACTGCATTGGCAAAATTTTATCAAATTTAAAAGAAATCTTTTTTTAATCATTTACCACTTGCATAAAAAAAGAATTCAAAATAAAGAATTTCAGACTGATAGAGACCCCAATGTAAAAGTACTTCTGCTAAAATTTGATATGAATTATGTCTTTAAATATCAAAATGAAATTCAAAGTGATCTTTGGTATAGAAATAGTGTGAAATTATTCACTGCAGCTATGCTCTCTCAGAATATTTGTTCAGATGCAAAAGAGAAAGGGAAAAATGCAGCCAGGATTTTTATTTTGTTACTTCACTGATCTAAAACCTTATTTAGATGAAAATAAAAAATTTTAAAGAATTGATTTGGACAAATGACCCATCATCTAAATTCAAGGATAAATTTATGGCTCTTTTTTTACAAGGGCTTAACTGAAAATACCAGAAAACCTCAAGTTAGAAATACTTTGCTACTTCACGTAGGAAAGTTGCGTATCTCGTAATTGGAAGATGGAAGAGCAAAATCACTTGTTCATTAAAAAGTTATGAGCAGTGAGGCAACAAATAGTGGTTTGACTGAATACCGGATATTTGGTGCCAAATATTAATTCATAAATTCTGATTTAAATCACAATAATATAGGGTAGATGTGCCAGTAATGGACATCCCTTGATGTTTTTGGTTCATAAAAAAAAAAAAAACTAACAAATATTTAGTTTTAATTACACTGGCCTCCAAAAGTTAAGGTACAACATGTTTTTCTAAGCTCACCAGAAAAAAAATGGTAGTCAGATTAAACTTCATAGTTTATATGAATGACAATAATAAGCTTTAAAAAACTTACACAAAAGTTACAGCTACTACTTTTATTTTGTAGAAAAGAATAGATATTTGTGAATGCGAGAAAAATGTGCAATTACAAAGCTTTCATAATTTTGTGTGTAAGTTTTGTTGGATTTGAACTATTGTTGCCAGTTTTGTTCACAACAAACAGTAAAATCTAGAAATGTCTAGAAGAAATTCTTTGCCGATTCATTAAGGTAAGCGGGCAGTAAGCAGACTTATATAAAACCAAAAACGTTCTGTACACGTAAATATTGGGTCAAAAGCTTTCTGCAAATTGATTTAATGTTTAATAAAATTATGTGTTATATTGTTTGACAAATTCACGTTGTTCTTTATGCAATTCATGGACTAAATTCACATTCCTTTATGCAATTCATGATCATAATGTGCTTTTTTTTTTTTTCCCGTAGAGATTTGCGGATGAAATTCACATTTTTTATGCAATTTATTGACGACATTTGTATTTTTTATGCGATTTGGGGATAAAATTAGTGTTTTTAATGCGATTTATCGATAAAATTTGTGTTTTTTTATGCAATTTATGGATAAAATTCATGGTTTTTTTTATGCGATTCATGGACAAAATTCCTGTTTTTTTATGCAATTTATGGATAAAATTCATGGTTTTTTTTATGCAATTCATGGACAAAATTCCTGTTTTTTACGCGATTCATGGCCAAAATTTGTGTTTTTATGCAATTTTTGATCGAAATTCGGATTTGTTGAACGATCCTTAATTAAAATTTGCGTTCTTTGAACGGTCCGTTGTCGAAATTCACATTTTTCGTGGGGTTCTTGTCAAATTTTGAATTTTTCGTGTTGTCCTTTGTTGAAAAAGAGTTTGTAACAGGGTCCTTTCTTTAATAGAGCGTTTTTTATGCAATTCTTTGTTGAATTGAGCATTATTTACACAATTCTTTGTTAAAATGAGCATTTATTATGTGATTGATTCTTTGTTGAAAGGCATATTTTTTATGTGAATCTTTGTTGAAATTTGTGATTTTTTTAAAGTTCTTTTCATGAAATTTGCATTTTTCCAACGATCCTTTAATGAAATTTGTGCTTTTTCATGACCCATTAACAATATTTTGTGCTTTTTCTGTCAAACTTCAACTAAATTTGTGCTTTTTTTTGTGGGAATTTGACGAGATTGAAGATTTTTTTTCTGCAAATAATTGACAAAATTTGATTTTTTACAAAACTTTTTGTCAAAATTCGTGATTTTGGGTGTCCAAAATATCATACTTATGAATTTTTGAAGTTTTTGTTTTCAAATGTCTTAAATTTTCAGAAAATTCAAAAATTGGCCCTGCTTTTAATTATGCACTAAAATTAGACAATTCATACATAAAATTTCGGGAATATTTTAATTTTTTGGTATTAATAAAAAGTTACAACAGTAAAAATTATTTATTTCCTTAAATTTTCTGCAAAGCTCATAAAGTTTTCTGTGCACATATTCTGTATTATATAACTCTGGTGGTAGGATGGATGGAAATAGGGTTGTCATAAACTGATACTGCTAAATGACTCAATGTATCTCTCAGTGTGTCCAACGACTCTGGGATCAGTGTGAATTCAAAGATTCTGTGTCCGGAAGACTTGTTCCAGGCTGCTCATGTGTTACAATACCTGCAAAAGACCAGTTTCTAGCTGTTTCAGCCCAAAGGAGAAGACACACTACTGTGCCGCAACTCATTGCAGACCACTTTGTTGCATCAGAGAGAAGAATCTCGGCTACTACGGTGCGAAGATGTTTTCACAGTGCGGGTCTCTATGCAAGACAACCAGTTATGTGTGTCCCCCTCAATAGACGACAGAGAAGGGCCTGCTTATGTTGGGCAAGAAAGGACCTGGACCAGACAATAGTGGGCTTCTGTACTCTTCACAGACAAATCCAGATTCGCACTGGAGAGCAATTCAGGACGTCTTCTGATCTGGAGAGAACATTGCACTCGATACCATCAATCAAACACTGTCGAAACAGACAGGTACACAAATGATGGAATCATGGTTTGGGCAGGATTCTCACTCAAAAGCCACATTGACCTGCAAGTGTTCCATTGAGGAACTCTGACTGGTGCGAGATATCAGGATGAAGTCCTTGATTCATGTGTTCACCCATATGCCGGTGCTATTGGCAATCGTTTCATTCTAATGGATGATAATGTGAAACCATCCGAGCTGTATTTGTTGTAGATTATCTTGAGGATCCCATTTTGGAGAGAATTGAATGGCCAGCTCAGCTCATTCTCCAGACTTGAATCTGATAGAACATCTTTGAGACTATCGAGGAAGATAAGTTGAAACTTTAAGTCTTTCTCCAAGGTCATTAAATGAACTGGAACAAGGCTTACTGCATGTCTGGTATAGATGTAAATTAATAGTCACCACATGACGATTAAAGTTGCAGAAGTGGCGATTAAAAATCAGCCATTGATCGCCACTTTAGTCACCACTCGGCAATTAAAAAATCTTATTAATTTACTTTGTGAAATACAGCTTTTTTCATGGATATACACATTTTTACTTTGTTTACATCTAATTAGTGAATTGGTTAATTCTTTTTCGGATGCAATCAGATTCAGCAACTTTGTTGTATTTTCTATATTTTGGCTTTTTACCCTGAACTTTTTATTGGGTTATGTTTTCAAGAAATAGTTTTTTTTCCTACAAAATATTGTCATCAATTTTAATTCCACATGCATTTCAAATAAATTATACCATTTTTACTTTGTATGCAAGGAGAGTTTAAGGACATTGTTTATCTTATATCTTTCACACTTGCCAAATACTCAATAATTGTACCAGTAATAGTTGGCTGGTATAATTTTTTTTTTTAAATATTTATGATTAAAGTTTATGAAGGTCTTAAAAAAGATTGAAACATTATAGCCACTTACTTTAAAAATATGACAAAATTAGCACTCGCCACTAGGTGAGTAATACTGCAAATTTAACATCTGACTTTACTGCCACAAAGCAGACTTCCTCCACCTCACCAACACATTGGTACTCTCTGATTGCCTTAATAAGACATCCGGAATTTTGAAATTTCAGCCAAAGCAAAGAATATTTATATTTATCTGTACACTCCCCAAACGTAATAATTACCATTTGTCAATCTTGATGATATTAGATCCTACTAAGTTTTAAGTATAAATAAAATATCCAAGAAAAATGTGAAATTATTTTTAAATTTAAATTTTAAAAATACAATTTCCTTGTTTGTTTTATACAATGCATTAATATATATCAATTTAGCAAGCCCGTAGCAACAGGCTTGCTTCGGGATTCATGTACTGACTCAGCATCATGAACATAGCCTGTGTCGTCAGAAACCTAACGAAGCAGTAAGTATAACACATAGGAACATGTAGCCGTTAGCAACAAGCCATGTGCAGAGAAATAATGCACTGTCAGCAGTCTCTCATGGTATATGAATGACGTATAACTTTGGACCCTGGTAACAGCGAAAAGGAGCAGAACAATTCCGGATCCAGAAATGTGAAGACGTGCCCCACTAAGCTCTAGCGGCAGAAATTGCAGAAGATGTCCCTATCTGTAGTATTAATTACTAATTCATATTTTTCCATTCAGTGGAATGCCGGTTTTATTTTTAACCAAATATTTGTAACTTTGTTACTCACTTGCCGCTAAATAATAAAAAAAAAATCATTTTGACCTATATTTAAAAAGTGGCCACTATTTAAACTGGGTCTACCGGCCACTGTCTACTAATCGAATTTCCCAGTTTTCACCTATAATGTCTGGTCAATGCTATCTATTTCAGTGTCCAACAATTTAATTGAGAGCATGGAAAGTCTATGCTGCCAATGCATTCAAGTCTGGGGTGGACATATTCCTTATCAGAACCAGTTTTTTTAATGTTTCTGTCACATTTTACTGCATTATAGTGTGATGTATTGATTTCTCCAAGAATGGAATTTTCCACCATGGGTGCTTTTTTGTTGTAATTTCATTTATACATTTAACTTAACTAAGTATCTATGTCACATTTAATAACTAACAGTTTAGCGCACATTTCCTTCAAATTTGTTGTTTCTATATTCATTCATTTGCAAATTAGATGCAAAAAAACAGTTGTACCTTAACTTTTGGAGGCCAGTATATTTTCATTCCCCTTTGCATGTTTTATTAATGTGGGTTATTGTTAATACTTTTAATCAAACCAGTCAAGAAGCAGAAAATAATGTTTTGAAATTCCACTGTTTTTCAGTGAAAATGTAAAGGCTAAGAGATGGCTTCATTTAATGAATCTATAATATTTTTTATTTAATTGTAAAATTTGAATGTTGTTTCTTCGGTAGCAATGGAAAACTTTAAGTTTGACATAATACTAATGACCCTTTATAAAAGTATTAGATTTGGCCGAATAATTTGATATTAGGCTGGCCGAACAGTTTCATATTTGGCCTAACCCAAGGGCAGATCTGGAGAGTCCTCAAGGGGGGGGGGCGATTTTAAAAATTGGAAGACTCGAATTTTATGCATAAGTCGGGGCTAATATTTTCACTGCAGGGCGGGTTTGGGTCCGGTTAACTTCTATATTTTCTGCGGGTCGGGTTTGGGTCCGGTTGACTTCTCTTTTTCAAGTGGGTCGGGTTTGGGTCCGGTTAACTTCTATTTTTCAAACGTGTCGGGTTTGGGTCCAGTTGATTTCTATTTTTAGCTGCTGATCATGTTGACTAATCAGGGACGTGTGAACAGAAAACTGTGCATGGGCAACGTTTCAGTTTACCCCCCCCCCCCCCCCACACACACACACACACACACAAAAAAAAAAACTACTTTTCTTGTGACAGGCCGAAGATGACGTTGGTAGTATAAATTTGATGTCCTTTAAATTTCCGGACCCGAGGCGACCACCCCCTTCCTTTTGCACTGTGCTGTAACTAATACTTTTTCTGTGGTTTGCATTTATGTCTATTTGACTTCTACTTTTTGCAGTGGGTCAAGTTAACTTCTTCTTTTTTGCTAATTGTTGGGTTTGAGACTGGTTGACTACTATATTTTGCTGCTGGTCGGATTGACTTCTGTTTGTATTTTTTTTTTTTTTTTCTTGCTGATCGGGTTAACTTATACTTTTTTGCGGTGGGTTGTGTTTGGATTCGGTTGACTTTTTTTTTGCTGCGGGGTTAATTTCTACTTATAATATAAATCATAGTAGTAAAGCTCTACAATACGAACTAAAGTAATTTTTTAAAAATGTATTTCTTAAAATTTCGTTAAACACATGTACAACATAAATCTATTTTTTATGAATAACAAATAAGTAAGATACCAGCCCTCGGAATGAAGAATTGCACGCAGTGCCCCCCCCCCCCCCACCCCCGAAGCTATCAAATATCCCCCAGAAAATTTTGTGTTTTCAATGGTAAAAAGTGTAATTTCTCCCCGGGACTCTATTGTATCCAAACCCCCCCCCCCCCCCCCCCCAGAATCACAGAAGTCCCTCCCGGAGAAAAGTGTCTGAATTCAACAGAGATTGCACGAATAGCGGTTGGGCCAATAATGCTTATCATACAGGCTGGGTCAGACACGGAACAAACATTTAGCTTTTACTCAGGACCGGTTCCCGACCTGGAAATTTTGATCAGTACAGACAAAACATGAGTTCGGGCTCTTTTTCCAGAATTAGGTCCCACTCAAGCTCGACGATTTTAAATCCGAGCCCGCCCGAACCCTGAATATTTTGCTTCATCCGAGTCCGAGTCCAATAACGAAAATACACAATAGAAGAAAAAAATGCATTTTATTATGTTCTTAAAAAATTATGATTTTTAAACTACATTTTACATAGAAATGTTACTCTTAAACGAAAATTTAAATTTAATATTATCAAAAGAAAAGTTTGGTATAAAATAAAAAAGTACTTTATACATAAAAAAAATTCTCATATTTTGTCTCCTTTAAAAAGAAAATATTATGGACATCCTAATGATGTGTGTTTTATGAACAAATGCATTGAACTTGTAGAACTTACTGTTGAATCGAACAACATTAATCAATTTTGTATAAAAAGTGTACATTTTTAAGTATAACCATTTCATTCCTCATAACAATCTTTTGGGATAGGCGTGACCTATCATAACAGACAATAATATTAATTAAAAATTTTGAATTCCGATGCTTTTACAGGAATATAGGAAACACTGCTCAATTGCTTTCTATCAGAATAATATGGAAATTAAATTTACTTATGAACAAAAGTGACTTCGTAAATTCTGGAGTACAACTTCAGCATCAGCAGAATTCACAAAAAAAGCAACAACCACTAAAATTATTTCTATATGAAAAGCGATTACGACCTGTGTACGCTGTGTACAATAGAAATCTAATATATGCGCCAACCGCAAACGAAAACTGGAAAAAAATCCTCTTCGTATTAAACGTCTAAATAATAACAATAATAAACAAACCTATTGTAAAATAACCTCTGCTACAAACAAAAATCAAAACTAAAGACAAATTCATTATTCCCGCCTTTTCGTTGGCGCCAGAACGCCGACGGAAATGGCTAAAATAGGTTTGTAGAAATGGCTAATAGAAAAAACACAATTTCTGCTTCCCTTTCATTCTAATCAAAATGTTCAATATTGTGATTTGAAAAGGAATAAGTAATGTTTAAGGGGGAAAAAAAGTTCTTTTAATATTTTCCATTCATTGATAAAGAAAATTTATAGGTTTCAGAAAAAATGAGTCCGAGACCGAGCACTGTCTCATCACTAATACAGATATTTAGGAAGAATGACTCCAGGCCGGACTCGACATGGAAGAAAAACAAGTCAGGCTCGACCTAAAGCGGCAAAAAAAAGGATCAGGACACGGCCCGGCTCTAAAAGTTAGAAGACCTGACACAGCCCGACCCTCAGGTGGGCGGTCCCCCCTTCGCCATCTCCCCCCCCCCCCCAACCTTAGATCCACCATTGCCTGATTCATAAATAGGTGCGGCCAGGCCCGGGCCGCGCCATTCCGACCTTAAGATTCAGCCTAAGTCCTATTCCATGAAGATCTCTCATGTTGATTTGAAAACCTTTATGGTCCCAAGGGGGGGGGGGGTGATCGCCCCCTACATCGCCTCCAGAAAAAAATAAGACCCGATCCGCCCCGGTTCTAAAAGTGTAAAGACTTGACCCAGTCCCGTTATAATTAAATTGGCGCAACCCGACCCGGGTCGCGCCCATTTCGAATTTAGATCTAACCACTTTTCCGTGCGTGCATCTAATGTCATTTTGCAGACCCTTTATTGGGCTCAAGGGGGGGGGGGGCGATGGATCCGCCATTGGCCTAACCAAATATTCAGTGACTAGGCTAAATACCAAATAGATACCAAATGTTCAGTGCATTCTTGATTTATACTTTTTATGGAGTGTCCATTACTGGAACATATTGTGTTCATTACTCAAATTCTTATGACTTATCATTATTCACTAATATTTGCCAAGTACGCTTAGGAAAGAACACAATTTTCTTTCTCTTGAATTAAATGAACATCAGTTTAAAAATCATATGACCTTAGTATCAGATTCCAGAATAGCCATCTAATAAAAAATATTAAAATGAGCAAAAATGCTTGCATTGCAAATCAAAATTCTAACAATAAACACACCTTGAAACTGAAGTTCAAATGGTTGGGAAAAGGTAGATTCAGATTAATCATTGAAATGGCAATCGCATGATATTCTTTTAGTTTTCTACACTTTTAAAAATATTCAAAATTGATTAAATTAATGGTCGAAACAAAAATCACATGACTTTCATTTAGTGTACCTCAAAACAAATCTCCTGATATGAAAACTTTGAATTACCAAAATAAAATAAACATTACCCATGCTTGACACTAAAAAAAAAAAAAAAAAAACTCCAATTGCATCTGAATATAAAATTTTCTCCAAATCGATGTAAAATTCTTTGTAAGAAAAAAAAAATGAGAACTATTATCTACTAACATTACTATCTCTACTAACATGTATTTACTTGTGTATCTGTAATTTTAAGTGATATATTTGTATTTTTATTATTTATTATTATTTTTTATGTATATATATAATAAAATATATAAATATATTTTATACTTTGATATATTTACTTTATTTTGGTATTTTATTAATATGCTTGTGTTTTTTTTTTTTTTTTTTTTTTTTTTTTTTTTAGCCATGGCTGGATTATTAGCTAATTTAGGTGGTAATCCTCTAAATACCCCAGTAGGGCAAAAAATTGGTGAGTTTGATATTGTTTCATAATAAACCAGTCTTTAACTTGAGTAATTAAAAATTATTTTTTTACTGGACGATTGGTTTTATTTTATTTTTATTTACATTCTTTTTAAACCCACTACCATAAACTAAAATTTACAACACTTGTTACAGCATATAATGCAGTGTATATTGTGTCATTGTGTGTACTGTTTTGACATCAGGGTTTAAGTTTTATTCACATTCTTTGGTAAAAATGCTTTAGCAAGATGTCGATATACTAGTACTAGTGCTTTTGTATTCCTCTACTCATCTGAATAGAACTTTATTTCTTTTATTTTCATTTACTGCAGAACTCAGAGCTGATAAAAATTACCCTATATTTTCGTGTATAAATTGAATATACAACTTTTCAAAGAAAAATCATCCAAAACTGGAAACTCATATATAAGCTGTTGTTAAACAAAGTTGATGAATAACTCAACAAACAAAAACCTAGCGCTTTTTTTTTTTTAAATTATTATTTCTGGTTATTTCTATATGTTTTTGATATTTTTATGAGCAATATTTAACAAATGTTTCTTTATTTTTTGTTGAGTTAAACTAAAATTTCCTTTTTAACTAATATCAAATTGGAAATTTGCTATGAATTTAAGTAAAATCAATACATTTTTAATAAAAGAACATATATCAGTGAAAATTGTAACAATTTTGTCTTATTTTTAAAAGATAATTCAATTTGAAAATATCTACCCCATACTATCCTATGGGAGGAAGTCTATGTTTTGCCAAAGACTTTCGTCAGAAAATCTTTGGCATTGTATTCATGGGCGGACTGCTGGATTCAATGTACCAGAATAGGGAGTTATCTCTCTGTGTTATTGTTGAGCTCAGTGACTGCAGCTAAACGCCTCGTTAGGCTTAGCTGAAAACAAATGCTAAAATGATTGTTTTAAAATTTCTTCCATTATAAATTATGTTTGTTCAGCGTATTTTCATATAAAACCCAATTATAATACATAAAGATAACAGCGGAAGTGTGAAGTGATAAGTTTTTAATCATTTAAAAGTATTTGATTGTATATTATCGGCTCAAAGCGCGGTTTTTCTCTAATATCACAAAACTTTAGTGCTGCCATCTATGAACTAACAAAGGACTCGCAAACCTGTTTTTAAACTATTGTTCTACTTAGCTATTGCAGACTTTTTAAATTTAGTCTTATTAATTTTTTTAAGATGCTAGCATAAGACGTTTATTTTTTTTTAATTTTGTTTCCTATTATAAATAAAATAAGCTTTTTTCCCCCTGCAAGTTGTAATAGATATATCACATATTATCATAGCTGCATTAGTATAATTGAAAATTATTTTTTCACATCCTCTTAAGTCTTAAATCAAAATTTTATCTGCTTTGATGTAATTAATATATTTAGTGCATGATATGGAACAGATGACTTATAGATGTGCACCATAAACGTAGCGATTTTTTTTCACGGCAAAAAGCCGTTTTTGAAAACAATTGGCAAACTGAAACTGCATGAGAAACCCGTTTTCAAATACAGCGATCACTTTCAAAACTCCTGAAAAATTGCATTTTTGTAAAGATAAAAAATGAATAATTTAGACTATGTTATGGGGGGGCGGAGCCCCCCTAAAGCCCCCGGTTTTTTATTTTTATTTATTTTTTATTTATTTAATTTAATTTAATTTAATTTAATTTTTTTTTTCAGGAGAAAAAATTTAAAATATTTAAGTGATCGCCATATTTGAAAACGAATTATTTTGCTAATAATAACGTTTTATTTTGCAAATATTATTGTTGTAATAAATACTGCTCTTGATTTTGAAATTAAAATTTGTTCAAAAACTAAAAATCAAATTAAAAAAACCAAAAAAAAGGAGTTTATTATTTGTATTTGAAGAAATTTATTGCTATCTTTAAAATGTGCTTTTCTACAACACAAACTCTTCAATAATAAAATCTTCATTCTGCTTGTTTGTATGAAGTATTATGAAAATGAAATGCAAGTGAAAATTCCATCATTTTTGACAGGGTTATATACTAGTTTTTAAATAATTCTCTTTCTGAAATTATTGATACCAGTAAATCACTTGTTCCTTTACTTGTTTTCTTTAACAATCAAGACATTTTTTAAAATAATTTAAAAACAGGCTCTGTTCAAAATGGACTAAATCAGTGTAAAGTTGTAAAAAAAAAAAAAAAAAAAAAAAAAAAAATTACATATACTAAGCAGAGCATACATGTTCAAGGTTGACATATACCCTAGATAGTATATAATATAGCTTTTATTAGAAACAGAGGGTATACAGTGTTCTTAAAAACAGAAGGCATATACCTCCTTATACTCTCTACTACATCCCTAGACTGAATGGATATCATCTGTGAATGCATGTGTAACAAATGGTAAAAATGACATCATTGCTATCCTTGAATGAAGAAAGAAGCTTGATTTGAATTACCATGATAAATTGTCTGATCTTTTAAAAAATACATTCATTTCCCTCTAATCTGCAAATGCCTATAATCCACACTATATTTCAGATATAAACAAACAGTTGAAATTTTTTTAAAGCAAAATATTGTACATTTTAACCATAAAAAAATATCTGATGGATTTATTAAGAAATTTTTAATGGATTATGCATTCATTAAAAGGAAGCATTTTATGAATCTGGAAAACAATTACTAGATTATTATATTCTGAATGTATTTGTTGGCTTCATAAAAGATAAAATTGCTTTTGAAGAGGCATTATCTCTGAAGTATAAATATCTTAATAAACTTTTGTTACTAATCAAGAAGTCCTGACTCTTAAAAGACTCCAAGATTAAATTACAGAGCAAAAAGTAAAAACTATAAAGCAAATCACTATCACTGTAATGTTTGATAGATTTAAAAATAAGTAAAAATGTTTTTTATTAATTTTGTATTATATAATTTAAATGTGCAATAATCCCTTAACATTCCCAGATTTAACATTTGCGAGTTTTAATAAACACTGATTGATAAACATTTCTTTGCATTGGTTAAAAATTGTGTTTTTCACTAATAATAATACACAACTACTGCATTGTTTTCATTGTATGTAGATATCATAACAAGTAAAATTTACTGAAAGTATTTTGTTTGTAATTAGTGTTATTATTATAAATAAGAATTATAATTATAAATACAGTTAAACATTGCTTCCGAAGTCTTTTTCATTATGTCATATCCTATAGATAGAACTTCTAATCCATTTTCACAGCTTTAAATTAATAATTTATGTAGATTTAGTTTTTTAATTATCTCAGTTGTACTAATTATTTAATCTGATATTCTGAAAATATATCTCTATTTTATTTTTAGATATAAATTAAATTCTTTACAGAAAATTGCATAATAAATCTTTCTGTAATTTTTTAAGAAGCTAATTTGCTAACATAGTTTAGATCAAATTGAGTATACTTGGAAAAAAATACTATACTTTTTTTTTTTTTTTTCCCCTAAATGACATAATACGGCATTTGTTAAAGAAGAAGAAAAAAAAATTCAATCAAGCAATTTTTTTATTCTCTTATAATCAATAAGACATTTATACCATGAACTTTGATTTTTTAATTTGTGTAATTATTTGTGACTGACTATCTATGTTTTATTATTATTATTATTATTTGTTGCTAGAACAAGCCACTGATGCATCTTTGCCATCTGAAAATTGGACTTTAAACATGGAAATTTGTGATTTAATTAATGAGACAGATGAAGGGTATGTAAGATTTATTTATTTTGAAAACTCACATTTTGTTTTTATTAGATTATCCATGCTATGTATTACTATTTACAATATTTTTTCTTTTTTTAGACCTAAAGATGCTGTGAAAGCTATTAGAAAAAGACTTCAACAAAACACTGGAAAAAATTATACTGTGGTTTTGTATGCTTTAACGGTAAAAAGCCTCAAACTTTTTATTAACACTAGAATTACGGCAGGTGTTATTTTGACCCCCTCACGAAGTTTTTTCCTCAATAACTTTTCTGTTTTTTTTACAAATAATTTTATCCTTATTTGACATTTCCTAAATCAACTTGCTTTACATGTATATAAAAGTTGATCAAAATTGATTACATATTTTAGCTGTAACAAGTGAGTATACCTAGAATTACGGCGAGGTGTCATTTTGACCACTTCCCAGAAAACCGAAGCATTTTTATCGCATTTGTTTTGCGTTGTTTTTTATGCAAAATATTTTTGATTTGCACCTGCCTGACAGATAATAATGAAATAACAGAAAGGGGTGTAAAGCGAGTGCTTCGGTAAGCAAACAATTGCCAATCACGTGTTTCAGAATATTTGGAATACGCTTATTTTGTGAAACCATATTTGTGATTTTAATACATGTTTGCTCATTGGTTTTACCTTATATTTCGTTCTTTACTATCTTTAATTTTTCAATACACTAATATGCAATGTCTTTCTAAGGTTTTTACAATTTTTTTTATCATTCTAATGGCTCGAAAAAAGGGCTAACGCACGATGAATCTTCAAATTGCTACAAGAGTTGTCTGATTCCAATTCTGGGTCTGAAACTGATAATAATGTTATAGAAAAAGAAGCAGGTGATATATCCAGCAGTTCAGAATTTATTGCACCAGGTGATGCAGTTTCGTCATCCATCTCAAGTGAAAGTGAAAACACAATAGCTCATACAATTCTGATGTATCTAAGAACACCAAAGCAGGATGTAGTGGAGGTTCGAAAAAGAAATATAAAACGATCAAATAACTGATTGTGAAGAAATCGCTAGAGATGGAACTGTGTGGAAAGTAGAAAATTTTCCAAACTTTTCTGGTAGACGAGCTGTATAAAATATTTTATGAGAAAACTCAGGCCCGACATTCTACACTAAAAGTCGTGTTAGCCCTAATAAACCACTTAGTGCCTGGAGGCTTAAAATAAATGAAAAAATTTTACGTATCATAAAAGAGTGTACACATGCTGAGGCAAAACGCAAACTTCAAGATGATTCATGGAATGTGTTATTAGAAGAACTTGAGGTATTTATATCTTTATTGTATGTTAGAGGAGAATTAGGAGCAGAAAACTTATTTATTCTTAGTTTGTTGACTGAAACATGGGGCCCATTTTTTTTCCATGAGACCATGAGTAGAGACCGATTTTTGGAAATTATGAAATACGTTTTGATAATAAATCGACAAGGTCTTTGCACTTGCAGAATGATAAATTTTTCTCATATCTAAAGTATGGACTACTTTTATCGAGAACAATATATTTTGCTACAAACCATATGAAAATATTACGATTGACGAACAGTTGTTTGCAAAAAAAAAAAAAAAAAAAAAAAAAAAAGATGTCTCTTTTTGCAGTATATGCCAAACAAGCCCAATATGTTCGGAATTAAATTTTGGTTCGCTGTGGGTGTAAACACAAAGTAGCTATTGAAGGGATTTCCCTATTTAGAAAAAGACTAAACGAGACTAAATAATCAAAGATTAGGAGAGAATGTGGTTCATCGTTTAGTTTAGACTTACAAAAATACTGGCCGGAATATCGCTACAGACAGTTTCATCACGTCACTGAAGCTTTCAAAACGCCTCAGAAATAATGGATTGAGTTATGTTGGAACAATAAATTGTGCAAAAAGAGAAAAAAAGAGTCTCGTTTCAAAAATTCGAGAAACGAACTTTTTTTTCTTCTGATGTAATGAAGTACGATAACATAACTATCAAAGAAAAAGAAATAAGAATGTAATTTTGCTGAGCACTCTTCATTTATCCATAAAATTTGAATCAAATGAAAAGAAAACTCCAAATGTAATCCAGTTTTACAATTCAATAAACTTTGGAATAGATGTGTGGATCAGATGCCGAGAAAATTCTCTGCAAAAGCACCATCATGCCACTGCCTAGTGCATGTTTTTTACAATATTTTAGATTTTGGCGGAATAAATGCATAGGTGCTGTTCAAAGAAATAACAAAAGAAAAGATCAGTACAAGGGATTTCTTATTGCACTTGGTGGGAGAATTTAGAGACAAATATACATATTTCTGGTAAAAATAAGCTTGTAGTTCTTCTAGTTAGTTGTATGCAGTAAATTAATTTCACAAAATCAAAGAAACGGAAGAAATGTCAAATAATGAAATGCAAAGGCAATAAAAGTTTTAATATTTGCAACAGCTGCAATAAAGTCGTATGTAGATACTGTACACGAAAAATAAGAAAGATAAGCTTGTGTGTTATTTGCTGTGCAGAAGAATGATCCTCTTATAAGTAGAAATTCCTTTATTCATTGTAAAAAAAAAAAAAAAAAAAGAAAGAATTAAAATGTTTGTATTAATTAGCTTTATTTCTTAAATGTTTATAAAATTTCGTAATTTTTATAATTTGTATTTCTGAGATGTAACTGAATTGAAACAAGATTAAAAAAAACAAAAACAACTTTTTATAAATGAACAATTCTATACAATTCTTTTATATATAGTATAAAGTGCTATATTCTTTGAAATAAATGAATATTATTACAAAAAAGTTTATTTTTAATTAACTTTTACAAGCATATAATATTACAAAATGAAATTGCACATTCATTATTCATTACTTAGGGGTCAAAATGACCCCTCGCCGTAATTCTAGGTACACGAGAAATGCCGTAATTCTAGTGTTAAGTATCTTTTTTAAATTGTATTTAAGCTTTTTCTTTTATGTAGTGTTCTTTCTTGATCATTAAGGTCACAGTGCCTTGCCTTTTTTAAAATTGACAACATGCACTCTGCCGTTTTAAAAAAATAGAGAATTGTACTGCTAGTTGTTCCCAAAGATCTTTTGTAAAAATATTTCATTTACTAAACTTTTTCTAAATCTGCTTGACCAAAACCTTACAAAATTTATAGAACTCTGTCATTTCTTACTTCTTCTCTGTCATACAAGATTATTATTCAGCCATGTGTTTTTTGTTTATTTGTGTGTGTGTTTTTTTAATCTATAGTTTTTGTAAAAAAACTTAAGGTTTAATCTTGTGCTGGCCAAATCACTAGAAAGCAAAGTGCAAGTGTGTTTTGCCCCCAAAGTTTTTAGTGGATTTGCCAAATAGCAATATGGAAATATATATATATGCTATATCATTCTCAATTTATTATTCCGTTTTTTTTTTTTTTTTTTTTTTTTGTGAACCTGCTGCTGTTATGCCTCGGGGGAGGGGGAATCTTGCACTGCATCTAAGCTGTATCACTCACTTCGAAATTTGTCCCTTCTTGTCTGTCTTAGCATCTTTAAACAGTATGATGTCGTTTTGGTGTCAGACATGACTCTTGCATACAGTGCCAGCAAAAAAAATCTTGACGTTTGCAATTTTTAACATTTTGTTAAATATTTAGAAATATACATAAGGAATTATTAATTATTCTGAAACTCCAAGTGTGTAAACAAAATACAGTCGAGCCTCTATATAACGAAATCCATCATTCCAGTAAAAAATTCGTTATATAGAGAAATTGGATGTATAAGAGTATGATGTTAAAAATAGTATTTAATGTGTAAATTTTGAACAAATATTATTTTTGATCTTTTTAATTTAGAATTTGAAATGTTTAAAAGTATATATTAACCTAACATTTTATTTCTTACTTATTTAAGCAGTTTCAAAAAAGAGAAAAGACATTTATTTGAAAGCTTAATGAAAATCAAATAATGAAGACTTGCATAAATTTCAGAGGAAGAAATCTGTAATTTTTTGTTGTTTTGATTTTAAAATTACAATTGTTACACTCTCAAAAAAAATTCTTAAATTTTAGCAAGGAATGAAAAATTGTAGTTGATATTTTCCTCCATTTGAAGGTCTCTCTTATGTGCTCTCATTGATTCCTCTCTTATATGTGTAACAATTCAATTGACTGTGTTTTGAGAAGGATGTTGAAAGGTGTGTGGGAGGTGGGATGCACTTGTTAGATTTAAAGAATAAGGAGAGAAGTAATATTTATAAAAAAAAAAAAAAAAAAAAAACCTCTCCACTGAACGATAAATCAAAAATAAGTGATGGAAAATTGATTCCATATGATTTCGAAGCTTATTTAAAACTGAATAAATTAAGATCAATTTATGAAAAAATTCGTTATATGGAGATAGATATTTCGCTATATAGAGTCTGTTTTCAATATAATCATGCGAAAAGGGGACCGTTCTTACTAAAAATTCATTATATGGAGAAATTCGATGTATGGAGTTTCGTTATATAGAGGTTCGACTGTATTTAAAAAAATTTCATTCTAAACAAAAATCCCAGATGTTTCTGAGCATAAATCTGAAAACCGGACCTTTGTATTATGCATAGTTTCCAAATTATTAACTTTTCAAAATTCCCGAAACTTCTGGATCACCCGGTAGATTAGATTCATTTTCTTGTTATAAATTGTATAATTTCTTGTTATAAAATCAGAGATGATAGTCTTAGTACACTGGTATCCAAAAATTAAGCATAATTGGTAATTAAGTAATTATTTTTAAGTAATGAAAGAAATATAAATTGAAATGTGGTGAAACTCCAGGTGTGTAAACAAAATAGTACGTGTCATATATTTTCACAAAGATTCCCCCCCGAAATCCTATAGGGGACTATCAACAAATTGAAAAACAACGAAGATTTTTTGGATAACCCTCTCAAAACTAACATAGCAAAAGCATTCAAACTGCAGATTATGATTAAGTAGCTTATTGTAATAAACTGTGTTTATTTTTATGAATATAGCATGTACACTTGAAGAGAAATTAAGGTTTTTAAAAGAAAAATCCCAAATTTTGCCAAGTTTTTTGCTTATAATTTGCAAAGTTCTTAATAAAAAGCAATGTTCCTTTCAGAAAATATGCCAAACAGCATTGTAAATAAACCATGTAATCAAAATTAAAAAATATTGATAATTGTATGAAAAATGAATAGGTTTATTAAATAAGGTATCAGTGTACATGCATGAACTCATTCAAAATATAATTTGCATAATGTATTAGTTAGCTAAATGTATGCAGCAACTGTTGTAAAAATCTCAAAAACATTGCTTGAAAATTCTGAAAATTATCGATAGAATAAGATCAAAATCTGGTATTCTCAAAATGAAGCAAAAATATAAGGGACTTTATCTTAATTCCATTGATCAGTGTCTACGCAATATTACACATACTACTTTATTTAGATACAGCTCCTCATCTTTTAGCTTTATTTTGGAAATAACAGACTTTGATCTTATTCTATCGAGGGTAATTTTCAGAATTTTCAAGTTATGTTTTTGAGACTTTTACAAATGTTGCCCTATACATTTAACTAATATATTATGTAAATTATATTTTGATTGAGTTCATGAATGCGTACTGAAACCTTATTTAGTAAACCTGTTCATTTTTTCATACAATTATTTTTATTTTTTTTATTTTGTTTGCAGGTTTTTATGTACAATTTAATTTTTCATATTTTCTTAAAAGAACATTGTTTTTATTTAGAAAATAAAACTTGCAAATGCTTTGCAAATTATAAACAAAAAATTTGGCAAAATTTGAGACCATTTTTATAAAAACTTTAATTTCTTTACAAGTAAATTTGTTATGTTCATAAAAATGAACACAGTTAACTAAAATAATCCCTTTAATCATAATTTGTAGTTTGGAGGCTATTGCTACATTAGTTTTGACAGGGTTTTCCAAAACATCTTCGTTCTTTTTCAATTTGTTAATGGTTTGGGATTTCAAGGAAAAATCTTCACAAAAATATAGGACCTGTACTATTTTGTTTATACATCTGGAGTTTCAGAGTCATTCCTCATGTATATTTTTAGATATTTTACAAAATGTTTAAAATGGCAAGTGTCAAGATTTTTTTTGCTGGCACGGTATAGTGAGACAAAAATCAGAAATTGTATGTATGCAGAATAAGATGCACACTAGTTCTAAATTATCTATATGCCATATGCATGTCATATATGTTTTTCAGATTTCATTCAAATTGGATTGTTTTTTCTTAAACATGAAACAGAATGAATGCCTAGTAAGGATTACCTCAAAGAAGGCCAGTTATCCTTGAAATTGTTAGACATCTTCTAAAATGTTATTGCCCAAATTTGAAGCTCAATGGGTGAAAGTTAGCCCTGAAAATTGAAATTAGATTGCTATATCATGGAGTTGAATTAAATATTTAAAAATGAGACTAGTATCCATTTTATGTGTTTAAAAATAAGGTTTAAAAAATTCAAATGGCTTTGCTTTTGAATATAATAATGCTCATCCAATTAAAAATAATAAGAAACTCAAAACGAAATCATTTCTTGCAATGAAGGCATATGAAATCTCTACCAGGCAATCTGGAAGAAAGATCTGAAGATCTTCCACTTTTGAAAATGTTCAAGTTTTTGTTTCCTAGTAGCATACCAAATGAAAGTAATGAAAAGTTGAATGAATAATAATAAGCATCTTTGATATTGAGGAAATTTAAAATATTTATTTTTGTTGGTTATTCCAATTTAGACAATGAACTAAAATGGTTCATGAATGGAAGTTGTTCAAATGGGTTCTGGCTACAAGGTGTAAAGAAATTAAATAGCTGATTCTAATCTTCCACCCCCCCCCCCCTCCCTTAAAAATGGCATTACTGACATGTTTCTCAGTGTGACTTTGTGTGAATTTGTAGCAACGCTTCCATTCTCTACAACAGATTGTGAAGTGGGATTCAATCTCATAAATGTAACAAAAACCAACTTGAGAAATTGACTTACAATGACGAATTTAAGTAACTTAATGATAACTTGAAAGAGGAAGTTAAAGAAAAATATTTTATTTAAAAAAGTATCTAATGTGTTGCGTATGACCAAATCTGGAAAGTTTAACCCTTAACTGGAAACATGATTATTCTGCAATATAACCAAAAACTGCAAGACAGCTAAATTAAAAAAAATTCTTACAAAATATAAACAAGTAAGAAAAATCATGCGTTAAGCATATATTATGAAACACTATTTTCAACACTTCCTGAAATCGTTAACAAAACTTTGTTATTTAGGGAAATAAGATGCTACTGTCCATAGCTAAATATATATTCCAATACTTTTGAACAGCCCTGTATTTGATCCGTTGGTTGATATATATGTATATACTATATATTAGGAAAATTTAATTTAGCAAAAAAATGCCTAACTTGTTAAAATTTCTTTAGCACTTTATTCTAATAGATAGAAAATACTTGAATACTTTTGTTCAGCCTGTAATTTACCTTGTACCTTTGTTACGCGTCAATATTTTGTTAAAATTTGGTTCAAACAAAAACATCCTTAAAACTAATTAAATCATATTTCCTGAAATTATCATTTATTTGTGACCATGTAGCTAATTCTTTGTGTGACCCTATATGCAGGGTTAGAAATTGGGAATTTAAGTATGGCGTCAAATGACGGCAAGAATTTTTTTTTCTATGTGCCAAACAGCATTTCATGGTTGCAATTTTACACTTCAACAACCAGTAGACTCCCTTAAATATGCGCAACCTAGAATCCGCAATTCTCTAAAATCCACATATAATTTACAGATGTAAACAATGAAACTTTCAGTTTAGATGTAGGGACAAAATTTGACTTTTTAATTTTATATCAATTCCATTATGAATTTTAATTTGTAATTTTTGTTAATATTACTGAATTCATGTTTTTTCATGAAGGAAGAATAAATTTATTTCTGAAAAAAAATTCAAGTTATTGTTGATATCACTTATAATCACAATCTTCTTGCCAAATATATTTATGTACTAATCAAGTTTTTTTGGTTATTAAGTCTGGCTAAACCTGAAATGAAACTTCCTTATTTTGTGATTTTGATGTGAATTAAAAATTTTTTTTTACAGACAAGTTTGATTCAATATATAGGAAAAATACATTTTATTTTTATTATGAATATTTAAACATACGTTATTGATAATTAGCTTAACCTTTGTTTTTATTATTTTAGTTTATTACTTATTTTAATATTTTATTATATTCTAAGCATTCATTATAGTTTTGATTGCATTATTAATTACATTCAAATTACTTTTTAACAAATGTTAACAAAGCCATGATCAGAAATCCATGAAATTCTAAAATCTGCACAACCTCTAGTCCCAAGTTGTGCAGATTTGAGAGAGTCTACTGTATTTTCTCATTTCTTTTTACAACCTTATATTAATAATACTGTTTCTATTTTTGTGGGTTAAGGGCAATTGGGAAATGTATTTATTAAACATTTTATCTCAAACTTAATCACAAAAACAAACTGGTTTTCTATAAAATTGTAAAACCTGATTAGATTACAGTATATGGATTCTAGAAAAACGTTTAATTAATTCTTTTTTATAAAACTAATACAAGAAAAAAATACAAACAAAGAATACAAAAATTAAATTCAAAAATTAAAATCATATTTAACATTTTTAATCAGGTCTCCTATCTTGATTATACATTACATCAGAATACCATAAAGAGCTTTTTGATTTTGAAATCTTTCAATTGGGGTCCATATAATTTTAGGGATTTAATCAGTTTTATCTGTCATTGGTTAAAGTGAAGTCAGCTTAATTTTGATTGATAGGTGCATGGGAATTTTAAAGCATGTTTTCGAACAAAGTGTGGAAGAATTTTAGGGACATGTTACAAGGGTCAATTTTTATCAGCATTGGGAAGTCAACTTAGAGGGGATTGACAAATGCAAGGGTGTTTTAAACAAGTGCTACTGTCCGTCTAATATTTTAACTGGTGGTCTTCAAGTGCATGTTGCGGGTAAAAAAAACTTGTACTAAAGTCGGTATAAGAGTACTAGTTAAAACAAAATTAAAGTGAAAAAACTAGGCATCAAATTTGGCGACTATGTATAATTTTGTGGTCGTCAAAGGCAATAATTTAGTTGCATTTGGCAACTAACGACTGCTAATTTCTAACACTGCCTATATGTTGTTTTATCTATATTCTACAAACATTTCTTAGTAAACTGAAAGCAGTTCAGTGTAAAAATGCATAACTTTATATATATATATATATATATATATATATAATAATAATACCATTAAAAGTAGACAAGATTCACCAACGGATTTTATCAATAAAACAATAAACCAAAACGAAGAATTAAATTGAATTATAGTAAACAATATTAACCATTTGAAATTAACCATTGAATTTAATAACTTATAGCACATTGAACATGGAAGGAAAAAAAGAATAATATGAATACAATTGAAATTTGTAGAACCAAAGCAGAATCTTCAGGTCCCAAATACTTTGGAACTACAAATGGAGTGTGTGGTTTCATCTTCGTATTTGCCATGAAAAAGCAAAACAATACGAATTTGGGACTACCATCACACAAAAACCAAATTATTAAACAAGGAACAAAGATATTTTACAAAAAGGAGTTGAAAGTAAGTAAAAATAATAGTTATCTATAACAAACAAAAAAGATAAAGCTGAATGGAAATATAATTGGACCGGAAAAAATAATAATCGATATTAACATAAAATTAAATTAATAAAATGATTAAAATTAGAATTAAGAGATAAAATTCATATTAACATATAACTTAAAATACATTATTGTTACTTTAATCAGTAACATTTATTGTGACTTTACATGGTAAAAACTCATTATCTTAATATAGGATAATAAAATAATAATAATAATAATAATAATAAATAAAAAAATAAATAAAAAAATAATAATAGTAATAATATTATTAATAATAATACCAAAAATTATATCAATAACATTAAAAATAATTTGATATTTAAAATATAGCTATTTAACTATAGATATAACTAGACGAATATCCATATATTGGTGTAAATTAAACAGTTTAAAAATTATGTTAAAATAAATAACCCACTCTCAATTTTTTTTTTTTTTTTTTTATAAATAAATAATTAATTTTTGCGTTTTTATCCAGACAACACCACCCTCCTCCGTACTCTAACATCTACCCACCCAACCAACCTATATATATATTTTTTTTTTTTTTATTACTTTTTAACATTTTTAATTTTTTATTATTATTTTTATGTTTTATAATTTTTTTTTTTTTATACATTTTTTATGCAAAGAATTAATTATAAGATCATGTAATATCTAATTATAAATTAAAGAATATATGAATTTTTTAGGATAACCATTATTTATAGCATCATATACAAGCTTTTTAATATTAGTATTAATTAAATGGGAAGAACATAGACATTTTATTCTATATAAATGGTTAAGTATTATATTACGATATACAGAATTATGAAGACATGATTTAAAATTAGTAAAAGTATTAACTTTAAAATTAAATTCTTTCCTTTTGTCATAAATATCAGTTATAAATTTGTTCTCTTTTAATATAATTTTAATATCTAAGAAATTGATTGTATTATTAAAAAGTAGGTTTTTTGAAAGTTCTAGATTAGAAGGATAATCAACAGGGAATTGAGATATACAGGTGTTATCAGTATCAATTAAAATTACATCATCTATATATCGATATAAATGTATTGTATTATTTAAATAATGACGTTCATAGTAATATAAGTATAAGTCAGATAATACACTAGATGTACTACCACCTTGTGGTATACCAACATTTTGAATATATATATTGTTATCATGCATGATAAAATTATTATAGATTTATATTAAGACGAAAATTTTAATCTGTGATGTTGTTCACAAATTTTTGTTTTTTACCAAAGAGGTATTTTATAGCTAATCCGATCTTTTGCTTAATCTTTCATAATTAGACCAATTGCCCGATATCATATTTGACTAAATGTTATTTGGCTCAAAAGTGTTGTTGAAATCTTCAGTGATAGTCACAACCATTTGCAATGACAATGCAGCCATAATGATAACACGCAGAAGTGAACATATTTATTGAAGTAGTATTAAAAATGAAGAAATTGTTTTGGCTTTGCTTTGGACAAACTTTTGTCAATTGTGATCAGGGTTGGCAAGTTTTTGACAGTGTGCAGTTTTATCTGGTAAAAACCGTGGTTGAAACCGTCATGGCTAAAACCTCGTCAGAAACCTCAAATACTACACTGATCTGTAAAATTTCACATTAAACATCTGTCACAAATATACAATATTAGATGTAGTATTAAAAATTCACTTTTACTGTATTGTCATTTCTGGAAAAAAAAAGAATTTTTTTTTTTTTTTTTGGTCATGAATCTGAAAATTAGGTCTGCCTCCAAACTTGCTCAACTAGCAATGCTTCTGCTATAAAGCCCTGCTAGCTCAGCACCAATTGATAGAGTATTTTGTAAATTTGGCTTCATACACTCTAAACTCATAAACCCTTTGGGTGTAAATAAATGTGCTAAATTGGTTAAGTGCTATAGGATGCTGTGGGGTAAAATTGATCCAGATTATTAACTGTACAAAATCATTTTCTTCTGTTTGAACATTCTAAAAAACAGTGTTTTATTGCAATTAAGGTAATTTGATTTTTTTGTAACAATTAAATTACAGTATAATTAATTTTAAATAAAAATTACTCAAAGTTTCTCCCTTGTTCTTAAAATGTTTAAAGCACATTGCACGTTTTTGACGGTTTAAGCCAGTTTTTGACGGTTTAAACCAGTTTTTGACACTTGTCATGTCAAAAACCAGTTTCTGACGTCAGAAACCCAACCCTGATTGTGATAACCCATCTGTCACTAGTCATTTTCATTAGTTTAGAAATGTTCATTTTTAAAATAGATTAAAAGAAAAAATTAGCTTGAAAAATTCTATAACCATAAAATATCCCTAAATCCAGCATGTATTTTCAAACAAACGTCATTCAAAAATACATTTTTGTTGCTATATGATTATGTAAAATTCGAAATTATGCAATTGCAAACAATATAATAACAATAAAAGCAAAACACATTGCCATAATCTTAATGCATTTCTAAAAACAGTTTTTGTTTTTTGCAATTTTATAAAAGCAAACTGAGATTTTTTTTTTTACAAGATTTTTGTGAATGATGAAATCTTTTGACGATTTATTTCCTATTAACTACTGATATATAGATAATCATAGGTGTCCTGTTTTTAGTAAATTTTTAAACTTTATTCAAATGTGTAATTATTATTTTTACTAAAAATGGTTTTTGACTTTTTCATAGAAAATATGATAAATGTACAAAAGATATTGGAGTTGCCAACTAAAAAACATACTAATGCAACATTTTAACCCTGACAGTGTGTTTTGTAATCCAGTAGGGCTGGATTTCATCCGCTGGTATGTATAAAGTAAGGGTTATAATGAAGAAAAATGATTTTCATTTCTCATTCTTACTTTATCCTTTTGCATCGCCTGTTTAGTACACATTGAGGAATGCTTCAGTAAAACTCAATCTCAGATTAAACTACAGGGAAATGAATATTTATTTTATTTTATTTTTTATCTCAGTATTATCTCAAGAAACACAAGCAATGGTGGGTAATACTGCTAGTATAACATAAAACTGCAATCATTAAATGCAGTTTTGAAATATATATATATATAGATAGATAGATAGTTTCATTTGATGTCTTACTTAGACTTCCTAATTTCTAACCCTGTCTTTATTAAATTCTAATATTTTTATAGCAATGGATGTATGTGCATATGTATTATTTTGATTAATTGTTGTTATTGATTAAAAAAGATGTAAATTTGCAGGTTTTAGAAACTTGTGTAAAAAATTGTGGACGCCGTTTTCATCTTCTTATCAGCCAAAAAGATTTTATTCTTGATTTAGTTAAGTTAATAGGACCTAAAAATGATCCACCAACTGCTGTCCAAGAAAAAGTTCTTAGTCTTATTCAGGTATATGTTTTTTTGTGCTTGTTATTTAAATTGTTTCAAATATTTTAATCAACATGCACATGAGTTATTCTGTAGAATCATAATAGTTCAACACCCTGATGACACAAACCATTATCTCTGCTTTTATCAATGCATTTATATTGTAAAAATCATGATACAGTTTGAAAAATACTTTTTTCTTGTTTGTTTAAAGTTTAATATTTCCAATATTGCAGTCAATCTCAAAAGTTTTTGAAAGAATCCCTTTTCCTCTTTTAAACAATAAAAATGATAATGATACTCTAACATCTGCATACCACAAATCTATACAATCTAAAAAATGGTGAGAAAAAATACAAATGTATCAAATGTACAACAGGTTAACACAGCATTCACACAGCTTTACAGATCATCTGATTCCATCTCTTTTCTACGCACATTTTTAGATTGGAAATATTTCCCAGTTTTTACTGTAACATTTTTTTAAATCGAGCTCTACTTTTCTCTCTGGTTCCACCAGTTTTTTATGATTTCATAGCTTTTTCAGATCACTTCAGGAATTTTAGTAATCACCTCCAACTAACAAACCTAAACTATTATTAGTATTAGTTTTAAGTTATTAATAGATATATTAGTTTGGCAAAATACCAGAAATAACGCCAAGTTGGCAGAAAACTTGGCAATATTTGGCGACGGAATCACCCACTCTCAGATGATAGCCCCACTGCAGTCTTTTGGTATCTACGAAGATTTTCTTATGACCATAGGTTTCCACGCAGATTTTCATAGCTTTATTTTCAAATTGTTATTTTTATAAATGTAGAATTTTTTTACTAAATTATCTCTTTTTATTTGAAATATCTGTATTGTTGTAACTGTTTTGAGGTCAAAAACAGTCAAATAAAGGTGTGATGTTGTTTTAACACATATTTAATTATAGTTTATATATATGTTTATGAAAAATATGTATTTTATTTCGAATGACATCAATTTAAAAAATCTATCAGGGGAATCAGAATTTTTACTGCTCTATAAAAAAAAAAAAAAAAAAAAAAAAAAAAAAGAAAGAATACAGTGTTATCATTTCTTTTTTAAATTATTGAACTTTTTTTAGTTGGTGGCAACTCAAAAGAAATAACTGAATTAGCTATTGAAAAGGAGAGATTTCTATAATGTTAAATTATGGAAGTATAGTATTATATAAATTTCAAATGGATGCCATTTCCTTAATATTGGATATTTTTTGACAGGACTTTCGAAAGGCACATACCTAAATTAAAAGCTTTCAAACAAGCTATCACACATCGCTGAATGTTTCCTGGTCCAAGTTATAATTGAGTGTTTGTCTTTTTTTCTTGTTCCACGAGAAAAAAGTGACAAAACAGGGGTGCTGGATCTCCATAACTAATTGGTGGAACTGGATGCCTTTTTGTAAACTTTGAGGTCTAGAGTAGGACACTTCACCTTTTCAATTTCGTCGCGATTGGATGATTGGATCCAAAGTTATTAAGATGCAAACTTTGGACTTTAACATCAGAGATGCGGCTGAGCTCTACTATACCGCACTATCATGAGCATGAGTAATACTCACATTTGATTGTTTTTTAACCCTCTAAGTGTTTGGAATGTAACATTCCGTTCACTAAGCTGCAGGTTTCACTGCAATATAAGCAATATTTAAGATAATATAAATCTGTAGATTTAATGAATTTTCAATACATTTTAGAATTATTAATACTCTCTAGGATTGCATTCATACTTGTAAAAAAGTTTTTTTTTTTTTTTATAATGTTGTAAAAATCTTGTTTTCTAAGCATTTAAAATAAAGTGCAGAGAAAACAACATTCAGGCATGAAAGTTTTCCGCGGAAACGCGGAAATCCGCTTTTTTGAAAGCCTTTCTGGCTGTTTCTGAGATCGATGCAAATCCATCGAGAAATTGAGACCGAAAATTTGGAGGGGGGGGGGGGTGATGCCGATGCCAAATTCTCTGTTGTTGGCAGCCCAAGGTAAATGATTTCCCGAGACTCGCGCGCGACTCTGCTGCGTACGGTACGATCATTCCTCCGCCCTTTCATCGTGTTTAACCGTCGTTAGTTTCACCCAGAGGCGGAGCTACTCTCGTGACGTATGCAATGCAAAAGTAGGTCACTCTCCCATGGAGCAATGAAGATATCCCTTTACAAGCGCACGCGGAGCGCGCGCTATTTAGGATGACGTCATGAACATAGATAGAATTTGCCGTTTTGTCGGGATTTTCGGATGAATTTTGTGGGTTTTATACGATTTTTCGACGAATTTTGCCGTTTTTTCGACGAAAGTTACTGTTTTATCAGGATTTTTATTGATGAAAATTGCCATTTTTTCGCGAATCTTGTGACAAAAATTGCCATTTTGTCGCGATTTTTGGACGGAATTTGTCGTTTTTTCGCGATTTTTTGAGGAAATCTGCCGTTTTTTCACGATTTTTTGAAAAAAGTTACTGTTTTATCAAGATTTCCTGATGAAAATTACCATTTTTTGCGAATTCTGTGATAAAATTTGCCGTTTTGTCGCGATTTTTGGATGAAATTTGTCGGGGTTTTTCGTGATTTTTGAGGAAATCTGTCTTTTTTTCCGGATTTTGTAACAAAATTAGCCATTTTTTCGCGAATCTTTTGACGAAATGTGCCAGAAATTATTCGTTATTTCGCGATTTTTTAATGAAATTCGCCTTTTTTTTGACGAGAATTACGCGTCCCGCGGGACGCGTAAACTCTATTTTTTTTTTTTTTTTTTTTTTTTTTTTTTTTTTTTGCGTCCCATCGCCGATTTTTTGCGTATTTTACGCGCTATAGCGCGTCCACGGCATCCCTGTAATGTGTTGTCTTCTATTAACAAGTAGCAATGTAATATTTGTGCCTGTTTGGCTAAAACAATAATAGAATTTCTTCTTGTATTTTGATATAAATATATCTTAATAAAATGTAATTGAAAAATCAGGAATGGTTATTGATAGTTATTACTTTCCATCCATATTTTGAAATTTCTTCATATTTAAGGCTAGTGCATTAGCTAGTGCAATATGAACATTTAATAAACAGGATTTTTTAATATAAAATTTTATTTTTACTATTTTTGTGTATGCATATGTGTGTTGTAATCCATTATTCCTTCTATTTTGAGAATTTTGTTGTGTATGCATATCTTTGTTGTAATCCATTATTCCTTCTATTTTGAGAATTTTGAAAATTTTACTCCAACTGGCTTACTTTTGCTAAAATAATAAATTTTCAGGAGAGTATTTAGAATTAAAATGCTAATTAGGTAAAAATTATAATTATTAAAAATAATATATGTTATTACTTTTTAATTTCGTTTTATATGCATGCATTAATCTTGTTTAAAACAATTATTAACTTATGTCGTACATGTGTATATGCGTCGCGTCCACCTTCATTTTGTGGTATTTTTATACCGCGCATAGTTCAGCTTTTTTGATCAAACTGCACTTTCATGCCTGAACATTACAATTTTGACCATTTGCAAGACACTTAGAGGGTTAAACTTTAGCATGCTGTTTTGCAAATCTCGTCTATGGTAAAAGTAACTAGTTGGATGTGCCAATCCCAAAACTTTCTTCTATCTCATACATACATTTTAATATTAAAAAAAATAGTTACCCATTTTAATGCTTTAATAATTTTAATTCAATACCTTGCCAACTTTGATTTCCATCTTAAATTTCTGCTTCAATCAATTAATCGGAGTAAAAAAGAATTTCTGTCTCTGCACGAGCCGATGGACAATAGAATGATAAGCAGATTTTTTTTTTTCAAATTCAGGGAGGACCTACTTGCCTTACCAAAAAATAATCATATACAAAATGTTTAGTTCAGTTCTAGAACTAACTCCATACACTTTTATGTGGTGCAATATTGAAAATGGCATAAAATTCGGTATTGCAGCGCCCCCTTCTGGCAGATTTTTTTCTGATTCAGGGCGATCCAACTAGCCATAGCCATACACTTATACAAAAAATTTCGTTCATTTCGATACATAACTTCATATACTTTTGGTCGGTACAATATTGAAAAGGGCACATAAATCGCGATTGCAGCGCCCCCTTCCGGCAGATTTTTTTTAATTCAGGGAGGACTAACTAGCCATAGTCATACACATACACAAAAAATTTGGTTCAATTCGATGCATAACTTCATATACTTTTGGTCGGTACAATATTGAAAATGACACAAAAATGGCGATTGGAGCGACCCCTTACGGGGGATTTTTTTTCAAATTCAGGAAGGACCAACTAGCCATAGTCATACACATACACAAAAAATTTGGTTCAATTCGATGCATAACTTCATATACTTTTGGTCGGTACAATATTGAAAATGGCACAAAAATTGCGATTATAGCGCCCCCTTCCGGTGGAATATTTCAAAACTGAAGGAGGACCTGCTTGCCACAGCCAAAAACATTCACAAAAAATTTGGTTCAATTCTATGCATAACTTCATACACTTTTTGATGGTAGAATGGCGACATACAAACAGACACACAGACATACGGACAGACAGACATTTTGTAAAAACATGTTTTTTGGAATATCTGACCCCTAAAACGTGTAAATCTGTCGAAAACCGGAAGTCGAAAAAAATTTCGATTACAATACTTTCTTCTATTGAAGATAGAAGAAAGTAAAAATACAAACATGAAAAACTATAGTTTTCTTAGTGTAAAAGTGCACACAACTTCCAGTTGTAGGATTATTAGAAAAATAGCACAGAAAGGCTTATATTGTGTGTCAAAGTGTTCATTAAAGAAAGTAAAAAAAAAAATGCTTACAATATTTAGTTATAAAATTAATTAGCATGTCATATTTCATATTGATTTTGCTAATAAAATTAAATAAAACTTTCTTTATAACCAGTTTTGTTTACTACAAATCCAAATTACTGTTGCTTTTACTATACAATTAAGCACTCATTTTTCTATTTAATCCTCTGTCCAATTATTATTATTATTATTATTATTATTTTAATAAATAGTTTTAGAATGCAGCTTTACATCAAACAATAATTTACAAAAATATTCTTATTTCACGAAATGCTGTTCTAAATAATAATAAAAATTTAAGAAATATATTGAAAAAGTCTGAATTGTGTGTGAAATATCTTATTCTCAAATGAATTTTAGGCACAATTTTTTTTATTTGAAAAAAGTGTCAAAATATACTTTATTTTTAGTTATTATTATGCAATTAAATTTGAAACTAAACATATAAATGAAAAATATATAAACAGAGTTATGCTGCATTTATTATTATTTTTTATATCTCTAGAGTTGGGCAGATGCATTTCAGAACAATCCGGAAATGCAAGGGGTTGTCCAAGTTTACAATGACCTGAAGCAAAAGGGAATTGAATTTCCAATGACAGACTTGGATACCATGGCACCTATACATACACCTCAAAGGGTAAGGCTTTGGTAATATCTTCAATAAATACTTGATAGAAAAATATGTTAAACTAATATTATTACAATCCAACAAATTTTCATCTGCTTACATTGAGCTATTAGGAGAAAATAGGGAGGAATGGAACAATTTTTACAAGAATATTTTTTTTACAAATTATCTTTAGCTAGTACAAAATGGAAATTTTCAGAATAACTTCTTGAAACATTTTAAGATATTTAAAAATTATAAATTTGATGATAAGAATTAAAATTTTAGATTAATAAATCAATTAAATTAACATGAAAAAAGCCCCATCTCTCTCACATATGATTAAGGGATGGGGCATGTGCTTTTTAAATGAAAATTCATATTTAATTTTCAAATGTGGTAAAAAAAAATCTAAACATTGTGTGATGTTTACTTTTCTTAGGTTTATTGTAAATCACAGCATTTATTTATGTTATACTTTGTCAAATCCAAATCAAATGAAAAATATACTTGTGTGATGAATAGTCCTGCCAATTAATTTTGGTGGATGTAGCTTTACAATTAAAAGGGCAAAATTAGCTCCAGCCACCGACCACAGGGACAGTGAAAGAGAAAAAGTGGATATTAAAAAATTGGCTGTCAGTAACCACTTTCCTTCTAGGAAAAAAAATTTTTTTTTTTTCATTCCATCGCATTATTCTTTTTAGTTACAGTATGTTTATATTAGAATATCTATTTGTGCTTTTCAATTCTTGATTAAAAACTAGCAGAAATTTTAACAAAAATTTACTATTTACCAAACTCTTCTGTCATGTATTTTCGCCGTTCTTTACCGATATAGCCAAAATAACAAACTTCGCATGTATGTGGACTTTATTGAAATTCTCACTACTACAAAAATTATACAGGGTTAAACAAGGTTGTTATATGTCATTATACTTAATTGGCAATTACTTTTTGACATTAGAAAATGTGATACATGTAATCTAAATTGGTAATTAACAACAACAACAACAAAAATATTATTAAATTTGCAGAGGTATTTTAAGGCATGAGATTTTCTTTGTGAATCTAGTCACTTAAATCTCCAATATTAATTTATAATATATTTTTAATTTGTTTCTGATTTAATCATATTAAGATACTTAAATAGTTTATTGAAGTATTTTATACTTTATTATATTTATTTTTTTATCATTATTAATTTATTGTAATTAAATATTATGAAATATTGTTGTATTTAAATAAATATACATATGTATACATATTATCATTAAATGAATTATTTTATTTTTATAAAAATTAAGTATTTACAGTGTACTTTCTAAAGTGAACACCCCGGTGTTATGAACATAATCGGGTGGTCCCGGTGAAAGTGTATAGACTTAACAAAAGATGAACTCTCTGTATTCTGAACACTCTCTAATCTGAACACCCCACTATTATGAGCACAACTTTTGGTCTCCATTTCTACTCCACCTCTCTGTAAACTGAACATATGTTTGTTCAATCTCGAATTTCCATCATGAAAATTTGGAGAAACTGTTACAGAAGAAAAGTGCTGTAAAAATAACGGCAAAATGAATACCGGTATGGTAACGTTGATTTTGAATTCTCTACCCAGTAGAAAGTATTCGTTTCATTACTCGTTACTGTTTAGAAATTGAGTATTCGCAGTCATCAAAAGAACGGCAAATATCGCATAATACAATCTTAGGAAGAATCCGTATTAGTTTAGTGCTGCCATCTATCCGTAAAAGTTACATTTATTAAGTTTCCAAGGTTATTTTAAAAATGCAAATAGAATATTAAAATCAGGGCCTTAGCGAGAAGTCAATAATTGGAGGTGAGGGAGGGAGCTCAAGGAAATGTAGGGGGTTGGTAATGTAGTCATACATTTTTTCTCTCTCTCTGTGAATCAGAAAGATAAATTTCTGCATATTTACACTGTAGTTACCAATGGTGTAGTCGTAAAAAAAAAAAAACAGAGGGCACATGCTCTAAGCAGAGGGTAGACACTCAAGGCAGAGAGTATACTCTAGAATGTATGTACTATAGCTTTTTTATGAAACAGTGGGTATATGGTGTTAAGTCCAGTAGGTATACGGTGTATACCCCCATATATCCTTCACTACATCTCTGGTGAACTGCTCTGATTAAACTGTTGTAATAACTTTATTTTATGCTAAGAAAAGAATAGGATTTTGGAAAATTCGAGTGCATAACTAGTGCAGTATTAAACATTTTGGTTTCATATGTGCAAATAAAATGAGCAAGTGTTGACAACTTATTTTAGTTACAATTTAGTATTTTTGCAAAATTGTGAAAGGGCCTCAAAACTAAATTAGATTTTTCAATATTTCATTTGGGTTTTTGGAACATAAATTCATTTAGTGACCTTGGAATCTTTTGGGGGGAGGGGGGGGGGGGCTGAGCCACTTGTAACACCCCCTTAGCTACGGCCCTGATTAAAATGCAATTCATAATTCTACACAGGGCTGTAATTAGAAATGAGTAATAGGGGAGGGGGCTCTTCATATGATCAGTAACGGGTTTAACGATGAGGCCACGGATTCATGACTCTCCCTCCCCCACGCGCTGTACTGCAGAAATATTCTAAAAATTACTTTAAAAATTAAACATAAATACTTATTCCCTCCCCCCTTGTTCAATAATGCGAATCTTTCTGATTCTCTAAAAGGTCTACTCAAATCAAAATTAGGTAACATATGACACATTTGTGAAAGCAATTTTAATCTCGAAAAATTTGCATGTGTAATTATTCGGAAACTATGAGATTGAAAAGTGTTTTCCATTTTTAAATAAAAGTAAATTAAATAAAAAAAGTAAAGAAAAGAAAGAAAAAACTTTAAAACATTCCATGAAATTCAACGTTCTAAACTAAATTTCCGTACACGACTGCTAATTGCACCCTTATGATGACATATCGTAAAATGCTAACTTAACAACATTTCTAAATCATTTTATTCATTTATAAGAAAATGAGAAACATTTTAATTTCTTCTTATCCGAATAAAATCTGTGTAACTTATATATTTTTAGAAATACCAATGCAAATTTTCCAATATTTTATTTTATTTATTTATTTATTTCAATTCTTTGTTGAACTTTGTTTAACTGAATTATTCGCTTGGCACAAGTATGAATCACATTTTGATTTATCATTTAATTAATTATCATTTGCTTTATCAAAAATATATCCACTTCTTATTTCTTTTATTGTCATAATAAAATAAGTAAATGAATTAACAAGCCATATGAAATCCCAATAATTTGAGATTCGAGAATAACTAATACAAATAGAATGACAGTTATTAGAGCTTTTGCAAACCACATGGTATAGGTATTCGTTAATAAATAATTGAAATAACATGACTGATATACTGATACTATCTCTAATACAAAATACCGAATCGTTTCTTTTGAATACTTGTTGCTGCTGAAAAACTGAATGAAACGAATTTCAAACACTACCTTCATTTCGGGATTTATACAAAGCCCGATTGTCTGCAAGATGAGTTAGTTTTCCGGACTTTAGACTCTGTATAAGTTATTATCACATAAGGGTATTTCATTTAGTTGTTTAGGTATTAGGAAGAAGAAAGATAGAAATGTGTTTTATTATTTGAGCATCAGTTCTTTTGCCGAATACGTAAGTGTGAATTTGGAGGGAGTTTATGAAGCAGAAAAAAATGCTTTTAGAAGACCGATTGTTTTGAGATCGTTTAGGGATTGTACTATTTACCTTACAGATGTGAAGTTTTATATGCATTTTTAAAACTTAAACAAAATAACTGTGCTTTTTTTTTTTTTTTTCTTTTTTTGAGATTACATATTATGTATTAATATTTCGATTTTAAAAAGAGCCATCGATCTAAGCAAAAGAAAAACAACGCATGTTTATCATTTAAGAGTTTAATTAAACTATTTTTTGTCTTAATTATGCATTTAATCTATTAAAATTTCCTTATTTCACTATAAAAAGAATGGAAGCTTATAGTAGAATAAAATATTCGTTATAGCTGTAATTAAGGAATGATGAAGTATTTCTGGAAAGAATTATGCTTGAAGGGTCACCATAGCACCGTGCGAAAGGGGATCGAAGGGGTGACTGCCCCGGGTGCGGAGATTTAGGGGGTGCAAAATTTATAATACTAACGTCATTTTTGGCCTATTACAAGAAAAATTTGGGAGGGGGGCACCAATGTAAGTAACCAATGTAACCAATGGGGCAAATTGTAAATTTGCCCCAGGAGCAATTTTTTCTTCGCACGCCTCTGGTCACCATATAAAAGTATTAGATTATAACTTGATCTTCAATACGAAATGCTATTCGATTTGATATCACTTCTATGGCCATCAGTGCCAATTTTATGATTTCATGCACTAGATTGAGTCTATGAATATGTTAGAAAAAGTTTGCAATGTTAAGCGGGGTAAAACGTTTTTGAGAACTCGCTTAATGCTACTTTCTGTTATCGACATGTTTCGTTATCGCATGTTTCACTGATTTCACTCTAAGTAGTGGACATTTCTATTCAAATACACAATTAATATTTTTCTTTTTAATATGTACCTTAATATACTTGTTGAGGCAGACTCGCGAGAAACCATGAATTATACAAACGTAAGCAGCGTTTGAAGTTAGTTCCTCTTTGTTCGGTTGCATATGGACTCCGATAACGGCTAACGAGTGGTATTTCTAAATAACGATTCGGTATTTCGTATCTTAGAGAATACTTGTTTCTTATTAACGAATACATACGGTTTGCAACAGCTCTACAGAAGAATAACAAGTTGGAAATTGCACGTGAACGTAGCAAATGAGGCGCGTTCGTACGATAACGAAGTTTTAAAACTATTCAGATCTTGCTGATATAGTAGAGCGTACTCCGGATACAGTATAGTAGTCGAAATCTTTACGTTTCTGTAAATATGCAGGAAGTAATTTTTATTACACCTCAGCAACGTATATCTTATTCATAAAATGTGAAATAGTTGAATATAATTAAAACACGTACCAAACCATGTTTCCCCGTATAGCATTATATAGTGGAATACTTTTGTGTGGCCCTGTAATTTAATAATAAAAATTCTTTGCATCACAGATTGTACAAAATGCATATTTTAGTATATATTTCATAGATTCATGCCAATTCTACTATGTTCGAATGAGTGTAACATCATTAAAATGCATTTGAAACTTTTTCCCCATTGACCGTAATGTAATGGAATCTTTTTGATCGTCCCTGTAATTGATCTATGCATCCGATTTTCATAACATTTGAAATGACTCGACAAAATTACGCAATAATTATGTGTTTTAAATTTCAAATGATTAAAATGCATTTAAAACTGTTTTCCCTATTGACCGTAATGTAACGGAATCCTTTTGAATGTCCCTGTAATTGATCTATCCATCCGATTTTCATAAAACTTGAAATGACTCGACAAAACTATGTTATAATTATGTATTTTAAATTTCAAACGATTCGGTTGGGTAGTTTTTGTGTTATATGTGGACAGATGGATGAACTGAGCGACAACGAACGCACCTAAAAAGATTCAACGAACTCTATTAAAAAATCAAGACAAAATCACTGCAGAATTTTAAGCATGTGCTTGACATTGAAATTAGTTAAACATTGGAACACCTGTAGCCACATTGTTGTCAGCTGCTTGCTGTAATAGAAGCCATTTTATAATTTTTTTATTATTATTAGAAAATTAAAAAAATTAGCTTTTGATTAATTGGTGACAATTGCAGTAAGTTAAAATAATCCATTTCCATCTTTTTTTATTTTAAATAATTGTTTTATATGAATTATTGCTAATCGCAGCTTAAGCATGATATTTTAAAGATTAATTTTGGAGTTTCGGCTGATTTCTTTGATTGGTCAACTACTGTGAAAATGGTAAATCAAGAAAGTGTTGCTATTTGATTTTAGTAGATTTGATGATAGAACATTCATTAATGGTTGTAAAAATCGTTTTGGTTTATTTCTAAAATTTAAAAGTAAGGAAATGAAATAAAAACCTTGTAGCACTGACTTTATTTGATCGACTATTGCCTCGGTCACTCTACACAGTCATTGTAGTAATGCATTTCCCAATCTCCCACTATAATGAACACCCTGATAATCTGAACATTTTTGGTTGGTCCGGTGAGTGTTCAGAATAGAGAGAATCCAGTGTACTTATTATCAACATTAAATATTATCAAATATTTTCATTATAAATAAAACAGATGTAATTGAAAATAAATATTATCTTTTTTATTATCTGAAGAAGATAATATTTTATAAATAAATATCATAAATTATCATTAAGTTTCAATGAAATATTGATATGTAAAATTTCATTTATTGAAATGTATGGATACTAGCCACCTTTGCCAACCAGTTTGTTCTCCTTTCAATGTACAGGGTGATTATAATTAAACTCCAAGTTTCAAAACGCTCTAAAAAGCGAACCACTCGTTAGAATGGCGTCAAAATTTAACAGTGTATTATTGAAGAAGGGGGAAAGAACATGAACCAAAAAAAAAAAAGTTCCAAATTTTAGCGACAGATGGCGCTGTAAGCATCAGAATTTTGGCTACAAAGGACAAATCATAAAACAATGGCTAAGGTGTAAGTTACACGATATAAACTAACTTTATTGTTCAGTGTGCATGACTGTATGTGTGTGAAACTGTTAGTTACGTAAGCCCGTCCACCAAGGCAAGGTCGTACCACATCGGATGGGACAAATCTGTTTTTAATTGTCCTGAGGCCAAAAACCGCATAAAAAGCATCCCTCAAATTGGTTTTAATTGTCCTGAGGCCAAAAACCGCATAAAAAGCATCCATCTAACCGGTTTTTAATTGTCCTGAGGCCAAAAACTGCATAAAAAGCATCCATCCAATTGGTTTTTAAGTTTGGTGAGACTGGCACAAAACATGTTCAATATGCTGTCCACCGTTGTGTGCAACAAGATTAAATCGGGAAACAGCATGTTCCACAACCAATCGCAGTGTATCCGGGATCAAGTTCAGAATGTGTTGCGCAATGCGTGTCTTTAATTCAGCTACGTTGGCAATCGGAGTACTGAACACAATATCTTTCAGATAACTCCACAGCCAGAAATCACATGGATTAAGATCAGGTGATCGGGCTGGCCAGGCTGTAGGGAAATGACGACTGATAATTCTAGCATTTCCGAAATGCCACCTCAACAACTGCTTCACTCGATTTGCAATGTGCAGAGGAGCGCCATCTTGCATAAAAATGATACTATCCAGACATTCACACTGTTGCAGAGCTGCAATGACGTCATTATGCAAAAGAGGCTCATAGCGCTGACCATTGACGGTAACTGTAACAGGACCTAAAGCCGCCGTCTCCTCGAAAAAATACGGCCCTATGATAAATGATGCCGTAAATCCGCACCACACAGTGACCTTTGCAGGATGAAGTGGTACTGGGTTCGTTGCAAGTGGATTTTCTGTTGCTCATGTTCGGCAATTCTGTGTATTGACATATCCCGTCAGGTGGAAATAGGCTTCATCTGTCCACAGAATTTTCCACGGCCAATCATTGTCCACTTCCATGTGAGCGAGAAATTCCAAAGCAAACCGCTCTCTTGCTGGCAGGTCAGAAGGGAACAACTCCTGCACATGACAAATTTTATACGGATAGCATTGCAGGATGTTTTGTAGAATGTTATGTACCGTGCTTACAGGCCTGTTCAATGTTTGGGCAATTCTCCGTGCACTGCATGGTTGCTCACCACCGCTAGACTCTTCCTTAACTGCTGTAGCCACTTCTTCAACTACCGCCGAATTACATCTTTTCCTTCCTCTACCAGACTGCACATCAAACGAACCTGTATTTTCGAATTTTTGCATCATTTTCACCAGACCTCTGACAGTCATCGGTCCAGCGCCTTTTTTCATACCCTTGAGAGTTCTGAACTTCTGCAGAGCCACTGGTGCAGAATCACCGTTCTTGTAATAAAGCTTTACAAGCAGAGCACGATCCTTCATTGAGACACTCATGGCCAACGTCTGAGAAGCGAAATGAGGAAACACCGTTTACCCAATGCTTTTATAACACCTGAAATTGTTGTGTGCATGCCAGGTATTTTAATTTACATATACTGACGCTTACAGTGCCATCAGTCACTCAAATTTGGAACTTTTTTTTTTTTTTTTTTTTGGGTTCATGTTTTTTCCCCTTTCTTCAATAATACGCTGTTAAATTTTGATGCCATTCTAACGAGTGGTTCGCTCTTTAGAGCGTTTTGAAACTCGGACTTTAATTATAATCACCCTGTATATTAAGAATAAAATCATGTTGCTTTTATTCATAGTTTATTTTAATTGCTCAATTTTCTGTCATATATGCACCACATTGACGCGACTGGAACAAAATGGCAGCTATATGTGCCTCACATGGTAACCCGGCTATTGTTATTTACTTAATAATAAACTGTTTGTTTACTTTTATTTTTTTTTTTTTTTTTATGATATAAATTGTTTTATTCTCTAATTATTAACTAAACTTTTTTTAATTTATTATTATTTCCTAAATTTATAGAAATTAGTTAAATATGTATGTAACTGGTATTTGAAAACGAAGTTTTCGTCAAATTGCCGTCAGAAAAATATTGTGCAATGTGGTGCATATATGACATCTGTGCTGATAAATCAAGAACTCAGTATTTTTATATTAGCCTGATGCAGATAATAAATCATCATTTTTTCATATTTCATTAATTATTTAAAATATAATAATACAGTCGAGTCTCTATATAACGAAACTCCATCCAGTGAATTTCTCTATTTAACGAATTTTTTTTTTTTTTTTTCATAATTACATCAGAGTTTCCCCCAGGTTTAAAAAGGGGCAGGGCGCTACTGTTCTGAACAGGGCACTTTTTACATTCTTCAGGGCACTTTTTTGATTTTTAAGGGCACTTTTATAGAGTTGAATCTAGAATCTAGCAGTTCAAAAAATCGCAAAAAAAAAACAAAAAAAAAACAAATTTTGTCAAAAAATCGTGAAAAAACAAAAATTTTGCCAAAAAATTGAACAAAAAGAATAAAGATAAATTTTGTTAAAAGATCGCGGAAAAACGGCCGATTTTGTTAAAAGATCGCGGAAAAACGGCCGATTTTGTTAAAAGATCGCGAAAACAGTAGATTTTGTTAAAAAGATTGCAAAAAACGGCAGATTTTGCTAAAAATCACGAAAAAACAACAAATTTTGTTAAAAGATCCCGAAAAAACGGCCGATTTTGTTAAAAGATTTTTAAGGGGCAAGCCTGATTTATTAAAAAAGACATTTAAAAAAAAAAAAGAATACTTTTGTTGAATAAAGGATCCTTCTTGTTTCATAAACGGGTGCTGTCAGAATTCACATTTAGAAAGTTTTGGACAAAAGAGGATTGTGAACAGGGGGGAGGAAGGAGGAGGTCATCCCGGGCGTGGAAATTTAGAGGGTGCCAAATTTATACTATAAACATCATTTATTGGATGACACAAGAAAAAGTTGGGAGGAGGGAAGGCCTCAAATTCTAATTATGCCCCTGGTGCAATTTTCTCTTCACATGCCTTGATTGTGAAGCAGGAAAATCTGCTTTTTGAACATTAAAAACACAATTTTGAAGCAGGAAAATTAGTTTTTAGAACAGAAAAATTCACTTCTAGCATTAACTTTTTTTCTGTGTGTGTCTCTTTGATGAAATTTGCATTTTTTTGCAATCTTTTGACAAAATCTGCCGTCTTTTCGGGATATTTTGACAAATTTTGCATTTTTTCGTGAATTTTTGACAACATTAGTCGTTTTTCGCAAATCTTTTGACAGAATTTTCCGTTTTATTGTGATTTTTGCACGAAATATGCCGTTTTTCTGCAAATCCTTTGACGAAATCTGCCGTTTTGTTGCAATTTTCAGACGAAATTTGCCGTTTTTTGTGAATTGTTTTACAAAATTTTCAGTTTTATTGTGATTTTTGGACAAAATTTGTCCTTTTTTTATCGATCTTTTAAGGAAATCGGCTGTTATTACGGGATTTTGACAAAATTAGCCATTTTTTTGCAAATTTTGCCGAAAATTAGTCGTTTTTTCTGCGTTTTTTGTGAAATTTGACTTTTTTTTGTAATTTTTTGATGAAATTACACGTAAGAGCTATTTTTTGCGTTCCATTGCCGATTTTTTACATAATTTACGCATTATAGCTCGTCCACATCATCGCTGAAGGGCTGCATTTTTTTTTCAAATGTGGGGCAAGAAGGGCGCTATTTTTTTGGATGAGCAACAAGAGGGGCACTAATTTTTAGATGATATGCAAGAGGGGCGCTATTTCTTAAACTAAAGGGCAAGAGGGGCGCAGTGTCACCCTGAAACCCTCTGGAATAAACTCTGATTACATTAAAAAATATCTCCATTTAACGAATTTTTTTTTTTAAATGCTCTTACATATGTTCAGAAAATGCTTCAAATTATTTGTGGTATAAGTTTTTTTTTGTGGATTTCTGGTTTATATTTTATAGATGCACTCCTCTACCTTATTCCTTATGTCCGAAAAAAGGCATTCACCCCCCCCCCCTCCCCCAAGGAAAACATCCTTTTTTGTATGGTTACACTTTGTTTCAACCAAGATGAGCATGCTTTCTTGGAAAAGATTGAAACACATCACAAAGCATTCTAAAAGATAAAACTATTACATTGTTGCCTTAAAAATGTTGTTTGTTTCTTGGGGTGGATAGTAAGGCAGGGATAAAAGGAGAATTTCAGAAAAGGCCGTCTATTTCATCAGGTTTTCATCTAACTAAACTTATTCTCATTACTTTTAGAGTTTAGAGTAGATATTTGTGGTGATTTGGAACATTTTTTGTTGTGAGAGATCATTTGAATGAAGAATTGTTATAAATGTCATCTGTGCTGGTGTGATTTTGTGCTGCATCTGCATAAAATCGCTCCTAGGATAAACATAACTCTCTCTGATAAAATAATAACTTTGAAAATAATCAGTAAGACACTGGAAAAAAAAAGTAAGTGTCAAAAATGTTTGAGATTCCTGAAAAATTCTATTAAATATATCAAAAACTTTATTAAATAGCTCAAAAAACAATACTGTTTCAAAATTTAAACATTAAATGAAAATTCTTTTGCTGTTCTCTATTTAACGAATTTTTCTATACAACGAACTTTTTGTCTGAACATTGTATTTCGTTATATACAGACTTGACTGTATAATTCTTTCACTCATTCATTTCAGTTATAATATATAACTTTAATTTGAAATTGGAAAGTTTAAAATTCATGACTTTTATTTATTTTTTAAAGTAAAAAGAACAGAAAAAATAAAAATAATGATATTTCGAAGCTCCTTAATTGCAGCGAAGGAACAGAATATAAATAAATCCAATTTACCGCAGCTTAAATTTTACTAAAGGACTTTTGCACAGTAATCAAAAATATGCTTTTCATTTGGATGTTCCCATTAAACATTTAACAAATAATCGTTATTTTTGTGCCACATATGTTAGCGTAATATATATATAGATTAAAACATTACTAATATAATAATAATTTGATAATGATCTAAGTTATCATTGTATTATTATATTTATCAATAATAAATTAGAAAATATAATAATTTGTTTTTATCTATATCTGTATTATTATCTACATGTACATTATCTATAAATTACTGACACATTTAAGTTTATAATATAGCAACAACAATTATTTGATAATTATTTATTACAAAATATAATAATTTATCCGTATCAACTATTCTATTATTTTATATTCAAATATGCTGTAATTATTTATAAATTGCTGTGATACCGCTGGACTTGAAAAATCCTGGGTCCCCTGGAACCAGGACTTTTAAAATTCTGGGTCCTTTTTTTGCAAAAGCGGGTCAACACTAATAAGTCATAATTTTAGACGCAAAAAATGAACTTGTTCATTTGCAAAAGAAAAATGTAAAGCAATAATTATTGTTTCAATAATAATGAATAATTAAAACCAATATTATATTTTTTAAACTATTAAGAGAAATTTTCTTTACTTCTTTAAATGTTCAAAATATAAACTAAATTATGAAATAATGCTTATTTGAGTGTAGAAGATAACAAGTATCACTATTGTTAACATTTCTTTTAAAAAGAGGCAAGACTGATTTATTGAAAAAGACATTTTTCCTGAAAAAAAAAAAAAAATACTTTTGTTAAGTAAAAGGGTACTTTTTCTTTAATGAATGGGTGTTTTCAGAAGTCATATTCACCCAGAAAGATTTGGAGTAGTCAAAAATGGATTGTGAAGCAGGAAAATTTGTTTTTAGAGAAGAAATAAATTATTTTGAAGCAGGAAAATTAGTTTTTCGAACAGAAAAATTCTATCCTGGCATTAACTTTTTTTTTTCTTTTTCGTGCCTTATTGACAAAAATTGCAGGGTTTTTTGTGATCTTTTGACGAAATCTGCTGTTTCTTTGGGATTTTTTGGGAAATTTTGCAATTTTTTTTTTTTGCAAATTTTTTGGATGCTGGGAAGAGAGATTTTGCTTAAAATCATATGAGACATGAAATGTGTCTTTACTCCCTTGAATATGTAAATAAAAAGAATATTGCCCAGTTAAACTGATGGCATTGAGCTCACAGGCAACATATACTAATTGTGCATTACTGCTTTATATTTTCAAGGGTTATTTCCTTTCGAAAAACAAATTAAGGAGGGGAAACAGCTCCCCCCATTTCCCCTTTTTATAATTAATCATTAAATTCCCTAAACTAATCAGGGACATGCTTCATCATATTAAAAATCTATATCCAAAATTCAGAGTAAATCGGAAATTTCTTAATAAAAACCCATTTATATAATTTAAGAGGAGTTATCCCCCTTTTTTATACATAACCATTGAATTTCCAAAATTATTCAGAGATTTGAACGAAATATGATAATTCTGCATGAAAAACCCATTTATATAAATTAGGGGGAGGGGCATAAGAACCCCAGTTCCCCCTATTTATACTTATCCAATGAACACCTAATACCAATCATGGAGGCACCTCATCAGAATGATCCTATATCTAAATTTTGAACAAAAACTGATAGTTCTGTATGAAAAGCTCATTTATATCAATTAAGAGGACTGGCATGAACCCCCTGTTCCCCCTCTTATGCATATCGAATGAAATCCAAAAACTAATCAGGGAAGCACCCTATCAGAATATACCTATATACAAAATTTCAAGTGGATTGGATATTTTTATCATGAGTTATCGTGTTACGCACAAACATACATACATACAGAACAGGCAGGCACATAAGCTCTCAGGCTATGATAGTCTGTGAGCTAAAAAAGATAAACTAAGTAATTAGAAAATTGGTGATAAACTGTATTTTGCACCCCTTCTTCCTAAAGAAATTGTGGGTACTGCATATAGCTAATGAATATCATTCCTTTCCATTTTCAAAGATCCTTGCTTTTTACAGCATGACAATGAAAGAACAGGAGCTAATATTCAAAAATCTGGTTCCCCTCGAATTTTGCAGCATGTTGGGTAATGCAAAGGGAAAATTGGCCCTAATTTAAAGAAAGTGGCCACTTATAAAACTAGTATTTTTGGCTGCTGAGAGATAATGAAATTTTTCAGTTTTGCTCTTTAGCAATTCAGTCAGTTTCTTTCCTCCTAACAAATAGTGGATTGTCATATAAATATAAAAATCTGCAGTTTTATTTCAATAAATATTACAAAATAGTAATATATATATACTAGCTGCACCCGTCGAAACTCGACGGAAAAGAATACATATTAGGTATGATATATATCAATCTTATATAAACAGTAAAATACTGAGCGAAAAAAACAAATGCACAACTCATAACTCATAACACATAACAAACAACATTAAAACAACTCATAAATTATTATGTTGGACTTCAGCTACTAATCTTTTTTTAATACGGTTTCTAAACCTGAAATATTATTTAAATGCCAAACTATTTAGGAAGTTAATATTATACCCCGTAAGACGAATTCAAAAATATCTGCACAGTTTATTTTTCTCCATTTAAAGATCGCTTGATAACTGTACAATAATTATAATATCAATGAAACATTTTAATTATAATAGAAACAGGGACTTACTAAACTGCCTAACTAACCCAGTACACATTTACAGCACTTGCAATAAATTTAATTTATTTATCGGTTTGTATCCTCCATGAACTTGTAAAAATTAATTTTATTGCTATGGCAACGGAAAAAAAGATATATCTGTTATTAAAAAGAATAAAATTTTTGTATTTATTGCTGAAATGCAGATTTTTTTTTTTCTATTTTAAACAATAACTTAATACTATGAAATGATTTTATTTATTTTTTGATATTATGTAAGATAGAAATATAGTAATACCGCCATATCACAGGTTTTATTCTTTTTTTCTCTAATATGACATCATTTACACCTTCAGAAATACTCATCTTTTCTTAAATAAAAGCGTGATTTATGCAGCTATTTAAGAATTCTTTAGTTTCATAAAATATTCAATATAATTAAATAGAAATGGCTCAGTTTATAGAAATATTTTCATTTGTGCACACCACGGACCTTTAAATTAATAGAAGTTCACTTTATTTAGATGCAGGAATTAAATTCAGTGAATATGACATCATAACTGACACAGCTATAACGATGTATATTATATTCATGGAATAAATTTATCTGGTTTCTGTATGACGACATTTTTCCATCGACAAAATTTCACTTTAGATATTATATTTTATTAAAGTTTATCTTCTGTTATTTTATTTACATAATATTTAATAATATTACTCAGTAAATAATCTATGTATTGCAGGGGATAACTATGTGCAATCATTTTATTATGATTAAATTTAACGAAAACCTTTATTTATTCTTTTTTGTTTGTTTGTTTGTTTGAAATGCGATTATACATTCACCGATGAGATCAAGCTGTTGATTGGCGGAAAATAATGAAACAAAATAAATTTTGAGAACAGCTTAATCTGTTGCCACTGTTTTGAAGAAATGTCATGAAAGAGCTTTTAAAATTAAAAATAAAATATAAAAATTGAAATAAATTAAAAATTAGCCAGAATGGGCACATCTACACATAAACAGCTTTCATTTAAAAAAATAATTATCAAAATCGGGCCAGTAGAAGGCTCAGGGCTGATGACCAAAAAAATAGCCAGGTGTTTTAAATATATAGATATTAACCTCTTTGCTACTGAGGATTATTACAGTATTATTAATTATTACTGAATTATTTCTTCTCTCGTTTGATTTCAGAGCGAGATTTTTGTTTTATTTTCATTAGCTCGAATCTTAGAATTCGAAACATATTATTCTTATATCGAAATTGCATTTATATTTGAGTATCATTAATAAAATGGGGCAAAAAGGATGTACCCATATGGGTACCCAGGGACTGAAGAGGTTAACTGAGAAAATTCATAGTATATAAATAAAAGTCACAAAGTCACAGATGCTTGCAACTAAAAAGATTTATAGCAACAAGTATGATGCGGTAATTATTCCATCTTGTGAAAGAGTCATAAATTTAAAATAAAGTTTATTTTAAGCATTATTGCAGATCTCTCATCACTCTCTAATCTCCCATAAATGGTGATTATTCATTTAATTTTAGGTATGAGAAAATATAATTCCATTTTAAATCAAACAAACAATGTTGATGAATCAACCAATTTTGCTCTGAAAATTAATGATTAAAAATATGTTGTATTATAGCGTGTATTGTTATAATAAAAAAATGAATAAGGTTTTGCAGTTTTCTTTCTGATTTTAGAAGTTACATGTGATTAACAGGTTGTTGTCATACATTCATCAATGATAGACTTTTCAGAATTCCCAGTATCATGAAAAGTCTGGAAATTTCAAAATAATCAAGAAATTTCAAAATATATAGAAAAAGTCAGGTAATTTACAAATATTTCTTAAAAAGTCTTGGAGAAAAAATGAAAAATGATGCAAAATTCATCAAATATTCTCAGAGATTAGGGAGGGGGGGGGGGCATCACAAAATTCATCAAATAATCAGTAAAAAAAAGTAGAAATTTGAAGAACAATTGCAAAAAAAAAAAAAAAAAAAAAAAAAAAAAAAACACTCATTTTGATAAAGGATTGGGAAAAAGTAAGTAGCAAATATGGTATTTTGCTGGGAACACTGCTTCTATGATTCTTAAAAATTGGATGAATATACCAAAGAATGTAACATTTGTTAATGTATGCTCTTATAATTTTACATTATTTAATCTATTAACTATATTACTTGGATCCTTCACTATTTAACATTGAAAATTCAGATTATATTTAGCTAATCAAAAAAGTGGATAGCGGATAATTTATAGGAGAAAAAAGTTGATCAGTTTTAAAAACTGATTGAAATTTTTTTTTTAATAATACAGTAAAGTCATCACTGTTTGACCTTGTGTGATAGAAGGTCAGACTGTAAAACTAAAATGGATAGACCAGAGTTATGTAAATGCCCTGATCCACTTCCATGCCATTAAAAACAAACTTTTTATACCAAAACATGCTCTTATTCATATATTTTGTTTTCACCTCTTTTTACTGTCTGATAATTTACAAATGCTTTATGTGCAAGTGGTTGGGCATTAATTACAAATTTGCAATTTTAAACAGGTTTTCATGGATATGTAAATCTTGAAATGTCTCTATGGGGAGTATTGAGGGTTAATATTTATTTCTAGTTAAGGAAAGACTTTTAAACAAGAAAATAAACTTGAAATAGTTTAAAAAATTTATTACAAATTTTCTTTACCGTATTTAAAAAATTTGAGTTTATCCCCTTCCTCCCCCCCCAAAAAAAGTAGGAATCAGAAGGGGATGGGGGTTCTGGCTTGTTGAAAAACATTGAAAAGGACTTTAGCTGTTTGCTTTGATTTTTCTAAGGGTTGACGTCAACAATATTTTATCATTACATTTTCATGTAAAATCTATTTTTCATCACTAGTATTTATACTTTTTATTAGATGGCATTAGTTTTTCATTTCAGAAACAACTCATGTATTAAGTATAAATCTGTGCAAATGTTGTGACAGATTTTGTATATCCATAGTTATTATAATTTCTCCGGATATCTTTCAGCTATTATTTTATATGTTTTCACAATCATCTTCTTAGCTAAATCTTCTATTGTCAATTTTAGGTTTTAATATATTTTAGTTTTTTGTGAAATTATCAATGCAGTAAGTTGTCAACACTGATATACTTATTTATTTACTTATTTTATTTTTATTCATTTAATTTAGACTGAAACTTTTTATTACCAAATTTACAGATGATAATTGAACTTTGGATTTATTAATTTCAAACATCATCATTCACTTTTTAAATTGCTACAAGTTTTAGAAATATTAAATACCTGAAATGTAATTTTTAAATGCTCAGTAAATATATTCTTAACTACATTGATTACCGTTAAAGCTAATCTGAACATATCAGTAGACTTTTTATTTCTCATTTATTTATTTATTTTTCCAAGCAATTAAAAGATTTAAAAATTGTTGAAGCATGCAACTATTTAAAAAATAGTAATAAATGTTAAACAACTTCCAAAAAATGTTTAATGATAAATTTTAAGTTTCATTATAATTAACTCATGTTTGTAACTCACTTGTTCTCGATATTATAGTCACTATAATTATTACATTTCAGAGTGTACCTCCAAGTACTTCTCCAGTACCACATCACCCAGAATCGTCTTTGCATGCAACACAGGTAAATTTCATGCATTTTTACTATAAAATGAAATATTTTAAAATTGTGAAATCCTTTATTATTTATGTATACCTTGATTAGTTTGTATATCTAGATAAATATAATTTTTTTCCATTTTTTCTTACAATTAGAGGGCCAATTTTGATAATCACAGATTTAAATTATTTTAATATATGTTGTAGGGCAGAGACCCCTTAGCTTCAGGTTCAATGGATTTTATACAACACTCCTTAGTTCTTGAGGAACAGGAGGACCTAATAGTACGACATAACTTAAATACTTCCTTTGAAAAGAAGTATATGCTCATGTAGTTCATCCGGTATAATGTTCACACATAGTCCACCGGGCCCGGGAATACATGCTGCATTTGTTTTTCTCATTTTTTGTTTCATCAATATACTTGTAATTATAATTTAATAATATCAATTAAAACTCTCAATATTGTACCTTAACTACAATGTTAGCATACTTAAACATCAATTTAGCGTTTTTAATTTTTAAACCAATATTTCTCATCATTTAAAGAGTTTCTTTTTTTTATTCTATGTGTTATTGAATAATAAAAATTCCAAACTCATTACATAATCTGACGCCATCTCTTTACAGTAAAATAAAACATATCCAAGTAAAATAAAAAGAAAAGCAGGAAAAAGATAAATGTTAAGTAAAATAAAAAAGTAGCAAAGTTTGAGCAAAATAATTTAATGAGCAAACATGCTTTTACACTATTAAAAAATCTTTAATAGTCAAAAAAATTTTTTAATTTATTTCGGATGCTAATTTTTAATATAATTTTGTTTATTACTTTAAACACAGTATTTTTAACTTCATATTGACTTCTCTTGTTAAAGGAATAATAAATGATGTTTCTTTGAAATCACAAATTGACACAATTGTTTAAATCATTTCATCAATAAAGAATGTATGAAATACATTTAAAAAATGATTTTTAAAAAAAATAACAGTTTTGGATCTATTTATATACAAAGAAAAAAAGTAAATAGGTTAAAATTAAAAGTGATATATAATATTATAATGTTTAATTTATCATGAGATTATTAAATTATAATTACAATTATAATTATGGAAAAAATGAGAAAAACATACATATTGCATCCCAGTATTGAACCTGGGCTTACTGGACAACGAACTATACTGAATCAGAGGGGTGCCATTTCCCTCTAGTTTTGGTATCAAGGTTTCCCTACTTATGACGTCACTGCGAGTGCAAGGGGGAATTTTCACAACAGAAAATATCCTATTTCTTTATCTAAAATCGAATTTCAACTCAAAAAAACTTTTTTTTTTTTTTTTTTTGGTCAGAGCAAGACACATTTCTTCAAAACACAGCACTTTTTACAAGTAATTATATTTTTTTTTGAAGAATAAAGTGATTATAAAGGATTTTTTCCCTTCAAATGAAATAGCTGTGTGCTATTATTGTTACTATTAGTGTGCTAAGATAAAGTTTTTACTGCTTGTTACCTTTAGCTGATCATTGTTAATGTGTGTGGTGGGGGGATAAATATTTATTGGGATTTCCTTTGACAATCAAGATAGTACCTAAAGAGCAATTTTCAATCACTTCCCTAAACAGCTTATTTGGCAGTTATTTCTGATTTTGTCATGAAAAATTATTTGCAAAAGTTTTAAAATGGTATATTTGTAGTGCTTTGTTTAAAAATGCCCAGTATTTATACTATTGCAACATGTACTAATAGTTCGAACAAAACAAAAAATATTTCACATCATACATTACTGAAGAAATCTGATTTAAAAAAATAAATGGATTATTGCATGTAAATACGAACAATGCTGAAATTTTCGCATTTGTTTCTGTCATTTTTAATTAGTTGAACATTTTAAATAATATCATTGAAAGTAATAGTGATATAAATAATAACATATGCATAATACTAATGAAAATAATTACTATGTATCTATGTAAAACTTGAGAAATTTTAAACAGTATGAAAAAAAGGCATCTTCTGATAAAACTATTTGCTTGAAATTAAAGTATATTTTGTGAATAAAAACCTAAAATGCATTCATTATTATATATTCTTGTATAATTTTATGATAATTCATCATTGAAATGTAATTTTAAGTAACTCTTTAGAAAGTATATTACTCTGAAATTAAAATTATTATTAGTAGTAGTAGTATGCAAACCTTTTAGTTTTAAGAACTCGTCAATTTAATATTTAAAATTTTTATTTTTATTTTAAACATCTTTTATAAATGCTGCTAGTCTTAAGTTTTCGTCTATAAAAAATTTCAGTGTGATATTCAATCACATTAAATGCTTGTATGGAATCTGACGAAGATAATGATAAATTTTAAAAAGATGAAAAGTTATATAATTTCAAAATTTAAATATGATACTTGAATGTGAAAAATATTATTTTAAATTTAAATTCTCTTTCGCGTAGAAATTAATTTTAATTTCTTTAACTTAGGTGTGTACATTTGCATTAATTATTATTGCCGAAACGTCAGTGAAGGCTTACTTTGGAGACACAAAATTTTTTTTGTTTCTGTCTGTCTGTTCCGTGATAACTGACGTAAAAAGCATTCGATTGACTTGAAATTAAGTGGGTATGTTAGTGAGGCACTGGGATTAAGCTGTATAGTTTTTTGTTAGATTTGATTCATTCATTCGTTCGGAAAATATAGAATATTTTATTTTCTGCAATAATGCTTTTCTATGGCAAATCCAATGATTTTCAATTTTTTTTTTTTTTTTTTTTTTTTTTTTTTTTTGAGAGAGAAAATGACACATTTCATTAATGAAATTCAATGGTAAATGGATACGGAAATTTACCAGTTAATTTATTCGTATTGTTTTAAAATTTTGTCTACGCATTTGTCAGATTTTTTATATTATTACTGTAAATTTTGGAGATTTTTTATAAATGTGTTCCAATAATATAGACTAATTTGTTTTAGAGATTTACTTATTCAAATGTATTTATTTCATTTTCTTTATTTTCTCATATTGGCTGCTAAGCAACCATTCATCCTAATTCTTATCCATAATTTGAAAGTGTGTACGAAATTTTAAATGAAGTCAACATCAAAACTGATGAATTAATTAATGTCTTTGTATCTTTGCGTATAAATATAACATAGCCCAGAAAAGAACATAGGCTATGTTTTATTAATTTTATTCAAATATTTTCCTTAATAATTCAAAATTTCATTCTTTTTCATACACAATCAATAGAGACTTTTTAGATACAATTTAACCAATTTCCTTTATCGTTGCCAAAAAAATTAAAATCTGGAATAATTAGTTTTCAACGGCAATAAGTTTCAATTGAGCAATTTCCATTCGAGAAATTAAACTAAGAAAAAATAAATAAATATGACGTCAAAATTAAAATAAAAATAGATATAGTACTTTTGTTAAATATTAAACACGGATATTTGTTTCGTTAATAAGAATTTTTCTGACAAAAATGGAGACATAATTAGAAGTAAAAGAAATAAAAAAGAATTATATTTTTAACAAACAATTCACTTGATAAAATATGACATCATAATTGAAATAAAATAGGTATTTTATAGTAGTTAAAAATACAAAAAACATGGATATCAATAATTCATGAATAATGATGTCATTGCCGAAACTTCAGTAAAGGCTTACTTTGGTGACTCGAAATTTATTGTTCATGAAATTATTTGAAATTTATTGTTTATTCCGACTGTCAGTCTGTTCTTCTGTCTGTCTGTTCCGCGATAACTGCTGCAAAATGCAATCAAACTTTTGTATTCGGGGAAAAAAAAAAATTGTAAAACTCTAGATTACTAATTTTACAATTTAAAAAGTTCCTTATACATCAGATTTAGGTGTTTGTGGTTGGCAGGCATGTAGAAGTATGAGGTTAATAAAAAATGCTTGTCCAAACTATTACTTATCCTTATAAATCAAAATGTATAAAGAAATGCAAGATATACGATAACCATTAGCACAATTAATAGAAAGTTGAAAATTTTAATTTAATGAGACTACGGGGGGTTAAGGGGGGCAGGGCCCCCCTGAACATGGGTGCAAGACCTTCAGTCTTGGAGAGATTTTTTACTAATAGTAAATTTTGCTTTATATGTGAAAATAACAATGGCATAGTCCATGTCAATTCAGGCAGCCAAAGAAAAAATCTTACCTTCATAGTCTCAGAAGTTCTTTGATTGAACGTATGTTAAAATTCAGGAAAAAATAAAATTTCCGTAATTTTTGGTTTTTCCCAAAAAAATTTCTGGACCGAGATACAGGGTGCCAAAGATGGCATCTTGAGCACCTTTTCCCGTTTGCGATTTTCGAAAAAAGTTTAAAGTGCTCTATCTCTGAAACGATGCAAGATATCTCATTGCAGTTTATTTTATTTTAAAGATAATATTTTTCTGCTTAAAAAGGTATATTCCATTTTGAAATATGTATTTAATTATTTTTACAGCAGCCTTCAAAAAAAAAAAATTTTTTTAATCAAAAATAAATTTTTTCTCAAAAATGCCAATCTCAAAAATTTTGATTTTTTTACTGTTAGTCAATATCATTGAGGATTACCTTCACTGTAAAGGAGAACTTCCACTTTTGAGTTTAACAAGTTTTAGAATCATTTCAAGAATTTAGAGAATTTTACAGGAACTGCATGTCAAAAGTTCCAATAAAAGTCTCTCAATTTTTGTTTATTTGTATCATATGTAGCCTATTACATATCCTAAACAAGTTAGAAATCACATGTCAAACATGATAAATGAGGTGCATTCATACTATGACTAGTTTTATAAATATTTAGATCTTGGTGAAATAAGTATTACACTCTTGTGAAAACTGGCATGAATACAAAATTTATTATGTTTCTATACATTAAATTCAGTAATACAAAAGTAATATGTATCCATCTTAAAAAGAACATAATCGCCAGGGCAACCTAGAATCATTACCTATCATGGGATATTTAATTATGTATGATAGAATTTAATAGAATGAACAATCATCCATTAATATCATAGTGATGGGTATATTCATATTTTACTATCATAGTACCTATATTGCACAAACTTTGAACAGCAAACAAAAAGAAATTTCATTTGTCCGACCAAGATCTCTGAAACAATTGCAAAATATTCAGATTCACAATTTATAAAAAGGAATTTTTGTTGCCTGTGTATATTACTGTGAGTGATGGATTGCAAAGGTAAATGATATCAGTTGTTTATGAATTTGTCGTTAACTTTATGCTCCCACTTGGATCGGCTGCTGGGTATAGATTTCTACCTGCAAGACAGCAACATCAACACCAGTGTTCACTTCCTATTCACAATGTTTTAAAAATTATGGAAGCTCCAGACCCTGTTAGTTAAACAGGAAGGCATCACTAAATATCAAAGGAAGATACAGTTTAACAAATTATAAAGTCTATGAATTTCTAATTTCAGTTCTAAGCAGAGTACACTGGAAGTAATATGTTTTGAAACTTTACTGCATGTTTTTTTTCTTTTGTAAGCTATTTTTAAAGCTGTCAGTTTCTTAACTTATTAAGAAATAAAACCCTATGTCAAACAAGACTAAGATTTTGATTTTCTGAGACCAGTATGTGATTGTCATACAGGAACTGGTAAAATATATGGCAAAATTTTACATGTGTTTCAATAACTTGTCAAAATCAAAAATGGAAGTTTTCCGAAAAAAGAAAGGCAGTAAGTACTCAATGGTATTAATCATCAGCAAAAAAATAAATAAATAAATTTAGGATTGGCATTTTTGATTTCTTTTAATAAAAAAAAAATCAAAAGGCTGCATCAGAAAATATGAGTATATTTTTTCAAAATTTAATATATCATTTCAAAAAAAAAAAAAAAAAAAAAAAAATGATGTGAAAAAGGTTGTCAAATGTTATGAAAGTCAAATTAAAACTTTGAAAAAAAGACACTTATAAATATTTTATTCATCCTGTTAAATCCTATCACGCATAATTAATTCAAACATATCACATGATAGGTAATGATTCTAGGTTGCCCTGGTGATTACATTCTTTTTAAGATGGATTCATATTACTTCTGTATTACTGAATTTAATATATAGAAACATAATAAATTTTGTATTCATGCCAGTTTTCACAAGAGTGTAATACTTATTGCACCAAGATCTAAATATTTATAAAACTAGTCATAGTATGAATGCACCCCATTTACCATGTTTGACGTGTGATTTCTAACTTGTTTAGAATATGTAATAGGCTACATGTGATAGAAATAAACAAAAATTGAGAGACTTTTATTGGAACTTTTGATATGCAGTTCCTGTAAAATTCTCTAAATTCTTGAAATGATTCTAAAACTTGTTAAACTCAAAAATGGAAGTTCTCTTTTACAGTGAAGGTAGTCCTCAATGGTATTAATTAACAGTAAAAAAAATCAAAATTTTTGAGATTGGCATTTTTGAGAAAAAAAATAAAATATTTTTGATTAAAATTTTTTTTTTTTTTAGAAGGCTGCTTTAAAAATAATTAACTACATATTTCAAAATGGAGTATATCTTTTTAAGCAGAAAAATATTATCTTTAAAATAAAATAAACTGCAACGAGATATCTTGCATCGTTTCAGAGATAGAGCACTTTAAACTTTTTTTCGAAAATCGCAAACGGGAAAAGGTGCTCGGGATGCCATCTTTGGCACCCTGTATCTTGGTCCAGAAATTTTTTTGGGAAAAACCAAAAATTACGGAAATTTTATTTTTTCCTGAATTTTAACATACGTTCAATCAAAGAACTTCTGAGACTATGAAGGTAACCCCCCTGCCTGAATCGACATGGATTCGGCCCAATAATTTTACTCTAAAAATGTTATAACCTTTTTCTCTAATTATAAAAGATAATTTTAAACCATAATGCAAGACCTAGAAATCATCTAGTCCATTTCTATTAAGCGATTTCTAATACACAAAAAAGTTTTCAGTCTTGGCTTGTATAGGCTTCTTGCACGCATGCCCCTGAAGATATCTACTATGTTGTAATAAAAAAACAAAAATAATAGATCATGAAAATTTCAGAATTTCCTAACATAACTAAAATTTTAATTTAACGGATTTGATGGCTGAAAACTTCTTATTTTATTCTTATAAATAATTACGTAATTTGAAAATTTTAAATTACAGTTTCCAGAAAGTTGAATTTTGTCCAAAGTGTGTTTAAAAAGAATGATGTGCAAAGCTGACGTTGAGGCTCTTGATCTGCAGATTTACTAGTTATGTAACATTTAAAATGTTATTTTCAATAATCATTTTGGAATGTCTTAATAAAATTTATAACTCTGAATTTTGAATTTTATTTTTAAAAAACAATATAACTATATAGTATAAATATTTTTATTTAATAACATTAAAAGTTCAGTATTTACTTATGACAATTCCTATGTCATTTGCTTTTGCAATCTAATTACGCAAAACTCAAGCTGGCCAGTGAAGGAGGGTGAAGCCTAAATTATTTTTTAAACTCTTTTTTTTTTTTCTTTTTATAAAATAGCTTTTTATGAAAATTATACCGAAATAATAATAACATTAGCATTATCTCAGAATTTAAATTGATTATAAATATATTATTTTAAGAATTATTAACAAAATATTAACTGTAGTCATGTAAAAATCGAATATGCTGCTTTTGTTGATATTTTTACTTACAAAAATTTCTATTTTACATTCTTTAAACGTAAATTAACTTTTATCTGTTGAGTCATGAGCGAAATTTATTGTAAAAGACAGCAAATTTAACAATTAAATTTCAAAAAGTTGAAAACAGATAATAGTTTACATTTTAGATGTGATGGTTCTTCTATGTATAAAGAATACTTTTTAATTGTGAAATTTCTTCAAACATAAAAATTTCTACTGATATTTTTAAATTAAAAAATAGCATGTTTCTAATGCAAAGTCAATTAGGAAGCTCCTCTTTGCACTCGCGGTGACTTCAAGCAGAGAGTCACTCTGTATTGGCTAGGGGGTGAAATGGCGCAACCTTTATAGATATAGAAACCTTGTACTGAATGAGGTACGACCAAGCATACTCTTCTCTTTCAAAGTAGGTAATTAACTTGTGTTGTAATATTAACCCCCTTGTTCCTCAAGAACTAAAGAGCGTTGTATAAAATCCATTGCACCTGAATCTAAGGGGTATCTGCTCTACCAACATTTATTAAAATAATCTAAATTTATGTTTATCAAAGTTGGTCTTTTCCTTGTCCAGGCCTCGGAGCGAGTCGCTAAACTCGCTTTTCTCGCTATTTTTTTGCATTTGTCTCTTTTAGTCTATATTTTTCAGATTTAGTCTCTTTTTTCACTTTTTTTTTTCTTTTAAAATGTTCCTTACCCATCGATCGATCGCAGGTAAAAGATCGTAACTTTCTTCATTTGATAGCGGGAAAAACATCGCGAAATTCAACAATTTGTTGTGAGGAAATATCGGAAAACTTCTCAGTTTGTCGCAGGAAAATCTCGAAATTTGTTAACTCTTCGCGGGTAAAAATCGCAAAATTTTTCAGTCGGAAACCGGCGGAAAATCATGGATTATGTTAATCTGTCTTAGGATGAAACCATGAAATTCCGTGGAACTATAGTGAAACTTAGTCGCGGAAAAAAGTATACCAAATTTCCCGGGAGCAAAATCAGCGCAAAGCTGCGACGCACGTCGCAGACTCTTGAGAAGGTCCACAGGCTATTTTTCAACTGTTAAAAATTTAGCAAAAATTAAAAAATTTCGGTCCTAAATCCAAAAATTCGGACATAAAAGTGTATCGCGAATTTCGACAAACAGTCTTCGAAAAGAAATCTATTTCGTCATAGATCGCGAAAAACACGCGAATTATTCAAAAGATCGCGAAAAAACGGCAAATTTCCTCAAAAAAATCATTCAAAACATCGTGTAAAAACCGGCAAGTTTCTTCAAAACATCGCAAAAAAACGGCAAATTTCTTCAAAAGATCACGAAAAAACGGCAGTTTTCGTCAAAAAATCACGAAAAAAATGGCAAATTTTCTCAATAAATTGCGAAAAACGGCAAATTTTGTTATAACAATCCCGAAAAAAATGCCAAATTTCTTCAAAAGATCACGATAAAAACGTCATTTTTCTTCAAAGAATCACGAAAAAAATAGCAAATTTCTTCAAAAGATCGTGAAAAAAAGGCAAATTTCTTCAAAAGAACGCGAAAAAACGGCAGTTTCGTAAAATGATCACAAAACAACCGCGAATTTCTCCGAAAAATTGCGAAAAAACGGCAAATTTCATCAAAAAATCACGGAAAAACGTAACATTTCTTCCTAAAGTTAGCAAAAAAGGCAAACGTCTTCAAAAAATCGCGAAAAAACGGCAGTTTTCGTTAAAAAAAATCACGAAAAAAACTGCAAATTTCTTCAAAAGATCGCGAAAAAACGGCAAATTTCTTCAAGAGATCGCAAAAAACGGCAGTTTTCGTCAATAGATCGCGAAAAAAATGCAAATTTCGTCAAAATATTGTGAAAAAAACTCAAATTTTGTCGAAGAGGAGCCCCCCATCTTTAGGACAATGTATGAGGTGTTAAAAATTCTGAGAACAAAGGCAACTTCTTTTTTAATTTCTTTTATGTCTATCACAAATACTTGAAGGTTTGAGTGCAAATAATGTAATGCGAGGGATTGGTCTGCAGACTGTTTAAGTTTTTATATGTGTTGCAGACTGCAGAAAAAAATTCTACTGCATGGCCAAATTTGTCTCTTCTTTTGCAGGGGAAAAAATTCTAAATTTCGTCACTCTATCGTGGAAAAATGGTTATGAAATTAGTATATCGTTCGCGGGCAAGAATCGCAAAACTTTTCTGTCGGACACTGAAAAAAAAGTGAATTTGGTCAATCTGTGGCAAGATAAAAACGCGAAATTCAATAATCGCATTCGAGGGGTAAAAATCATAAACTTCGTCATTCGGTCGCGGGAAGAATATCACGATTTTGTCTTTTCACGAGAAAAAAAAGCGTATAATCTTTCAATCAGTGGCAAAATCATTGCAAAATTTGTCAGTCGATCTTGTGAAAAACAATTGAGAAATTCGTCAGAGGATTGCAGGAAGGAATCTCAAAATTCTTATTTCGGTCATTACATATACAGGGATCACTTTTTTGACAAACGGCAGAATTTCACGTTTTTTAATTTTTAAGCATCTGCGATTTTCATAAAATGATCACTGGCAAAACTGCGATTCGAATTAATTGATCACCAGAAAAAAGACGATTTTCATTAAACAATCACAAATCAAGCCGCGATTTTCACCAGATGATACCGAAATAAAATCGTTATTTCCAAACAATCCCGAAATAAACTTGTGATTTCTGCCATACGATTGTGGGGAAAAAAAACTCCTGAGATTTATGTCAAACGATTCCGAAATAAGACCGAGCTTTCGTCAAATGATCGTAAAATTGAAAAGGATATTCATAGATGCCAACTTGTATGGTATGATCAGTAGTACAATGCACAGAAGAGTACAATGTATGGATTTTGTTCGAAGTGTACGGTTATACTAATAAACAATACGATTGTACGATTTTGCTTGCGGAAAAAATAATCACAGAGAAATGCAAATTTCGTGAAAGGATCGCCGAAAAAATTTGTGATTTCTTTACGCGATCGGTAGTCAAAATTTGCGATTTTTTTCTGCGATCTTTTATCAAAATACAGTAAATGATAATTTTTTGGCCCATTGTTTTAGAAATTTGCTTTTTTCTGCGTTTATATGACAAAATTCGTCATATTTTCCGCGATCATTTGCCGAAATTTGTGATTTTTCGACGATCGATTGGCGAAATTCAAAATTCTTTCGTGTTTATTTGCCGAAATTCATCTTTTCCATGATCACAGAAAAAAAATCGCGAATTTTGACAGTCGATCATATTTCAAAATTCGTGATTTTTTTTTCTTTGCAATTGTGATTTTTTTTCCGTGCGATTTTGCAAATGATCGGAGGAAAAAAAATCGCGAATTTCGTTAAATAAACACAGAAAAATAGTAAATTTCTGTAAACAATGGCAAAAAAATTGCAAATTTTGACAAATAAAAGCCAAAAAAAAAAAAAAATCACAAATTTTACTGAAAAAAAATTGCAAATGTCAGCAAACAATCATGGAAGAAAAATCGTGTACTTCCGTAAGCAATAGTGTGGAAAAATCACAATTTTCACATTAATTTGTGGCAATTGGTAGCGGGGGGGGGGGGGGGGGGGAATCATTAATTTTGTCAAATGGTCTTGGAAGGAAATCTAGTATGCCAGTTAAATGTGCCCTTAAATATCCAAAAAAGTTTGTGTGAAATATTACTTGGCAACAGTACAACCCCTGATTTTACTTTTTTCACCAACACCATTTGATAAATTTCGCCATTCTTTTCCTGAAATAATTTGACAAACTTCACTGTTTTATGCTAACTGCTTTTCGCACATTTTAATGTAACCCATTGACAGGCATCCTTGATTTTTTTATGGCTTTATTCGACGAAATTCGTTATTTTTCTGGCGACTAGTTGATAAATTTCACTATTTATTTCCGTGACCTTCGACAAAATTAGCAATTATTTGTTTGATCGCTCTTGGAATTTCGCAATCATTTAATGAATTTTGCGATACATCCGTCTCTTCGAGACCCATTTGATGAATTTTACGATGTTTAACACAAGATCCATTTGACTAATATCGTGATTTTTTTCAAGGCCATCTGATAATTTTCGTGATTTTTTTTTATCCTAAGAACATTTGACTAATTTCGAGAATTTTTTTTCCCGAGATCATGCGACAAATTTTATGATTTGTTTTTTGAGACAATTTGATGAATTTCACTATATTTCCTGGAATTTCATGATTTTGTCCGCGTGGTCATTTGGTGAATTTCTGATTTTCTTTCATGATGAATTGTTGCGATTTGAGATATTTTTCTGCAACCAATCAACAGTATTTGCAATTATTTCAAAACCAACTGAAATGCATTGAAAATGTATTCCGCATATTGTGTTAAATCTTAAAGTGCTTGTCTGTATACCAAAAACATTTAAGTGAAGAGAAAAAAATGTTTTTTATTTGGTCTCCTTTTAGTCTCTTTTTTTAAATTTTGATCTCTTTTAGTCTCTTTTTCTTGCGATTTAGTCTCTTTTCTCTCTTTTTTAAGAGTGACTCAGCAGTCCTAGGCCTGCTTGTCAGATATCTAAAGTAAAGTTATTATGTCTTTGAAAAATGATTCTAATGTGGAATTTTTTTTTGGTATCAGTTATGGAAAGAAAAAAAAACTTAAAAAGATGGATAAATTAAATTTTGATGGTCATTTAGGATGCATAGTTTTATTCCTAAAAAGAATTAAATAATTATGGTAATTTTGAAAGAGACATAATTTTATTAACTAGCCACCCTTGGGGCCTTAAATGCATAGTATGTATTAAATCATATTGCTTTTATTCATAATTTATTTTAATTGCTAATTTTTTTTTCCAAATTAGAAGATTCTGCTTAAGAATTAGCTGCATATATCATGTACCCACCTAATTGGCACAATTGTAACAAAAATGTAACACATGATAACTCTGTAATTGTTATTTATTCGTTAATAAACTGTTTTTATTTACTTTTATCTTCTTTTTTTAAATGATATAAGTTACCGTATTTTCGGGTGTATAGTCCTCGGCTTATACAAGAAAAAAACCTCCCAAAAAGCCACTGCGGCTTATACACGGTGCGGGTTATACAAAGATTTTTTTTTAAAAATTGGAAATTGTGATATTTTTTCTACAATTTTTAAACCTTAAAAAATTTGAAAAAAACATCAAAATTTGTAAATTTTTTTGCTATGACTTGAAATTTAGAGTTCTCCCATATTTGTAAAGGCTTTTTTTTTTACTGCTTAAATACAGTTATTTCTGGATTTGGAAGAATTGTCGCAACTATCGCCAAGTATTGCACTGATAGATGTATAATAGCCATTGTGTTTATAGAGTACAAAATCCAAAATCCGGAATCCTTCCAATCTTGACAATTCTGAATTTAATATTCTGAATTCGACAATTCTGAATAATTTTTAGTTTATTTTTCAAAAAAATAATCTACCGACCCTGTTGCGAATAACAAAAAAAAAGTGTGTGATTTATATCATTTAAGAAAGATTCAAAGCAGTCCTTCTTTTTCGAAACAATTCCGAAAAATCGTTCCTTTACAGAGTCGTTTCATTTCGGAAGGAGTTCAAGGAATCGAACTTTTCCAGAGTCATTTCATTTCAGATAGAGTCCGAGGAATCGTTCCTTTTCGTAGTTGGTACCTTACCCTGTTGCAAAGAATAAAAAAAAGTGCGTGATTTATGTAATTTTGGAATGACTCTGAGCAGTCAAGTCTTTTTCAAAACGATTCCGAGGAATCGTTCCTTTACAGAGTCGTTTCATTTCGGAACGAGATCTAGGAATCGAACTTTTCTGGAGTCATTTCATTTCAGATAGAGTCCGAGGAATCTTTCCTTTTCGGAGGTGGTGCGTTTTGGATCGATTCCGAGGATTCAATCCTTTTGGGAACCAATACCCTAAGATACGTATACATTTTATGTCCGAAATTTTGAATTTATCACCGATTTTTTTTTTTTTAATTTTCGGAATTTTTTTTTTAAATATCACACTTTTTTGAAAAAAAAATTGCTCGTAAACGCCGCATCACTTGAAATTTTATCTTAAAACACGTAAATGCCACGCCGTTTCTTCCAAAAATTACGGTACTGATAATCTTAATTTTTTAACCGAATTACTGTAAATATTATGCATCACGAAAAAATTTGGTAAATTTGTGTTAAAAATTATGACTAATGACTTCTAATTTTGAATCCTGGTCGAAATATACGTTCGTAAATGGTGTATAGCCTGCGGACTATACACCGATGCATCTCCGCGGGTTATACACGAACTTTTTTTACTGCACTGCTCGATTTAGGGGTGCGGGTTATACACAGGGTGCGGGCTATACACCCGAAAATGCGGTATTTTGTTTTATAATTATTAATTAAACTTTTTTTAAAATTTATTATTATTTCTTTTTTTTTTAAATAGAAAAGAGTTACAAAATATATATGTAACTGGTATTGAAAACGAAGTTTTTGCCAAATTGACTCCAGAAAAAAAATTTCACCTAAGTGGTGTATATATGACATTTTTGCTGATAAATCAAGCACTCAGTATTTTTATGCTAATTTGGCGCATCGCTAAATATTGTACCCGTGGCTTTTTTCATTAATTTCATTTAAAATACATTTAATAATATAATCCTTTCACTCATTTCATTAATAATAACATAACTTTAGTTTGAAACTAAAACTTTTAAAATTCATGTTTTTTATTTATAACAATAGAATGAGAGAAAAAATAAAAATAACAATATTTTGAAGCTCCATAATTTTTTTAAGTCTTCAAGTTTGGAGAGGGGTTTTATTTAGGCTTATAGCAGCTGAGCTGTTGTCTCGAATTATCTAATTGAAGCTTCACGGAATAGATGTGTTTCATTTGGGCATTGCCATTAAACAATTAACAAATAACCGTGATTTTTGTGCCACATATGTTAGCGTAATATATGTATAAATATTTTGAAATTGTCTTAATACTGAAAAGAAAATTAACTTTCATAAATTTCTATTCCTTTCACAAAGAAAATTATGAATCCTTTCTCAATTTTTCTATGTAAACAATGCACTGTAGCACATCCATGGCATCACTATTCATAAAATCTGATTTTGTACTTTGTTAAATGCAGTCACTTTTTTATGTGTTCTTTACAACTATTTTGGTTTATGCAATTTCTAAGTTAACAAATTTTTAAATTCAAAATTTCAAAATATGAAAATTTTAAAAAGTTATGTTTTATTAACATATTTTCTTACTACTTTTATTTAAGGGGAAATTTAATTTTGTTGTGTCCAAAATATTGATTTTTTTTCCTTTTGTACATTTTTTGCATCCTTTAAATGTTCAGAAGATAAGCCTAAAATAATTAAGGGCTATTCAAATTATTGATAGAGTCATGCCATTTGAATGGAACCACACATCTGCTAATTTTAAGTATACTTTAGATTTTGTTTTCCTTAAAACATGTTTTTCAGCATTTGAATCAATGAACTAATTGTCAATATATCATAATTGAAATAAAACTTGGTTAAAATCTTGGTTATTATTTTTCAAGTGCTATTAACTTAAAGTTAGAAGAGGAGTGCAAAATCTGTTAGTTAATTTTTCAAAAAATTGTAATTTTCTTTTCTGAAGGTCAATTTCAATTAAAGTAATTCATGAAAACTCAAATATTGACTTTCATAATTCATGTCATTTCATATTTCAAATTAATCTAGTAAGCAAAATCCTGCATCACAAACACTGTGCATTCTGTATATATATATATGTTTTGAAATATGGATATTGTTCAGTTTTAGATTTTTTACAGACATAAAATTGTCAAATTAGATATTAATCTACTTATGGCTTCTTTTTATCTACATTATAAAATGGAATCTCTTCATAACAGATTACTTTTTATCTGAATAAAGATCAAATTATCACCTCAAGACTTTAAGACTTTTAAAATACAACTTTCCTTTAGCATTTAAAGTGTTTTTCTGAATTTAATTATATGTCTTTTCAAGTTTTACATAACTATACTTGAATTTTTTCAAAATTTGAAATATATTTTCCATGAATTTAGCCTCCTGTCCAACCTGTCAATCCTAACCCAATGCCAGATGTTTTACCTCGTCATGCTGGTCCTATCAGTTTAAATCCTGAACAATTGGCTAAATTACGTAGTGAACTTGATACAGTACAAGGAAATATGAAAGTGTTTAGTGAAATGCTAACAGAACTCACTCCAGGCAAGGAACATCCTCAAGACTTGGAGTTGTTACAGGTAAGATTACCTTTAAATTGATTTTTTTAAATGTTCACATTTCAACTAAAGATACTGAATTTTGATTAATCTAATATTCAATTCTGTAGAATCTAATACTCGCATTGCTTAAAAATAAAAAATAAAAAATATCATCTTCATAATCTTTACTGATATATTAAATATTGTTTTAAAATATTTTACTGTCTAAATAAAATTACAGAAAGTAATCTATGACTAAAAAATACTATCTAAAATGAAGAAAACTTTTCGATGACAAAAGCAATGTCATTCAAAAAACAGATAAATTTGCTCCATGAATGTATGTTGTTTTAACTCTGTCAGTGATGACATCATATTCACCGAACTTTATTTCTTCTGCATCTAAATAGACTTCTGCTATTTATTTATAGCTTCTTAGTTATCTAACATGATCTTCCTACTGAACCGATTTTCATAGTTATTTTTTTTTTAAATGAAAGTACAGTCGAGCCCCGTTATAACGAACTTTAAGGGACCAAAGTTTTTGTTCGCTATATCCAAACCATTAAAATGAGTTTTCAAAAAGTGTATATTATTACGTGATATCTATATGTTCAATAATGATGTATTAAGAAAAAAACATAAAATCTATTCGATATGATCATTAATGAATTAAATCGACTAAAATTGATTACAATAAACTGGCACGATACTAAATAAATTACTAAAAAGGAAGACAAATAGAAATACAGTAAAGCGTTTCGAGACCAATCCTCGTTAGGATAAATGAACAAACAATTTAAAGAATGATCCTGACTATACTAAAATCTTCACACTTTATCCAGGCTTAGGATGACTAACACTAATTATTGGCATGTTAAAAATTGTTTTATTTTTATTTTGTTTGTTTACTTTTTTATCATTTAAATTTTCCTTTTTTTCATCATATTGTCAACTCCAGAGAGTATAATTTAAGGGAAAAAACTTTTGATTATTCCTTGCTTCAAAGAAGACATTCTTTTCAATGCTGCCATACCTCGAATTATTCTTAAATACATTAGTTAAATGAGTAAGGTTAAATGCAGGCCCGTAGCTAAGGGGGCGCTATGGGCAGCTCAGCTTCCCTAAAATATTTTGAGCCCCCCCCCCCCCCCTGGAAATGATTTCAAGGTCACTAAATGAATTTCTTTTCCGAAAATTCAAATGAAATTCTATTGAAAAATCTAATTTAGTTTTGAGACCCTTTCCTGGTTTTGTAGAATTATTAAATTGTATATAAAATAAGTGTTTCAACACTCCCTTATCCTATTTGTACGTATGAAGCTAACATGATGTTTAATTTTGACCAGATATATACAGTAGACTCCCTTAAATCCGCACAGCTTGGGACCAGAGGTTGTGCAGATTTTAGAATTTTGCGGATTTCTGGTGATTGCTTTGATTACATTTTTTTAAAGGTAATTTAAATGTAATTAATAATGAAATCAAAAGTATAATGAATGCTTACAATACACAAAATTATAAAATAAGTAATAAACTAAAATAAGATTAGATAATTTTTAAAATGATTAACATACTAAAAGCAAAAGTCAAGTTAATAATCATTAATGTACTTAATCAAATATTCATTACCAAGATGAAATGCGTTTTTCTTAAATTATTCAATGAAACTTGCCTCATAAAATTACATTATTAATTCACATCAGGATCATAAAATAATGAAGCTTTATTTCAGGTTTAGCCAGACTTATAACTAAAAAAGCTTGATTAATACATAAATATATTTGGTAAGATTGTTATTACCAATGATATCAGCAATATCTTGATTTTTTTCTTAAATTATTCTTTCTTCATGAAAAAACATGATTTCAATAACCTTAACAAAAAGTACAAATCAAAAAATGTATGGAATTGATATAAAACTAAAAAAGTCAAATTTTGCACCTACATCTGAACAAAATGTTTCATTGTTTACATCCGTAAATTATGTGTGGATTTTAGAGAGTTGTGGATTTTAGGAGTACGGATTTGAGGGAGTCTACTGTACTTAAAATTTTCATCATCATATACTTTTCTTAGCATAAAATGAAGTTATTACAACAGTTTAATAAGAAACGTAGTACCTACAATGTGGATATGCATTAACTTATCTTTCTGCATCAGAGAGAGAGAGAGAAATTATAAGCCCCCCTATCTTCTCTTGAGCCCCCCCCCCCTATTGTTCATTTCTGACTACGGCCCTGGTTAAATGCGTTACTGAATTGCTATGACAGGAGTAATGGAAAATAACTGGTGGGTGTGCGTGATCACACCTGCAGAATGGCTACCATAAAAGAGAATGAATGCAGGTCTTACTACTCTTTAATTAAAAAAACTATCATTAATTTGCACCATATTTTATCAACCGGCATGCATTTTTTATAAAATTAGAGTCGAAAACCTTTTTTCACATCAGTGGAAAAGTAAAAAGAGAAGAAAAAATCATAGTCGACTAGAAAAAAAGTTTGTTATAACCAATTCTTAAGATTCTGGAGCGGATGTTTATTATAAAAGGATAAAATAATGTTAAATACAAAAGGAAAACGGCAGGACCAAAATTTTCGTTTGTTATATCCGGGAGTTTGTTATAAACCAGGTTCACTATAACGGGGTTCGACTGTACTTTATTTATAAATGTACCCACACTCGCTATTTTTTTATATATATTATCCTGTTTTAATATTTTATGAAATTTTTTCACATTGATAGCAATTGATTTTGTTGCATTGTTGAAAAAAGAAGGCAAGCAATTTGAATTACTATATCATTACGGATACTGCTTTTGTATAAAAATTAATAAAAACAAAAAATGACATCACTATATAAAGTAACACACTTTTATTCATAATGCTTTTATTTTTATTTTTTCATTCCGGTAACCATTTATTGCTCTTTATAGAATGTTTATTTTAATGATAATACATTGATACTTTTCTCTCTTAATCTTGAACAGGAACTCCATAAAACACTGACTGCTATGCAAAATAGAATTGTTGATCTTATTGATAAAATAGGAATGGAAGAAGTTACAAGTATGTAAATTTTTATATACATTCTTCAAATTATTTTTTCTTTTAGCTCTAATTTCCAGTTATGTATTGCACATTGTTTCATTGAAATTATTTTATCTTTTTCAAATTATTTCTTGCGGGGAACATTTAATGTTGTTTTATTAGGTTGTCTGAAAAGTTCTTAAATATATATATATTGCATAATGTAGAAAGAAACAAATGGTTTTAATGTCTTTTAAACAAATATTTGATAAGATGATGCTTTGTGATGCCTAATATGAGACATTGAGAGTGGATCAATTTCATTAGCTGTAATTTGAAGAAAATTTATTATCAAAGTTTGTGCAAATTTTATTCAAACTTTTTTAAGTCAGTATCGATCAATCCAAGCAAAATTTCTAGCCTAATTAGGGTCCCTTCACAAAAGTCTATTTAATAAAACAGTCTTCTTCACAAAAATGAATTTTATAGAACAGGCGATTCACAAAAATTAATTTAATACAAGGAATCCCTTCACAAAATTCTTTTTTTATAAAAGAAGTCTTTTCACAACATTCCTTTTAATAAAATAAGCCCCTTCACAAAATTCCTTTCCATAAAAACTGACTATTGTTTTTATTTTGTTAGGTTTTAAAATGTCTGATAAATAAAACCAATTCCCCAGAAATAAAAAGCTTAGCAAAGGAGTTTAATCTTTAAAAGGGGGCTCAGAGAGCATCTGTTCAATTCAATCTTGAACAGATGCTGTCCAAGCCCCCATGTTAAAGCAAATTTTGTTAATAATTTAAAAAAAAAAAAAAAATGCATTGACATTTGATTAGTTCTATAAGTGCCTGAGGATACCAAGCTTTTTCAGCAAGAATATGATGATTAAATTGTTATTTTCAAAATGGAGCAAGACACTTGATTCACTCTTGCATTGTCTACTTTGATGTCCAAGTTACATTAGACCCTCTCTTAAACTAAATCTATCGCTTGAATAGATTTGAAATTAATAACATTCATTATACAGCCATGGCATGACATAAAATGCTTTGACATTTCAGACTCACTTTTCATAAAAATGTGGGATGATCCACTCTAGTTATCAATGCATAATGTGTCAGTTTGTGTTTTAAGCAAAAATACTGAAATTCTGAAGACTGTTCTCAAATACAAGCTGACTAAATTGCTTTTTTTCCCCCTCTAACAATTAAATTTTGTTTTTCTTGTTGCTGTACATTAAAAAAAAATTATTTATGAATATTATTCAAGCACTTAGTTTTTTGGATTTGTTTATTCAATTTGCATCTTAAATTACAGTGAATATGTTTTTTTTTTTTGTAATAAAAAATCATTTATAAATTATTATTCATTGTGACATCATGCGAACATTGCCCTTAAATTTAACTTTCTCCTTTTTTTTCTGTTATTTGCTTAAAAATTACATTAATCTTTTTTAATTAAATGAATTTTTTTATAAAATTTTTTATACCGAACCATTTACATTTTTCCTGTTAAAAGTGTTATCAGATTCTTTTTTTTTTTTTTTTTTTTTTTTTTTTTTTTTCATGTAACAACATTAATATTACTTTTGTACGTTTTAGCAACTTAATTACAATATTTATGCAACATTTAGTATTTATCTACAATTTTCTGTACTTTTTATTTAGAAAAAGATATATCTTTTTAAAAAAAAAAGGTTAAATGTCACTCTGGCATTTTCGCTAATCGTTGCCACAGATTGATCTTGGATAATGAAACATTTGAAGTTAGCAACAAAATTGATTGCTTGAAAAGTATTTGTCAGAAAATTGTTAGACAAACTATGTTAGAAAGATTTAAAAAAAAAAAAAAAAAAAAAAAAAAAAGTTCTGGATATAAATTTCAAATAATAATTATGCTGTTTTTAAAATATTGAATTAAAAAAATTATGAGATTTCACAATGGAGTACCATAACAAAATCTTCAAGATATGGCTTTTAAATGAAATAGATTAAAGGTTTTTATTTTAAGTGAAATTAATGCAATATGAATGATGTCAATGGAAGCACTATTTGGCAATTTATTCCATCACCAAGTTAACATAAAAGTATTCTATTTTCTATATATTAATGTAATGAACATTTTTTTTTCTTTTTTTTTTTTTTCAGGTTTGTATGTTTAATTTGTTTTAGAAAAGTTGATCCGAATAATCCATTTTCCTTTTTTTTTTTTTTTTTTTTTTTTTTTTTTTTTTCCCCCAACTTAATTACTTTTCAACATTGCATGATTTTAAATTTTACATCTTTTGAATAGGGAGAGAGAACTTTCGTATGTAAAATGTCTGAAAACTGTATTTTAATTTTCTAACTTTATATTTTTTTTATTCTAAATAGCTTGATTACTGAATAATAGTATGTGAATATTTTTATAAATTATTTCGAATTTTAAGAAAAATCCACGATTTCTACCCACTGCCTGAGGACGGGCATTTACACTAGTTTACAACATAAATACAGATGATGATATTAACAAATTATGGTCATGAAATGCATAAAGTGTTAAAAGTGGCCCAATTATAGTGAGTGCCTTTATTATGATGACTGTCTGTTAAAAATTTATAAGTTTGTGGTACCCCCTCTGACCCATTACCGTATTAACAATTACTTGATCACCGTATTATCAATTTATTATTAACACAAATAAAGACAAAGACCAGATATGTGCTATAAAGGCATGAGGTCTCTATCATCTGTTTCATTTGGAAAATCTGTTAGACTAGTAAATGAAATAGACCAAATGTTTCACATCACAAGAAATCAAAATATTGTAATCATAACTCATTTTATTTGAGAAATAGGCTAAATATTTCATATCACAACAAATCAAAATATTGTAAACATTAAGTAACTCATTTTATGTGAGAAATAGGCAACATGTTTTATGTACAAATCAAATGTTGTAATCAATAATATTTCTTTATTTGTGAGAAATAGGCAAAATATTTCCAATCAAACAAATAACGAATCTGGCTAAAGTTAGATTTAGCATTTCTGATTTGTTGAACAAACTTCACTTTGCTATCAGCAAATGAAAAATATCTACTTTTTTTTGTCACCACATACCTTAGTATATTATATAAACAGAGGTCTTTGATGCAAAAATTGGGATTTTATTTTCCCATTTTTAACTTAATTAAATCAAGAATTCAAATATTAAGATTTTTTATTTAATCCTTTAATGTTGATTGCAAAAATGTATTTTAATTAAAGCCTTTTTAATTATAATGTCCCTTCATGTGTTCTATTTTCAGTTCCTTGTAAGCATGCTGAATGTGTTAATATTTTCTTCTATTCTATGTTGCATAAAATTGTTATATTTTGAAAGATTTGGATTTTACATATTTTGCTTGTTTTATGAAGAGTCTTTCAAAGTAAATTAAAACATAGATAATTAATTAATATGTTGTTAATTTCATGTTATTCAGACCAGCCAAATGCTGCCAAAAAAAAAAAATATTTTTTATGATTTGTACATGTAAACTATGATTCTACAAAAATCGGTCTTAAAGTACTCGGTTCCAAAAGTTTTAAAAAATTGGTCATTAGTCTAAAGATTAGGACATTACAAAGTGCTCATTGGGGGAAAAATCCCTGTAAAACAAATTTCTTAATATAAAATCTTCTTAAAAGATATTAACAAGTGAATTTTGTTTTTGTATATTTATTTACAGAAATTCTCTTCCTTAGAAACAGGGGCGACATTTCAAGAGTTTCTTGAGGCAGAGGGGGAGGCAGGTTCGTTAAGGAGTAAAGTTTGAAATAATATGCGAAATCACATGATTTTCACTCAGAATAGGAAAGTCCTGTGTAATGAAAAATGCTGTGCAGCATTTCCCCCTGCAAATTCTTTCACAGACCTATGATTCTTCTGTGAATGTATTTTAAAATTTCTTGGAATTCATATATATATATATATATGTGGGTATAAAGGATGAAGTATTAAGCAATTAAAGATAATATACTCAATGATTTAATGAACGTGATATCCCAATTGAGACTCACGTGATGATGCATAAAAAAGAACGAGGTGTTCTATAGATTTCAGCGATGGCGAGTTGGATGGATTTTTAATCCAAAGCTCAGAGAAGCTTATTTATTTTAAATATTATTCAGTTCTACTGTTATTTTTGAATGCTACGTATATATTTTATGTCTAGTAAACCTTTTTATCTTATCAAGAATATTTGTTTTGCTTAAATCATAAGCTAATCACTCAATATTCCCACAAGTTTTGGGGGTTCGTTGCCGGGATTGAAGGATTTGAATGACTTGGATTTGAATGATTTCGCTGATTTATATTTGAATTTGAATTTCACGATGAAAGCTATTTTACACTAAGAAGGTCTAAGTCTAAGAAAAATGTTTTGTTTTTAAACTAATACGTATTATGTAAAAAAGGAACTGTTTGTTATATGTGTAATGATTAGAAATTATCCGTGATCAAGCCTGCAAGATAGTGCACTATATTGTTTTGTTGAAGTGTAAACAAAAATTATAATGTCTGTTCTGAATAAAGCTAGAAAGGCGGACTTGTTAACGTTGTGTGATGATCTAGGTATAATTGTGCCTCAGAGTCCAAGAATCATTGATTTGATAAAGTTGGTGACTGAATCGAAGGATTATGAAGAAAATTTTGTAAAAGTTCGACTTGAAGTCATTGCCGCGGAGAGAATAGAAAAAGAAAGACTAGAAGCAGAAAAAGAAGAAAGAAGATTAGAAGCAGAAAAAGAAGAAAGACGACTAGAGGCAGAAAAAGAAGAAAGACGGTTACGGTTAGAATCAGAAAGAAGATTAGAGGAAAAGAAGATGGAAATGGAGTACGAATTACGAAAAATTGAACTTCAAGGAAATATGATAAATACAAGTGACGGTTCGGCTGTAACTGGTACAGGTAAGCAACTAGATTTGTCTAAATTAATGTCACACTTTGATGGGAAGGGTGATATTAGTATCTACTTAGCTCTATTCGAGAGACAGATTTCTAGGATGAATATAACAAAAGAGAATTGGGTCATGCACTTATTAAGTTTAATGCCGCTAGAAATTGCTAATGTTATAACTAGAGAACCAGAAACATTAACAAATAACTACGATTATGTAAAAAACTTGCTGCTCAAAAGATTCAAATTGACGCCAGAAGAGTTTAGGCAAAAATTAATGTCGCATAAGAAAGAAAATTCAGCCACTTGGCGTGATCTAGCATTTGAGTTAAGGAATTATTTAGAAGAATGGATTACCGGTCTTGATGTGTCGAATTTTGAAGATTTAAAAGAATTAATACTGGTAGATCAAATCAAAAGAAGATTACCGATAGAAATGAAGGAACATTTCATCGATGATCTTCCCAAAATTAAAAGTGTTGATACGTTAGTTTGTAAACTAGATGATTACGAAACAGCAAGGCGTAATATTAAAACCATGAATAGAAATTCACACCACTTTGAAGATAGGAAGTCAAAAATGCGCGAAAATAACAATTCAAAACCGTGGTTACCATCTCAACGTTATGATACTTTAAGAAAACAACAATTCGCAGATAATACAGATAATGTAAATGAATTTTCTTATTTAAATGAAAAGAACAGGGCACAAATTATGTGTTTCAAAAGTAATCGTCTTAGCCACGTAATATCGCAGTGTAATAATGGGAATAATAAACAAATAAAAAATGACAGCCAAAATCCGCGATTATCCAACTACAAAGAGATGAATTCCGCAGTAATCAAGCAAACTAACAGTGCCAAATCAGATTACATGAAAAATATTGATATTAACGGTGAAAAGACACAGATCTTCTTCGACACTGGAAGTGATATCAGTTTGGTGAGTTACGAATATTATACGAAAATAGGCTCGCCAAGATTATTTTCAAATAATATCTTTTTGTCCGGCATAAATAAAATAGTTGTTTATCCAAAAGGATACTTCCCATATGAATTTAATATTGATGGTTTTCTAATCAGAACAAATTTGTACGTACTAGAATCTCTTGAATATGATATTTTACTGGGATATGATGTCATTAGCAAATTAAATTTGGCGATAGACGAGAACGGAATTAAGATCGTTGGCAAACGCAATAGTATTCAAGTAGGTTACACTAAAGTTCAGAAGAATTCTGATATAAAATTGAATCATGCTGCCAAAAATAATAATGAAATGAAAACGTCTACGTTAGATAATTCACGTGATGAAAATGTTATACTTGCAAATGATAATAATGCAGGAGGTAATCACTTGATTAATTTCGCGAGAGTCATAGAAGAAAATGAAATTGATTTGAATCACGTGAGAAATTTGAAAATTAGAAAAGAAATAAATGAGAAAGAAGAAAATTTAATTAGTAAGAAAAGATCGAATGAAAGAAACGAGACATCACAAACAGGACGAATGAATGACCTAAAAGAAAAACGCAATTTATGTGCACGCGCCAATGAAAATAAAAATGAAACGAGGAAAATTAAAAAATATTATAAACGGAAAAATACGAGGGAAGAAAGGAATGTTGAAGGAGTTAATGCAAATAAACAGAAATTTATCAGAAATTACAAGAAGCGTGATTACAATGATAGAGATGAAGAAAAGAAATATTATTCGAGAAATAATTTTGATGGAAAACGTCACACATATGAAAATTGGAGAAACAGCAAACAGAAACATTTAGAGGTACAGCAAACAGAAAGAAAATATGAAATTTTTGAAAAAGAAAGGGCTGAACCGTGTGAAAAGGATACTTTTAAATTTAAAGGCAAAAGAAGCATAAAAACAAATTTTAATGGTCCGCGTAGAAATCTATATTTTTGGAGTAATGGTAGTTATAGAAAGCAATTTAACATGATGAGAAAAGTACCTAACAGATATGAATTAAATGATACCGAGTTAATCCAAGAAATGCAGTATGGAACAGGAATGAAAAGGAGAAAATTCCATGGACCTAATAAAAACATTATAGAAAAATCACATGATCATTATGATGCAAAGAGGATTGGAGACCATGGTGGACAAGATATCCACTATTGCAAAATACGTCAAGCCGTGGGGTAATGCATCTGCATAATGTTAGATGTTTTTGTTTTATGTTTACTTGTAACGATAGATGTTGTTGTTTTATATTTACCTGTTTTATTTCTATAAATTTGTGTCTAAATTTTAATAGGCAGCTGGCGAGGTCGCCAGGAACGTCAGGATGACCGAAAATGTGGGTATAAAGGATGAAGTATTAAGCAATTAAAGATAATATACTCAATGATTTAATGAACGTGATATCCCAATTGAGACTCACGTGATGATGCATAAAAAAGAACGAGGTGTTCTATAGATTTCAGCGATGGCGAGTTGGATGGATTTTTAATCCAAAGCTCAGAGAAGCTTATTTATTTTAAATATTATTCAGTTCTACTGTTATTTTTGAATGCTACGTATATATTTTATGTCTAGTAAACCTTTTTATCTTATCAAGAATATTTGTTTTGCTTAAATCATAAGCTAATCACTCAATATTCCCACATATATATATATATATATATATATATATATATATATATATATATATATACTTATGGAATTCCTCTAAATCAATTTATAAATTTTATGCTGAAAAAATTGGAATCTCTTCAAACGATCCTAGAAAACTATTGGGTATTTCTTCAGAGATCGCACGAACAAATAAATACTGATTATCATCAATTGGTCACTGAATAAAATCACTAATTTCATTAAAAATTCACAAAGAAATTGTGAATTTAATCAAAAAGTCACAGAAATGAGTAGTGAATTTTGTTGATTGGTCATGGAAATATGTCTAAAATTTTGCTGATCTGTCTCGCAAAACTGTCAAGATAAATTATCACGAATTTTGGCAAACAGCCGCATTTAAATAAAAAAGAACCAGTTTTGTCAATTGGTCGCAGAAAAAAAATAATTTTGTCAAAGGACCCTGGTAAAAACATGCATTTTATCAAAATATTGTAGGAAAAAATGCAAATTTCATCAAAATATCAGCAAGACAAGACAAATTTCATCAAAATATCAGTAAGAAAATGCAAATTTCATTGAAAGATCACAAAAAGAAAGCACAAATTTTGTCAAAGGATCATGGTATAAAAAATGAAAAATTCGTCTAAAGATCTTATTAAAAAATGTGAGCGTCTTCAAAAAATCATAGTAAAAGGTGCGAATTTTTACAAAGAATCGTGATAGGAAAATGGGAATTAAGGTTGGGAAAAAATATTGATACCGTGAAGTGATTGCAGGAAATAAAATTGTGAATTTCGTCAAAATTAACTGCTCTGGGCTAAATAATTGGAACCAGGTACTTTTCACAAATGTAAAAAAATGCTACAAAAGAAGAAACTCCAAAATTTTCTTTAAAAATTTTCAATGAAAAAAATCTACTGTATTGAAAGACTGAAGCATTATTCTTTTTACGCGTGTCAAAAAATAACTGCAAAACACACACTCACACACACACACACACAAAAAAAAAAAAAAAAAAAAAAAAAAAAACCTAGACTACTTTGAATTTTGTGTGTTACGATACTTAATTTTCAAAGGTTCACATATCTGGTTCACTATCTGTTTTCATGATTTACTTAAAGTGCATGACTTTAAAATACCTTTTTCAAAAAATATGAAAAATTCTATAATTTTATGCATTATCATTATGAATTTTGTAATTTTTTTTTTTTTAGGTGACCTATTACGCATCAATGATGAACTAAATAATCAATTTTTAAGGTATGAACGTTATGATAAAAAGCGAACAGCAATTTTATCATCATTAGAACAGCCATCTAAACCTAAACCTGTACCTGCAGAGGTAATTAAATTAGTCTTTTTGATATTTTTAACTCTGGTTTGAATAACTTAGTGAAATGTATGCACCTATTACTTGGTTTACATTCAGCAGCTCTTTTTAGTCACAAAAGTCTGCGTCATTAGAAAAATAAAATATCTGTTCTCGTTCCTCAAAAATAAATTTCTTCCTCTCTTCTGTGAGATACAAGTGACTCTTCCTTCATTGGCGCAAGTCACCCAATTAAAACTGACTAATCAAAGATGAAAATTTTTATTTGTTTTCCTCCCTAATCATAACTGAAATTTTTATTGTTTAAGTTATGAATATATCTAAGTTTTCAGGCACATATGTATCTTTGAGAGTTGACTGTGAATGCTTATTTAGTGAGGGTAAGTTAGTTAATTCTTCTGGAAAATCTTAGTGAATAAAATCTGAATTTCTACAGCCTCTGTGATAAAACGAGATATTCTGTTTAGAACAGGATTTCATATCAATTCGAGAGATAAATTTGCATTTTGAGCAACTTCAAAACTGTAATAAATTTCAAATGTTGTTATCCTTAAGGCAAATTAAATTAAATGCCAGTTTCTTTAGTTTACTAGAGATTGGAAATAAACAAATAATATTTAAGGAAAAGTACATATAGTTGAATCTCTCTATAACGAAACTCCATCCAACAAATTTCTCTGTATAACAAATATTTTGTAGGAATGGTGATTTTTTTTTTTCATTATTACATTAAAAATAATCTCCATACATCAAAATATATATCTCTATATAATGAATTTTTTCAAAAATCTTCCTTCATTTGTTTTAGACAACACTTTAAATTGTTTGTAGAATGCATTTATATTTGCTGATACCTGGTTTATATTTCATAGTTGTATATTTCTACTTTATTGCTTATGCCAGAAAAAGAATACATTCACCCCCCCCCCCCCAAGAAAAAAAAACTTTTGAAAGGAAAATGATGAATTTTATAAAGCTTAGCGATTCAATGTCACTGAAAAAAGATTTACAATTGTTTTAAAAATTCACACTTTTCTGTGAAATTTGAAGCTGACGATAGTAGATTAAAGAGAAAATAAAGAAAAATTAATATACATTTAAGTATCAAAGAAAATATAGCTCTCTTTGACTTTTTGGATATGGATACTAATCTTATTGTTATGTAGTATTTCACTGATAGTAACATTTTAAGCAACATAGTGAACAATATTAATGAAAGAGACAATCAATGTAAAAGTGAAATCTTCAAACAAAACCAGAAAGAGAAATGATTATTGTCTTTGACATTACAAGGGGAGGAGGTCAAACAGAAGAAAATGTTTTCCACTCACATTTGCATTCCTTGTTAAAGTATGAAAATTTGTACAAATGCAAAATCTTTAAAATTTAAACAACCAAAAATTACACATTACTCCAACAGATTTTTGCACTGTTTTACTAACCTTTCAAATAAATGCTTATTTTCTTGTTTTGAAATTGTTTAAATAAAAAAAAAATTATCAAATTAATGCTTAGCATTAAACATTTCAAAATCGTAATTAAACAGCCCCCAAACATTTTTTATCAAAAATTACACATTAAATGAAAAAAATTGCGATTTTATATATATATATATATATATATATATATAATGAATATTTTGACTGAACAATGAATTTCGTTATATAGAGACTCAACTGTATATGAATCTGGCTCAATGAAGCTTTAATATAGTTTTCCTCATTACTAATTTTAAATGAGCAAATAGCATAATCAGATTTTAAAGGTGTTCAGTGCAGTATAAATGATATTTGTTTTTATAAAATTCATTAAAGAAATGTGTTTTAACAAATGTTATCAAGCTAACTTTTCAAAAATGTCTCAAGGTTAAGTCATATAGTCTGATAACTACGAGAGGAAAGGTGACATTTTAAAAAATATGAAAATTCTTAGCTTGTTGAATTTTCAAGTAATTTTATTTCAAAGTGAAATTGTAATGTCAACTAGCAGTTTTTAAATTTCTGTTTAAATATTACTGAGAGAGATTATTGTAGATATTCTACATGAAAAAGAAAAATGATTTATGTAAAGAACATTATTTTACTTTCCATTTGTAAAATCAAAAATTCTGTCTTCAAAATAATTCTTTGCGTTGTATGTTATGTTGACATGCAAACCTACAATATATTAAATTTAATAATACTAGTTTAAAAATATTTTAATGCTTGAAAACAAAAATAACTTTTCCAAACATTAATTTTGAAAATGGAGTGTTTATTTAACTCATGTAAATCTAACAAAGTATTATTTTTGTATTACAATTCAGCTGCTAGCTTTCCATGCAAAATATTACTTATAAGTATTTTTCATTTATTTTAAATGGCAGAATTTTCTGTCAATATGTATTTTTAAAAATCATACTGGTAAATAGGACTTTATTTCTGACTCTGCTGATACACCCGAATAACCGTAATAATGTTTTGTCCACACTACAGTTTCAAAACCCAAAATCAATGTCAAATATCTTGCACCAGTATATTTTTTTTTTTTCAATCCCTTTTTTCATCCGGTCCTTCCACAGGGTGTTTCACAAAGGACCCCTAACTTTAAAAATCCATAACTCGGAAACGGTGATAGATCGAAACATGAAACCAGTGGTGTGTTTATTAAAAAAATCGCAAGAATCTTATACATAAATCAGAATATTTAGTTAAAAATAGCGCTCATAGATGGCATTGAGAGCATTAAGACCTTCTAAAGAGTGTTAACAAGCATTGAATGACCAACTGTAGCAAGTCCCATTCCCTATGCCTCACTCTCCTTCAAGCCTCGGCGAAGCGATCATTGTCCCAGAACAGGCTCTGTCATCTTTATTTTAAAGAATATAGGTTTTAAGGATAAGGGGATCTTTATGGCCGAGTGATCAAAGCACCACACCACTATCGCCTTCGAGTGTAGGAGGTTGGGGGTTCGAATGCCACTGGCTCCATTGCACGCACTGTTAATGTGGAACTCTCGATTGTCTATCTCTTGTGTTGTGAAATTTCCTTGTTCTATCTCGTCCCTGTAATATTGACCATGATTTATAAGACGCAGAGATATACAGTCTGTTCTGGGACGATGATCGCGTCACCGAGGCTTGAAGGAGACTGAGGCATATGGAGTGGGCTGGTAGTTCAATGCTTCTGAACTCTTTTTAGAAGGTCTTAACACTCTCAGTGCCATCTATGAGCGCTAATTTTAACTAAATTTTCTGATTTACATATAAGATTCTTAAGATTTTTTTAATAAACACACCACTGGTTTCATGTTTCTATCTATCACCGTTTCTGAGTTATAGATTTTTAAAGTTAGGGGTCCTTTGTGAAACACCCTGTACTTGTTCACTGATCTGTTTTATCCAAACCAAAAAATCTACTTCTGATGATTATCTATCTTTTGTTAAGACCTACAATTAATGTCCCATTACATTCATTTCTTATGTTTGCAAACTGCTTTGTGATATGTTGTGGCATTGATAAGTGCTGATTATTGTCGATCATATTGATATTGCTTACTAAAATGCAGTTTCTCAAAATGAATCTATACCTGTGCTTAAAATAAATGTCCGGCATTGAGTAGATTCAGTATTACTTGCCCATCATACATAGTATAAGGTAAATTTTGTAATTGTTTTGAAAATCTAAAAAAAAAACCTACATGTTTCAGACTCTAGAGATTCCAAAAAACACATTTTTAGAAGAAAAAAAAATTGCTATCTGTTTTTCATACATGCTACTTTTCCGCGGAAACGCGGAAATCCGCTTTTTTGAGACTGAATTTTATCATTCCTGGGTTCGATGCAAAAATGCATTAAAATTTGAGACCCATTTTTTTTTTTGGGGGGGGGGGGGGGGGTAGCGGACAAAATACAACAAAAGCGAACGAACGACGGCTGTCAATTTGCGTTCTTTTTCCGTTTTCGACAGCGCTTTCTCGTGGCCTACGGCGCATATAGACCGCGCATCAAATTCAGGGATGCCGCGGACGCGCTATAGCGCGTAAAATACGCAAAAAATCGGCGACGGGACGCAAAAAAGTGGAGCTTACGCGTCCCGAGAGACGCTTAATTTTTGTCGAAAATTCGCAAAAAAGGCAAATTTTGTTAAAAAATCGCGAAAAAAGGCAGATTTCCTCATAAAATCGCGAAAAAACGACATATTTCGTCCAAAAATCGTGATAAAACGGTAAATTTTGTCATAAGATTCGCGAAAAACGGCAATTTTCATGAAAAAATCGTGATAAAATAGCACATTTCGTCTAAAGATCGCAAAAAAGCGGCACATTTCGTCAAAAGATCGCGAAAAAACGCCACATTTCATCAAAAAATCGTAAAAGAGACAAATTTCGTTAAAAAATTTGCGAAATAACGAATAATTTCCGGCGAATTTCGTCAAAAGATTCGCAAAAAATGGCAAATTTTACAAAATCTTGAACAAAAAGCAGATTTCCTCAAAAAAATCGCGATAAAACGACAAATTTCATCCAAAAATCGTGATAAAACGACAAATTTTGTCAAAAAATTCGCAAAATAAGCAATTTTATGAAAAAATCGTGATAAAATAGCACATTTTGTCAAAAGATCGCGAAAAAACGGGAAATTTCGTCAAAAGATCAGTTTTTTTAAACGAATTTTTGCTAAGTAATATTAATCTGTTAAGACACATAGAGTATTTCATTTTGTTTTAAGATAAGTTCAAAATATTTTAATTCAACAATGGTAATTTATTCTGAACCAAGGAAAGATAAAATAATAAGTTGAAAATTCTTTAGCTGCATATCACATTTGTAATGTTTGCTTGTATATAAGTTTCTTAAGTAACATGCTTAATGGTACATGACAAATGCATGTATTCCATATTTCTATTTCAGGGTACTAAATAAATATTACAGTAAAGCTCACTGTATGCAAATTAAATTGACATTATTCATAATTATATTTGCATATTTGAATTTGCATGATCAATTACATAAATTTCTTGGCACCCGCGCGGGCGGGGGGGGGGGGGGGGGTGCGTGAGGCCTTGAAAGTTCAGCTTTTTTCATTGTAAGCTTGTAGCATGTATGGTTTTTCCATCCATTTGTGTGTCTCTAAATGCTCTATCTCCCAAACAAATTGAGATAGAAACTTGAAATTTGGTGTATAATTAGTATAATTCAGGACTAATTCACCCAACTAACCTTAACCATCACACAGTTATGTCTGATACTTTGGATCAGCTCGACAGAATAAATAATAATTTCGTATGCAGCGTTTTCTGCAGTTCTATATATTAGCCTTCGATTTATTCTGTTGAGCTAATCCAAAGTATCAAACCAGATTGTGTAATTGTTAAGGTTAGCTAGGTGAATTAGTCCTCCAGTATTCATCCGGGATGGCGCAGTTGGAAGAGCATTGGCAGTTTCAGCCAAAACATCCATGGTTCGAATCCTGGCCTGGACTTTTTTCACCCAATTGGAAAAATTACATCTGTTATAATTCATTTTTCGATTGAATAATCGTGTTATAAAATTAATCTAATATAATTTCATATGCAGCATTTCTACAATTCCATACATTAAGTTATGATTTATTCTGTTGAGCTGAGCCAAAGTTTCAGACCAGATTGTGTGATTGTTAAGATTAGTTGAGTAAATTAATCCTCCAGTATTCATCCGGGATAGATCAGTTGGAAGAGCATTGTTTGCTTCAGCCAATACATACATGGTTTGAATCCTGGCCCAGGCTTTTTTCATCCACTTGTAAAATTTACATCTTTTATAATTTATTTATTGATTGAATAATCATGCTATAAATTAATCTAACACTTAATTGATATTTCTCTAGTGTAACATTAAGTTTACACCCTTTTTTCTTTCTTTTTTTTTTTTTTTTTTATTAGCTGAGTATTCTGGCTTATCATTTTTATTCTTCCTGATATCTTTAGGAGGATCATTAACGAAAACCTTATATCTGCTATTGGGTGATCTCCTCAATTTGGGAAGTAGGTGGGTGCAGAGTGCTAAGCTTTGTCTGGGGAATCACGATCAAAGCAATACTAAAGCTGCCAAAACATATAAAATTTTAATCAGTTTTAAATAAACATTGCTGGAAAGTAGTTTTAAATAAACATTGCTGGAAAGTAAACTCCCCAAACAGAGCCAAACTGTTACGTACAGTGGAGAACATTACGTTTTAATTTTAATTTTCAGTTCTATAAAAATTAATAGTGGTTATTATTATTATTTTTTTTTTTTTTTTTTTTGAAATGCACAATTCTTGTTGAAAAATAAGAAAAATTATTGACTCACCCAGAGTTGGTTGCACACAATGAAGACGAATATTTCATGAAATACTTTCTTTATTTGTAAAACATATCGAAATATGAAAGTTGTGGCCACGTTTCCTGTTACTGAAAATGGATGGGATATAATGGAAATTCCAAAGCCCTACCCTTACACAAAAGCCGTAAAAGAGTCACCCGATTTTTAGGGTTCACATTTTGAATATCATAGACGTCAGTGATATTTTTCAGGAAAAACTTAATATTTACGTTTTCCTCACCTTGAAAGGGCGTTATCACTGACATCAGTGTGTGAAAAAGAGCACGCTTATTTGCCATATCAGAACAAAAAAAAAAAAAAAAAAAAAAAAAAAAAAAAAAAAAATCAAAGAAAAATAATATGAATTGAAAATAAATGCAGAATTTAAGCCTAAAAATATTTCACTGAAAAAATTTCTACCCCATACACAGATACACAATAAATGAAATAGTTATTCAATAAATGCAGTGGTATATATATAAAACATAAACAAGATATAAAAATAAAATAAATCAATGAAAAATTTCAAATGAATTCTTTTTCATGTGGTATTCACATGTATGTTTGTTTATAAAATAACATTATTTAAAAATTGCTTTTTTTTTTTTTTTTTTTTTTTTTTTTTTTTTTTTTTTTTGACAAAGTTAAATTTAATGATAAACAAATAAAATTATCTCAAAATTTAAACCTAGTATCGATCCTATCAAGAGCTCACACGAGTACTAGCTTTGTCTGGGGAATCACGATCAAAGCAATACTAAAGCTGAGCTGTCAAAACATATAAAATTTAAATCAGTTTAAAATAAACATTGCCAAAGTAAACTCCCCAAACAGAGCCAGACCTAGACTGGCTGGGACCGATGACAAAACAAACGTGACGGTAGCTATTCTTGCATCAGGGGCATCTCAGCAGAGCTTTCTCTCTTTTTCTTTTTTACTACATAAATTTTTTATTTCCTAAACTTGGCTGGAGGCAAAGACTATTGCAAAACAAGCGGAAATCTCAAATGAAAAAATAAAACTTATACATTGCGAGTAAAATCTTCTAATATTTCAATTCCGCAAAAGAGAAGCTAACTCCTCGTGACAAAGTCAAAAAATATCTACTCGCCGGCCCGGAGGCTGGCTTTGCCAGATACATCCTACTACAACGAGTGCTCCGGTGAATCTATCACATAAATAAGAGATTTCTCCAGTCCGCTCCCTGACACACACTCAACAGCCAATCAGAGAGACTTATTTTTTATCTTCTTGAGGCTTCTAGAAAAATCTTCGCTGAGCATGACTCATACTGAACAGCGATTCCCGTATTTTGGCGCGAAATTTGTTCAATGGAACAATACAGAATGTTCTAGAATCTACTTTCTGCATGATGACTCACGTCCAGCCGGGGAAAAAACATTAAAAAAGAAAGATGGTGATACATTATCTTGAAAACTCAGCCAATGTTATTTTTAAAATGCTGAAACAGTCATTTTTTTTTAAATTGCATAATTTGCGAAGTAATTGTTAAAAAAGCTGAACGATTATGTTAAAATAATTTATATTTAAAATAAAGGTCAATTAATATAACTTCAAGAGTAAATAACTGATATTAAAATAATTTAGAAAAGATATTATTATTTGGTAGATTGCTATTCTATTTAGTGATATTGGAAGGCTATGATGTATACATTGATAAATATTATATTTAATGGATTTATTAATGAAATTATTGCAATTTAAGATTACGTTTTTAAAATAGCTATTTGTTGAATTTTTTTTTTTTTTTTTTTTTTTTTTTTTTTTTTTTTTTTTTAAGTAATGATTGAAATTTTTGTAAACAAAAACACTGCCTAATACTACCTACACATCCTAACTCAGAGCAGAACATTTGCTCCACAGTTATGCTAACCAGTTGAGAAACAAATATAATGCTCATGTTTACAAAAGCAATTCAATTCATGATGTTGCCAAATATCAATAAATGTATATTTATGTGCATACAACTTTTATTGCAATAAATATTACTGAAAATTATTTTAAATAACTTTCTAAATTCTTTTAAGAAAAAAAAAATTTCGAATGAAATTTTGCATATTCAATATTTTTTATATGGGTTAGAAATCCATCTATGGCTTTCAAAATTGAAGGTTTCAAAAGTTGCTTCTTATATGTAATTTATAAACAACTATTGCCAACTGTGATACTTTTTAGAAACTAAACCTAAATATTGGGCCAAAAGGAGCATGTAAAGCAGAGAGAAAATTTAATTTGTTGCCAATCAGCAACAATATGCACTGGAGGAATAATTTTTTCAGTTAGTTCAGGATTAGTTCATTTTTTAATAGAAAAAATGTAGAAAATAGAAATTGTTATATGAGCAAATGTATATATAAGCGTTTATTTACTGCTTTCTATCTGTATTGTGTTTACATTTTTGCTGCTATAAAATTTGTCTTTAAAAATAATAAATGATCAGCCCTACCAGCAATTAAAAAATATACAAATCTTTATTTAATACAGGAATCCAAGATTTTTTTAGGAAATTGGTAATTTAAAATTGTGTTCAAAAGTCAGAACTGTATGAATCTTGTTATTAAAACTATGTCAAATCCATGGAATGTGGAAGCAACAGGAATTAATTTTGCTACTTATTTGTATCTCAGAAATATTACATTTCTAGCCTTTATTTTTGCCTAGTTTCGAAGAATGCCAAATTTGCCCTCTAGCAATAATAATAGATGGCAAAAGAATAAGTTTGCTTGTTTAAAATACAAATATTTATGAATAAATGGGTTTTAATGTTTTTAATTACATTTAGTGGTTTTACTTTGAAAGTTTTTCTTATTAAATTTGTTATAGTATTTTTAGGTACAATTATATATATATCTGTTAATTCTTATGTTTCTAGAATCCTTTAGATAAACCACTTATTGATTTTGGTGATAATAGTGATGAAATAGAAGAAGCTACTGCAAAATTAGCTAATACAAGTAAGATAAAAGTTCTCCATGTATCTATTTTAAAAGTTGAATATTTTAAAATATTTCTTGATTCAAATGTAAAAAATTATATGTGTATTATCTTCTTCATAAAGAAATCAAATGATAATGCATCATGATCCATTTGTATTACTACTCCAACTCTTATTCTTTTCAGCATCTTAATAATCGTGGAGCTGCCTCATATTTCTGATAAACTCATAATAAGTAAATAGTTCAGCCTGCAGATTGGCATACTTGAGTGATCGTAAGAGCTTGCTCACTTCAACATAAGATAGCTTCCGAAAGCGAGATTTTTTTTCCTAACTGGAAGAAGTTGTAAGTGGATGCCTAAGAAATGGATGCATTTTTTCTGAGCCAACCATCTTTTTCATCCTGATATTTAATATCTCAGATAGATCTAGGTAGATATATATTAAAATGGCATTCGAAATCATCATTAGTTTGTCTATAATTAACAGAATGTCTTTTAAATCAGATCACAGAACTTGAAGTACTTCATCTGAGAGCGCTTTATGCTTTAGAATTTGCTTAAGTTCCACTATCAGTTATAGCTGATTATGGATTGTTAATCATTCGCATTAAATGCTGCTATTCCTGTTGGAGGTGTGATGATCAATTTTTTATTCAAATGAACATAGACACAGACTTTCAAAATTTTAATTCAGAAGCTCTTTTCAATGTCATTTAATAAATCATCTGAAACATTCTTTTTTGTTGATTATTGAATTTACCTAGCATTTTTTAAAAACCTAAATCAGCTTGTTTAATTTCTATGTTAATCCATTGTAAAGTGTTCACAACTTCTAACACTTCAAATTCTAAAGAGTTATCAGGCAGGGCTAGAAAATTCAAAAAATTTTGAGGTTCCCAGCTGGGAACCTACATGAAAAGTATAGGTTCCCAGATGAAAAATGTAGGTTCCCAATAAAATTTATGTGTGAGTATTTTGACGAAATTTGCCGTTTTTTCACGATCTTTTGACAAAATCTGCTGTTTTTTCACGATCTTTTGACAAAATCTGCCGTTTTATTGCGATGTTTTAACGAAACCTGCCGATTTATCGCAATATTTTAACAAAACCTGTCGTTTTTCAATATTTTTTTAACGACATTTGCGATTTTTGTTACGAAATCTGCCGTTTTTTCGCGATCTTTTAATGAAATGCGTTGCTTCCCGAATTTTTACGATCTTTTGTCGAAAGCTGTTGTTTTCTCGGCATTTTTTGACGAAATTTGCTAGTTTTAGCGCGATTTTTTGACGAAATTTTCCGTTTTTTCGTGATTTTTAAACATAATTTGCCGTTTTTTCGCGATTTTTTAACGATGTTCGGACTTTTTCCGTAATATTTTGACGAAATTACGCATCCCACGGACCGCTCAAGATTTATATTTTTGCGTAATTTACGCGATATAATGCGTGCGCGGATCGGTAGCGATCATGACGATTTTTTAGGTTCCCAGCTGGGAACCTGAGTGAAAAAATATACGTTCCCAGAAATGATTTCTGGGTTCCCCGGGATCCCGGGAACGCTATTTTTCGAGCCCTGTATCAGGTCCCTCATCCTCATATACATTTTCCCTCTCATCATTAATTTGTTACTTTTTCTCCATTTCAAATGCTTTTTGTAAATTGTAATGTTTTTAGTTTTGTAAACACCATATATCCTTTGATATTTTATGACTTTGAGCATACCATTGTTCACAAAGGAAAAGACTGTGAGAGGGGGGGGGGGGTTAAAAATATGAGGTTGCTATTCTAGAATGAATCTTTAAATAAATAATAACTTGAAAAGTTTAACTTTGTTTAATTAGTTATTGTATTCTTTATGTTTATTGTTTTTACAATCATGACTATGACATATTTGATTGATTTTTATTTTATTCTTTTAAAGGTTTGTTTAAATAATGCATGCTGATTATTTTTTATTTGTTTATTTAAGGTTTACAAGAAAGAAGTCAACCTCCTTCCAAGAACACATCCTTAGCTGATGAATTTGATATGTTTGCCCAGTCAAGAAACACCACATTTGATTCCAGTAAAACTCGGTAAATAGTTTTCTTCATTACTCAGTTTTGTGATGTTTTGTTCAAGAGAAGATATGGTGATAGAGACATTGCTTTCTTGTTTACAAAATTCATGCTTTCTTACAATTAGTTGTGAAATATGCATGCATGTTTATTTTTCTACCTTTTACATTTTTTCATTTATCTTTTATTTCTTTAATCAGATCAAAAATTTATAAATAAGATTCTACTGCAGTATTTTTGTTTGAGTGTTGTGTTGTATGTTTAAAATTATGAATGAGTTGAGAGTTGTAAACTTGATTGATTATTAGGGGTGCACCCTTTGGGCAAATAATACTCAGCCATTTACTACTAGGCCGAGTATCGAGATTGAGGCTGAGTAGTTGTGTAATAAGAAAGAACTATCAATGCGCATGAAGTGAGTTTAAAAGTAACATGTCTGTGTATGTGTAAATATAATAAACATACTTCTTTAACATATAATCATATGTTTTTTAATTAAATTTTTAAAAAATTTCAAATTAACTAATTTGAAATTTAATTTGCAGCTTTTAAAGATAATTTTTGAAAATTTAAACTATAAAACAATGACATTTTTTTTTTAATGAAAAAAAAAGTGATACATAAAAAGTAAAATTAACCAATGTGAAATTAACTGATTCTTCAATTTACGAAATAATTTTTTTACTTGAAATCTATGTATTTAAAGTGATTATTGATTGCTGTAATTTTAAATAATTCAAAAAACTGATGTTAAAAGTGTAGCTTGCATTATTCACAATTTGCAACGTTTGATAAAATCTGGTTTATCTCACTCTGCACCAAAATAAACTATTAAAATATTATAAAAATAAATATACTTACATTGCTTAAAGGTGTGTAAAACATAATATAAAATCATTTTTAAATGCATGAAAACCTATAAAATTAAAATATATTCAATCAACTCTTGCTCAGCCTTCACTAGTGAGCAAAGCAAATTTTGGGTGCAGGGTGATTCATAAATATCAAAACAATAGGCTATTTCCTTAAATATTGCCTCTAGACAAATATTTCCATTTGCAATGTTTCATTAAAAAAAAAAAAAAAAAAAAAAAAAAAAAAAAAAAAAAAGTGCAAAATTTAATAACATAAGCTGCAACTCCATAGAGAATCTATTTGAAATATACAAAAATTAAACTTTTACTTGGCATCCTGTAGGATAAATTTCCAATTATGAAATTTTTCCTTATCCATTCCTGAATTAAACAAAAAAAAATTCAGCATATCTATAAATATTATTGCGATATTTAAAATTTGTGACTTACACCATTTAATCTCTTAAAACCTGATGAATTATTTAAACGGCCACAACTCTGTGAGTTTTGCAGGCATGGAGATACAATTTTTTTTCCTTTTAGTTATTATAATCAAATGAAAATTTCCTTTTCTCATTTATGATTTTATTCATTATCAATCTTGATAAAAATATATGAAGTGAAGTAAGCAGATTGCATGTATATATATTTAAAAATAAAATCTCTTTCATTCACAGTGGAAGCAGCTATGCCGACAATACCAATTTAGATCAAATTGATGGAGGCCTAGCAGCTTTTGCGGCTAATAAAGGAAATCTCACTGCAGTATGTTTCAATTCTTTAGTTTTCATTTTGTAATAGTTTTTAAGATATTTTGGAAAAAATTATCTTTTTTATAATGTAAGAATTGTTGCAATTCATTCTTATGCTCTAATACCTTAAAAGATGGAGTTATTTTCTTTTAAAGTACATATACAGTACAATAGACTCTTGCAAATCTACAACTCTTTGAAATTTGCATATGACATTTATGATGTAATACCCTGTTTGCACTGGGAACATAAGGTATCTTAGATGATCCTTTTTAGAGTGGTACCCTCCCACAATTAGATGCCTGTCCTCATAAAATAAATTTAACCTAAAATATCTCAACGAATGTCACTGTATCTGTGATCGGAACAAATGTAAAGTATGTGCAAGTGCTTAAAATAAAAATGACCACAACAGCCAAACAGTAAAACAAAACTTTATAGCCAAAGCAAATTGAAGCTCACTGAGAGTTTGTGGAACTCTCAGAGAGTTCTGCATCCTGAGATATATATCAAGTATCCTACTGGAAACAGACTATAAGTAGTTTTTACCCCCCCCCCTCCCCTATTTATTTTAATATTTTTCAACTGACTTATTTCTTGGGAAGGAAGTTTTTTGCTGCATGACATTGATTGTGCCATTCTTATTTTGTAATTTATAATATGAAGCATTTTTCAATTAATTAGCGTTTAACAGGGTTGGTAAAAAACCAGGTTTTTTTTTTTTTTTAAACCAAAAGCCCAGGTTTTCTTGGTTTAAACCGGGTTTTTTTTTAATATGTTTTCTGGTACATATACATGCATATTTAACAACAAAAATAAATATTTTTGAATAGATAAGTAATAATTTCATTTAAAAGTAATTCAAAACACTATAATTTTTTAATATACAGTCAATTATGTAGAAAATTAAAATCATTTAAAATTTAAACACTAGTATAACAACCCCGTCAAAAATGACGGAATTTTCATTTTTATTTTCATAATAATACAAACAGAATGAAGATTTTAGTATGGAAGAGTTTGTATTGCAGAAAAGCACATTTTAAAAATAACAATAGATTTCTACAAATACAAATGATAAAGTTTTTTTTTAATTTTTTTTTAACTTGATATTTAGTTTTTGAACAAATTTTAATTTCAAAACAAAGAGCAGTATTTATTACAATAACGATAATAATAATTAGCAAAATGAAACTCAATTTCTGAAGATTTCACAAAGCATTAAAATTAAATATTGAAGTATTTTAAATTTTAAAATACATTATTTTTATTAAAAGTATGATTCGGCAGTGGCTTTAATCATGGGCATATGATACTTTTAGTTCGATGCTTTTAGGCATGAATTAAGAAGCTTTGTGTTTTGTTTTTTAAATTTGTATTTGGCGCTATCTATACGCAGTTAATATAAACAAAACAACTTTTTTTTAAAAATAGCAGTTTTATTTTGAAAATAGCAAATTTTTCAAGAAAATTCGCATATTTTCAACTATCTTTCGAGAAAATTCGTTTATTTCCCTTGATTTTTCGAGAAAATTTGTTTATTTCCCTTGATTTTTCGAGAAAATTCGCATATTTTCCACGATTTTTTGACAAAATTTGCGTATTTTCCTCAATTTTTTGACAAATTTTGCGTATTTTTCCAGATTTTTCGACAAAATTCTCGTATTTTCTGCGATTTTTTGACAGAATTCGCATATTTTCCTTGATCTTTCGTCAAAATTCTCGTATTTCTCACGATCTTTCGTTAAGATTCGCCTATTTTGTGCTATTTTTTGACAAAATGTGCGTATTTTCCCCGATTTTTCTACAAAATTTTGATATTTTCCCGGATCTTTCTTCAAAATTCGCGTATTTTCAGACGATTTTTCTGCAAAATTTGAGTATATTACACGATTTTTCGATAAAATTCGAGTATTGCCATCTCGATTTTCTTTCGCGAGCTAATCGCCGTCTACGTTCAATCGGCGTTTCGTTGTTTTCATCAGGCATTGCTAAAATTATCGTTAAATTACAGAAACAACGATTTACTTGAAAATATATATAAACCATTGACTTTCTCATATACGTAGGTATTATAGGTCATTGATATAAACCTACCGCGTGTTCAAAAAGATCAACAAACACACGTGCGTTCTCTCGTGCGTTCTCAAGTACAAATAATTTTGATTGAACGATTCTCAAACGTGATTGATTCACTACATTTTTTGCGAGAAGAATACCACGATCCAGGCTACTTTCGCTGATAGCGAAACGTGACTAACCAATCAGAATTCTGCATTTTAAGAAACAGTGAAAAGTTCTTAAAAATGCATGCTTCTGATTTAGATCTCTATTAATTATTAGCAAAGTGAAATGTAATTTCCAAAAATATCACATTAACTTTTTGATATGCCGAACATTAACTCGTGTTTATTACAAAGTTCGATTCTTTATATTATTTGCCAATAGATGATTGCAAAAAGAGTTTTTGACAGTTTTAAACAAAATCAAATTATTTAAAGAGTTTAATATGATTTTATAAATATTTTAAGAACAGAATTAGATAATTGACGTGTATTCTTTTTTTTTTTAATAATGCGTTCAAAGAGTCATTCATTTGTTTCAAGATTTGGAAAATCTGAATGGCAACAGAGTTCGTTTGTTTATATCGTAATCTGATGTTTACAATTACTTATTTTTAATTTGGAGCCTAATACATTATAATTGGATATGATATACATGTTTTATAGAAAAATATGCTGTTTAAACGTTATTTTAAGTAAAAGAAATTATCTTTTAGCTGTCATATGTCTGCATTTGTTTTCCATTAAGCCTAACGTGGCGTATTGCTAGGGTCCATTCACAGATAGGAGTGGCGAATCCTGGAACTGTTCCACACACCTCTCCAGAACGCATTTTATTATAAGTAGATTTTTAGAAAAAGCTGTCTTATATTTCATAAATAAAATGTTCTACATAATGAAACATTGATACCTTGAAAATCTTAATGAACAATCTTTTGATTACTAGTACTATAAATAAATATATGATATAGATTTATATATAAAACTTCATGTATGTTATTTTCAAATGGTTATTCAAAATAATTAATTTGAAATACTTGTTATATGTGATGTCTGATTTTCTTTTGTTAGAAGACTACATGAATTATCTTTTATTGAAAAATAAAGCTTTTTATAAAGAATTTTTGGAATGATTTGAATTTAGCAGTAGAATCTTTACACACTTTAAGTATTATGTATTGTTATTTGACACTTCTATAAAAATACCAGGTTAAATAAAGATTACAGCAAAATAAACAAAAATACCTATTTAACAGCTTTTTAGATTATTGAAAAACATTGATCTTATAATATAAAGTAGTTTTATAAATACTGTCATTCACTAAAGCATTTAAACAGCCATCGGACTACATGCTTTATTGTAACACTTATTTTTTTTAAATGTCTAAACAAAATAATTACATCTTTTTAGGCATCTTTATTAGACTTTTTTCTATTGCGTCTCAAGCAAACCTTGTCTTGTCCCCCCCCCCCCCCCCTTCTGCCAATTTTCTGGGTTGATCTAAGTAATGGGTTTGGTTATGCAATACAAGATTTAAATATATCTTTTGCATATTTTAGTTAAATGTAAACAGGTGCTTTACTAGTGCCTAATTTTTCAATGTCTTCTTATTCGACTTCATATCTTGAGTTTATTTTTTATTCTTAAAAGATAATCCCTCCAAGCAAGAAAATTTTCTTTTAGAGCTTGACTGAAATTTTAAAGATCATTTTATATCATTATCTGTACATCTGCGTTTCTCAAAGGAAAACATTTTCTAAATCTAAATATTGCATATTTTTCATCTATTTTATTTTTGCTAAATTTACATAATTTAAGTGTTTTCTTTAGAGCTTCAGATATGTTCATCAATTCATGAAATTTGCATTCTACATGCATACTAACATGACCTTGACTAGACTCACTATTGTCTTATGGTGACTATTGAGATAAGACTTAAAAGTAGAAATTACTTTCATCCAATAATTTGAAATACTTAAATTACAAAAATGAGAAAATATTATATTAGATTTGTTCTAAAAAACCAATTGGTTTGAACTGTGCCAACCTCGCTGGTAATAGAAGAAAATCATAATGCAAAAAACCCAATCCCAATGTAGGAATACAAGAAAAACAAAGGCTTATTAAAATCAATAACCACAGAGCCAAAAAAAAAAGCTCATTGTCAATTATTCAATAGCATACAATATTCCAAAAGAAATAATGGAGAAAATCACTTAAGAATGTCATATTTGAGGCTTTCTGGAAAGATGAAATTCTTAGTAAATCTTAACTAATCAAGCAATTTAAATAGTAAAAGTGCATTTTTAGCTCGAGTCTGGCCTTCTGGCTATATATATACCGTAAAATCCCGTTAATCCACCCTTCCCGATCAAACGCCCCCTCCCACTTTATAAAGAATTTGAAATTTTCAAAAAATCCCGAGAAAGCGCCCTCCCTCCCCATTCTCAAAAGCGATTGAGAATGAGATGAATCATTATGAAATGAATAAATCATGAATCTTTGATGAAATGTGCGGTTTTTTTTTAGATTTTTTTTAATTATTTCATGCTTGTTTTGGCTTTTTTTTTTTTTTTTTACAAAATTTTCCTTTTTTCTGCGTTTTTTCGACAGAATTTATGTTTTTTTTAAAAAGAAAACCCAAATTTTTTCAAGTATCAAAATTCATGATTCATTCATTTCATCATGATTCATTCCTGTAAATTTTGTTGAACTATCGCGAAAAAAATCCCGTGTAAGCACCCCCTTCTAACTATAGTACGATTCTTCGTCACGTTTGGGGGGGGGGCAGATTAACGGTATTTTACGGTATGTTTTACATTTAATGGCTATATACATATACACTATATGGCCATTGATTATTAGACACTTACGATTTTAGACATTTTGTTAAATATCTAGAAAAATACATGAGGAATCATCTCGAAACTCTTAGTGTATAAATATAATAGTATAAGTCATACATCTCCGTGAAGATTTTTTCCCGAAGCTCCATAGGGGACCGTCAACAAATTAAAAAAGAATTAATATCTTTTGAATAACCCTGTCAAAACTAATGTAGCAAAAGCGCTCAAACTCTATATTATGATTGAATGCCTTATTGTAGTACGCCTTGTTCATTTTTATGCAAATAGCATGCATACTCGCAGAGTAATTAAGGTTTTTATAAAAATGGTCCCAAATTTTTCCAAGTTTTTCCCTTATAATTTTCAGAATTCTTAATATAAAATAATATTTTTTTCTGAAAATATGACAAACAACATTGTGCACAGTACCCTGTAATCAGAATTAAAAAAATAATGAAAATTGCATACAAAATGAGTTGGTTTACTAAATAATTTTTTACTGTGCATGCGTCAAAGATATAAAAATTTCATTTGCATATTATGTTAGCTAAATGTATAGAGCAACTTTTGTGAAAGTCACAAAATCATAACTTGAAAATTCTGAAAATAATCGCTAGTTGAATAAGTTGAAAATCCATTATTCTCAAAGTGAAGCAAAAACAAGAGGGGTTGTATCCATATATTCATTGATTAGTGTCAATATAGAATACACAATACGGGATGTACTACTACATTTGGATAAAATCCCTCATTTTTTTACTTCATTTTGGAAACAACGGATTTTGTCCTTTTCCTATAGACGATTACTTTCAGAATTTTCAAGCTATGATTTTGAGACTTTTACAAAAGTTGCTCTATACATTTAGCTAACATAATATGCAAATGAAATTTTGATATCTTTGACGCATGCGCAGTAAAAAATTACTTAGTAAACCTACTCATTTTTCATACAACTTTTATTTTTTAATTCTGATTACAGGGTACTGTGTGCAATGTTGTTTGTCATGTTTTCTGAAAAAAAAATATTATTTTATATTAAGAACTCTGAAAATTATAAGGGAAAAACTTGGAAAAATTTGGGACCATTTTTATAAAAACCTTAATTACTCTGCGGGTATGCATGCTATTTGCATAAAAATGAACACAGTGTATTACAATAAGGCATTCAATCATAATCTAGAGTTTGAGCGCTTTTGCTACATTAGTTTTGACAGGGTTATTCAAAAGACATTAATTCTTTTTTAATTTGTTGACGGTCCCCTATGGAGTTTCAGTAAAAAATATTCATGGAGATGTATGACGTATACTATTATATTTATACACTAAGAGTTTCGAGATGATTCCTCATGTATTTTTCTAGATATTAAGTAAAATGTCTAAAATCGCAAGTGTCCAATAATCAATGGCAATATAGTGTATATATATGGAGAGAGAGAGAGGCCTTTAAAAAAAAGAAAAATGATTATTTTTTCCCAACCAGCTAATTTTAGAAAAATTAGTTATTTTGCCATGTAGATTTATAACTTACAAGAAAAGTTGAATTGATTAAAAATGTTTGTCATTTTAGAAATTTATTAATTCATATTTTTCTACAGCTTTGCTTATAGCTTCTTCATAATTTAGATTTTGCATTTTTCAATAATGCGTAAAATAAAAAATTTGGGTAAATGAATAAAAAAACCAGGTGAAAAAAAACCAGCATGGTTTTTTTTAAAAATCCACTTGGTTTAAACCAAACAACCCTGGAGTTTAATATATGATTTATTTTTTAAAACATTATCTAGCATAATACAATGTATCAAAATTCCATATCAATTATTAAAATATATTTGTTTCTTTATATATGTATTACTTGTCTATTCTATTAGATATACCTTCTTGTTATTATTTTTCTTTTTATTATTCATACATTTATTTTTCTTTACTAGTTAAACTGCCTGGCATTGTCTGTGTCCATCACAAATCAGCACAAATTATAAAAAAACTATGAAAATCACATTATTATTATTTTTAATGCTGTACGAATTTTAAGTTAACTTCATCGAAAAGGGGAAAAATTACTATATTGGGCAGTAAGATTGAAATTGGATTCCACTATGTAATGTGAAAAAAATCATAAGAAATTGTGAAAACCCACTAAAAATCACATAAAAAATTTGAAAATTGCTGTATAAAATCCAAATAAACTGTATTGGGAAGATGGCAGAATTTATGATATTAGGTCAAAAAGAGAATGCAAAAAATCATCAGTAAATCTCAAAAAAAACAAATTACATTACAAATCGTTAAATTTTCAAACATTACAAAAGTCAAAATTTACTATATTTGCATAAGAGTTCTTTTTAATAAAATCCTTCCTTTTTATAAAATTCTTCTGATGAATATCAAACCGTGAAATGGAGATAAATGCTAAAAAATCAATTTCTCTGCAAAACGCATAATATTCTCATATTTACCAGTTTCTTCTTCAATGTTCTTAGGTTTGCCCTCCCCTCCTTCTTGCCCTAAAGCATTAGTCTTCAGATAACAACATACATTTGTTGAGTTATTCTAAATTTCTTAATAAAATTATTATTGTTATAAGGAAATTGATAATAAGAGTTTGCTTACAGCAAGTAGTTTTCATGCTTCCTTCAACTTTATTATTAATAATTTTCTTAATATTTTAAAAGTTTCTTTTTTAAATATAAATTTTATTTATTTATTTATTTTTTTCCATGAAAATTCTCAAAAGGCCTTATTTACCAGTAATGCAGGTTTATAACTATAACTTAGATTACATAATTATTGTTACCTCTTTCTGTTTTGTATCCTTTTATGCAGTACATTTGTATCAGCTCTGATATGATTAACTTTTTTATTTTCTTTCTTTTTTTTTTTTTTAGGCTTCTAATAATATAGCATTCACGGACAAAAATCAAAGTAACAATGGTAAAGTTTTTTTTTTTTCTCATTAATTCTTTTTGTTTTAATCTTTTAATGAAAGATAATTTAATTAAGTTTATCTTTAATAATCTTTGAAGAAATAAAAGCTAGAGTTTAATTTCTGTGTGCTATATACAAGAATACCCTATATCTGAAAGGATGGTCTTTTTAAATAAGAAACTGGGACCACAATCCACTTATTGAGTCTTAAAATACAGAGTGTTTCACACTAAGCAAGCTTAGATTTTTATTAGAAGCTCTGGAAATGGCCTTCATCCTTGTGCAAATAGCACTAAACTAGACATTTCATAATTCAGAAATTAATTGAAGTTGGTAGTGTAAATGACACCATTGGACAAATTACGATGCAAATCCAATATTTCTCTTGATATGTTATTTTGCAAAAAGTGAAGTTATTCTGTTGAAGACTTTGCTAAAATATTTCATTATTGTTGTAAATAAATATCTTGTTTGGGCCTGGTATAAGACACCCAGTATTTTCAAGTGAATGAGTGGATTGAAACAATAGATCTCTGTGCAAAATTATATGTCTAAAGATGTATTATTACCTTTTACAGTTCTGGCCATAAATGCAGATATACTGACTGACCAAAATTGAGGGTGTATATTTCTTGTGTATAGGGGCACATCAAAAATTCAATTATTTAATGAATGTGTGTACATGTGAAGGGAAATAAAGAAAGAAGGGATAGAGGGATGGATAGATGGATGAGTGTCTGGGGATAACCTATGTGAATTAGAAATGAGTTTAGGCTCTATTTTGGAACCTAAGTCTGATGATTTTAAATCTAAACATGAAAAAATTTAAGCCAACTGACTCAAACCTGATATTGAAAGTGTGCAACAGAAATTTTTTATAAAATATTTAAAAATTACTTCAAAAGTAATATCTTAACTTTAAACAACTTCTTAAGTAACTGTTAATTCCAGCGCACAATAAAAATTTATATTCAGTCTAAAAAGAGAAGCTTGGTATCAAATAAAAATATACTTTTTATTTGATCTATTAAATTCAGTTTGAAATTCAATTTATTTTTTCATACATAAAAAAGTACTTTTTTTCCCTCCTTCAACCACGAAATCTTTGGGACACACAAATGAAGTGTCTTATGTTTGAATGCATTAAAATTTGCAGAAATTGCTATTAATATGCCAAAGAATCGAACAGCATTTTTCATTTTCTATGAAAGGTGTATGTCTTAAAAATTAATTCCTTCCTCGTAACATTGTTTCTTTACTGTCATGTCTAGAAAATAGACATTAATTAAAGATTTGACACCTTTATTTAAAAGACCTGATGTTTTTATGGAAAAAGAAGAAATACTGCTTGGTTGCTTTTTGTTTGAATAGCATTACATGCCAATTAATTATACCGTATTTACTCGTGTATTAGGCGCACTTTTTTTCCAAAACATTAGGGCAAAATTCATAGGTGTGCCTTATACATGGAATAATTTTTTACTGTTGGATGTAGTCGAACGATATACATATGAAACAAGGAATTATTCAAAGAAGATATTAAAACTCGAAAAATTTTACTTAATTGAAGTATTACTACATATTTATTTCATTCCTTGCAGTATTTTATACAACAGAGCTAGTGACATTATCTAAACGCTAATTTAGCAATTCTCTTTACCGTCACTCATTCCTATTTCCCGTCGTTCTCTTACAGCCCGAAGTCTAAAAATGCATTTTTGTCTTGTTTTCTGGTCTGGTGTAATGTTTGTTTTGACTTTTTTTTTTACCTAAAATTCATTTAGTCATTCTTCATTAGCGTATCAAATTTATGGTGTGCGTTATATACGAGATTTTAAGAAATTGCCATTTTTACTTGTAATGTAGGGGTGCGCCTTATACACGCGTGCGCCCTATACACGAGTAAATACGGTATCTATCTATAAATGAAAGCGACTTTGAGAAAGGTTTTATTTTCAAATGAAGAGCAAATATGACTTGTGCATAATAGAAGAATAAAGTTTCTCTTTGTTATTTAATATTCATAATTTTCATGCAGATAGAACACCATCCAGTTTGCCTACAGTTCCCGGTGCTACTGCTGCTGCCAATTCAGCTAGTAATAGGAGACATTTGGATAAAGATGATGATAATGCCCTGTTTGCTTTATAATATGAAAAGACATCTTTCAAATTTACCCCTTCTATCTATATGTACAGCAGATTTTTTTCTTTTTTAAATATTTATCAAGCTTTAAAATATTCAGAATTAAATACAAATTTTTAATAATGTGTAGGTTTCTTTTTTAATTTTTCATTTATTGTTCATTGTTGTGCAAATTGCTGTATTAAATCCACATCTGTAGTTAAAATTGGAGAAAGAAAAAAATATTTAATTATGCTGTCATAATTTGTTTTGTAAAGCAAAATTATTGTACTTTATAAACTGGATTTATGAGGTTTACAAATATAAAAGTATAAAATATTCAGATGCCTTAAGTATATATATTATTATTAAATTTATTATTAATATTTTATTGTAAGTAACTTGTAAAATATGCGATAAATTCAACAACTATAATAAAACTTATTAATTACAATTTTAAAAAAGATGTGAGAAGGAGAGAAAATTTTACATACTTGTAACAAATTCTAACATTATATTCTTAGCTTTATTGCAATGTCTATATATACATTTTACCTTTCTGAAGTAAAAAGAAAACTTTATTCATAAATGCAATTAAACCTTTCTTGCATTCTAAAAAATATGAATAACTCATATAAAAATATTTTTTTCCTGATGCTGTGCAATATTCTATAAGGAAAGTGGGGCATAATAATTTAACTTATAAACAGTCTGTCTAACAGTAATTGTTTCATAAAATATTAAAAAATATATATTCATTCTGTTACTTTTGTAACATAATGAAAATAAAAAGTTATTTAAACTGCACACATTCAAGAAATACATTTTAAAATTATATACTGACTACATTCCAATTTGCTTAAATTATACAGCCAAAATAATCAACAATTCTTTTTTGAAAATATAATACAGACAATAAGCAATAATTTTTATTTTATTTTTTTGTTTGTGTGACTTCCTGATTATGTCTGTGCCATATAGAAGTATTAGACATGTTTATTTGATTACTCTAGTCATCCTTCATCCTCTTTGAAAGCTTTTGCTAATTTGCAGTATTCATTTAGAAATGCTACAATTTATTTCAAGTATTAATTAGAGCCATGACAACACATATTGATAAATAACTATACTATGCACAACTAAAATACAAACCTTTTTAATTTCTATTTTTTCGTAAGTGTCAGCAGAACTTTGTAAGATCTTTGTAATTCTCTGTATCCAAGAAGTGTATTTGACTTTAGATGTTAATTAATGTGAAATTAAGCAATCATGCTCGTCTCTGAAATGGATAAGTTGAAATGGTACAGTAGAACCTTGACTTGTAATATTTTCTGTAGAGTAGAACTAATTCCTGCCACTACTCAATTTGTAATGATTCAATTCCCAGTCTTAATTTGGATTTAGATAGTTGTCCATACTGCATTTTAACAATAAATCTTGAACCATTTAGCGCCTGTATTTTAAATGCCATCAAATTAATAAAACAAACAGGAAATATAATACACTCCTTCCCCCTCTTCCTTCTGTAAATGTGTGCATATATTTTACGCAACATGTACCACAGTGTTTAAATTCAGATTTCTAAAAATATTACAGGTGGTGTATTTTTATTTACAATCTATAAATTTGCTAATACAAATTATTGTATAAGATATATATTTCAGATTACTGTTTCGAATTATACTTTAAAATATATAATTCTTTTTTTCTTTTCTTTCCCAACTGCACAAAATTAATAACAAATAAAATATAGGTATACAATTTTAACTAAATATTTACAAAAGTATCTTTTTATTCATATGTTTTTCTTCTGCACAAAAAGAGAGAAATTCACAGTAATTCTATTTTTAATGTGATTTACATTTAAATATTGAAACAAAATTTGAAGATAATGAATCAAGGTTCTACTACGTAAGAAAGCTATATAAGTGGCAAATTTATTTGCTTTATGAAAAGGGAAAATATTTCCTTAACTTAAGAAGCATTTCAAATGATCAAAAACCCCTTTTCTTATGTTTTTTAATTGTGGTGATATAATGTGAATTATTTGTTGCTGTGTGAAAGAGGACAGTGTGTTTTATTAAATGTTAAACATAATTAAAGCCTAGACCAAATTATGGTTTAGGAATTATGTTTTGTAGATTTTATATGTAATGGTGTAAATATAAATGTAATATATTCATGTTCAATTAAAAAAAAAAATTATATCCTTCTATTCTTTGTTGTTTATTTATGTTTCTCAAATAACCACATATAAGGTTTATTTTTAAACACCTATATCAAACTTAATTTCTTTCATAACTTTTTAAAAATAGCTCAATGATTCCAGTGATGCAAATAGCTCACTATCAATTGACCTAAGTTAATTCTGTCTTTTGGCCAATGTAATTAATTTCTAGTAAATATACAGTAGATTTTTAGTATAAATGCAATAGAACTTTGCTAATTCAAAATTCTGGTTAATCTGAACATATTAATTATTATTAATTATACTTGAGCAGGCTAATTGAAAGAAATTTTTTAGATTACAGGATGAATCTCAGGAAAGTGTTTAGAAGTTGGAATAAAGCAAAAAATAACAGTAATGAATGTTTTTCATTCTTTAAACAGCTTAGAAAGAATAAAAAAAATACTCTACATGAAAATACAATGTATGGACACTGATGTAAAATGAAAACATGCACTGTATGCTCACTCATAGAAATCATCTTGAATATAATTTTGTTTGCTAACCATTAAGATTTTCTTCTAAAATACACGAAATAGTTAATTCAGGAGATAAAAAATTATTTTTCTTTTCAACAGTTTGATTTCACAAATTTTTTATAGAAATGATTTGCAGCACTCCCCTTCCCCCCCCCCCCTCCCTCCACAATGGGGTGACTAAGCTATTTATAGATTTGCAATTTTGATCAGATTGTAATAGGGTGAATTCCATTTTGTGACAGACATGACTGAGAGAACTTTTTTGTTCATCTTTAAGTACTAAATATTAATTGATAGTTAAAAAATTGCATGGGGTGATGTAAATATAGGCCTTATGCTATAAAAAAACACTAAAATTTTAATTCAAGGAAAAACTTAATTTAATTGAGGGTTAAAACCTGCCGTGACAGACATGACAAAATTTAGACATCGATTTTGACTAGACACATATTATTATCATTTGCTCTTAATTGGCATGCATACCAAATCCAGAATTTTTCAGGAAACAAAATAAGACTTGGATATGTGAAGCAGAAAGAAAAATATTGAAAAATTTGTAAATAGAAAAATATAAAAAAATATTTATCAGCGTGACAGACATGACAAAGTTTTGTGACAGACATGACACGTGTACATTTTTCTATTAATTTAAGTATTTTTTTTCTTAAATATTACTTTTTTTACTTTTATCACAACTTGAATATTGCAATATGATATAACATTGGTATATTATGTTAAAAGAATCTCAAAATAAATTATAAAAAATATTTAAAATTTATAAAATCCCTTGGAAGTGACTAGTGTTGGAGTTGAAACATTTGCAAATAGTATTTGGTTCTTCTCATACCAGACAACATGATCTTCAGGTTCAAATTTAAACACGCTTTTAATTTTAGTTGGTACTAAGCATTTTATTTTATGTTGTTGCTGCGTCTGTGTGATTTGTGTTATTATTCCATGATAAACCTTATTGTCTTATTACACATTCACCCATTGGCTATATTGCTTTCTTGCATTTTCCAAGAGGTAATTTTCAGTGCATGCACCAGTATTGAAATTGAAAAGAATATTATGCCAGGTACACATGATCGGAAACAATGCAACTTTCTTGTTCCTGGCATTGTTTTGATTACTTGCCATGTCAGAACAAGTTTTGCTTTCATTCTTTGTATTTTTTTTCTTGTGATTCATAAAGAAATAGATTCCAGGACCAATTTTCCTCGCAGCTTCAGCACACTTATATGATGCTCTAGGATTTATACTTCTAGCTTGAGTAGCATCAAGGAACTGATTCTTAATAGTCTCATCAATACATCCTTTTCCATGTGATGCCACTGAAAAATGCCAGACTCTTGGGAATTTGTTTTGTGTTATTGAAAATATCATACATTTTGTTTGAAGTGTAGAGATGCTCCATCAGATTAGATTTCAACCTCTTTAACTTTGAATTATTTATCATGATTTTTTTCAATGATCAAATTGGTAAACATTATAAGAGCATAATTGTCATAATTACCATAATCAGATATCACTATATATGGCTCTGAAGAAACAGTGACTGAGTCACTATAACAATAATATACAATTGTAATATATATATAGCAGAAGAAATATTCTGCCAATGAGCAGATTTAATCTCGTTCTAATAAATATGCAAATAGATTTCACTGAAATGAGTTTGTACCAGAAATTTTCGATTTGGCAGATTTTCTTATAAATAGTAGAAAACTTTAAATTGTGTACGTTTCACATCAAGAAATACCATAGCCATCAATTCAAAGTTAAATAATAATAACTTTCAAATCACAAGATTAAAGCAAAGCTGCTTGAAAAAAAAATAGCGACAGATAATATATCTGAAACAAAGAAATTGGTATCAATATAATTATCTGGTAACTATTACATGCATTCTAAATTTAAGCATTTTGTTGACTTGAGTTGTAAAAAAATATTATTAGCATCAACACTAAGTTAAAAGATTACAAAAAAAATTTTCTAGGAAAGAGATTAAGGTAAAGTTGCTTAAAAAACTAATTGTGACAGACATGACTAGCGTGACAGACATGACAAGTGTGACAGACATGACAAAATGTAATGCTTTATATTTCACTCAAATTTTAAATTTATCTTTCAATTTTTTTATGAACTGTTCCTTTCGACATATAAAAAGAGAAAATAAAGTGTTAATAATTTTTATCAAGTAGATTTTCTTGAAAATAAAAAAATCGACATTTTCTGTGACAGACATGACATGAAGACTAATATAAAGTTTGGGGGCAACAGCAAAACAATTCAAATGTTTCAGGTGAAAATTTTGGTGTTTTTTAAACATACTGTTAACCATTTATTAAAAGATATATTTGTTTCAAAAATCTATGTAATATTTAAATACTTCAAGGGACATTAAACTAGAGATAAAAATAGCAGATTTTTGATTTCAAAGTTAGTCTTGATATTAATTAACTATAAAAATTTATTTTTACAATTATCTTATTATAGTTTGTCATTTTCATAAAATTTGACTTATTTTCTATCAATTGGAACAAAAAAATACTAATTTAGTTCAAATTTAAAAAATGATGTCCATGTCGCATTTTCATGGAATTCACCATAGGTTATTATATAATTTCTTATTTTGAAGTTCCATTGGATTGTTATAAACATCATGAGTAATTAAACAAGGAATACTATTATTATTATTTTACCCCCCTTTAAACATTGTGCAGGGTTTTCTAGCATGCCAAACCTTAGGCTGTGTTCTTAAAATTAACATTTTTTAGCACTGTTTTTTCTTTTCTATTTTTATCAGAAATTTGGATAATTCAAACATGCACCTGTCCCAATGTTCAAATCCCCAAAGCAGAATACTTTGCAATGTTCTGCAGGAATGAAAAAGAAAAACAAGATTTTTTTTTATATATGAAGTGCAATTGCATTTTTTATAGAAATGCAAAAGACATTTTGTAAAATGCCGACATATAAACACTAATTGTGATTTTACTCCGATCGAATGATGAATTACATTTTATTAACAATCAATTGATAATTTTTCAGTCTGTCAACTGACGAATTCTTGTTTTTTAACTCCAACCCAATCATTCAATTTTTTCCCTGCAATAGATTGAAAAATTGAGATATTGTCTAAAATTCACTGAAAATTTTCAGGTTTTTTAAGTGAATTTTGCAATACTTTCTTAGACTGCTTGGCGAAAACCTTAGTTTTTCCTCACAACTCATCCACAAATTTCACTTTAAGAAAAACCTATGATTGACTGCCAAATGTTCCAGCTTTTTCTTGTGTTAGATTGGAAAAATTCATGGATTTGTTTCACTACTGAGGAGAAAAGATCTACTCCAGGTACAAATAATTTTTTTTGCACCTCTTTGACGAAATTGGCGATTTTTTTCATGATCTTTTGACAAAATTTGTCAGGGGTTATTTATTTTTATTTTTTTTCAACCTTTTGACAAAAGTTCGACTTAATTTAAAACCTTTCGACAAAATTTGTCGTTTTTCGCAACCTTTTGATGAAATTAGTCGTCTTTTCATGATCTTTTGATGAAATTTGCCATTTTATCTTGATCCTTCAACATATTTTGCCATTTTATTGCTTTCCTTTGATGAAATTTGTCAGTTTTTCATGATCATCTCATGAATTTTTTTGGGGGGCTTCTTTGACAACATTTCTGTTTTTTCTGCAATCCTCTGGCAAAATTGCCAATCTTTCTTTGCACGATTGATGAAATTGATTTTCTTTCGGACAATTCGGATTGTCGAATTTCTCAATATATTTTATGTAACAAATTTTCAGATTTATGACAGTTTTTTTTTTTTTTTTTTTTTTTTTTTTTTTTTTTTTTTTAGTTTTCAGACAGAACCACTAACAACTTTTTGATTTTTTCTTTGACTGAATGGTGAATTTTTTAAATGATTATTTGAAATGTTCTGTAGAAAAATTCGTTGTTCTGCAACGTATGTCACACTTTTAAGCATATTCTGCTTTGGGGGTTCAAATTAGCAGGGTTCTACTATAGTACAATTCCGCAATATCTCATAGATCAACCCTTGCTAATATACATTTTTTTAAAGTACATAAATATATGTAAAAAAGTAAAAATTACTTTCCTATTGATTGTTTCTTCACCTTTTCTTTTTTGCTGTTTCATAGTCTTCTTTGCACCTAACAAAGAAAGACTTAGTACATTTGAAAATTTTTTATAGTGTTTTAGTTCTTACTGTTAACACAAGTTTCACTTATATTCTCTTGTAAAATATTAAATTTTCTTAAAATGTAAGAGTTATAAGAAGCATATATATATACAGTAGAACCCCGCTAATCCGGATGGGTTTGATAATTATTTTTTTTTTTTTTCATGTTTGAGAAACGATTGGCTAATTTCCATAACATTAATTTGTTTCATCGTTGTATTCTGAATAAATAAAAATGTTTTCTGAAATCTTATAGGAAGAATTAAAGTAAACATTTTTACTGACTGTAAATATTCAATATGTTTAATATGAAGGTGATTTTTATTTCATTTTTTTCTAATTCTCCGGATTTTCGATAATCCGGATTGGGTCTGGTCCCAATTAATCCGAATTATCAGGATTTTACTGTATATAATCTTATTATAAATAACAGGTATTTGAGAGGTTTTCACAACTACAATTAATTAAAGCATAAATACACAAAATGGGTATTTATTCTTCAATTCATCATTAAAAATAAATATCGAGATCATATTACATCCCTGTACAGAGGCCAATGGCTAATTCTTTAACCATTAATCATAGAGATATAGTTCCAGTTACAAAAATGTTTTAAATGGTAAAGAATTATTTTGAAAGAGATTTGGGTCAATAAAAATATTTCTTAAAAAATTAAAATTTTTATATCTCCCAATCCTATAAGTTACTTTTAATAAATTTCCCTGCTACACTGACAAGACAAACAAAAACAAGTGGGTAAGTGTGATCGCAGACTGCATAGAGGGTTTTGTTTAATATCTTCTTCAAAACACTTTATCAATAAATTAACAAGCTAAAACTGTCCATGGAAAAATTTTCATTCCTCGCGTAAATGGCAGCACCATTATATTTAGAAATGTGCCTTCTGAAAATTATCCACTATCCTATTACAAATTTTTATATTTAACAAATAATATTTATAGCAGAACTTTGTCAAAAAAAAAGTGCAATACAAAATCTTAACAGAGGTGATATATGCATAGGGTTTGGCAAAAATTTTTTCTGACGTCAATGTGTCAGAGATCTCGTTTTCGAATATCACTTACATACATATTTTTAAATTACTTTCTAGTATTTTCAAAAAGAAATAATGATAAATTAAAAAAAGATTCATTTTTTTAACTGTAGAACAAAACAATATATATAATTTGAGAAAATAAAGTAAATATAAATAAATAATTTATTAATAAATAAAAACAATAGCTGAATTATCATATCAGGCAAAATAACACCAGTTTGTCAACTGGATATCCCAATGCATATATGACATCTGTGTCAAAATCTCTAATGTTTGTCATCAAGGATTTTCATTATTAATATGGGCACAGATGTTATATAAGCACTACATTGGAAGATTTTTTTCGACACCAATTCGGCGAAAACTTGTTTTCAAACACCAGTTACAAATATCTATACTAATAAAATAACAAATCGCTCTGTCTGTGTGTCTACGATTGTTAACTAAAACTACGGAACTCACAAGGTTCAATTTTTTTTGTGTGTGTGAAGATTGTCGAAGACCTCTCCTAATGTGTCTTACCCTCAGAATTTTAAAATTCTAATAATTAGTTGAGAAATTAAAATTCCTAAATTAGAAGAATGGAAAAGTACTCATAATTCAATAAGAGCATAGATTTTTATCAAACTGCAGAATGTTTCTTCAAAAACTGGAAGAGATAGAAAAGGGTTAATGTAAATAAAGGGATGCCATGGCGATAAATTAACTTGGCTTTTTTATAAGAGGCTGTATTTTAAATTCTACTTAGCCTAAAAACTAAAAAATTAGACAGCTAAAGGCAGAAAAAAAAATCATCTTTCAAAAATTCTTATTTTCCTACTCCTATAAATAGTTGAAAAATTCATTAAAAATCCATTTATTAAATCTCATTTTATTTCCATTCAAAGAAACAGATTTTTGAGAAATCTTTCATAACGAAAGCAAGTGTTCAACACAGGCAGCTGGGAGCTAATGGTTACTGGCATTTATAAATACCTGTAATTTTTTTCAAATATTAAATTTATAAATTTAATTTTTATACATCCAGATGACAAATATTTTGCCGATTTCAATATGTAAATTTCTTGACAGTCGCTCAATTGCAACCTTAGATATTAATTATTAATTTATTATTTGGATTACTTGCTTTATTTAAAGGCAAGTTTTTTGAAACCACAAATGATTTTTATATTAGAATGCTTTAGTTCGCTACTAAATTTTTTAAAATACACCATTTAGGGATTTTAAAGTTATGCATCAAGCAATATCTTTAAATGCTGTTTAATAATATCTAAAGTGATAAAAATCTAAGTTTTCTTTTAAATAAAAAAGTCTATTTTTAAAAAGGAAAAGGAAGTTGAAACACCAATTAATGAAAATTAAGAGAAAAAACTCACAAAACAATCATTTCGGAGCTTTCAGATAAATTATAATATAACAAATGAGTAAATATTTTAAAGAGCAGTGAACATCAAATGCGAGAGGAGGAGCAACCAAATATTTAAAATTGTACAGTTTTCTACCATTTCAAATGCAGACTTTTCACTAAGCCCTGGGATAAATATTATTTATCTATATTAATAAAATAACAAATCGCTCTGTCTGACTTAACTCACTGGTCTCACTTAATTTTTTTTTAAATACTTTCTGTGTTTTTCATTTTTAATCATTAATTATAGTTGATCACTCCCTGAAGACAATTTTTCAGTGACTATTGTGCTTAAAAATAGGCTTAGAGCTCATAATTCGCCAACATTTTTCAAAAGACTTGAGCTTTTAGAGCAGCGGTTCCCAACATGGGGTACATGTACATATGGGAGTACGTATCGGGCCTGCTGTTACTTGAAAATAATATTGGTAATGGCAGAAATCTCAAAAATGGTTAGTAAGATCATAAAAATAGTCACAAATATAGTTGAAAAAATCATAAAAATGTTAGATGCGTCAATGTAACTGGTACTGATGTATTAAGATTGCATAAATGCCAACTTCTAGATTTTTTAAAACCAAACAATTATACTTCAAACCAGAAATGTAATTTATGAAATTAAGTAAATTTCAACTGGCTATCTCATTTGATGCCAGACACATTTAAACAAATTTTCCAATTCAAAATGAGTTTTCTTAATTTAAAAAAGGCTGGTTGGCAACTATGATATTGTTGTGATAAAAAGATTGCTGTTGAGAAAAAATATCAACTAAAACATGTTTTTAAGGCTGAAACAAACTGAATTTTAAGAATATTCCCATTTCAGCCAAAAACATAATGCCCCCAAAATTTAAGTAATTAATACATACATAATTATTAATTATATGTATTTATTAAATATGGCTAATTATTAATTAATTATGTATATTTATCAAACATACATAATTATTAATCAATTATATGTGTGACCCTAGTTGGGTCTTTGTGCCTTAAACCAAAAACTGTTTATTTTCATATAAAATGAAATGTAACTAGTAAATCTGCAGATCAGGAGCCTCAACGTCAGCTTTGCACATCATTTTTTTAAACACACTTTGGGCAATATTCAACTTCCTGGAAACTGTAATTTAAAATTTTCAAATTACATAATTATTTATAAGAATAAAATAAGAAGTTTTCAGCCATCAAAAGCATTAAATTAAATATTTAGTTATGTTAGGATATTCTGAAATTTTCATGATCTATTATTTTTGTTTTTTTATTATAACATAGTAGATTTATTAAGGGGGCCTCCGCCCCCCTGAAACCCCCGTAGTCTCCTTAAACTTAAATTTGTAACTTTCTATCAATTTGCTAATGGTTATCGTATATCTTGTATTTCTTTATACATTTTGATTTATAAGGATGAGTAACAGTTTTAATAAGCATTTTTCATTATCCTCATACTTCTACATACCTGCCCATCACAAACACCTAAATCTGATGTATCAGGAACTTTACAATTTTGTTTCCGAAAAAAAGAAGTTTTGATTGCATTTTGTGGCAGATATCGCGGCCAGACAGACAGACAGAACAGACTGACAGGCGGAAAACAATAAATTTTGTGTCACCAAAATAAGCCTTCACTGAAGTTTTGGCAATGACGTCATTATTCATGAGTTATTGCTATCCGTGTTTCTAATATTTTTACGACTACTATAAAATACCTGTTTTATTTCAATTATGACGTCAAATTTTATCAGGTGAAATAATTGTTAAAAATATAATTATTTTTTATTTCTTTTACTTCTAATTATGCTCCCATTTTTTGTCAGAAAAATCCTTATTAATGAAACAAATTTCCGTGTTTAATATTTAACAAAGTACTATTTTTATTTTAATTCTGACGTCATATTTATTTTTTCTTAGTGAAGCTACCATGTGGTTATGGGATATCACGGCTGCTCAATCTGAATTAATCTTTCATCTTGTCGATGTTTTTTTACAAAAGTACGGTGTATATGGATAAATATTAATAGCACGTACTTAAACAAACATAAATTTAATTAAACTTATAAAGAAATAGAATACATTTCTAAATAACTTGAGACACGTTTTGTCTCTCGGAACAAGGTGATTTTCCTTGCGTGCTACATAAGCGGCGGCAGTACAGTAACTGACTCACCGAACCAACAGTCTCTTACAGCCTGCCTAGAGTCCTTGTCCGATGCGCATGTGGCGCCATCTGTTGACAGTTTTTAAATGTTCTGGATCGAAGAGGCACCTCAGTACCCCCTTCCTAGTGCAAACGATACTCTTAATTTTCCACTAAACGTTCTGGAAATCTGACAGTTCTGCCGGATCGTGTGATGTGAGGTGGTTTTGTTTTTCCAGAATTCGAGGCAGTCCCGGGAGTCGCAGCAGTTGTTTCCAGGGTTGAGGTTGTTTCAGGAGTCGAAGATAGTGAATCATTCACCAAAAAGGCTGGCTTCAGTCTGTCCAGCGATATATTTACTATTTTGCCTTTTATGGCCACTTTAAAAAGTTTATCGTTGCGCTCAACAACTTCAAAAGGTCCATCATACGGCGGTTGTAAAGCTTGCCGAATACCTTCTTGACGCACAAATACATGCGTACATGTTTTAAACTGCTGAGACACAAATGTTTTTGTGCTGTTATGGGACTTAGTTGGTTGTGGTTTGAATTCGTTGAAGGTATTTCTTAATCGCTGCACTAATTCTTCAGGACTTTTAATGGTGGATTTGTCATCGAAGAAATCACCTGGTAGTCTGAGAGTAGACCCAAAAACAAGTTCAGCTGGCGAAACATTTATATCGGTTTTTAGTGCAGCACGAAACCCTAATAACACTGTTGGAAGTATTTCAGTCCATTTTTCAGTTCGTCTGGCTTTTAGTGCACATTTTAGAGGTCTGTGCCAATTCTCGATAATCCCATTACTCTGAGGGTGGTACGGAGACGATCGGTACTTTCTAGCACCTAACAATCTGGCTAACTGCTGGAAAAGTTCAGATTCGAACTGGCGTCCTTGGTCCGTGGTAATTTTCTCAGGACATCCAAATCTTGCAATCCATTCGGAAAGTAGTGCACGTGCCACTGATTCTGCTGTGATGTCACTAAGTGGGTATGCCTCTGGCCAACGCGTTGCTCTATCAATTACGGTTAAACAATACCTTTTACCATTTGATTCCGGTAAAGGTCCAATTAAATCTAAATGTATGTGTGCAAATCTATCTGTTGGAAGATCAAATTTTCCTAACTCTGTTTTTGTGTGTCTAACAATTTTGGAGCGCTGACAATCCAAACACTCACGTGCCCAAGTTCGACAATCTTTAGCTAGGGAAGGCCAGATAAATCGTTGTCGCAATAAATTCACACTACCTTTAGTTCCAGGATGAGCAAGTGCATGTAAATTCCAAAATGCCTGTTTTCTAAAAGTTGGAGTTAAATATGGACGTGCTTTGCCACTAGAAATGTCACAATAAATTTCTGTTGTGGAATTTGGAAGGGTAATTAATTTGAGTTCTAAGCTGGATTGACCGCTTTGCATAATTTCTCTAAGTTCTGAATCCTCTTTTTGCTCCATACTTAATTTATCGTAATCTAATGGAGTAGGCATTTGTATTACGTTAATTCGGGAAAGTGCATCGGCTGCATCATTTTGGTTTCCTTTTAAAAATACCATATCAGTGGTGAATTCAGATATAAAAGATAACCACCGACTTTGTCTGTTAGTGTAATTATCTGTTCTTTTTTTAAAGGCAAAAACAATTGGCTTGTGATCGGTAAAGATTGTACATTGACGGGCTTCCAAAAAGTGTCTAAAATGCTTAACGGACTCATAAATTGCTAACAATTCTCTGTCAAAGGTAGAATACTTTAATTGTGTTTCATTTAGACGTTTGGAAAAAAATGAGAGTGGTTTGAGACCCTCCTCTGTTTCTAAGCTTAGTGTAGCACCAATAGCAAAATCACTAGCATCAGAATGAAGTGCTAATTGACCGTCATGGCTAGGAAATGCAAGAGTTGCATCCGTTAATGCCTTTCTTGAAGCTTCAAAAGAATTTATTGCATTTTCAGACCAATCGATAGGAGTTGAATCTTTCTTTTTAGCTCCACGCAACAAATCTGTTAAGGGTGCAAGGATAGTTGCAGCATTGCGACAAAAACGTCGAAAGTAATTGAATAAGCCAATATATGTACGAAGTTCAGAAAGAGTTTTTGGTCGTGGATATTGCTTAATAATTTCAACTTTAGTTTGTAATGGTCGAATTCCAGCAAGAGAAATTTCGTGTCCTAAAAATGATACGCTGTCTTGTTTAAAAACACTTTTGGATATATTTATGTTAAGTCCGTATTTAGAGAGTCTGCTTAGAACAGCTCGTACATGGTCTATATGTTCCGATTCCGTTTCGGAAAAAATTAGAATGTCATCCAAATAAGCTATAGCAAATGGAAGACCATAGAGAACCTCATTAATAAATCTTTGGAAAGTGTTTGCTGCACATTTAAGTCCAAAATTTAAATATAGAAATTCGAAGCTTCCAAAAGGGGTTATTACCGCTGTTTTAGGAATATCTTTTTCATGCACTGGAATATGAAAATAAGCGCGGACTATATCTAATTTTGTAAAAATTTTCTTTCCATGTAGAATATTGGTAAGATCATGGATGTGGGGTATTGGATAACGGTCAGGAAGAGTTACTGAATTTAGACGTCGATAATCACCGCAAACTCTGTAAGAACCATCCGGTTTTGGTACAACGTGAATAGGGGATGCCCAAGGGGATTTGGAAGGACGACATATACCTTCATCCATAAGATATTGGAATTCTTTTTGAACTTCCTTTAAAATTTTTGGATGTAATCGGCGAGGTTTGGAATAAAGTGGTGGTCCTGTAGTTTCGATATGATGAACTGTATCATGGCAAGTTGGTTTTTTAAAATTTGGTATGGGATTTAAGAGCTCTGGGAATTCCTCAAATATAGTTTTAAAAGACATGTCTTCAGAAATTAGTTTAATTTGGGACTGTTTTGAGCAAGTAAGCTCACCCTTAGTGGACAATCCAGTTACAGAGTCAATTAATCGAAATTTGTGCAAATCTACAAGCAAAGCAAAATTTCTTAAAAAGTCTGCTCCAATTATAGGGCAAGAGACATTTGCAATAACAAATGACCAGCGAAAACTCCTTCTCAAGCCGATGTTTAGGTCAAGCAGTTTGTTACCATAAACAGGAATTTTGGAATTATTTGCAGCATAAAGATAATTAGAAGGACTCTTTTTGTTTACTTGTTTTGGTACAGGGATACAAGAAATATCACTACCACTATCTATTAAAAATTTGAACCCTGAATTTTTATCAAACACATGCAACCTACATTGTTCTAATGCTGCTACGCCAACTGTATTTTCGCTTGTTGACCTAGCAGCAGCCACTAGTTTTTTTTAATTTCATCAAAAGAACAAGGTTCGCGGCACTTTCGAGCATCACTACCAAATTTCTGATGGTAATAACATAAGTCTGATTCGTTTTGTTTACGACTCGATTTTTGGGAATCTCTATTTTTACTGTATCGTCTTTCCCTGTAATGCGATCGGCCGCGAGACATCGATCGCCTAAACACATTTTTGGATAACTCTGAAACCTGCAGTGTCAATTGCTCAATTTGTGTTTGAAGATTTAAGATCGCGTTATGGTCGTTCCGAGGCGATTCGGTGGGTTTGGAAACTGCATACACTGCCGATTCAGATTTAATTTCATTAATTTTGTCAGCTAGGGTTGCTAATTCCTGTAATCCGGAGCTTGAAACCGACAAAATTGCTTGCGTATGCGTCGGCAAACGTTCTAACCAAATAGCTTTCAAAAATTCTTCGGTAACGGAACTTTGCGCTAATTCTTTCATTTGCCGCAGTAAAACGGAAGGTTTTTTATCACCTAGCACAAGTTCAGAGAGTAATTTACGTATCTGCTGCGATTGCGAATCTGAAAACTCCTGAATTAGTCTCTGTTTCAAAGCATTATATTTGTCATTTGGAGGCGGCGTAAGAATTAAATCAGATACCGCACTTAATGTATCTGTGTCTATAGCAGATAATAAATAATTGTACTTAGTAGTGTCGTTCGTTACTTGCGCCACGGCAAAATTTGCCTCAACTTGTACAAACCAAACAGAAATATTACTTTTCCATAAGGGAGGAATTTTAACAGCTACCCTAGCAAGCGTTTCTGTCGGATTATCGGCAGGAATATCATCAGGCATTGTGAGCGCAGAATTAAAAATACATATATTGATAGAGCAATAAATAAATAAATATACAATTTAGTAAAATTTTGAATAAGAACGCTTGGGCTCGAAAATTTTTTAATTAAAATAACTGGTAAATATAACAATTGGGCCAGAGAATACCACAAAGAAACATAGAAAATGGCACATACCGTTTTTTTTCATCGCTGTAGTTGTCCAGGAACGATATATCAGAAGGCGTCTTTCAAAATTGTCCGGTCAACACTTGAAGCTACCATGTGGTTATGGGATATCACGGCTGCTCAATCTGAATTAATCTTTCATCTTGTCGATGTTTTTTTACAAAAGTACGGTGTATATGGATAAATATTAATAGCACGTACTTAAACAAACATAAATTTAATTAAACTTATAAAGAAATAGAATACATTTCTAAATAACTTGAGACACGTTTTGTCTCTCGGAACAAGGTGATTTTCCTTGCGTGCTACATAAGCGGCGGCAGTACAGTAACTGACTCACCGAACCAACAGTCTCTTACAGCCTGCCTAGAGTCCTTGTCCGATGCGCATGTGGCGCCATCTGTTGACAGTTTTTAAATGTTCTGGATCGAAGAGGCACCTCACTTAGTTTAATTTTTCAAATGGAAATTGCTCAATTGAAACTTATTGCCGTTGAAAAATTATTCCATATTTTGATTTTTTTTTTTTGGCAACGATAAAGGAAATTGGTTAAACTTTATCTAAAAAATCGCTATTAATTCTGCATGAAAAAGAAGGAAATTTTGAATTATTAAGGAAAATATGAGAATAAAATTAATAAAACACAGCCTATGTTGTTTTCTGGGCTATGTTATACTTATACACAAAGATACAAACACATTAATTCATCAGTTTTGACGTTGACTTCATTTAAATTAACATTATAAAAATAAGGATTATGATGAATGTTTGCTTAGCAACCAGTAAGAGAAAATAAAGAAAATGGAATAAATGCATTTGAAATAAGTAAATCTCTATAACGAATTGGTTTATATTATTGGAACACATTTATAAAAAATCTCCAAAATTTACAGTAATAATTTAAAAAATCTGACAAATGTGTAGACAAAATTTCAAAACAATACGAATAATTTAACTGGTAAATTTCAGTATCCCTTTATCATTGAATTTCATTAATGAAATGTGACATTTTCTCTCAAGAAAAAAAAAAAAAAATTAAAAATGATTGAATTTGCCATAGAAAAGCATTATTGCGCAAAATAAAATATTCTATATTTTTCGAACGAATGAATTAAATCTTACAAAAAACTATACAGCTTAATCCCAGTGTCTCACTAACATACCCACTGTTTTGGTAAAAATCGTCTGCTTTCATTTATGTGAAAAAGCTCCAGTAAGAAATTGTATTATTCGTTACCATGGTAATTTATTCTTTTTATTTTATGTTTTTGGCAGCATTCTATGTTTTTGTTTTTAAGTTTGTGTTTATTCGAATGTAAAAAGATAATGGAATGTTGATAGCCGACCAATGGCTCGCATATTTCAGTGTGAAATAAAACGCATCTACAGTCCATATTTGTTGTGTTTAAGAACCAGCGTGTGTTATTTTTATTAGTGTAAAATCCGCTAAGACCAATTTTGGTATTACGAACATTTTTGGTCTCAAGTCTAGCCGGAGCTAGTGAAAATTATCAGTGAAAAAAATAGAACATTTTTCCGAAATCCTTTTCAGTGTTGACGTTCATAGCAAGGGGGAAAAAAAAGAGAAGGTGAGTTAATTTGGCATTCGATTTTATGTGTAAAAAAGAATTAGTACAATTTAGAATTACTTTTATTGGTTTAATGTAATAAAAATGACTGACTTGAACACTTTTAAAACTAAACGAGCTGCTTTACGCAGAACTATTACAAATTATATTAAGAAAATTGAAAATATTATTGCGGTGGATGAAATTAATGTGAATGATTTAGAAGAGAACATTGAGTTGTTAAAACAGAAGGAAACTGAGTTAAAAAAGATTGATAGAGAAATAGAAATTTTAATTAAAGATCCTAAACAGTTAGAGAGCGAAATAGACGGTGCTCAAGAATTTTAGATAAAATTGATTTATGGAAATTTAAAGGTGAAAAAATATTAAAAATTCAAAACGCTCAGTTAAATAAAAGTGAAAATAAATCTAGTGTAGTTACAGAGCAGGTTTTTGAAAATGTTAAACTGCCAAAATTATCCTTACCTACTTTTGGAGGTAATAAAACAAAATGGATAGGATTTAAGGATCTTTTCATTGCTTGCGTAAATAGCAATAAAAATATTTCAAATGCCCAAAAACTGCAATATTTGAAGGCTTCATTAAAAGGTGAAGCATATCGCGTCATCCATTCTATTCAAATTTCGGATTCTAATTTTGAATTAGCATGGAATTTGCTAGATGAAAGATATTCAAATAAAAGAGAGCAAATTTTTGCGTATATTAAACGATTTCTGAGTTTACCTACACTTCAAACAGAATCAGCTATTGCTATTTTAAATTTAGTTGACAATGTTAATGAAATAATTCGCTCGTTAGAAATATTGGACCAACGCATTGATAAATTTGGGGATACATTAATGACGTATTTAGTTTTGCAAAAATTGGATACTTCTACAAAATTATGGTGGGAACGCCAGCTTAAAAGCAATGATATTCCGAAACTTAGTGAATTAATTGAATTTCTTAAAAATTATGCAAGAACTCTTCAGAATAGTAAACTAGCTGTAAATAAGGTATCTAAACCTACATTTCCAACTCTATAATAAGAATAATACGAATAAGCACAATAAGAATAATACTTTTGTAGCTACCTCGGTTTGTGGTTACTGTAAAGAAGATCATAGTTTAGCTAAGTGCTCAAAATTTCTTAATTTACCTGTGCAACAAAGAATAGAATTTGTAAAGCGAAATCATTATTGTTTCAACTGTTTATCTAACATGCATTTACTCAACAAATGTAAGAGTCTTAATACGTGCCACCATTGTTTTAAGAAACATCACAGTATTTTGCATATGGTAGATTATTCACGGAATAAGAGTCGTTCAAATAGTAGTATGTCACCACATGCACAAGAATTTATCCCTCAAAAAGTTGAGTCAGCAAATGAGAATGTGTCGTCTACAGTGTGTTCTTCCCATTATGAGTCAAACGCAAAGAGTAATCAAAAGACTCATATTTTGTTATGTACCGCATTAATAAAAGTTCAAAATTATAAACAAGAGTTTGTAAAATGTAAATGTTTGTTGGATACAGGTTCTCAAAGATCATTCATTTCTCGAGAATGTGTAAACAAATTAGGTTTAAAAGTGAAAGACAGTTCTATTTCTGTCTCATGTTTAGGAACATTTAATACTGTGAGTGATGGAGAAGTCGATTTATTATTCACTTCTCACTTCAAAAGTGATCTCAGGGTATCCACATCAGCGTTCGTGATGGACAAAATCACAGATAACATTCCCTATGTGTCTTTGCCTTCAAACATTTGCGATAACTTTAATGATTTAATGTTAGCTGATCCATTATTTTATAAATCACAAAAAATTGATATTCTTTTTGGTGTAAATGTATTTATGCATTTAATGACTGGGGAACTTGTTAAACGTTAACCTAATCTTCCATTTGCCTTAAATTCGAGACTTGGGTGGATAATCTCAGGTACTACAAATTTTGAAATGCTAGCAAAGGATCCAGTACATGTAAATCATTTAAGTACAAAAACTGATGAGCTAATAAATTCATTTTGGGAATTAGAAAAAATTCCAAATGTGCCACCTTTAACACTTGAAGAAAAACTTTGTGAAAAACATTTTGAGAATTCTCATTTTAGAGAAAAATCAGGTCGCTATTCAGTCGCATTACCATTTAAACATGATCGAGATAGTCTAGGTGATTCTCGTCAAATGGCGTATAGAAGATTTCTTTATCTTGAGAAAAGATTAATATCCATGCCAGAAATTTATGATCAATATGTTCAATTTATGAAAGAATATTTAAATTTGGGGCATATGGATCTTATTTCAAACAGAGATCATGTATTGGAGAATAAACATTATTACATCCCACACCATTTTGTCTTGAATAATTCTAGTTTAACTACCAAATTAAGAGTCGTTTTTGATGCGAGTGCTAAAACGACAACAGGTGTTTCCTTAAATGACACTCTAATGATAGGTCCTAAAACACAAGATGATTTAATTTGCATTTTATTGAGATTTAGATTTCATAATATTGCAATAACAGCTGATGTAAGAATGATGTATAGACAAGTAAAAATTCATGAAAAGGATAGGGATTTTCAGAGAATTTTATGGAGAGATAGTCCTGAAAAACCAATAGAAACTTATCGCTTAAATACAGTAACATACGGAACTGCAACTGCACCATATCTTGCAACAAAATGTTTGAATCAGTTAGCAATGGATGAGGGTCATAATTTTCCAAAAGCGAAGACTATAGTTTTGAGAGATTTTTATGTTGATGATGTGTTAACCGGTGTTAAGAGTAGTCAGGAAGGTACGGAATTGATAAATGAATTGCAGAATATGCTAGGAAAAGGTGGTTTTGAGCTACATAAATGGTGCACAAATGAATTATCACTGTTGAAAAATGCTGAGTTTACAACCATAAGTAATGAGAATATACATAATATAGTGGGCAATAAGGCAATAAAAGTTCTAGGAGTTGAATGGCATCCTCATAATGATATGTTCAAATGCAATTTCAGTGATATAGATTATCAAAATGTCCCTACTAAAAGAATTATTTTGTCATATGTATCAACGCTTTTTGATCCACTAGGGTGGATTGCACCTTTTGTAATTTTAACTAAAATTATTCTTCAGCAGCTGTGGAAATTACAATTATCATGGGATGATCCAGTACCAGAAATTATTAACCAAAAGTGGAAAATTTTGTGCCATGAAGTCAAACTCTTAAATTCCATATATATACCCAGAAAAGTTGTCTTGCCCAATTATTCTCGATGTGAACTTCATGGATTCTGCGTCGCTTCAGAAAAGGGTTATTCCGCCGTTATTTATGTTAAAACTTGTAATAACTTGAACATTGATGTGAAACTTTTAGCAGCAAAAACTCGAGTGGCATCCTTAAAGCCCATCACGATTCCGAGGCTCGAATTATGTTCTGCAGTATTACTGACACATTTAATACAAGCTGTTAAATCAGCATTACATATAAAACCAGATTTAGTGCGCGCATGGAGTGATTCAAAAATTGTGTTGTCATGGTTAACATCAGATCCTAAAAGATGGCAAGTATTTGTAGCCAATAGAGTTGCAGAAATTCAATCCTTATTACCAGCTGAAAATTGGAGCCATGTAGATGGAAAAGAAAATCCTGCTGATTGTGCATCTCGTGGTTTATTTCCAGCAGAATTACTGTCTCATGAATTGTGGTGGAATGGACCACCATGGTTAAGAAGCAGTGAGGTTCCAGTGAATAAACTTATTCCCATAAATGAAGAAGATTTACCAGAAGCACGGAAAACATCATCACTTGTAATTTCTGAAACTGCAAAGGAACTTGATATTATATCGAAAATATCCTCATTTCCAATGTTGCAACGCATATTTGCATGGATATTGAGATTCATCTCCAACTCTAAGGTAACACGTCCAGAAAGAAATACATCCTTTTTATCAAGCAAAGAAATTCAAGCCGCAACACGTTGCATTATTAGAATAGTTCAAGAGATGAACTTTAGTAAAGAAATCCACTGTTTAGAAACCGGAAAAGAATTACCTGGAAATAGCAGTCTCATTTGTTTGTGTCCTATTTTAGATGATGACAAAATATTGAGAGTCGGAGGGAGATTGAAAAATGCACAACTGTCAGAGAATGAAAAACATCCAATCTTACTACCATCAAAGCATCATGTGACTAAGATCATAATTCAACATTTTCACGAAAAATATTTGCATGCAGCTCCAGAACTTCTTCTTTCATTAATTAGGCAGAAATTTTGGATCATTGCTGCCAGATCTGCTATTCGTAAAATAGTGAGAACTTGTGTTACGTGTTGTAGATACAGAGGTCAATCTGCAAAACAAATAATGGCTGATCTTCCAGTATCCAGAGTAACACAATCACGACCATTTAATCGAGTTGGAACAGATTTCTCAGGACCATACATGATTAAATATCGTGCTGGACGTGGATCAAAATCATTTAAATCATATGTCTGTGTATTTGTCTGCTTCGTTATCAAAGCAGTCCATCTTGAAGTCGTAGAAGATCTTTCAACAAAGGCATTCTTAAGTGCATTAAAACGATTTATTGCAAGAAGAGGAAAACCTCTTGAGATTTTTAGTGACTGCGGAAGCAACTTCAAAGGTGCAAAAAAGGAAATCAACAAGTATCTGTTGCAGTGCAAGCAGAATGAAGAAATTCACAAATTTCTGTCGTCAGAGGAAATAACTTTGACATTTAACCCGCCTTCAGCTCCACACTTTGGTGGACTGTGGGAATCTGCAGTAAAATCAATGAAATCGCACCTTAAGAAAACCGTTCGTGATACTGTGTTAACTTATCCCGAATTCCAAACCCTGGTTACGCAAGTTGAAGCTTGTCTCAACTCTAGACCATTGTGTCCTATATCATCTGACCCAACAGACTTAACTGCTCTAACACCTGGCCATTTTCTAGTTGGAACTTCTCTGACTGCCATACCTGAACAAGATCTGAGTCACAGTACCTTAAATCACCTTGATAGATGGCATGTGAGACAGTTCATGCTACAGCAATTTTGGAAAAGATGGAGCCGAGAATACTTGTCTCAACTTCAGCAAAGAGCTAAATGGCAAAAATTCCACAAAGATTTGCAAGTTAATGACTTAGTTCTCATCAAAGATGACAACCTTTCACTGCTAAAATGGAAACTAGGAAGAATAATAACTGTTCATCCAGGTTCAGACAATAGAGTTCAAGTTGTCACGATTAAGACTAATAGTGGTATCATAAATCGACCAATAGTGAAACTCTGTCCCCTTCCTATAAAAAACTAAAAACTATGAACTATAAACTTTCTTTTTTCATTTTTTATATTTTGCATTAATTTTATTTGTGTTATTAATTGTTTTTTCATTATAGTAAAACAGTAAGAAGACCACTTAGCCACTTGTTGAAATCCTAAGGGATTTCAACGGGGGGCAGGATGTTTTGGTAAAAATCGTCTGCTTTCATTTATGTGAAAAAGCTCCAGTAAGAAATTGTATTATTCGTTACCATGGTAATTTATTCTTTTTATTTTATGTTTTTGGCAGCATTCTATGTTTTTGTTTTTAAGTTTGTGTTTATTCGAATGTAAAAAGATAATGGAATGTTGATAGCCGACCAATGGCTCGCATATTTCAGTGTGAAATAAAACGCATCTACAGTCCATATTTGTTGTGTTTAAGAACCAGCGTGTGTTATTTTTATTAGTGTAAAATCCGCTAAGACCAATTTTGGTATTACGAACACCCACTTAATTTCAAGCCAATCGGATGCTTTTTACGGAAGTTATCGCGGAACAGACAGACTGACAGACAGACACAAAAAAAATTCGTGTCTCCAAAGTAAGCCTTCACTGACATTTCGGCAATTAAGTTAGTTTATTTTTGGCTATACACACCTTCCTTTATCTTTTACAATGCTCTTTGTAAATAATCCTCTGTCATACTAGAGCATTCTCAAACAGTATTAGAAATATTTCTGCAGTTTCAAACAAAAATAATTTTACTATCGTTAAGTCTGTAGTTTTCAATGAGCATGTGAAAAAGTTTAATCATATACATGCATTGCTTGATTTACAGTTTACATTCACGTCTTGAATTATTCATGACAAACAACAAAGCTTATAGCAATAAATAGCCTCATTTGTGCCGATACAGCTCACATTGATGATTAATTTCAAAAGGAAGAAACGAGATTTTTTTAACACAGATATTTTCGATCTGGACAAATTTTCCACAGCATTTTCATCAAAAGAGAGTTTTCTGTGAAACTCATATTTTTGGCCCAAAACAAAACTGAATTTTCAGCTGATCTCTAAAAAAAGCATGTTTGCATTATTCTAATTGAATGCAAGGGAAAAGGAAGGGTGTTTATAAGAAAAAAGGGGGGCAGGGGTACTCCAAAATGAAAAGCCTAAGAATGTGAAAGAAAAAAGGTTGTGAAGAGCTACTTAAGAGCAAAAAAGGAACATTGCTCAATCTTTTGAAATGAGAATAATAGAAGCTACAAACTGTACGCATTTATAAAATTACTACCAATTATGTCAGAAGCTAAATATTAATTGGATTGGAATACAACTTGAAATAATTGATATTTAATGATATAATGTTAGAATTATACTTTTATCTTTTAAGCTGATGAAGAAAAATAGCTGTATAATTAGAAATTAAACAATTTCTAAAAATACTGCACCTAAATTGTATTAAAATTATTAATCACAAAAAATAAATTCAATAACAAATTCAATAATTAAATTTATTAAGATAGATAAATTTTATTTATTTTTTTTTTTAATATTTTAAACTAATGAACAAACATGAAGTAAAATAGATGTATATGTAGACTATATGATTTTCAAAAATTCTTCAAAGGTCATTGGTATAGCTCGGAAATATGATTAGTCAGTTGGAATACTTTATTTCAAAGCTTATGTAATTTTTAAAACTATGTACATAATTTTCATAAAAGCATGAGACAGAATTTGGTGTCATGTTCTTTATTTCACATTCAGCTTCCCACCATCTGTACACCTTACACCAAAAATTTAATTTTCTTGCAGGTGTGTATAAAAAATTAACTTCCCAGGCAGTCCGAAACTGTTGTAAAATGAACAACATGATGTTTCACTTTTTAATGTACAAAATTTAAAAGTTCTGTATTGAACCTAAGAATTTGATCAGTTATGTTACTCGTCCTCTAGTACAATTACTTCTTCTTTTACTAAGAATTCCACAACTTCTTCCTCTAAATTCCCAGGTTCAGCATCAAGTTCATCTGTGTCAATTCCTGGTAACAGAGAAGAAAAATATCATATCATTAATTAACATCTGTGATGCATTCCAATAAATAAACAATTTAATATTTGAAAAAATTTTTATATGCTAATTCACAAATCATTATTTGGTAAAACTAATATTCCAATAATCTAGAGCTGAGGTTTAACATGCAATGTTGTGCCATGGAATTTTTAAAAGATGGTGATTTTTTTTTTTTTTTTTTTAATGTAATGATTTCAATCTAAATTCTCATGAGTTAATTTCCAAATATTGCTGAAAAAGGATAGAAACAATTGTTCTATCAACAAAATGAACATTGTAAACATATTACTGTGAAATGAGTTTGAGTGCAACATATAAAAATTAAGTTATTATTTAGTTATAATGAAGCAGTTAGTGTTAAGATATTTAACAATTGTTAATATTAAATGCAGTTATTAATAATTTTAATAAATGTAAATATCACTAATATTTAATATAGTTTTGCATAATTATTATTATATTCTTGTATGCTACTAACGAAAGTACCGTAACAATTTTTATAATTTCTGTAATTACTAACTAATAATTATAATTTATTAATTAAAATGTAAAAACTTATGTTAATTAGCAAATAGAGGTTTCTTTTGATAACCTAAAACCCTTGGTAATTATTCAGTATTTGAATATTGGGGAAAAAAAAATCCAATTTAAATAAAAAATATCTGATTTATTTATTTATTTATTTTTATTTTTTTATTTTTATTTTTATTTTTATTTTTTTTATTTATTTTATTTTTTTTTTTGTACACCCTACTGAGAAGAAAGGTTAGGTCGCTGAATCTGTTTGGAGAGAAAGTTTCTATCAAAGTAATGATGCTTGACATTTGGCAAATATCCCAAGAAAGATTCCGGCATGCTCCGGACCATAGGAGATGCAATGATGGAAAAGTCAATTTAGACAGTAACACGTTTTCTCCATATGAGAAAGTAAAGAGCCCAATAATTATTAGAAAAGATTATGTGATGATATTGCATATTTATGAACTTTTTATCAGACACAATGAATTTCTGATTTCTATGTCAATTGAAATTTAGTGACTCTAATCCCTTGACAATCTAAAATTTATTTTGTTGTGATTATGTCAACATTAATCAAGATTTTTAATTATTAATATTTAATAAAATAATTTGTTTAAGTTGTAATAAATTGTTTTAATCTTGTTTATCTTCATGCTGAATAGCCCACAAATTTTGTCCTTGAAGGATTGGGGAGGTGAGGATTGTATTTTTATGTATATATTTAATAATTGGTTCAAAAAAGTAATTTTTTCTACATAAGATAATAAGTTGAAAACTGCTGTTAATCAACTGAAGTGAAAAAAATTCTTAAGAACACCATAAATGCGCAAGGCCTTTTGAAAGAACCGAGTTTTTCTTCGTAAAGTGCACAAAAGACGTGTGTCTACTATGAATGTAGCGGCATGACTGAAATGAAAAGGCAGGAAGAGGAACAAGCTGAAGGTACAGCCAATAGGAAAGTAGAAGGCAACAGCAATCCCAGAAGAGCATAATCAAAACATATGACAGATACAATGAAGGGGAAGAGGGGAAAAAAACAAAATGGTAACAAGGAAAAAAAAAAAATTGTAATTTAAGAAATTACCCCAACCATTTGAAAAATGTTTCACTCGATACATTCATCTATCATTTTAAGCTAAATACCAGTTGTTTTATTGTGTATTATCCGTGCCACTGCTATAAATGACTTTATACATGCTGCAATTTGAAGGTACGGTTCGTTTAAGTTATATCACTCTATTGTCGCCAAGCATAAAAGTTGGCGACGAAAGAAACATTTCAAACTATTTAACATTGTTGGTGCAAAAGTAATCATTATTAAAATACAGCTTTGGCATATACTGTTATACTTGTAAGACTTTGGCATATATTGTTTGATTTTACAGAGCAGAATTTTGGTGATGGAGGTTTTAAACCAAAATCGATCGCAGCACATGCATCTGTGAATGGGTCCATCAGACATCGAATCAAAAAAGTTTTTTCCCAGTTTTTCCCAAGCCGATTGCTTTTTAGTTTTCTTTTTAGGTGGTGGAAAATCAAGAGTAATAGCTATAACATTTTCCGGCTTGTTAGAATCACTATTGGCACTCAAATTTTCCTGGTTAGAACCGACCGATAGTAAAACGCCATGGCTAGTGGATTGGTCGCCCTGGCGACATGATGTTTTACAATTAATCGGTTCGGCATTAAATTGCTTCCTTTTTCGTGATCGCCTTTCAACACGTAATTGGTTTTCAGCGGCTCAATAATCTTTTGATTTTATCATTTTCTGCATTGAAAGACGTTTTTGCGCCAAACCAAATACAGTATTACTCAGTTATCCCGTCGACCAATTTCGCCAAATGATACGAATCGCCAAACTAATAAGCAACTTATACATGTTGACTGTGTTTAATATCATTGAATGCGATATTCACGTTCATTCATTTCTTTGGCTTCGGCTTTTTCCGTATCTGTTAATTTCCGTCTACCCATTTTTAAATTTGTTAGTTTTCTCCTTTATTACAATGATTTTAACCATTTTAATTTACTATTCAAATAAAAATTCTTCTAAAAGTAAAGAATTTAATTTAAATTCAAATAAAAATTCTTCTAAAAATAAAGAATTTAATTTAAATTCAAAAGTGGTAACATCATTCAAAAGTGGTAACATCATTCAAAAGTGGTAACATCATCGGGTCCATTCTCCCGAAAACAACAACCATTTTTCAAATGGTTAAAAAGATTATATTATAAGAAGGCACACAAATAAAAAAACTCATTAAAAAGAGAGGTAAGGTTATATATATATATAGTTATAAACACACACACACACATATATATATAAGTATATAGATAATTAATACAAAAAAGCTAATTATAAAACAACGCTGAAAAGGTTTTCCAGGCTACGGAGAGTGTTTTAGAATCAGATTTATCATTAACAATAACTTTATGATTAAGAAAAATAGCTAAATTTTTAAGAAAATCTAACTCAGAGGTATACTATTGACATTAAAGATAATTCTAGCAGTTTGAAAATTGAAACTATAGCCGAAATCTCAAGAGTGCTTGGCAACAGAAGATTTAGAAATTTCTTGATTAATGACATACCGAGAGTAGTCTTTTAGGTGTATTTCGAGATTTCTTTTAGTTTGACTTAATAGTTTAATTTATTTTATAGAGTTTTAAAGAAGTTTTTTTCACTTTAATTTTTCAACATAGGCCATTGCTCAGGACACAAAATTTATCTATATTGGAAGCAGAAATATTTAAGTTTCTGGTTTCTATGTCCATTTTTATGTAGTATTTTATTAGAAATAAATATTTAACCAATAAATAAAATAAAGATTATTATTATTTCTTTTTTTGTACTTAGTTATTAGACTATAGTTTTATTTTAAGTATTTTAATGAATATGCAGCAATTCCAAATATTAATAAAACCTCTTAGAAAAAACAAGAGAAAAGGAGGAATGAAACTAATAAACATAAGCTCATGAATTTTTTTCATTGGAGGTGCAAAAAAGTCAAGACTGAAAACTTTTACAAGCATTAGATAAAACCATATGCAATAGGCTAGAAGATTTCCAATGTCTTGCCTTAAAACATGGTTTTTTATTATAAAAGAAAAGTGATTAAAAGTTCTTGCTTGTAAAATCGCAATTATTTAAACAAAAGAAAACGTATTATCAGTGATAGAAATTGGGAGATAAAAGGCAGGCGTCAAATGACGACTACTGTAAAAAACCTTAGGCGTCAAATTAAGATTTTTAGTTGCAGTTTCTAAAATTCATATTAATATTACTGTAATACTGCATATAATTTTGGAGCGATTTGGAATAAAAGAATAATTTTGAAATTTGCATCAAATTTTGTTTAAGGTTACTACAAACACAAAAAAAAAATCCACTCCCAATATTTTTGTTTGGGGGGGGGGGTCGCACCACTTTTACGAATTTTGCGTTTTTTGCTACCTTTGGGCAAAATTTGGCGCGATCTTTTGACGAAACTTGCCGGTTTTTTCGCGAACTTTTGATGAAATTTGCTGGTTTTTTCGTGATTTTTTTTAAATATTTTGCCTTTTTCGCGATCTTTTGCCAAACATTGTCGTGTTTTTTCGCAATCATTTGGCGAAACTTGCCGTTTTTTCTATCTTTTGACAAGCTTTGCTATGTTTTTTTTTGCGATTTGTTGACGAAATTGGCAGTATATTTTCGCAATCTTTTGACAAAATTTGTCATTTTCTGCAGGGCTGGGAACACCCCCCCCACGCCCCTCGTTAATTATGTGGTTTTTTTTTTCGCAACCCTTTGGCGAAAATTACTGATTATTTGGGATTCCTTGAAGAAATTTGAGTTTTTTCGCGAGCCTTTGATGGAATTAACAGATTGTATTGCGATCCTATGACAAGATTCTTATTTTTTTCTGTAATTTGACAAAATTAGCTTTTTTCTAAAGATTCTGTGACGAAATTAAGATTTGTTTTCACGATCCTTCATAGAAAATTGCATTTTTTTGCGATTCTAAAACAAAGTTCGTCTTTTTCCCCAAGATTGTTTTGATGAAATTAACTTTTTTTGCGATTATTTTATGGAATTCGCGTTTTTCTTGCGATTTTTGACGAAATTTGCATCTCTATTCGCAATACTTTGTAGAAATTTGCCTTTTTTTACGCTATCGTATAAAAAAATTTTGCTTTTTTGTTATTTTTAAAAAAAATCGTTTTTTTCTCCCATCTTTTGCCGAAAGTGGCGATTTCTTATACGAGCAATTGATGAAATTTGTTTTTTTGTTTTTTTTTCGCGACTATTTCTCGAAATTCGCGATGTTTTTTTAGTTCTGATTTTTCAGACTAGACCATTTTTTTTTTAATTTTCGGAGCTGAATGTCTAATAAATTTTTTAAAAAGCTAGGCGTCAAATTTGACGACCAAGAATAATTTTCTAGTCGTCAAATTCAATTTTTTAGTTGCATTTGACGACTAACGACTGCTAATTTCTAACACTGCGTATTATCAGTCAAAAATCTTGTGACACTGAACATTTTGCATACATTCCTTCATTCATAAATAATTATAAGTTTTATAAACAATTATTCTTTATCATACCGTTACGTAGTTCTAAACGAATTTTCTTTTTACTATGGAACTCTTCTATTCTCTTTTGCCTCAAACTTCTAAAGTCTTCCATTAATTTTCTTCTCTTTTCAACTATTTCCTATAACAGAAGGAAAAAATATTTAGAAACCTTTGAAGGGTACTTCTTACACAAATGTATAGAAAACATTTCCATTTGATAACATATTGCCTAGTTGTAAACATTAATGTTGTTTTTTATAAAAACAAACTTACTTTAGAGGCTTTAGATAATGTCATTCTGTCTTTAATGTCAAACTGTGCACTATATTTCTTCAAATTCTTTTTTATATCCTGCAACAATAATAAAGAAATTAGCATATTACAAAGAAAATTCAACAAATAAAATTAGATTTTTAAAAATATTAAAATTTTAGAGTGACCTAATTCTAAAATTTATTACAGAATTTAGTATAGAATAATTTATTAAATTGGCTGATATTTCAATTCAGCCAATTATTATTGATGTTATATTTGAGCATCAATGTTTTTATTTTGGTTTTCGTGTTAGTATTGCATATGGGTACTCATTTAATAGTTTCATTATTTCAGTACCCGTTCATAATTTAAGAAGGAAGTTTTTGAAGCCACATGCAGTCAATAAAACAAATTGCTTTTAGAAGAACAATTACCATGAGATTATTTGTTCTTTCAGGAATTGTACTTTTTATTTATGAAATATGAAGTGTTACATGCCTTTTTCAAACATGGAGAGAATCGTTGATTTTATTTTGGTGTAGAGATTAATAACATTTCCATGAATGTCCTTCTATAGTAAAAAAAAACTAGCCTTAAAAGGAATGACTCCTGGAATGATGCTGATGTGGAAGATTTCCGGAACTAACGAATCCGGGTTGTCCACTCCTTCATGAGTCGAATAGACCAATCAGGAAAAGGCTCCGTCTATGCATCGCCATATGGGTTACCACAAAGAGAGGAAAGGTTACCATAGCCAACAATCGCCAAGTTTGTTGCCAACTTGGCGATATATCGCCAAATTTGGCGAACAAAAGTAGTTGTCAAAAGTGACGCCAACTTGGCGATAACTGTAATATTTAGCCAAATTTTTAATTTCTTTACAACACCAGTCGTTTGATACATCATTTGAGAGGTTTGCAACTGCTTATTCATATAATGGATGTCTTGTGTGTTATCCCCCATTCTGCTCCCCAAGGGGACACATTTTTATTTTCTTTACAACACCAGTCGTGTTACACAAAATTTGAAAGGTCTGCAACTACTTATTCATATTATGGATGTCTTGTGTGTCACCCCCACACTCTGCTCTCCCCAGGGGGGGGAGGGCGGTCACATTTTTAATTTCTTTACAACACCAGTTGAGTGACACATCATTTGAAAGGTCTGCAACTGCTTATTCATATTATGGATGTGTTGTGTGTCATCCCCCACTCTGTGTGTCATCCCCCATCCACATTTTTAATTTCTTTACAACACCAGTCGTGTGACATCATTTGAGAGGTCTGCAACTGCTTATTCATACCATGGGTTATTGGCGAGCGCAGCAAGCAGGGGTAGACAATAATTTAAAATCGCGAAGCGATTACGCGGGGGGTTGGCGAGCAGGGGGGCGGGGCCCCCCTAGTATTTTTAAAAAAAATCATGGATCAATACAATATAGAAACACAATGTGATTGTTACTTAATATTTTAATTAGGTGAATTTTGTATTAATTATGCATTTAATATATTAAGATTGATAATTATTTTACTGTAAAAAGAATTAAACCTTTGATCTAAATCACAAATCTTTGATTTAAATTTGCATTTTTCTTTCCTTTTTTCATGATCCCTAAACAATTTTTGTTTTTATTTGCAATCTTTTAATTAAATTCTTGCTTTTTTTGTAATCCTTTGATGATTTTTTTTTTTTCCCCCAGTAATGATTTGTCAAAATTTGTGATATATTTTATGCCGACATTTTTTAATTTTTGGAAATAATTGCTTTAATTTTTTGGAAAATTTGGAACAGAATCAGTTCTAAACATTAGAAAAAGAAAATTTTTGGTGGGAAACAAAATGACACTATGAAATTAGGTTGGGCACAGAAGGAATAAACAAAATGGCCACTTTGGTGCAGAAACGGTCAAAATAACTCATTTGTAACAGATATTTTCGTTTGTCGCAGGCTGGTGCAGGTCTGTGACCCCTATATTTTGAAAGCAAAGTTTTATACTTTTTGAAATGTGCAAACATCCAGACATATTTCACCTTATATTTTAAGGAATAGTTAAAACTAATTATAATTTATAGTTAAAACTAATAAAAATACACCGAATATATGAGCACTGGTATTTACAATGATATTTAATATCCATTTTCTAAAGAGTAACGAGTAATGAATACTTTCTAACAGATAGTGAGTAAGTCTGATCATAAACTTCATTTATTCTGGACCCTGTTTTACAAAATAATTAAAATGTTGAGTGCTTTGAAAAAGCAATGAATTACTGTGAAATTTCTTTTTAAAATTGAAGAATCTACAACTGGAATACATCATAGAGAAATATACAAAAGATATTTATCCTGTATGCTGTTTTTTTGATGATTTAATCATTTTCAAGATGGCCGAAAAGACATTGAAGTTTATTGCCTGGGTTATCCTTCTACATGAACAATGGAGAAAATTTCCGATATTCATGCAACTGTGTACCTTTAATGCTTTCCTGAAGGTCAAATATTAATCAACACTGCTATCTAGAGGTCTTTACTCAACTTCATGAAAAAAAAAAAAAAAAACCCTACCCAAATTGGGGAAAAACAAATCATGGTTGCTACATCTGGATAATGCACTGGAACACACTGCATTGCCTATCGAAACATTTTTAGCCAAATATATCATCTTAGTATTGGACCATTTATCTTATTCAACTGACCTAACACCATGTTATGTTTATCAGTTCTTCAATGTCAAATCTACATTAAAAGGAACTAGATTTTAGATCGCTGAAAGTGGCACCCGTCATAAAAGAGATCACAAGTGAAGATTTCTAGCAAAGTTTCAAACAATGGAAAATTATTATGAAGGGAAAAGAAGAGGTATAATGAAGAGGATAATAACTAAATGAGTATAAATTTAGAAAATATATTTTACAGCATTTGTCTCATTTTTTAATAGCCACATTTTGTATTACTGTTTGCTATAATTAAACTGCACATGTATGAAAAGTGCTACAAGTTAAACTATTTGAAATATTTAAAAAAGATTTGGTTTTTATTCAGTTTAGAGCATGCAGAAATGAGTTCTGAAATAAAAAGAAAAAAAATATTTTTAAAAATTTTAAAACAGGTGGTGCTATACATAATAGGAAAATAGAAAATCTTATCAGCTAAATTTTGGAACTTTCTTAAAATAAAGTATTTCAGTTGATTAAGTATTTACATAAAAAAATAGTAATTATACTACTACAATCTAAGAATATTGTCAAATGAAAAAATATGTTTAAATACTTGTTAATGAAACATTTTTAACATTTAAGTGCCAATTATTGGTAAAATTTTAAATATTTGCGTAACTTGATTTTGCATACTTTAAAAAGTATAAATATCAAACTTTTGAAAAAATTGAACACAATTTAAACTGTAGAGCTTTTCAAACTCATATATTCTAATTATAGCCATCATGTACACAAGTCATAAGAAACAGAAAATAAAGCAATCTATTTACCTTAATTTGTTCTTCTGATAATAATGTTGGAGGTCTCGGCCTCCATAATAATTGACAAAAGCGTTCTAAGTCATTTTTCCTAAGAAGTCTGCCTTGGAATGTCCATAACCAAAAAGCATTATCAACCTATAACATTTAATCATAAAATAAAAAATTAATCTATTACATGAAAAATAATTTTTACTGTATATGAAGAAAAGGAGTTTAGTAGCTTAAAACCATTGCCATTCAAATGAAATTTTTTTTAATTCACAGTTACTATTCAAAATATTCACATTTGCTGTGTTATTATCTGTTTTTCAATCTTCAGTGTTGGATAATTCATTTCTGAAAAACAATCTTGTACACCAAGATCCATAAATTTTGATTTATTTTTAACTGTAGATGCAAACTTATGGTCGTTAGTCACCACACAGTGACTAAGTTTCTTGTTGTGATAGGGATGCACTGAATAGTGATTTTGGCCGAATACCAAATGCCGAATATTCGGCCGACAGGTGAACCGAATACCGAATATTCGGCTTTCCAAATACTTATTATATTTTTAAGTTTAAAGGTATTAAAATATTACTTTTTAAAACAATTTTACATAATATTTAATAAAATTTACATTTTGATAAAGCTTTTCATAAGAACATTTAATTTTGAAAAAAATCTGCCTTGAGTTATTTAAAAAGCACAATTATGAGACTCTTTTAATTTATAAAATTTTAAACTTCATGGTTTCTTCTACAAATTAAAACAAGCATTTTTAAAACAAAGAGAAATAATGAATGAATGGTCGAAGAAAAACTCGTCTCAAAATTGTCCTTTTTAAATAACTTAAAGCAAATTTTTTTTTCAATACAAGGTACAGATACTTTCAACTTAATTTTGAATAAAGGAATGTCTAGCTCATAGTTCTTTTCTCATGAATGGTGGCATTTTCCACCCTTCCCATCATATCATATTTTACAGAAATCGAAGCATGTGAGTTGAAAATATAGTTATGGTATCTTATTTATTGTTAATGCAGTTAAGTTTGACCTAGAGTGAGATGAAATACAATGTATTTATGGCTCAATAAGTTGATTATGATTACGGTTTCATTAACAAAAATTGTCTGCCTTGATAGCTATTACTAATCTGAAAAGCTTTATCTCTTATTTAAGGGCTTTTATTTGGGAAAAGCAAGAAACAGATGATTTACTAATCAAAATTTAGAAACTTGCATCTGCACATCAATTATACCTAACGAGAATCCTAATAAATCACCATCTTAATCCTTCTCATGGTTAATTTTCTTAAGTTATACTTTACAAACAGCAAATAAATATGCAAAAACATTCTATTTTGTTTATATATGATTTACTTTCTAATTATTTTAAATATATTTATAAATTAACAGTTAAAAGTAGAAACTGTGAAAAGTTTTTATAAATGTGATTTAGAAGTTTTTATTAAGTGCTGGATTCGGCCGAATAGTTTCATATTCGGTCAAGCTGAATATTCGACTTAACCGAATAGTTTGATATTCGGCCTAACTGAATATTCGGTAACATGGTCGAATACCGAATATTCGGTGCATCCCTAGTTGTGACCACTAACTTTTGTTATCTAAGTTGCCATTTTTCAAAATAATTTTTCTTACAGAAAAACAAGTATTTGAAGTGTATTATGACTTTCATTATGCAAAATAATCTTTAAAATTCACATTTACTCTCGATGAGTACTTTTGTATGATAAAACTTAAATAAGAAATATTGTTTTCCTAATACTTACCCCTATTATCATGATTGCTAGCATCTTTTTTGTTAAAATGTAACTTACTCAATGTGCTTATGCACTCTACATAGTTTAAGGCTTATGTTATAATTAATACTCCAATTTGAAGAATTTTTTTATTAAATTAAATATACACACCTGATATAATTAGTCATATTTTGTTGTATATGTGTTTATATAGAATAAATAATGTTTTATTTTCAATTCTAGAGCTTTTTTTTTTTTTTTTTTTTTTTTTGTTGTTGTTGTTGTTGTTGTTTAAGAAAGGCAAGGAATAAGTTGAAAAAAAACATTCTGTTTTAAAATCAGAAATGAAATCAAATCACTAAACTGCATTTTTTTTTTTTTTTTTTTTTTTTTTTTTTTACGAACAGAACTGAAATTATTGACATGATTGAGTATAGTAATGTATTGCAATGAAGCTTTTTAACCAACCTTGTGCATCCAGTAACTTATTCCTGAAACAACGTATCTCCCAGTTGGATCCCACTCCACATCAGTAGCCATAAAATGCTCATTTTGAGCCATAATCGTAAAATCAGACGTGTCAATGAATTCAAGAGTTCCACTCATCCTATAGCATTCAAATAAAAACAGAGATAAGATTAAATATAATTTAAAGCATCCAAAAAATATAATAAAAAATTGAATATTAAGAAAAGTGCATTTAAAATAGTTTATTGTTGCCATTTTCCAGCACGCTGCTCTATTTTAATAAGCATGATTTGTCATATAATAAATTCTGCATATAATATACTATAAAGAATATTTGGTAATTTATCTCCTGTTCTGAGTTAACAATACATGCCTTTAAATTGATTGATAATTAAATTCTAAAAATATTAAAATGTAATACTGTAAACAGAAGAATTTTTTTTTTAAATCATAATTTTAGCATGTCACAATGTAAATAAAAAATCAATTATAAGATTTCATTTTTACATACATGAACCAAGTTAAAAAGAGTGCTAAAACACTAATTCAGAGCGTCAACAAATTCTTAAAAACCATAATTTTCAATGAGCATTTTCAGAGTTTTTAAAATGTTTTTAATGCAAGATGATTAGATTATTTTTTCAAATACAAAAGAGAACATACAACATTTATAAGAAAAATTCTAAACAGTACAGAAAAACATAAATGCTTGGCAACTTGATGAAAATATTCAATTTCAAATAATTTCTTTATTGGTTGTACTTGCTTGTGTTAACAGACAAATATCATTAAAAAACAGAAAAATAATAGGGGGGGGGGGGGGAATGCTTTATAATGTTAAGACGACTCAGTACCTTTTATTTAGTGAATAATGACGAATACATCGATTTTCTAATTTTTAACTAAACCCTTAGACAGTCTTTCAAAAGCGTAAAATTGTAATGCTGTTTATTCTGCATTTTGTTTAAAATGCTAAAGAAATGATTCTTTCAAAATTATATAAAATAAACTTTACTATGAATATGAACATATATCTTGAGAATAATAATCATTGTATAATGCATTAAAAATCTATAAAATCATTAGATTTATATTACTTTAAATTTTGTTTATGCTGTGATGAACCTGGAGCTTAATGAACATATTAATATGGGTTTATTAGTGAGAGGGTTAAATTATACTTTATTAGCACAAGTATATTCTGATGAAGTTTTGTGTAAAGTATTATAAATGTAATTTCTGAATATTATAAATAGGGTTTAAAGCAATTTTATTACACCACTGTTCCTTTAAATGCCACAATTCACTTCACTTAAAAGTGATTTACAGTCGACTCTCGTTAATTCGAAATCGGATAATTCGAATCTTCGCTTAATTCGAACTAAACATGAAGTCCGGAAATTTTCAAAATTCGAACTAACAAGAATTCCGATTTTTCATTTTTCACTTCTTTCTCACGGATTGCAGATCATTTGGATACCTTTTTTCTTTGATTTTTGTGAAAATTGTTCCGAACGAGTATGCATATAATCGAATACTTTTGATATCTACTTTCTTAAAGTCACGTCTGTACATCAGTGATGCTTTAAATTTTTCATCCATTGTGCTTATTTCTAATCTTTTAATTAGTTTGTGTATTTATACATTCTAACTTTGTATTAAGTCATATTCTAATGATAATGACGAAATAAAGATTCTAATGATAAGACGAAAAAAAAAAAACAATATAACATTAATTCCTTTGTAATAGCACCATATTAAGTATATTTTCCATAATTCGAACTTCGGATAATTCGAACATTTCTTGTGGTCCCGACTTGTTCAAATTAACGAGAGCCGATTGTATCTCAGTTTGTGTTTTTCCAATGAAATGACATGTGAAAAGAGATAAAAATTTTATGTATGTTTTTCAATTAATTCAATTAAATTGTTGTTGTTTCTTAAGGTCTATTTGATAAAACTAAATAGATGATTTACTTTTTTTTTTTTTTTTTTTTACATAAAATTGTACAAGAAAATACATTTTAAAATTTGCTTAAATTTTTCAATTTCTTGATAGAATCATTTTCCTCATTGAGAGCTTTATTATTATGCCAAAAATGCACGTTATAATGATTAAATAAAAAATAAAAAAATCACAGGGTAAAGAGTGCCTTTTAAGATCTGCAAAGCTGTGATTTCCTTTTATTGCTGAACTTCGGGGAAGGGGGGGGGGGGAGGAGAGAGAGATGATTAATTAAAATTGGTTATATTGACAAGTCTTTAAAATGCCCACAATTCAATAATAGTTAATGCAAGGATTTTATAGAAAATTGAGTTTAGAGCATGAGAAAGCATCATCATTCTTTTAACACAATTGCTTTATTGAATAAAAATTTTATAAAAAATTTCCTATTAATGAATGAATGAGCAAATACATTTGTCATATACTTTCCAGTAATATTACAGACTAATAAATGTTAAGAATAAAAAATCCTTCTATTAAAAATCTTTAAATGAACAAGTTCTTTAACTTACGTTCTAAGTCCAGCAAGAACTATAAACTGCCCATTAGGAGACCAAAACAGATGATTACATTGTTTCCTTTCAAATTTTTCTAAAATTGGAAATAAATTAGATTAAAATTTCTCATATTTCATATTAAACATCATATACAGAAAGCATTTACAATATTACTATAGGGTGACAGTTCCAGTAAATCAGCCAGTTAAAAGGCTGCTTCACTGAAATTCGTTGATTCCATGTTAAAACAAGGAAAACTCTTTAACATAATTATTCATTATCTAATAGAATTATCAAAATACTGTTTTCATCATCAGAAAGTACATGTGTGTTTTTAAAAATTGTCATTTTAAATTTTAATTGCTTAAAAATCCTTTATAAGCTTTAAATTTTCCAAAGATTTCCTTTTTAAAACGTCTTAATATTTAAAAAGCAAATTTAAAATACTCACATTGTTGACACCTGACACTTACTTTCTCATGGGGAAAATCTTATTTTCATAATTACATTAGGTAATGAATTCTTACACATTAAAGTTTTTGCATAATTATCATGGGATTTAGCAATGAGTGAGTTTCAGTGAAATACTGCCTGAAGCCCAGAAGTCGGCATTGCAACAATTTAACATAAACAGTTGATTACTATTAAAGCTTTCATGATTCCTTATCTGTAATTGATGACATATGAAAAATGTCAGCACATTGCAAAATTATAAAAACACACAATACTACTTTTATTGTTGCATTAGATCACAATTTATATAAATTCTGGCCAATATTTTACATAACTGCTCATTCAAATATTATATTAATAACAATATAATAAAATTGCTTCAAATTATACCAATAAAACTATAAAATAGCACAAGAGAATCTTCTGATATGTTCAGTTATACCAATTAATTGAAAGAGGTTTGAGAGATGATACATATGATTATTATCAAAATTATCAAAAAGTTGATAATGTTAAATTTGTACAGTCTCTTAATCAGTAGCACCATGGATTTCTGATGAGCAGTTCAACAACATCAATTGAAACAAGTCAGAAATTGCACATCAAACATTGCAAATGAGGTGTGTTAGTACTATAACGAAATTTTAAAAATATTCAGATCTTGGTATAATAACCTAGTTTTTCAGATACAGATTAGTATCCAAAAACTTTTGTGTGTCCTTGTAAATGTTATTTCATTTCTATTATTCAGGAAGTAAACTGTATTTAACCTCAGCAACATATACCAATTTCTTAAAAAAGGAAATAGTTTAATATTAGCAAAAGCCATGCTTTGTTTGGATTCACGAAGCATTATTTTATAAAACATATTTGAAAGTAACAATATTTTTTTAATATTATTTTTGCATCTTTATATTAAAAAAAAAGTTATTTTATGTTTTGGCGCATTTTAGTTTTTTATTTATGATGTAAGACTGACATATTAAAATATTTTCGAAGCAAACTTTTACAAAATATTTTTAAATTTTAAACTAAAAGCTCTTTTAAAGATGTTTTTACAATTTCCAGTAGCCACTGGTGTTTTTTAAAGATGTTTGAAATATGCATGTTTCCAATTTTTGTTATTAACATCAAATAATCTTTGATAGCTATTTTAGAATAAATATTTGAAATCTGCTCTCGTTGATACTATGAATTTTTAACTGTAAAATTTTTTATTCCAATTTCTTCGTTTTTATATACATGTTAGCATAAGAGAATTTTTGATATTGTGGAATTTTTCGTAAGGAAAATTCCTATTGAATGCTTAATTTTGTAGGATTATCACTCTCGACAACGTTACGAACATTTTTAAGCCAACTGGTGTCTATATATCTTCAATATTTACAATTGCTTCATCTAATGTTAAACCTTGGGATTTATGAATTGTAACAGCAAAAGCTAACTGCAGAAATTCTTTCCTTGAGCAATTTATGCTTCCATTTTTCCAGAATTTAATTATTGGGGAATTAGTACACACCAATTCTTATAAGTTAAATTACTGTAGTATTCAAATTTATCCATGATTATTCGCGATATCTGGTCTGGTGGCTTGTGATTTTCTTTAATATGTGCAACAAAGTCTAAAGTCCCATTCACTAAACCTTTTTCGGTCCACAAATAAGAACGTAACATTACTTTAGATCCAAATGATAAAGTGAGAAATGGTTAAAGTCCATTTGTCGTTTCTGAATCGGCCAACTTTGCTTTAGTACATTTATAAAGAGCTTGAATCGAGGCAACAACTTCACACAGTTCTTTTAATTTTTCATTTATATAACAAATTTAACAATTAATTTTATTTGTTTACAATTCTTTTGTTGCCACTTTACAAAAAAAAAAAAAAAAAAAAAAAAAAAATCCATAATACAATTCTTTTAAAATGTTTAAGTGTCATCTGTGCAGACGATTTTTCGGAATAATGAAAACATATTTTATTTGTTAAATTAATCATGATTCTATCTAAATTACTTACTCCATGATTTTTTTTTTTTTTTTTTTTTTTTTCTGAAAATGTATGCATTTCATTTTTTATTTATTTGCTAAAATGCGTCCATATTGGAAATGCATGTAAAATAAATTAATTAAAATAATAATTTTTTTAATATTTTACTGTAAAAAAAAATTATATTGTGCAAATCTTCAGATCATAATTTATAATTCAGATCAGAACACAAACTTTTTAGACAATATTTAACTGAACTATTAAGATTTGGCTTATAAACATTCGAAATGAAATCAAAAGTATTGGCAATGAGATGCCTAATAGACTCTTTTTGAGAATGAGAAATAGCGCTATGCTTAAAGGCTCTTTCAATAGGAGCAATCAGACGGGGTAACGAAGGAGGGGCAGAAACAGACAAATTATTGTTTAATTTTAGAGCATTTAGCTGATTATTACTTAAAGCGACATTAGAAAGATTGACAACAGAATTTTTGTTAACAGTAGGTAAATTTATAGAGTTATTGGCGAAAGAATTATTACAAAACGTATTAAATTTCCTTTTTAGAACTGCGTAATGAATCGAAGAAGTTTTGAGGACTCTATTCCATGAAATTCTGTCTATAGAATCAAAATCACGAGATTTGATTCCCAAAAGAGATATGTAAGTAATATAACTTGCGCTCTATATGTTTTGGATGCTTTCTTCTCATTGGTCGCTTTTCTTTAGGTGGGACTGTTCCCATAGCAGGTCGGGTATATAAGCCTGCGTCTCTCTTTCTCTTTGCTCAGTTTTGCTATTTTTTAGCTCGTTGAGTTTTGCACTGATGAAGAATCTCGATAGTAGATTCGAAATAGCTATTTGCTACATTTTCATACTTTATTTGTGCATTTATAATTGTTGGTTTTCTATCTTTAAACTTTTGATTGTCCCTGTAACTGAACTATGCATCTGATTTTCATAAAATTTGAAAGAATTTGACAAAACTATCTAACAATTGTTGTTTGAAATTTCAGATGATTCAGTTGGGTAATTTTTGTGCTGTTATATGCAGATAGACAGATGGACGGATGGACAGACTGAACAATGACTACAGGTACTACGTATTAACATAATTACGAATGCGCCTAAAAAAGAGAAGTAGCAAAGCTGAGTTGAGTTAAATAAAAGAATATAAAAAAAGTAGAAGACTTACTTAAGAGGCTAACAGTGCCTCCAGGTTTGATACCATAGAAACTAACATTTATGTGAGGACTATCTCCGTGAATTACGGCAAATTTATTTCCTACAGGCTCCCATGAAAACGCTGTTATATTTTCTGAAAAAACAAAAATGCAAAACTAAAACACAATTTAACAGAATCATTTCATATAATAAAATTATTTTATCACAAAACAAAATTTCTGATCAGCTAAAAAAAAAAAAAAAAAAAAAAACAAGGCTTTAAAAAAATTACCTTTAATTTCTGCACTATCTACTGGGATTTGTTTTTCACGCATATGGAATATTTCAAAATTGTAATACATTCCCTGTAAAGATTTATAAATATAAGAAAATATAACGCTTTGATATTTAACATAAACTACACACAATCTATTCTTAAATTTAAAATAAGTGACAATACATAATTATGTTATAAGAAAAAAGAAACATCCATAACAAAACTTGTATTCTGATATAGATATCTGAAATCTATGTTTAATATTATTTCTATTCTTAAAACTACAATTCTTTTTATACTAAATATATAATTTCATATACAGTAGAACCCGATAATCCGGATCGGGTTTTTCGCTTTTTTTTTTCAAGTTTGAGAAGCGATTGGCTAATTTCTTTAACATTAACTTGTTGCATCGTCATATTCTGAATATAAAACAAAAACTTTTTTGCCAATCGCTTCTGAAAGTGGAAAAAAAAAATGAAAAAACTGATCCGGATTATCGGGGTTCTACTGTACTTTGATATAAAAAAAAAAGCACAGATGCTTAGCCATTGTTTTGTAATGGTTGGCCTGCGAATATTTGCATAAAATTAGGAGTTTTCTACTTTTCAAAATTGTTTTGTTTTTCAGAAAAAAAAAAAAAAAAAAAAACTTACTGACATACTTTCTCAAAATAGGAAATTAACCTATGTAGCTTTAACGCTGGTTGTAAACCAGGAATCAGGGTTGGTAAAAAACGGTTTTTTTTGGTTTAAACCGGGTTTTTTAAAAATATATTTTCCTATTACATATACATGTATATTTATTGATAAAAATAAACATTGTTGGACATATAAGTAATATAACTTAATTTAAAAATAATTTAAATTAAGTAATTACAAATAATTATGCAGAAAATTGAAATCATTTAAAATTTAAACATTTTTAGTAAAAGCTATGTCTTATGTTCCATGAATAAAATGCTCTATATAGTGAAAAATTGATACCTTGAAAATCTTAATAAAGGGTCATTCCATGTCAGATCACCCAGACCATGGCACCCACCATCACCAATTTTGATAAAATTCAGTGAATTTGTAGAATTTCTAATGCTGATTCCAAAAACATCAATTATATTGAAATTGATCAAACGGTTTGTGAGTTATGAGCTTTTAAATAGCTCCCAAGATGGCCGACTTGCCGCCATTTTGAATAGCACATGTGACAACAAAAAAGTCCATAACTTCTTTCAGGTTTAAGCTAGAGCTTTCAAATTTTTTTTGTTTTGTTCAGAATAAAGTAAACTTTCATTTAAACAGATTTTTGTGAACCTCATTTTATAAAAATGCTGTCAAAAATGACTTTTTGTCATTTTTTTAAGTAAAAAAAGGGGCAACTTCAATGGCTGATTTCCCCCAATGTACCCCCTTCAATTTTCATCCAATTGCATAAATAAGCAACTCAAAGTGTGTTTTGATGATTAATAAAAAAAACTTAATGGGCAGTTCACAGGTTTTTATTTAAAAAAATAAATTCAATTTTACTGACTTTCCTCAATAACAGAAAACGCAAGATAATGTGTTGACATTTCTTTTATTACCAGAAATATTTATGCATCCAAAAGTTTGATAAGGTTTTATGTTACTTAAATATGTATGTTTAATGTGGCTAAAATAGGGGAATCCCCTATAAAAAAGGAAATTAATAGGAATGCCAATAATGGATTTTTGCAAGACATAGAAGTACTTTCCTGACAAATTGAAATCTACAGCAGAGTTTCAATAAATTATAAGTAAAAAAGAAATGATAGAAAAAACTCTACAAATAGGTACATTATATAACAAAATCATACTTGTATATAATAAAAAATGTGATAAAATTAAAACTCTTAAATAAAAAATACAGTAAGTAAAAGTTACACTAGTCTACATATCAGATGATTAAGAACCAATGCACCCCTTTAAAGTATTTTTCTATGCTAATTTCACAACTGTTCGTAGTTTTCTTCTATCACGTATAGTTTGTTTGCGATCAACCAGAGGTGATTTCTAAGATTCATTGCCGAGAACAAGCATCATGTAATCGTCACAGATAATGTAAATGTATACTTGTTGTGGATGTTTGCGAACTTATCTAACGACTTTTAGAATACAATCTGATTGTATTCAGCATGAGATAGACAAATGGTTTAACAGTGACTTCATATGTACATTAATATTATTGGCACAAAAAGCTGTGTATACAAAAATGCCTTGCTTTCTATGTGAACGGGACAGTTCGGCAAAGCAAAATCATTGGATTTTCTGATTCGTTTTTAAATCCATTTTTGCTCACAAACACAATTTAAATTCAAATGGCAGGTTCTATATATATATATATATATAAGGCATACTATATTAAAAAAATGCTGTCAAAGTGGGCATTTTGAATTGAATTTAAGCGATAGTACTGGAAATGGAAAAAATGGCCATACTGAGAAAATAATTGTTGTAAATCAAGATCTAATTCATTGAACAAAAAATAAAAACACAGGTTGCAAGGCTGCCACAGGCAACTATTTTTTAATTCTAACTGGCACCAACCACTTTCTTAAAAATGAAATCCATAATAGATGCTTTGATAACATTTGCAAGTAAAATATACTTCAAATTTTATATTAGAAAAATACTGGTGCACACAGAATATAAAAATAGTTGCCAGTAGCAGCCCTGAGGTCGCTTATAAATCTCTGAAAAAAAAAAAAAAAAAAAAAAAAAAAAAAAAAAAAAAAATCACATCAACAAATATAATGTTTTTACTTTTAAAAATGAATCTGAAAATGTGTTAGAAAATTTTGAGTTGTTGAGGGTACAAAAATATTTTTTTATATGCACTGCCTTAATATGATTCTGACAAAACCAGTTCTTACAGAAAATTTAAATTTTAAAAACAGCCAGATAAAATTGTTAAACTGGGTTTATATCTAAATTTGATTTAGTTTTTGGTTTTTGTTACTAAAACAAGTACAGTAAACTATTTCAAATCCGAAACCCCAAAATCCACAACTCTAAAAAATCTGCATATAATTTACGGATGTAAATAATGAAACATTCAGTTCAGATATAGGGACAAAATTTGACTTTTATAATTTTATATCAATTCCATTTTATTTTAATTTGTAACTTTTGTTAATAGTACTGAATTCATGTTTTTTTTTTTCCCCCAAGAAGGAAAAGAAATATATTCTGAAAAAATTCAGATTTTTCTTATATATCATTGGTAATCACAATCTTCTTATCAAATATATTTATGTATTAATCAAGCTTTTTTGGTTATTAAATCTAAATCTGGCTAAACCTGAAAAAAATTGCTATTTCTTTATTTTATGATTTTGTTGAGAATTAGTAATGTATCTTTATGAGGTACATTAGTAACTACATTGAATAATTTAGGAAAGATATATTTCATGTTATAATGTATATTTAATCATATATTATTGATTATTAACTTGATCCTTACTTTTAATATTTTAATCACTTAAAAAAATTATCTACATTTTTATTATTTTAATTTATTATTTATTTTAATATTTATTATATTGTAAAGCATTCATTTTAGTTTTGATTGAATTATTAATTGCATTCAAATTCTTGTTTAAAAAAAAGTAAACAAAGTAATGACCGGAAATCGGCAAAATTCTAAAATCCACAAAACTTCTGGTTCCAAGCTGTGCGGATTTGAGGGAGTCTACTGTATTTAACTTCAAAATTTACATCTGCATGTTGGCAGGAATTTTTAAAAATTACCTTTACTTTAAATTATTATTGATGTAGATATATTTTTAATAGCATGTGTTTATTGTGTATGTGATATATTATTTTGCATTAATTTAAAGTACCGTAATATTTATTTAAGAGTTGCAATTTTATTGTATTTTGTATAACAAAAGTATGATTTTGTCATAAAATTCAACTATTTGTAGAACTTTTTCCATCATTTCCTTTTTATTCATAATTTACTGAGACTGCAATAGATTTCAATTTGTCCAATTGTAAGAATCCATTATTGGTATTCCTATTTATTCCTATGGGATTCCCATTTTTTAGGCACATTAAATACATATATTTATGTAACATTAAACCTTATCAAACTTTTAGATGTAAATATGTATGATATTTCTGGTAATAAAAGAAATATCAATATTATCTTGTGTTTTCTGTTATTGTGAAAAGTCAGTAAATTTGAATTTATTTTTTTAAATAAAAACCTGTGAACCGCCCATTAAGTTTTTTTTTATTAGTCATCAAAACACACTTTGAGTTGCTTATTTATGCAATTAGATGAAAATTGAAGGGGGTACATTGGGGGAAATCAGCCATTGAAGTTGCCCCTTTTTTTACTTAAAAAAATGACAAAAAGTCATTTTTTGACAGCACTTTTATAAAATGAGGTTCACAAAAATCTGTTTAAATGAAAGTTTACTTTATTCTGAACAAAACAAAAAAAATTTGAAAGCTCTAGCTTAAACCTGAAAGAAGTTATGGACTATTTTGTTATCACATGTGCTATTCAAAATGGCGGCAAATCAGCCATCTTGGGAGCTATTTAAAAGCTCATAACTCATAAACCGTTTGATCAATTTCAATATAATTGATGTTTTTGGAATCAGCATTAGAAATTCTACAAATCCACAGAATTTTATCAAAATTGGTGATGGTGGGTGTCATTTTTGGAAAAATCTGGGTGATTTGACATGGAATGACCCTAAACAATCTTTTGATTACTAGTACTATAAAAAATATATGGTGTAATTTCATAAATATAATAGTATATATTCCCATGGCTATTCAAAATAATTTCTTTGAGATATTTGTAATCTGAGGTATCTGATTTTTCTGTTGGAACACTACATGAACAATTATTATCTTTTATTGAAAGTAAAGCTTTTTTTATAAAGAATTTCTGGAATAATTTGAATTTAGCAGTAAAATCTTTACATGTTTCAAGAAGTATTGTGTATTGTCATTTGACACTCTCCTCAGAAACTGCCACATAAAGAAAAGGGGGGGGGGAGCAACAGCAAAATAAACAGAAATACTTATTTACCAGCTTTTTAGACTACTGAAAACATTGATCTTAAACTGGAAAGTAGATTTATAAAAGTTGTCATCCACTAAAACATTTAAACAGCCATCAGACTTAATATATACGATTTTTTCTAAGTAATGTTACAATGTGTATTACTTCTAAATGTCTAAACTAAAAATTAATAATATATATTTTTAAGCATTTTTATGTGACTTTTTTTCTATTACGTCTCACGTAAACCGTATCTTAATTTTCCTCCATTTTTTTTTTTTTTTTTTTTTTTTTTCAGATCTAAATAGTGGATTTGATTATGCAATAGACGATTTAAATATATCTTATTGCATATTTTAGTTAAAAGGAAACAGGTGCTTCGCTAACACCCAATTTTTCAAAGTCCTTTTATTCGACTTCAGATCTTGAGTTTCTTTTTTATTCTTAAGGCTGTTCTCAAATCCGAAAGGGCAACTTTATGACATAAGTTTTATTTTTTTTTTGTTCGGAAATGCATGAAACCAGCAGATGTTGTTCAGAAACTATGTAATAGAACCATGTTTTCCGTTTTTTATTTATTATTTATTTATTTATTTATTTATTTATATTTATTTTTTATTTTATTTTATTTTATTTTATTTTATTTTATTTTTTTTTTTTTTTTTTTTTTTTTGCAAATGCAATAGATTTTTCAGAAAATAGTGTCAAAGTTGGCATTTTGAACCGAATTTCCATACGAAAGAATAAAAACTTCTCAAGGAAGGTTAAAAACATCTTTATCACGTGATCAAAATTGCTTATAACTCTATAGCTAATTTATTTATCAAAAATGGAAAACACAGTTTGATTCCAAATCGCTTCCATAGGCCTTCCAATTTTATATGAAAAATAAATTTGTAAATGTGTCAAAGCATTTTGCCCTTGTTGAATAGAGCAGTTAACAGCCTTAAAAGATAATCTCCCCAATCAGGAAAATTTTCTTTTACAGCTTGACCGAAATCTTAAAGGTCATTTTATGTTATTAATTGTAAATAATCTGTGTTTTCTCAAAGGAAAATATTTTATTTAAAATATTGAATATTTTTAATCTATTTTATCTTTGCTAAATCCACGTTTTAAATTTTCTCTTTAAAGCTTCCGATACGTTAAATTCACATGTTTTAAATTTTCTCTTTAGAGCTTCCGATATGTTCATCAACACATGCAATTTGCATTCTACATGCACACAAATATAACTTAGACTCACTGCGTCTCACTGTGATTGCTGAGATAAGACTGTTAAAAGTAGAAATTATTTATATCCAATAATTTGAAACATTTAAATTACAAAAATGAGAAAATGTTATATTAGATATTTTCTAAAAAACCAGTTGGTTAACCAATTGTTTTAAACTGTGCCAACTCTGCTGGTAACAGAATAAAATAATAATGCAAAACCCCAATCCCAATGTAGGAATGCAAGAAAAACAAAGGCTTACTAAACCCAGTAGCCATGATACAGCAAAGAAAACTCACAACCAATCTTATTAGCATACAAAACAAAAAGTAACCAATAGAGAGAATTACTTATGATTATGTCATCATTGAGACATAGGTAATTCTTAGTAAATCTTAACTAATCAAGCAATCTAAGTAGTAAAAGTATATATTTAGCTCAAATCTGCCATTTTGGGTATTAAAGAAGAAGAAGAAAAGCTAACTAGCCCATGTTTTTTTCTTCCCAGCTAATTTTAGAAAAATTGTCTGCTATGTAGATTAACTTATAAGAAAAGTTTGATTGATTAAAAATGTTTGTCACTTTACAAATTTATTAATTCATCATTTTTCTAAAGCTTTGCTTATAGCTTCTGCATAAATTGGATTTTGAGTTTTTCAATAAAGTGTAAAATAAAGGAAAACATTAGGGAAAAAGAGAAAAAAAAAACAGATGAAAAAAACCAGCATTTTTTTTTTTTTTTTTTTTTTTTTTTAACCATTTGGTTTAAACCATGGTTTAAACCAGAGTGGTTTAAACCAAACAACCCTGCCAGGAATTAGTTTTTTGTTTAAATAAAGCATTTTGTATAAACTGTTTTTTCATGAAAAAACAACTATACAATGTTTAAAACCTTTTTTTTTTTTTTTTTTTTTTTTTTTTTTTTTTTTTGCTCCCAGACATTTTAAGGTCGAATTCATGACAATTCAGGCGGAAGAGATTAAAATTTAGAAAAAAGTAAATAACTTGTATATTTTCATTTTGACCAAAAAAATTCCTGGCCCAAAATACAGGGAGCCAAAGATGGCATCCTAGGCACTATTTCTCATTTGTGATTTTCAATAAAAATTTTAAAGTGCTTTATCTCTAAAACAGTGCAATTTTTTTTTTTTTTTTTTTTTTTTTTTTTTAATGAAAGAAAATATTTTTTTGTTTTAAAAAATATACTCTATTTTGAAATATGTATTTATTTATTTTTTTAATTTCATTTATTTATTTATTTATTTTTCTTTTTGCTATAGTCTTCTAAAAAAATTTTTTTTCAATCAAAAATACCAATCCCATTTTTTTTTTTTTTTTTTTTTTTTTTTTTTTTTTTTTCTGTTAGTTAATACCATTGAGTACTATCTTCACTGTAAAGGAGAACTTCCACTTTTGAGTTTAATAAATTTTAGAAACATTTCAAAGATTACAGGAATTGTATATTAACAGTTCTAGTAAAAGTTCCTGAATTTTTGGTTATTTGTATCATAAGTAGGTTACTACATATCAGAAACAAGTTAGAAATTTTACGTCAAATGTGGCAAATGAGATACATTGCAATATAACAGGGTAGCTACAGAAATGATGAAAAAAAGTTCCCTGATTTTTCCCTGATTCCCTGATTATGTATATCAGATTTCCCTGATTTTTATTATTAATAAACATATACAGTATTTTTTTAACATATGCTGCTTTCTTGTATAACACACTTATCCAGATTCTAAATATCTGTTTTGGGTGGAAAAAAAAAAACAAAAATTGCACATTATTTAATTAGCAGAGGTGCCAAGTATTATGATTTATCCGTAATTATTACGGATATGCAATAAAAGTTACGGCGTTACGTTCATTCAATAAAAAAATTGCAAATTTCATCAAAGGATAGCTTGAAATAACGCGAATTTCAACATAGGATCGCAGAAAAAATATGAAATTTTGTCAAAATATTGTATAAAAAACGCTCATTTCTTCAAAGTTTTGCAAAAAAAAAAAAAATTCATTAACAGATTGCTAAAACTGACAAATTTCGTCAAAAGATTGTGAATGAACTAACTTTTGAAAATTTCAGTTTATGGGACAAATTAGCTTTCATGCAGACAGATATCGCTTAGCAGCAAGCAGTATGGCTTTATGTATCTTTATCACATCAGGACTCGAAAATTCGAAAAACTTTAAGGTTCCCAGCCAGGAACCCACATGAAAAGTATAGGTTCCCAGATGAAAAGTGTAAGCTCCTAGAAAAATTTATGTGTGAGTATATTGACGAAATTTGCCGTTTTATCATTTGAAAAAAAAAAAAAAAAAAAAAAATTGCTGTTTTATCGTGATTTTTTGAGGAAATCTGCTGTTTTTTCGAGATTTTTTTGACGAAATCTTGTTGTTTTTTCATGATTTTTTGACAAAATCTGCCGTTTTATCACGATGTTTTAACAAAACCTACCGATTTATCGTGACGTTTTAATAAAATGTCGTTTTTCAATATTTTTTAATGACATTTGCCTTTTTTTCACTATTTTTTGACGAAATTTGCCGAATTTTTGCAATTTTTTAATGAAATTCGCGTTATTTCCCACAATTTTTTGACGAAATTCAGGCTTTTTTCGCGATCTTTTGACGAAATCTGTTATTTATCGATATTTTTTGACGAAATTTGCCATTTATTTGCAAATCTTTTGCAAAATTAATCTTTTTTTTTTTTTCAATTTTTTAACAAAATTTGCCGTTTTCCCATGATTTCTTGCCGAAATTTGGATTTTTTTCCCATAATATTTTGACGAAATTACACATCCCACACTATAAGAGCTATTTTTTTGCGTAATTTGTGTTAGAATGAGTCCGCGCTATCGCCGTCGTTCCCAGCGATTTGTTAGGTTCCCGGCCGGGAATTTAAGTGAAAAAATATATACGTTCCCTGCAATGATTTTTGGGCTCCCCAGGATCCCGGGAACACTATTTTTCGAGCCCCGCACATCTTATTTTGGTTTAAATCTAGCCTGTTTGGCAACAAATCAATGTTGTTAGTAAGGTAAAAACAGAAATATTTTCCTAGAGAAAAATTTCCCTGATTTTTGAGTATTTTTAGAAAGTTCCCTGATATTTCCCTGATTTTTCCAGATTGATAAATTTCCCTGATTTTTTCCTGATTCCATGATTTCCATGTAGCCACCCTGTATAACTAGTTTTATAAATATTTAGATCTTGCTGCAATAAGTGTTACACTCTTGGACAAACAGGCATAAATACAAAATTTATTATGTTTCTATATTTAAATTCAGTAATACGAAAGTAATAAGAATCCACCTTAAAAAGAATATAATCACTAGGACAACCTAGAATCATTACCTATCATGGGAGTCATTAAATTAATTACGTATAATAGAATTTAATAGAATGACAAAAACATCAACATTGACACCCGCTAACTGAAAAATACCAACAGAAGGAATCTAGTTTTTGACATCACTAATACTATAAGGAAATAGAGGTCTGCATGGGCCGGAATTTCCAGGCCTGGCAGAATTAAAGATATTTTAGCCTGATCCAGTGTAAAAATCAAGAATTCGGCCCAAACCCATTCAGAAATCAGTAAAAACAGACCCACGCTGATCTAGCCTGACACAATTTCTACTATTTCAAATACATTTGAATTTTTAACATACAACTTTTTTAACTGTACAAAATACTGCATAATGGGATTATTTTACAGAAAATACACAATAGCAACATTAATAATTACTTTAATTCTTAAACTTTCAAAATTCAAATAAGGATTCATTAAAAAATTAATATATTTTAGAATAAAAGCCAAAAAAAAAAATCATAACTTTTGAAGCTGAATAATAAGAAGTAGATTTATCAAAGATTTTTTCAAATCCAAAGAAACTACTTTCTGATCCATTTGTGAATTAAATCCTTTTCAAAAACACATAAAATTAGCAAGTGATCTTATGCAGAAACTGCATAAGCAAATGACATTATCGATTTTTTGACAAAAGCAATATAACTTTCAGAAAATACTGTCATTGTCAATGTCAAATAATGCATTTATCAAATATGAAAATGCTATTTGATTCCAAATCCCTTCAAGAGTCAGACTTGTCAATTTTATACCTTAACGGTTAAAAATTAGTCAAAAAATGTATCAAAGTTTTGTGTTGCTGAGTAGTGAATTTAAGCAGGGTTGCCACTCTAATCTTGAAAAAAAAAAATTCCCTGTATTTTCCCTGTACTGCAATGCATTTATTCCATGTTGAGTGCAAAAAAATATATGCGTGTAAGAAGGCTTATTAGAAATGTTATAATTTGCCATTACCAAATTCCCTATGTTTTCCAGATTTTTTAGGATTTTTTAAAAAATTCCCTGGATTTTCCCTGTTTTAGGAGGAGACTTAAAATTCCCTGTGTTTTCCTGGTTTTCCAGGTTCTCCAGGTGGCGTGGCAACCCTGTTAAGTAAAAACCTTCAGGTATATACAAAAATTACATTAACAGAAATTCATTATTGCTATTAATACTTTTACAAAACATGTTGTCTGCAATACACATCTTAAAAAAAATTAAGTCCAGTTCTGGCCCAGCTCGATTATGTATAAGGAATGTATGTATATGCATGTATAAGGAAAATATATGGTAAATATTTTAGTATATATATACATTTTTAATAAATATTTTACTATTGTTATTATTTAATATTTTTTTTTCTAAATTAATACTTTTTTTCCTAATTTGTAACAGTAAACAAAGTCCGACCAGTTGGGTGCATTGTGGGTCGAATTTCTTAGCTTTTAGCATGACCTATAACAGAAACTGGTTGGATGCTTTTGCTTTTTTATTAAACCATGCAACCCTGATGAGCAGTTTAATAAGAAAGCCTTCTAATGTCCATTTACCTTTCATAATTTTGTTAATCTGCCTTCTATTTCACTTCAAACTTCAAATGATTTTAATAAGATGATTGTAAAAATACTGGTTTCATCAATTTATTGTATGGTAATATCTGAATTACTTTGGTTATATTTATAAAAGTATTTATATATACATATACAAGCCTGATCTCTTGCGCGGCATGACTCTACTAAAAAAATATTGAGCCCAGGTCAGATACATTGCAACTGTCCAATGATAATCTCTAGACTAGAGAACTTGCATTTCTGTATTGATGTCAAACTACTATCGGCTCATGACGCGCATTTATACTTATTTCCATTAAAACCATATTCATTGAAAATAACTCATATTTTACTGTTATTGATCAAACTTTTATTTTGGGCAAAATAAATTATTTTTCGCAATTTTCTTTTTTTTTTAATTAAAATCAGCTCGGCCCATATGGCTTGTTAATTTTTTTTTGCTGGCCCAATCCAGTCATGCATTTTGTTTGCCAGCCTGGTCTATTGAAAAAATTGTTCTAATTCTGTCAGATTGGCCCACCCCTTTTGAAAATTAGACTATATTTCACCGGGCTCGTATTTCTGTCTTGGACATTCTTTCTGAACCTAGTTCTGGCGACTCAAACAACCAAAATTTGTGATTATACAATAGCAATTTTATTTTTATTCAATACATTACTTTTCATGCAGCTTGAATAAAGTTTCTTATAACTTTTAAATAGATATTTAAGTATATACATTATGCATATTACTACGTAGTACATAACTATTTTCACATAATTCTCACTGTACTTGAAGAGGAAGGATTTTCTGTTACTGTTGCAAAATTAGCATATGGCATTTGATATAAAATATAAAACTTCATAATAGACAGAATAAATATATATTTTTTTAAATACAAAATCGGAAAAATTTGGGAGATTTTCAAACACACATAGAATAAACATAAAAACAGAAATATGTATATTGCTCAGTCTGTTAATCCAAGTTATAGCATTGAAAGAAATATATTTAAAACTATCACAAATTACTATTTCCCAAAAAATTGTAAAATTTTAATTTTGTTTTAAATAAAACAGATGAAGAACAAATTTTTGTTATGTATCAGGAATAATTTAGCTTTTAGTAGCAAAGGAGCAGACTCAAATGAGAAGTTGCTGGATTAAAAAACAAACAGGATCCATACTCAATTTGAATAACAAAATTCTCTGATTTTTCCACATTTCTCAGGCCATATGTCCTACAATTCCTGACCAAATCAAGACATTTTTAGAAATTCGAATTCTAATTCTATATCTTAATGATTGAACTTATACAGCAAAAGAGAATACATTTATAGATTAATAGCAATAACATGTAAATTTACCTCTGAAAATGAAAATAACTTATACATTTGAAATTAAAAATCTATATCATTTTATATTTAAAATATGACAAATATGTTAATAAATTAAAAATGGTTAAATATTTAAAAAAAAAAAAAAAAAAAAAAAAAAAAAAAAAAAAAAAAAACGCTAAAATAGAATTCAGATGGATTCAAAGTAATTTTTTAGTCAAATAACTAAATTTATACATATTAAGCGTTCAAATATTTTTAGACAGCTATGTTCATCATATCATTTTATTTCTGTAATTTCAGAAGCAGTTTGTTCTGTAATTTTCTTATTTAAATATTCAACAAATTTGTATAGCTAAAAGATCTTTATGCTAAAAATGTGAATTTATCAAAAATTCTATTTGTAAATGAAAAAGCTGATTTTTTTTTTTTTTTTTTTTTTTTTTTTTTTTGACAGATTTTAGAACTCAAGAGGGGTTCTATCACATATACATGTACAAAAGAAATTTCCTGACTTCCAGATTTTAGAAAAAAAATGTCATTTTCCCTGACTTTTTGAGCACTTGTCATTTTCCCTGATATTTCCCTGTTTTCATATAGCGTAGGAGCCCGGAACAAAGAAATAGAAAAGAAAAAAATCACATACAATAAGACAACAAAAATTTTAGCATAATTTGATCCATGTATAAAAAATTAAGCTTACGCTATATTTCCACTCGTTCTTTTCTTTTTTAGCTTTAGTGTACCTGTCGACCTTTACACATAAGAAGCCGCCAGATTTTTGCCAATGCATCATACAATCTGCAACATTAAAAAGATTTTTTGCCCTGAGTTCTGTGCGACTGGGAATTTCAAGTAATGTTACTCTAGCTGGCACATCTTTTTCTTCAGCAACCCAATATGCTACTATATTCTGAGTCGGTGACCAAGAAAAATTTCTGAAAAAATAAAATCAATCTCTTCTATGAAAGAAAATAAATCTATATTATCATTCTTTTTAATTAAGCAGTAAGATAACAATAAAACAATAAGTAAAACAATTTTAACAAACCAACAAAAAACTGAAGTAACAAGAATTTTAAATTATCTATATTATCAAAATTTGACTGCTTATCTAAAATCTATAATACTGAGTTTCCTTCTTTTTTTAAAGATAACAGTAAATGGGAAATTACTTTGTTTTACTTCTACTAAGTAAAGAAATTATTTAAATAAGGCAACAGCCACAGTGACAAAAGTGTAATGTTTTAAACAGATGTTAAGTGCAATATAATCCTTTTTGGTGTTCTGGAGCAATTATCTTTGAGTGTGAATATTTGTTCAATGCTTTTTTCTTCCTAAAGTGAATGTCAATTATGTAACAGAGTATATTTAGTGTGAGGCAGTCTATGCACACATAAGCAATAAAACATTTTTTTTTTTTCCTTTTATGCTATTTCCATTTCTTATAGCTGCAAATTCTTTTTCCTTTTTTAAACCATCCTTGATAATTGAAAGAAGCAGTTGTTTGAAAAAAATCTACAGTATTAAAAAACTGTAAATGATTATTTAAAAAAAAAAAAAAAAAAAAAAAAAGTCTGATTGTAAACAACTTTGTTAAAAAAAATTACAATTCATTAACAAATTTTTATATGAAAAAAAAAAAAAAAAAAAAAAAAAAACTTCCTCTGATAGTATATATAGATACATGTAGATAACATATTAATATTTTTATACTAAAAAAAGATTAAATTTTTATTATCATTCCATGTTTCATCCCTGTCATAGCTTTAATAATACAATCAATTATGGAAAAAAATAATTTTTACCTTCTCAATGCTCACACATCGCGTCATTATAAATACATCAGCACTTTAGAGTAAAAGCTAACATTAGATTAACAAAAATCTGAAACATTTTCGCAACTTAAAAATGAAATTAACATACATACAATAAAAATACAAAAGTTATTTACATATTTTAATAATAAAAGTTGTGTATCAGATAAACTACATGTACATCATATAAAATATCAGAGGAAATTTTTGTTCAATATTTTCAATGTGTGTTGCTATTTCTTAATATACATTATTTAAATGTCAGATCATTCCAAAGTTGATTTGGGGTTTTATAGGCAAAAAAGTATGCATTAGGTCATGCTATGCCAAATATGAGTCGAAAAATTTCTGCACTAATAAAATAAAGATACTTGTCAATGTCTATATACCTGTAACAATGGCTAGGGAAGTCTATTGTATGTAGGAGTATGAGAATTTGAGTACAGATGAAGGCAAAATCTACCACATGTAGAGCTTTAAAAATTTGAATGAGGATAGATGAAGGGAGATAAAAATACACCTGAGTCTCATTTCATTTTTTGATAGTTTAATATAGGTGAGATAAACAACTTTTATCAACTCTGAAGGTTGGCTAACTCTAGCCAACTTATCTTCAGGCATTAAAATTCAACTTACGGTATAGTTCCCAGCCAAGAAAATATGATTAGCAAATTAAAATGAAAGTAAGATTTCAAATTAATCATTAATTTTAGGGGAGTGATTAGTCGACTTTGGTTTGGTGAACCTAAGCTTGAAATGTGAATATCTCATTTGCCAAAGAGATCATGCAACACAATAATTGCCCTGATGATGTCCGACTTTTGCTTGGCATTAGTTTTCAATAATTAAACAAAAAATGAGTACTGAAAGTGCACACTTATGCTCAATTTTAAGATACATAAACTTTACAAATAAATTTGAATTACTATTTTGATTTGATAATTTTTTTTGTTCACAAAATTAGATGCAATGATTAGAAATATTGATACAGTTATAAGACATTTATTTGTACAAACTTTTGCAAAAAAAAAAAAAAAAAAAAAAAAAAAAACTTTTTTTTTAAAATTATTATTATACATTTTTCTCTTTAATTTATACATTTAATAAAATAATTTCTGATCAGAGTAGCAGTAAGTAGAATAATGAGAAATTGCATACTAAGTAGCTTTTATCCAACATATGGAAAGATGTTTATGCGTGTATATACATATACATATATATATATATACACTGGTGTCCAAAAGTTAAGCATAATTTGTAATTAAGTAATTATTTTTAAGTAATGAAAGAAATAGGAATCGGAATGTGCTGAAACTCCAGGTGTGTAAACAAAATAGTACGCGTCACATATTTTCGCGAAGAGTTTTCCCCGAAATCGAACAGGGGACCGTCAACAAATTGAAAAAGAACGAAGATCTTTTGGATAACCCTGTCAAAACTAATGTAGCAGAAGCGTTCAAACTGCACATTATGATTAATTGGCTTATTGTAATGTACTGTGTTAATTTTTACAAGGATAGCATGTATACTCGTAGAGAAATTAAGGTTTTTATAAAAACAGTCCTAAATTTTTCCAAGTTTTTTTGCTTATAATTTGCATAGTTCTTATTATAAAATAATGTTCTTTTCAGAAAATATGACAAACATCATTGTACACAATACCCCGTCATCAGAATTTTAAAATAATAAAAATTGTATGAAAAATGAATATGTTTAGTAAATAATTTTTCATTGCGCATGCGTCAACGATATCAAAATGTCATTTGCATATTGTGTTAGCTAAATGTATAGAGCAACGTCTGTAAAAGTTTCAAAAACATAGCTTGAAAATTCTGAAAATGGGAGCCTATAGAATCAACTCAAAATCCGTTATTCCTAAAGGAAGCAAAAAAATCAGGGGTTTTACCTAAATATAGTTGTACGTGCAATATTGTGTAGGCACTAAACAATGGAATATGGATACAGCCCCTCATCTTTTTGCTTCATTTAGGGAATAAAGGATTTTGAGTTGATTCTATAGGCTCCCATTTTCAGAATTTTCAAGCTATGTTTTTGAAACTTTTACAGAAGTTGCTCTATACATTTAGCTAACACAATATGCAAATGACATTTTGATATCGTTGACGCATGCGCAATGAAAAATTATTTACTAAACATACTCATTTTTCATACAATTTTTATTATTTTTAAATTCTGATGACAGGGTACTGTGTACAATGATGTTTGTCATATTTTCAGAAAAGAACATTATTTTATAATAAGAACTCTGCAAATTATAAGCAAAAAACTTGGAAAAATTTAGGACTGTTTTTATAAAAACCTTAATTTCTCTACGAGTATACATGCTATCCTTGTAAAAATTAACACAGTACATTACAATAAGCCAATTAATCATAATGTGCAGTTTGAACGCTTTTGCTACATTAGTTTTGACAGGGTTATCCAAAAGATCTTCGTTCTTTTTCAATTTGTTGACGGTCCCCTGTTCGATTTCGGGGAAAACTCTTCGTGAAAATATGTGACGCGTACTATTTTGTTTACACACCTGGAGTTTCAGCACATTCCGATTCATATTTCTTTCATTACTTAAAAATAATTACTTAATTACCAATTATGCTTAACTTTTGGACACCAGTGTATATATATATATATAGCTTATTTATGTACATTGGACATCAAAGAAAGTTGCCTAAGAATCTATCATATTTTTCTTATTGATTGCATGTTTTGATTAATTTGATAACATTGCTGATACAATTAACTGCACTAATAGAATGAAGCTTTACTGCAATATGTTATTAGTATTTTACATTATTTACAGAGCAAAAACATAACAGGCTGTAACTTTTAACAAAATTTGGTGAAACAACAGATTAATGTACCAATAATATTAAATAAGCAGCATAATTTAAGTATAAAAATCCCCCTATCTTAATAAAAAGATAAAACACTTAAGTGAAATAAAAATGCTAATAGTTGATTTTAGTTTTTGCTATCTTATGTATTTAGTCAGCATTTAAACTTTCTCATTTTCTTAGACTTTCTAAAATTAATTTTTCAAACTTTTCCAAATTATATCACCATTTCAATGAGATTTTGTTTAAAATTTTCTTTTTAATATACAAACAAGATAATTATCAGAAAGCAAAATCGACTTATTACCTATATAAATAAATTTTGTATTTTGCTTGATCAGTATATTAAAAAAAAAAATGTTGGCAGAAATACTTTTATTTACTCTGAAAAATATCAAACATCAATTAGAGACGAAGCATTTTTTAAAGTATCATATTGTACATGTTTTATAAAACTTGTAAAAGCTATATCTTTATATAAAGGTTTATTTATTTATTTTCCAATGCAACATAAACAACAGCAATTTCAAATATTGCTTATACAGTTAAAAATTGAGAACACAATAATAAGATCAATAGTGTCATTTAAAAATAATGAAAGATTCTTACTTTATTCCTGGGATTTTAATACTTTTCTTTCCCAACAAGCCAAATGACTATTAAAAAGAAAAAGAAATTAATAATAATAACATTGCATCATTAGAGAATAACAAACACTTAAACTGGTATATCAAGGCATACAAAGACTAATTTATACTATACTTACTGGGGTTTCATAAATACTTAATAAATCTTTGCCTATTTTTGCGAAATACTTGTCGTCATGACTCCACCTATATAAATAAACAAAATTTTAGAGATTATTTTATTTTAAAATGTACATTTAAATTTGATTTTTCTTTTTCAAGCATAAATTTTATCAATTTAAGGATGACTAGAAAAATATTTCAAATTCAATGTGATACTCTCTAAAAAATGACTAAGTCTAAAGCAACAGAACTAACAAGTAATTAATACACCATTCCAAAAATGGTAACAGTGTATGTAACAGATTATGAGTTTCAATTAATTTCAATAAATATAGCAAAACATTTTACTTGAATATTGGCCATGTGGATACTGGATGAGCATCAGCATGGAAACTTCTCTTTTTAATCCCTGTTCGGATATCCCAAATCATGACACAATGAGGGTCATCCCTAGATTCTGGTATATTACTAAAAGTCACTAAATACCTATAAAAGTGTTTCAGTACAGTTAGTAAATATTAAAATGCAAAACTGCATCATAAAATGCTGAATTAGAATTTATGTTTAGTTCATTAAAAATTAAACTTTGATTATTTGTTTCTGTATAGATATTAGTAAATTACTTTAATAAACAACATTAAACAAAACAAATATTAATACTGGTAAATATAATTTATATAAATACATTTCTAATATGTTTAATGGAGCAAAAATAATAAGACCTTTATAGCAGTATTTTGTTTGACAGCATTAAATACATTAATAAAATTAAATAATTAACACTTAAACATTCTCTAGGTAATACCATAAACAGTGATGCCGTTGGACTTGAAAAATCCTGGGTCCCAGGGACCCAGAACTTCTGAAATTCTGGGTCCCTTTTTCAAAAAAGCGGGTCCCCACTAATAAGTCATATTTTTAGACGCAAAAATTGAACTTGTTCATTTGCAAAAAAAAAAAAAAGTTAAATGCAATAATTATTGTTTTAATTAATGTATAAATAATTAAAGCCAATATTATTTTTTTTAAACTATTAAAAGATATTTTCTTTACTTTTTTTTTAAATAAATGTGCAAGATACAAATTATAAAATAATGCTTATTTGAGTGTAAAAGATAACAAGTATCACTATTGTTCACATTTCTTTTAAAAAGGGGTAAAAATTATTTATTGAAAAAGATATTTTTTCTAAAAAAAGAATACTTTTCAAAATAATCAGAGCAATCAAAAACAGATTGTGAAGCAGGAAAATCTGTTTTTGGAGCAGCAAAAAAAAAAAAAAACCTATTTGGAAGCAGGGAAGTTAGTTTTTGGAACAGAAAAATTCAATCCTGTCATTAATTTTTTTTTCGTACCCCTTTGACGAAAATTGCATTTTAAAGCTATTTTTTCACGAAATTTGTCGTTTTTGTGCGATTTTTTGACGAAAGTTGCCGTTTTTTCGCGTTCTTTTAACGAAATGAGATGGTTTTTCACGATCTTTTGACGAAATGTGCTATTTTATGACGATTTTTTGATGAAAATTGCTATTTTCGCGAATTTTTTGACAAAATTTGTCGTTTTATATCACGACTTTTGTATGAAATTTGTCGTTCTTTTGCGATATTTTTGAGAAAATCTGCTTTTTGTTCAAGATTTTGTAACAAAATTAGCCATTTTTTTTCAGATTCTTTTGACGAAATTCGCCGGAAATTATTCGTTATTTCGCGATTTTTTAAACGAAATTTGTCTTTTTTGCGATTTTTTGTTGAAATGTGCGTTTTTTCGCGATCTTTTCACGAAATGTTCCACTTTTTTGCGATCTTTAGACGAAATGTCCCATTTTATCACGATTTTTTCATGAAAATTGCCGTTTTTCGCGAATCTTTTGACAAAATTTGCCGTTTTATCACGATTTTTGGACGAAATTTGTCGTTTTTTCACGATTTTTTGAGGAAATCTGTCTTTTTTCGGGACATTGTAACAAAATTAGGCATTTTTTTCACAATATTTGTGACGAAATTTGCAGGAAATTATTCGTTTTTTCGCGATTTTATAACGAAATTTGCTTTTTTTGCGAATTTTTGGCGAAAATTACGCGTTCCGCAGGACGCGTAAGCTCCATTTTTTTGCACCCCGCCGCCGATTTTTTGCGGATTTTACGCGCTATAGCGCGTCCGCGGCATCCCTGCCATAAATAAAAAAGAAATTAGACATCAATTTTCATAACAATGGAATTATCTAGCATCTCTATCTTTCTAGCAGAGACATTTCTTCATTTTTTGGAAAAAACAATTTTTAAAAATGAAACAAAAAAAACCAGGAAAACAAATCATTCAGGACCTAGCCTTTATTGCAGCCATAGAATACTCATATCTATGGTGTATTACTCATATTTCTGGTGCACCCTATATTGAGCTGAAGTAGAGGATTTTAAATTCTAATTTTAATTTCTTCTTTAAAAAAAAATAATAATATCTTTTTACTGTACCTATATGCATATATACAGAGTGAGATAACAGGCGAACATGAGAATGCCGTTCACAGAAAATTTACAAGCTTTGCAGACAATTTTGATGGTTTTAACAAATTTCTTTAAAATAATAATAATAATTATTATTACTATTATTATTAAGACCCCAGGTTGAGAGTCGGTGCAATGCACGTCACAGACTATTTTTCAACTGGAGGGGTTGCTAGAAATTATTTGCAATGTATTTTGGAATATAAATACACAATATGTTTTGGAAGAAACATTGTAGTACATTTGAGTTTAAAATTTAAAAATATTTTAAGTGCAACGTTTATGCCAGAACAGTATTTTGAAATTCAGACAAAAGTGATATTTTGATAGTTGTATTTTTTAATTAGCTTTATATATTTTTTTTATGCTGATGTAGATTATATTTAATAAATAATGTGCAATTTTGAAGCCTTGGAAAAATTTCTTCTTTCCAATAAAAAAAAATGTCAAACTTCAAGCCTGCAAATGCCATTTTTCGTGAAAAGTGAAATGCCTGTATGTTTAAAGTGCTATACCTCTGGCAAGGAGCAACATCTCAAAATTTTGTTGGCATAAACTGTTAGTATAACATTATCTGCTCATTAAAATTTGTTTCCATGGACCATTGTTATGTTGCTACAAAATACAATCAAAATGAAATTTTGTCCATTTACCGCACTTATTATCTAATTTAAGCAATAGTACCCCAAACTTTTCTTATAGAATATGAAATTGTACTATTAGGTCAAGCTAAATAATATAGAATTGTACCAGGATATTGTTGCTGTTAGCAGATATAATCTGTTAAACAATCAAAAGTTTCAAAATATGCAACATTTGAACTTTTCTCAAAAAAGCATCACATTTGAATAAAACAAAATATATCATGCAGCAGTTGAACATATGTACAAAAACATGGGGGAAAAAAGTGGGGTCTTATGATATTTTTCAGGAAAAAAAGCAAAAGCAAAAAAAAAAAAAAAAAAAAAAATATGTTAATGATCACATTTTTTTCCCTATCAGAAAATGAAGCATCCTATTTTTCTTTCAGAAGACTGCTATTTTGCCACTGTAGAAAAATATGATTGATGTATGGTAATTAGAAACAACACATGTAATTTCATTTTGTTCAGAACACCAACATGGACAGCATTTTCAGAAAATTTTTCTATTTATTGAAAAATGAAAAAACAGTTTATTAGATACACTTTCAATTCAATTTGATACATTTAAAATAAAAATGAATTTTCAAAATGTATTAGAAAATAGCTAACTTCAATTTGGGAACAGCCTTAACAACGTTCAATATTTTAAAGACTTAAAACAGTTAATTCAAGAAAACATAAATTACAATTAATTACTAAAGTCTGTAACACCAAACTGACTTACTTTTCACAAGGAGAAAAGCTAATGCATTGTACATTATTGTGGCTAAATTTCATAAACTGGTCAAACTTCTGACCAACCCACAAGGCTACACCACGAGGATGAAATGTTGCTAAGTATGTTCCAAGTGGAGACCATTCTACATATGTTTCAGTCCAGGACTATAAAAAGAAAATATTTCATAAAATATAAATGAATATATATATTTTTAGTTATAAAGCTTTTCGTTGTCAATTTTTTAACACAAAAATTACACGGAAACTGCATTTATATTTACATATGTTTAAATAAAAAACCTGACACCTTATGCAACTACCTGTATTACAGTTTGAGAGGTCAAGAAAATTATTAAGAAATGCTCACTTGCTAATATATTTCAGAAGAATTGGGAAAATCAAGGTAAAACAAAAACAGGAAGATTTCATTTAAATCAGAACAATTACAATTTTCTACAAATCAATTCCAAATATACCAATGGAAAAATAATTTTAAAAAACAACTGTGCCACTTTTGTTGCGGTTATCATCAGTAGCAGAAAATTCTCAAAGTATCTGAGACAAAACTTCAGGTGCAGAAAAAAAATCTGCAAGTGAATTATTTTACAATTGAAGTGTTAATTAATCAAACAGTCACTTATATATAACCTCTTTATGCATTTTATTCATTTTTATTAATAATAATTTCTGTATTAAATAATAAAGAGGTAAGCATAACAAAGCAAAATAAGGGTTTTGTGAGGCCCATCTCATGCCTTGAACTTTCTACTACCTACTACTGAAGTGGAATCAACTCTATGAGTCAATCATTAAATACATCAATATTGCTACAAATTAACTTTATGTGCTTGTAAATAAATACACTTCAAGGAGATTTTCAAAAACACACTTTTCTCTGCTCAACGAAGCAAATTTTAAATATATGTAGCTGACTTATACATACTCATTTTTAAATGTAAGAGCATAAAAACAAACTTTGTGAAATTTTATATTTAGAATAATTTGAAGATCTTTATTTTTATTCTTGTGCAGGGATGAGATTGACAAAAAACTAAAAAATCTGAAAACTGCACGAACGACATTTGAACAATAATACTTAAGAATTTCAAGCGGAATAAATATTATAATTCCAATTAAAATTTATATATTACATACAATTTAGCTTTAAGCAAATTTAAAAAAAAAAATGTTAGAAAGAATTTGGCAAAAATTATTTACATACTGCAGTGAAAAGTTTCTTTTTTCTTTTTCTTTTTTTTTAAACCAAGATACAGAGCATTAATAAAACCACTGACATGAATATTTTTTAATTGTAATTTTAAAAATAGTAGATACTTTTATTGAAACAGCAAATCAAAATAATTGCAGCCACATTAAGTATATGATAGAACAGAGTTCCTACTTATTAAAAAAAATAATAATAATAAATTTTTAAGGAATTAAATTGATCATAATTTATTGTTAAAGATGCAGCAAGCCATCCAGTAAGAATGAAAATTTAAGGAAAAATAATAAAAAATATAAAATTTTAAAGTGTTATTTAAAAGACAAATTAGTAACACTACGGAAAACACATTAAAAATTCAGAACATTAAAAGGAATTCAGAAAAAATGGACTATTATATCAAAGTACAAAAGCAAAAGTAAAAAACTAAGGGAAAAATATAAAATTTTCCCAAAAATTTATTTGGTGAAATTCCTTTAAAATTGAAGAAAAGTCTGAAGAATCTCATCCCTGCTTGTGCCAAAATTATGATTAGTATTCAATTTGTCAATGTTTTATTTATTTATTTAATTGTTTTTACAGTCCTTTGACAAATGCTGCAACACCCCCCCCCCCCCCAAAAAAAAATCCCTTTTTGTATTATTTACTAGAGTTTCTAATTCCTACACAATTCTGATAAAAAAATTTTACTGATCTCTCTCAGTTTGGCATATACATTGCTGTAAAACCCACTACAATGAACAACCTTAATCTAGATAAATGCAAGAAAGAAATATGTGCTGTATGAATTTCAGATTTTTTTTTTTTTTTTTTTTTTTTTTTTTTTTATTGCAGAAATTTTATCAGGGATGCCACTCAGAAAATAGCAAAAAAGAGGAAACTATGCGTAAATGAGTAACTATGAGTAAAATTTACGACATTTTTCACAACTTTATGAGTGAATTTTGAAAATTATATTGTTTATAATAAACTAAATAAAGAATTACAGCTTTTCTTTTGTTGTAAACTTTTAATTTAAAAGAGTAAGTTAAAATGATTTTTCTTTAGTTCACAGTATTTTACATCAATTAAGGTAACCCAGCAACAGGTTCAGTGAAGAATTTTATGTATCGCATCATTTTAAATCAATTCAAGTAACCCAGCAATAGATTCAATGAATATTCCACGAGTGAATAGCAAAATTTTGCAGGTTGTTTTTTTTTATTTGACGAAAATAACTGTTATATTTCATGATCGTTTGGTGAAAATCGCCGTTTTATTTAGCGATCGTTTGACGAAAATCGCCGTTTCACATCATGTTCGTTTGATGAAAATCATCGTTCCACATCGTGATCTTTTGACAAAAATCGTCGTTTCACATTGCGATCGTTTCAGAAAAATCACCGCTTTGTTTCGCGATCGTTTGACGAAAATCGCCGTTTCATATCGCGATCGTTTGACGAAAATCGTCGTTTTACATTGCGATTGTTTGACGAAAATCATCGTTTTACATTGCGATCGTTTGACGAAAACAGCCGTTTCACATCATGATCGCTTGACGAAAATCATCGTTTCACATCGCGATCCTTTGACAAAAATCGCCGTTTCGTTTCGCGATCGTTTGAGGAAAATCGCCGTTTTATATCGCGATCGTATGACGAAAATCGCCGTTTTATTTAGCGATAGTTTGACAAAAATCGCCGTTTCACATTGCGATCGTTTGATGAAAATTGCTGCTTTATATCGCGACTGTTTGATGAAAATTGCTGCTTTATATCGCGACTGTTTGATGAAAATTGCTGCTTTATATCGCGACTGTTTGATGAAAATAGCCGGGTTTTTTTCGATCTTTTAACGAAAATCGATGTTATATTTCGCGATCGCTTGACGAAAAAGGCTGTTGTATTTCGCGATCGTTTGATGGAAAGGCTGTTTTATTTCGCGATCGTTCGACGAAAATCGTTATTTTATCTCGTGATCGCTTAACGAAAATCGCGAATTCTTAAAAATTAAAAAAAGCGGAAATCCGCCAAAAGGTGGAAAAGTGGCATCCCTGTTTTATATAAAAGTTTTAAATAGGATGAAAAATTAATTCAGATTCTTTCATTTACGGACTTTGATGGATTAGTATATAAAAAACTAGAAGATAGCCCGTCAAAATGACGTGTTTGCATTTTTAAAAGGATGATAAAAGATTACAACAACTGTAGTCAATGATAGCCTTTTTAGGCTTAGAGAATTTTGAAAATTACAACGATTAAACATGGAGGGGGAGGAAAAAAAAGAAAATTTCAAGAGAAATCTGCATTTAAAACTATAACAAAACTATCTGGTGGATGGGAGGGATTGTAATGAACACATGGTAAATACAAAAATTTTAAAAGAATAAAGTAAGGCAAAAAATCAATTATAAAAGAATATATTGTGAAATTACAGCCAAAAAATATATAAAAATGCTGAGAAAATATATTAAAAATATCAAAATGTATAAATTTTTTTCCCATTTTGGCCATTTCCAGACGAATATGCAAGGGTATCCAAATTATTAATTGAACGGGTAAAATAATGGCGTTATGCAGCTAATGAATTTCACTCACAAAGTTAGAGTAACTATTTCACAAAAAAAAACATACAAATTAAACATGCACTAATAATGCAAAACCTGCACTAATAATGCTATTGTAAATCATTTATGAATTAACTATTTTACTCCATTAGCTAATACTTAAAAGAAAACACTTTATAAGATCGAAAATAAATGTCAACAGTAGCCAGTTCGTGATGTGACAATAGTCATTCACGGTGGAAAAAAAAAAAAAAAAAAAAGCAACCCGAATATAAAAATTCTAACAATATTGTATTTAAAAAGCACCTTCGCTTTCCTTAAATAAAAAATTTTAATTAAACACTGTTAAAAATTTGACCGTTTTGCTGCGTCGTCATTCCACAGTTTTTATAGAAAATAATACTTCACCGTATTATTGAGCATTCTCATAGGTCAAAATAGGGATATTCTATAAAAGCTCGGGAGTGACGATGCAGCAAAAGGGTCAAACTTTTAACAGTGAAAATTGTTTGAAATCGTGAAACGATTTCAAAGCGCAGTAAAATGTAATGACGTCATTTAAGAGCTCCAACTGTAAATCTGACCAATGAGAACGCTTCATTACGACTATGGAACGCTTTCATTGGTCAGAAAATTGATAGCCTTTTAAATCGGAGGTAACTTTTCAGAATGGAATTTGTCATTGGTCGCAATAAGTTTCTTTTCTCGTGGATGGGTTGAACCCGGAATTGTTATACACGGAGGGATTTTATATATATAATTTCCGGACATTTTGCTTAAATTTTCAAGTTTCCTCACTTTTTCCTGTTTTCCCTGACCTATTAAAACCCTGTTTATTTTTTCTGCCTGACTTTTGTATGACCTTTTAAAAAATATTTGTAAATTCCCTCATTTTTCCTATATATTTTTAAATTTGTCAGACTTTCCAAATTTTCCATGTCACTGGGAAGCATGAGAATGCAGCTTAATTTAAAGACATAATTCCTAATCAAATGGCGCTTTTTTATTTTCTCTGGGACTTATATAGAGATTAAAGATATTTGAGATTAAAGACTAAAACTGAGAAATCTTATTTGCAGCAGTGACCAGTAGTAACATCATGTGTTCAAGTTTGAAAGTTGAGCAATACTGAAAATATTTTGAATCCCCCCTCCCCTCTCCTACTGAATGCATGCCACATATACATGCACCAATGCATCACTTAGGCAAAACCCAACATATTAAATATTATATGCAAGAAAATTCAATTACAGTAAACTCTCGCTGCAACAATATCCGATACAACAATAACTCCCTGTACTATAATAATATTTTCTGGTCCCGGTGAACTTCCATATAAACTAATGTTTAACTCCCCTCAATATTACGATATTCTCTAGAACAATAAACCTCTGTAATACGATTTTTCTTTTAAATTTTCAATGTTATTTTCTCCCATTATAACGATATTTTGGTTTTTAAATACTAAGAAAAAAAATTTTCATTCATCATATTTGTCATTTTTTTGGTCTAATTTGTTAACAGAAAACTCACTGTTGATTTTCAACATATCTCCATAATGTAAGATTGGCTATTGTTCAGATTTAGATGGTTAGGACCAGGGATGTAGTGAAGGGTATACGGGAGTATACGCCATATAACTTCTGGATTTAAAAAAGGAACACCGTATACCCTCTGTTTCTCCATAAAACTATAGTATACTATAGTATAGAACACTTACACGTGTTGCTTGTCCCCAAAGGGTTAAGATAGCAGAGCAAAAACATCTATCCTTTCGAGATAAAATGAATATTATCAGCGATATTAATGAGGGAATTAAACAGGTTGATGCAATTAAAAAATATGGATTATCGAAATCTGCTATTACAATGTTCCCAAAGAAGAGGAAACATATCAAAGACATTATAAGTTCAAATATAATTAACACAGAGCGAATACGACTAAAAGTTGCGACAAATGAAAACATTGATGCTGCTGTTTTAAAATGGTACCAAGAGATGAAGGCAACAAATGTTCCAGTAAATGAACCCTTCTTATGTGCACAAGCACGTAAATTTACAGTAACGCTAAGGAACGCAAATTTTAAAAGTAGTAACGGTTAGTAATATGTTTCGGGATTGTAATGGAATAATTTTCCAGGAATTTCACGGAGAGAAAAAGACTGCCCTGATTAATGACGCAGTTGAATAGCAACAAAACAAAATGAAATTTTTTTTTATAAAAAGTATGTTCTAGAAGAAGTTTCTAACGCAGATGAAACTGGGCTGTTTTTCCAACTTCTACCTGATTGGACACAGGTGTTCAAAAGTGAAAGTGTTATGGAGGGAAGAAATCGAAACAGAAACCTACTGTTCTTCTGTGTACAAAAAGCACAGGAACACATATTATTCAAGGTGCTTTAAGAGCCTGAAAAGTCTTTTCGTGGAATATAAAGCCAATAAAAAGTCTTTGATAAATTCTATTTTTTTTTTCTGAATGGTTACAAAAATTACAGAAATAAATGAAGAAGAGAAAGAAAAAAATCATTTTGTTGGTGGATAATTGCTGCGCTCATGCTTCATTTCCAAAATTGCAAAATGTAGACATTATTTTTTTTTACCTGTCAACTGTACTTCAGTTTTGCAGATTCGAGATATGGATATAATTGTTTTAAGGGATATTACTGAAAATGGTTTGCAGAGTTGATACTGATACATTTTTAAAATACAGTAGAAGACCCTTTAAAGCTGAAAATATGAAGAAAGCATGTTACAATATTGCTGGAAGTTGATGGCAAGTAACAGAGAAAAACAATTGTAATTGTTGGGAATAGGTCAGTTTTTGTCATAAAGTTAAAAAATCTGATTGGGATGAAAATTTCATTGAATGAGATCTTTTATATGATTAAGAATGTGTTTCAACATCCAAAAATCTTTATCCTGACTTGAAAAAAGAAGTGGCAAAAAATCTGGAAATAGCGTGAAAATTCTATTAAACAGCAGATGACTACCTTATGGTTTTCATAGGAGATGCTGATGAAGACATTCGTTCTTTGAAACAACTGACCAGATAGAAAACTACAGGATGGTAATAGAAGATAATGATACAGGCCCATCAGAATCCGTATTGTCACCCCAGGAAGCTCTTCAATCTGTGAAGTCCTTACAGACATTTTTTTAAAGCCTTTAATAGACAAATGAAGATCATTTTCGTGTAGTTGATTCAATGCATACCTTTTTCGTTGACTTACTTGTTAAAAGATGAATAAACACACCAAAATATTGGATTTTTTTCCAATAAAAATAGTTTTCAGGTATGTGCATATTTCTTTGCTCATTTTCTGAATTTATTTTGCATTATTTAACTATTACTATTAACTCTCTGCTAACTGTTTTCTTCTAAATATAAATATTTAAGAAGTATATACCTTAAAGTAAAAAGAAATCCTTATTAAATGCCCTAAATATGTAAGCCCTCAATATAACAATAACCCCTCTACAACAATATATTTATTCAGTCCCTAAAATATTGTTGTAACGAGGTTTTTACTGTATGTTGAAACTGAATTTAAAAAAAAAAATGCAAATGCATGTAAAACATTTATATTTATGTAAACAGTATTTGAAAAATTTAATTCATACAGGCTATAACTAAAAATAATGAAGTTGACGTACTATATTACCAAGGGGTTATTCTTTGTATTAAAAAAAAAAAAAAAAAAAAAAAAAAAAAAATTTGAAACTCACAGCAAATTTTCTGAAAGGTTACTGAAGAGGGAAAGGGGTAAGATACCATTCGGACACTACCCCTCCTCAATCTTTCAACAAAATTCATATTTTTTGACAAAATTTGAATTTTTTTCATGATTCTTTGATGAAATTTGCAAGTTTTTCTCAATCTTTTGAAGAAATTGGAGTCTTTCTTGAGATCTTTCCAATAAGACATTTTAACAAAAATCTCATTTTTTTCGCTATCTTTTGACAAAATTAATGTTTTGTTCCCATGATCGTTCAACAAAATCTTTTTTTTTTTTTTTTTTTTCTTTGTGCTATCTTTTGAGAAAATTAGAGTTTTGTTCCCATGATCATTCAACAAAAATCTCATTTTTCAACAATTTTTTAACAAAAATAGTTTTTTTTTTTTTTCAATCTTATAACCAAAAATCGTGTCTTTTTCACAATACTTTTACGAAGATTGGATGCATTTTGAGATTCTTTCAGGGAGATTGCATTTTTTTGTAATTTTTCGATGGAAATAGTGGCTTTTTTGCAATCATTTGAAAAAAATAGTGGCTTCTTTTACAACCTTAAACAAAAATCATGATTTTTCCTGTGATCCTTCAACAAAAATCACATTTTCCCCCACCATCTTTTGACGGAAATAGTCTTTTTTCACAATCCTTTGATAGAATATTGACAAAAATCAAGTTTTTTTTCTCACAATCTTTTGACTGAGATCACCCCCCCCCCTCCCCCATTGATTTTTAAATAAAATGGTCATAAAATTAAATTAATACCAATTCTTAAGTTAATTTAACTCCCTTTCTTTTTTTTCTGTCTTTGGAGATTTTTTTCGGACGATTCCCTTAGTTGATAGATAAATTTATTTAATATTATGTACAGAATTTTACACAGATTTAAAAAAAACAGAGTCCTGCTAGTAAAAAATCACCTTTTTTTTTAGTTTTAAGGGTATGTTTTGCATTTTTATATTACTTGTTTCATTTTTAAAATCACTTCCAATACTTAAAAACTACAGTACTCTTTTCTAGACAATAAAAAATTTTTACTATGAAAGGTAATTTTTTTAATGTAAAAAAGAGCAAGGATAAATATTTTCAAGACATGAATGCTGATGCTATTTTGGTTGAGGGACAAGAATGGCACTATTTTGTAAACCAAAGGAGGTGCAAGATGCAATAATCTTAAAACTTTCTGATAATCTTCATAGATAAATTCTGATTATTTACATAAAAAAGACAAAATAATGCAATGCAAAATATATAACATAAATCTATTTAAATAAACTATATAGTAATACACATTTAGAAATGCATACATACACAGATTTATTTTTAATAAGCTCTTTCTTGTGTCTACAAGTTCAGCAATTGATTCTAATGGCAAATTAAAAAGATTATTACACCCTGCATGATGTCTTCACATAAATTCTGTCGATATGAATCTAGATAATTAAAAAAATAATCTGTTTGGTTTTTTTTTTTTTTTTTTTTTTCTTTTTCCAAATTTTCAAAGATAACCTCAATCTTCCTATCTCCTGAGTATGAATTGCCAGAAGCAAGATATACAAAGTTATAACAATGATTAAACATAAAATGATAAAAGTTTTGGGGTTAACCATTTGAATAGTGTATATAATTTATTGGTTTTTCATTTACATGATCTTTAATATTTTATGTGACAATTTTCGCATTTTAATTCAGAACTTAAACATACTGAATCTGTTGTCATCACATTAAATACTTCTTAAAAACCACTGTTATGGTAGATTTCTTTCAGCACTGTTTTTCTGTTTTATAAGAAGCATTCATCAATTTTTGTAATTTTACTTAATTGTTTGATTCTCTGTTTCTCTTTTTTTAAGAGTCTTAATTATTTTGCCATAAATTCAAAACGCACTTCACATATATAATTATTCCAGTCTGAGACTGATGTTCCATACATATTTAACAGATTTCTGCATAATCAGATTGAAACCAGTTCCCAAAGGCAGAACAGAAACCATAATGCTTTAATAAAGATACTTAAGCCCAGTTTGAAATATGAACAACTTTCTTTCTGCATCTGCTTTACATCATTTCAAACACATTCAAAAAAGAAAACAATTACATTTTTTTAGGGGGTGGGGAGATGGAAGGGAGTTGTAATGCTAGTGAAAAAAAATAGAAACATATCTATAATAAACTGAAAAATAATTAATCACCTCTCTTTCTTGTAACAAGGTGGGTTCTGGATTGGTGTTTACATATATAGCTGTCTTTGCTCCTCCATCATACATAACACTATACTGATCAGCAGCATCAGGCTCTTGTAGCCAGTACCTTAAATTTCCCTAAAATAAAAATAAGTAATTCTAAAATGTTGAAAAAATACAAAGCTTTAGAAAATTAGAAAATAAAAAAAGGAAACAAAACAGCTAATATATATATATGTAACGACTTCAGGTGTTGTAGTCGTGGCATAATAAGTTGGACTCGGGAGTCTCTTGTTGGTTCGAAACTCGTTTATTTGGCCGCTCTTCGTACAGAGGGATTCGTGAGTCCGGTCGGAGGTCGCCCGAGCCGTTTACGTTGATTATGGAGGTTTACATGGCCGTAGTTTCTGCAGGCATCTCAAAACTGCCAAGTCTCTCGTTTTTCGCGCGTGTTCTTGCTAATATGTTAGGGATTGTCATATTTTCCAGCAGAGGGCATAGTTGTGAATTAGGGAGGAACATTTAATTTAATTGGTTAAGAAATATCTGGGCAATCTGATGTAGTTTAGGCGCGGTTGTCCAGGGCTGAATGCTGATCCTACAAATTAAGAATTGCGCTTACCTAAGCATTTTTAATCTTAAAGAACATCCAAAAATGATCTCTGAAAGTAATAAATGTTAGGCTGGGAAAGAAAGTTACCAGGGGCAAAATAGTTTTAAGCTTAAGAATTAAAGTTAAAAATATTAATTTGGATTTTAAACTTTTGAATTTTAAATTTTAGTTTAAAAAGAGGTTAGTTTTTATCCTTTCATACATATATAACTAAACTATTTTTAAAATACTTTATAAACAACATGGGTGCAAGTTTGAAATTTTGCCAGGACTGAAAATATTTTGAATTTAATATTTTGAATATTTTGAATTCCCACCGCCCCGAGTGTATACATACACATGTATATGATTCACGTTTTTTTCCTAGACCGTTTGACGAAATTCGGTTTTTCCCACGATCTTTTGACAGAAATTGTGTCTGTTTAGCAATTTTTTGACAAAAATTGCATCCTTTGACTAAATATCGTGTTTTTTGCAATCCTTTAACAAAAATTCATGACTTTTTCGCGATAATCCTTTGACAAAAATTCACGTCTTTTCTATGATCTTTAGAAAAAACTTGCGGCTTTTTCTCGCTTCTTTGCCAAATTTGCATTTTCTCCATAATTCTGACAAAAAGAACATTTTTTCCGCTATCATTTCATGAAAATCGTGTCTTTTTCGCGATTCTTTGACAAAATTTGCATCTTTTCCACGATCTTTAGACAAAATTTGCGTCTCTTCCTCGCTCCTTATACAAAAATCGCGTTTTCTCTGCAATTCTAACAAAAATGTTTTTTCCACTACTATTTGACGGAAATCGCATCTTTTTCGTGATTCTATGAAAGAGACGGTGTCATTATCGCAATCCTTCGATATGAATCTCAATTATTTTGCTCTTCTTTGATGAAAAACTCTTTTTTTAGATGTTTTAACCGAAATAGCACTTTTTTTTGCAATATTTTGACAAAAAAAATGTATTATCAGTAATTCTTTGAAAAAAATCATTTCTTTTTTACGATCTTTTGATGAAAAACGATCTTTTGACAAAAATCGCATTTTCTCCTCAATTCTGACAGAAATAGTGTTTTTTCCACGATTATTTGAGCAAAATCGCGTCTTTTCTGCGATTCCTTGACAGAGACTGCATCATTTTCGAGATTCTTCAACGGAAATAACGTTTTTCTTGAGATTCGTCAGACAGGAATCGTGTTTATTCCGCAATTTTTTGACGAAAAAGGCATCCTTTTGCGATCTTTTGAATGAAATAGCTCTTTTTCTTTTTTTTGTCAAAAATAATGCCTTTTTCTGCGATCATTTAGCAAAAATCACGTTTTATTTATAGTCTTTTGGCGAAAAATTGTGTCTTTTCCCGCGATCTTTTGGTGAAAAACGCATCATTTTAGTGATCATTTTTCGTCGTTGGAGATTTTTCCGTCCTGTGGACGGAAAACTTGCACCCATGATAAACAAGTTAAAGTAGAATTACAGATTGAAACCTAAAGTTAAAATTAACTAAACAATTGATTAATAAAAAAAACTATTAATTGCAGTATTCAAAATATATTTCTACAATCATAGTGTGGCCATCATCGTAAAAACCTTGTTATTTGGCAGCTAAGATTTAAGAATTTTAAAGAGTGAATTTGAATTACCATAAAATACCGTTAATTCCCTCCTCTCCCCCCTAAATAGGACAAAAATTTATAAAATAACTAATGGAGGTGTTTACATGAGATTCTTCAGCGATCTTGCCACAAAATTTGAGTTTTTTTGGGAGGGGATATTTGACTAAATTTGTAGAGAGAGGGGGGGGGGGAGAGAGAGAGTTGTGATGATAGTCTGAATTGGCGGGAATTTTTGTGATGTTTGACGAAATTTGCCAGTTTTCTCACAATGTTAGAGAAAAATTGTGGGATTTTTATCGTCGTATTTGAAAAAATTTGCATGATTTTTCGACTTTTTAACAAAAGTCCTATTTTTCTGAGATTCTTTGTTGAGAAATGCATTTTTTTTCCGTCATTCTTTGGCGAAATAGTGCACTTTTCACGATTCTTTATTGAAATTTGTGTTGTTTTTACACTTCTTTTACATAATTCACATTTTTTCTGTGATTATTATTTATTTAATTAAAGTTGCATTTTTTTGAGTTTTTTTTTAAAGAAAATTAGTGTTTTTTCTGCATTTCTTTGATTTAGTTTTTGTTTTTACCACAATTCTTTGATGATATTCACATTTTTGTTGTGATATTTGGCAAAATTTGTGCTGTTTTTGCTATTCTTAGACTGTTTTTTTAAATCCAACATATTTGTGTGTTTTTTTTCCATCTTTTGACAAAATTTGCAATTTTTTAATATGCATTTTTTTCATTTTTCGATGAAATTCATGATTTTTCCATGATCCTTTGATGCAAATCAAATTCTTTAAAGTAATTTTTTGAAGTAATTTGCAGTTTTTATTGATCCTTTGATTGCATTTTTTTAAAGACCTGACATAATTTGAATTCTTTATTACAATCTTTTGACAAAATTTGTGTTCTTTCTACCAACAGCAAAACCTAAAGGGCAAAATTAGCACTAGCCACCGGCCACAGGGCCAGTACATGAGAAAAAGATGCCAGTGAAAATTTTTCTATCAGTGGCCACCTTGTGGCCACTTTTTTACAAGGAGAGAATACAATTTATTTATATTTCATCAGATTTTCTACTTTTTTTTAGGTTTCAATATATTTATATGAACATATTTACTTGGGCTGTTCAGTTTTAGATAGTTATTTATAGAAATTTTACTGCTTAATAATTTTAAATAAAAAAGTGGACACTAGTTTAAACAAAGTGGCCACTTGAAAAACTAGTCTTAGTGGGCAGTGGCCGACAATGAAATTTCCCAATTTTGCCCTAGAGCAAAACCCCATTAACTCCATCACAAATACCAAGGAAAAGAATTTGTGATGTAAATATTCACAGAAACATGATTTATTCATGGTTAATATTTTTTAAGAGGGGTTTTCTTTATGTTAAGAAGTTTGTTTTCCATTGCAATGTTTTATATTTTTTTTATGTTCAAATTTTTGGTCTGATAATCATTTTTTTCCCCTTCTGATTTTTGGAACTGAACATCTTAAATTTTTTAATAGAATCAGTTAGAGAGCAGAGAAAGAGTTTGGCAGAGAACAGTTATGGTAAATTTTAAGCGAAACTTAAATAGTTTACATGCAGTCATACTTAAAAACTCTACAGAAGATTTATTTATGAAAATAATAATAAATAAATACAAAATAGTTCAAATTTTGAAAAAAAAAAAAAAAAAAAAAAAAAAAAAAAAAATACATACATGAAATGGATGTTGATTTGTAGTACTATATTAATTGTAATTTTATACATATACATATATAATCATTGTAGAATACTACATATCAACATCCACTGCGAATATAATTTACAATTGTATAGCATGCCTGTAGCAAAAAATCTATTCTCAAATCTTGTAGAGCATTACAATTTCCCTACACACATGTAGGATACTCATGGGAACATATACAGAATGAGCAAAAGTAGATTAATTATGAATAAAATTGAATTTGCGATAAGGTAGCTCATTTTTAAGGGCAACACGCCAACACTGCACTATCACAAAAATTTACGATTAATTTCTGGGGTAGAAATCAGGAAAATGTTCTAATGCAACCTATATATACATATAAAATTTGAACAATTAAATAAAAACGGAACCTTGTCCTTGTGATGAAATATAACTATGTGAACAATGCATTTTGTATTAAAAATTTAATACAGCAGACAGTTTTATATTGCTTTGAAAAAAATAACACATAAGAGATATTTTTTTATACTTACATGATCAACATAAGGCTGAGGTGATGGAGGCTCCCAGTTATCTGGTATATTTTCAAACCTAAAATCACAGACAAAAATTACTAAGCTATAATTGTATGCTATCAATAAAATTTTTACATTGATTGATACACAACTTTTAAATGTTATTTCAAGTATCTTTTTCAAGCAATTCAAATAAAGACCATTGATTCAAATAAAGAAAGTAATAAATTTGTAAAATAAACAAAATCAAAGGCAATCTAAAACCTAAAACAAACATTAGGTAGAATACCAGTAACCTGCACTAACAGAAAATTTTGAGAGTTAACATAAGTTCTCACCATTGGCAATAGGTAATGAACGCTATTGGGGGCCAGATTGATAGAGATTTATGTTTTAACTGATTATTATTAATAAAACAAAATTGGGTATTTTTGTACCCTTAATAAGAATTTTTTTTTCATTAGTCATCGAAAAATAATGAAACATATAATTCAAATTATGACATACAATTAAACAGAAAATTCTAGAAATTCACTCTATAATTTTTAAGTTTGCCTTTTTTCAGATTTTAATATAACATTAAAATATTATAATTAAAATAAATTTTGAAATGATGTATGAAAAAAAAATTACTGAAAACTTTTTTTATTAAGAAACATATACAGGCTTTAATTTCAAATATAGATAAACATTTTTTTAAACAATCATTATGGAAGGAAATGTAGCAAAAAATAAATACAGTTCATACTTTTCAAAATCTGTAAACAAATTGACATCAAATATATGATGTTTATCCAGTTTATAACCATTTGTCGATTTGACAGCTTCAATAGCATTTTCAGGTGATGCAAATTCAAAAAATACATATCTGAAATTTCAAAAAAGAAATGATTCCTGTTAATATACAATAAGTTACTTTTATTTTGAATACAACAAAAATGGAACCAGTTTATAATGGAATAAGAGTAAACATTTGATATACTGGATAATAAAAAAAAAATACCCATGCAATCCTACCTGCCACGACAACTCTCTCACAAAATTTAACTGTTTGTTAATAAATCTCTAAAGTATCTTTATTTCTTTACATATTTAGAGAGTTAACTTAGGTATAATTTAAAAAAAAAAAAGACCTTTTTTTGTCAACAAACTTTGTGAACAAAATTTTCTAGACCTGTAGTGTAATTTGCATATAGTTAAATTTTATTCACTTGAGTAAATGAAAGAACAAAACAATAAATGTAACCATCACATAATTCATTCTAGGAGAACACATTGTTCAAATGAATCACAAATAAATATGAAATTCTGTCATTCAAGTATCAGCAATTTTATATCCAAATCATCCAAAATCCTCAACTTTGCATCTTTAATAATCAAATTCTATAATAATAATGTATTAAAATGTATTATGTATTTTTTACTAAAAACCCTATTAATATGTTTCCGCATGAAATAGTACCTTTTTATGGAGCTAGCATCCTGTTCCTTTCCTTTAAAACAATGAATACAAAATTATTTTAGTAATTAAAGCATAAAAATATGCATATTAGAGTTTAATTGTTTAATTAATCTAAATATCATTAGTGCTTAATATAGTTTTTACATAATTACTGCAAAATATTAATGCGTATAACTTTATTCTTTATTGTCTTCTTCTAACTTATGAAACTACCAAATTTCAGATTTTATAACTTCTACGCTTACTAATAATAAAATTTTATTAATTAAAGTTTATTGTTTTTCTCGAGTTCTTTTTTGAAGATCTTTTTGAAAAATTTGTTTTTTTGCAAATTTTTTTTTTTTTTTTTTTTTTTTTGTGATTATTTGATGAAATTTGCTTTTTCTTTTCAATCCTTTGACGAAATTTGTTGCTTACTAGCAATCATGATTGAAATAAATAGTGCATTAGCATACATTTTGACATGGACTTCGTATAACAGAAAAGTACCAAAAAGTTTGGAGTTTATTTACTATCTCTTCACAAAATTCTATTTAATTTTATAAAAGTATTCTCTTCATTAATTGTTTTTATTTTGCAAATATTTTAAAATGTCTCATTTGCAATTAAAACAAATTTACCACAAAACTTTCAAGAAGAGTTTTAAGAAAGTTTTTCAATAAATATTTAGTTTGAATTTGAGTAGAACTGAATTTCAGCTTTTATCATAAAATGTTATTTTCCAAAAAATATAATACATTTCACAAAAATAACTTTTACTTTTCAGGAAATACGTCTCAAATTCCAAGGAAAAAAAACTGCATCAACACCTAGCATTTATTTACTAGTTTTAAATACAAGATTTTTCAAAAAAAATCATGCTTTAAATTCATCCAGAAAACAGACAATGATATATGAAAATATGTATCTTACCCTTTTGTAACTCCATTTTCATCTAATGGGTAATCAACAGTAACAATTTTTCCAAAGTTGGAGTATAATTTATGTAATACATTCCTTAACTTTTCAAGTCTTTCAGGTCCAACTTTGGGCACTCCATCCACAATGATGACAGATTCAACCCCATCCGTTTCTTTAGGTTTGTTTTTAAGTATATCGCCTAAAAGTTCTAGATTTAAAAATATATATTTATTATTACAGATATTATATTAATGAACAGTAGAATATTTATATTACAAATAAGTCACATAAGTCTAAAACTTTTTTTTTTTTTTTTTTTTTTTTTTTTTTTGTAAAGAAAATTAGAATTTTCTGTAAAAATAATCACTGTTAATCAAGTCCAAAATATGACTAAAATCATAATTATCAGAAGTAAATATATACCAGGTGTCCTGAAAAGGACTGAACGATTTTAAAAATCAATAACTTGCAAACTTTTACAGATATTTGAAAAATTCTTACACGAGAATCATCTCAAAGGTCAAAAGTTTTTTTCCTGCGATTCTGGATTTTAGTTCGAATTGCAAACAATAGATGGCGCTGAGAGCGCTAGGTACGGTGTTGAGATGGATATTGACGTTACAGGTCTGCACGGGCCGAAATTTCCAGGCCCGAGCCCGAACGAAAGAAATATTGGCCCGACCCGAAAGTTAAAATTTCGGCCCGAGCCCGGCCCGGCCCGAACGAAAAAAATATTGGCCCGACCCGGCCCGGAAGTTAAAATTTTGGCCCGAGCTCGGCCCGGTCTGGAAAAAAGTTTAAAATTCGGCCCGAACCCGGCCCGGCTCAAGTGAATTTCTACAGAACATTGATCTTTAATCTTATGGAAGAGTTCTGACCAAAAAAAATTATATTAGTCTTTTTTTTTTCATGTTTATAATCTCCATTTATGCAGAAGTGCCGTAGGTTGCGATATTTACGCTTTTAAATGAATCTTTGTTTGTTGTATGTAAATGTTTCAGTTATCACTAGTATTATTAATCCATATTCCCTGTAATGGAGACAAAAAGTCGAAAAAGCGGTATATGGTAAAATTTCCAAAGACAAAATCGCTTTGGAACGAAAAAAAAAAAAAAATACATTCCCTTCTTAACAGATGTAAATGTTTAATATATTTTTTTCTCTCGTATTGTTGTATTCATTTTGCATGGATTAACATTTTAAAAGAAACTTTCAGTTTAAAAAAAAAATTCCGTCATAATCATGTTTTTTTTTTTTGTGTGTGTGTGTGTGTGTGTGTAATTCTATTTTAAAACGCCTAGTAATCTACGATTCTTTAAAAGGAAAACATTTTAATGTTTAATTGTAGAATAATGACGGCTTAAAAGTATATGCCTTTTTTGAAACATTTTTGGACAAAGCCAAATATTACTGATTTATAAAAAGTCGAGAAAAGGATTTTCATATAGGAAGATTCAATAGGAACTCTTTATTTTGGTCCATGAAAACTAGGAAGAATGGAATCAGTCTCGGCTTCATACGGAAAAAAAAGTTAGGTCCGGCCCGATACTCCAGCAAAAAAATTAAGGCCCGAGCCCAGCCCGGCCCGAAAATATTAGTGACTAGGCCCGGCCCGGCCCGGCCCGGCCCGACCCGAAAGGATTAGTGACTAGGCCCGGCCCGAGTCTTCAGAAGTAAGGCCTGAGCCCGGCCCGGCCCGAATGCCATTATTGGAAATCCGCCCGAGCCTGGCCCGTGCAGACCTCTAGAACATCGTGCTCATCTTCATTTGCAACAGATTATCTTAATAATTACCACCGTAACTAATCAAATCCGTGATTTGTTCTCAATCTGTTATTGAGCGCACAGTTACATTACCTGTTCTCAAGCCGCCTGCCAGCCAACAGTTACATTACCTGTAGCACAGTAGCGAGTAGTGAGCCGATATCTCGTTCGCGATAAGAACCCACTCCATGTCCCTCTTCCTGAGCTCGCACGCACAGCGTGCATAGTCCCCGAACACAGTCACTGTTTAAAGTAAATTCGCGTTTGAAATGAAATAGACGCCCTCTCGCGGACAAAGTCTGAAACGAAATAGAACTGATATCTTCCGCTGAAATCAGTGTTTAAAAGGCCGATAAATAAATAAACAGTTCTATAATAAATAAATAAACAGTTCTATAATAAATAAATAAATAAATAAACAGTCCTATAACGCATGCAACGTTGGGTTCTTTGTATAAAAATTATCTAAAATCAAATTTTTTTTTTTTTTTTTTTTTTTTTTTTTTTTTGTATATGCCTTTTTTGAAACATTTTTGGACAAAGCCAAATATTACTGATTTATAAAAAGTCGAGAAAAGGATTTTCATATAGGAAGATTCAATAGGAACTGATTATTTTGGTCCATGAAAACTAGGAAGAATGGAAGTCTCGGCTTCGTACGGTAAAAAAAAGTTAGGCCCGGCCCGTCCAGCAAAAAAATGAAGGCCCGAGCCCGGCCCGGCCCGAAAGATTAGTGACTAGGCCCGGCCCGAATGCCATTATTGGAAATCGGCCCGGCCCGTGCAGACTTCTAATTGACATCACTTGGTACTGAAGCAAAATAAGGAGTTTAAGGCTGTGGAGTGGGTCTCATTTGACAATGCAATCTTGCTCTTAGGGCCCGAATTTGAACTTTTGTTTATTTGTTTTTATTGAACAACATACATTTGACCTGTGCACTCGACATGAAGCCCGATTTTGGACTCAGTCGGTATAATTTCAATGAAATGTGTTGTTGTCATGGAAATTATAAATCCTTTTATATAATAGCAGCGATTGGAAACTGGAAATGAATTTAACGAGCAGCATACGAGTTTTGCAGACGATTTTACATTTAAGAAAGCCGTATTTTCTCGGATTAAATTACTTTTTATCGTCTAATTTAAAGAATACTTTGTGCATCATATTTTAAAATAAAGTGAAACGATTTAGTAGTTTTTTTGTTGTTGTTGTTAAAAATTAATCAATTTTGCTATTTTAAAAAATTTGTTATATTCTAATGTTTTAAAGAAGTTCTTTAGTAGAGTTTTATGTATGTTGTAAAAAAATTGGGGAAATGGTTTATTCTTTAGAACAAAGAATATTCATAGTATAAACATTGAAAATTTGGTGCAATAGCTGTTGCACTCTTTTGTAAAAATACCCAAATACAAAATTTATTACGATTATGTATATTAAATTCATGGTAATAGGGAAATAATACTACCTACACCTTAAATGAGGCATAATCATAATGACAACCTAGAATCATCACCTATCATTGGATATCATTGAATTAGTCACGCAGAATAGGTTTAATAGAATGAAGAAAACATTTATTAATGTCCTTTTAAGCTTTGATTCGCTTTTCATAAACCTTTAAATGAGTAACAAAAATTCTGCAACGAGTATATATATTATAATTCAAAGCATTCTGTTGGGTAGTTTTTGCACTATTATGTGCGGGCAGATAAAAGAACATTCCAGATGGCAAATATAGGTGCTACATATATAATTATCCTCAAAGAACATAATGTAATGGAATAGTTTTGAGTGTTTGTGTAAATAAATCATGAATTATGCATAGTTTGTTTACAATATCCAACACGACATAATAAATCTTATTAACATATATCACTTACAGACCAATTCAATTATTTCAACGCAAGTTAGAGTTTGGAAAGACAGACAGGCAGACGGCTAACTAAAAAGAAATCATAAACATTTTTAACTATGTTGGAAAGCGTTAAAAACACGTGTTAAGTTGAAATTTGACATTTAGGCATTTATTTTAATAGACGGAAGCATATTTGAACTCTTTTGTATAGTCCTGTACTTTTCCTACTATCTTTAAATACACGCCATTTATCTAGCTAAAATCTATTTAAAACCGAAACATGCTTTAAACTAATGAAATCACACTTCCAGAGATTACCATCCAGAGCCGGCTATTAATCCAATTTTTGAGTACCTCTATATATCATTTCATTTCTATTCTTTAAACATATCGTAATATACTTAAATAACTCATTTACAACAAACCAACTTTAATATATTTACTTACATACTTAGTAAGGAGTGCGAATTCTTTTGTGTAGCCCTGTATATGATTTGCACCAATACTATACACAGCGTAACATGCAAAAATACAGTGAAACTTTAAAAAAATCATATCAAAACTTAAAACTTAAGCAATTATCGTTAGCGTACAGCATTTTTGATGCAGCATGGTTTTCGAAATCTTTTGTGTGTCCCTGTAAATATTTCATATTTTCTATTACACAGTAAGAAATTCGTAGTAAACCTAAGTAATTTATAACAATTTTATTATATGTGTAACAAAATTAAAATAAGCCGCAAAGTATGTTCCCTTCTATACCGTTATGTTACATAATTATTTTGTGTGGCCCTGTAAATGAATAATAACTATTCTTTGTGCAGCATATTCTACACCATTTGTATTTCAATTTAATTCATAAATGCATGTTAATTTCATTATGTTCGGATGAGTTTAATATCATCAAAAAGCACTTGAAACTTTTCCCCCGTGGGTCATAATGTAACGGAAACTTTTGACTGTCCCTGTATTGGAAATACGCATCCGATATTCATAAAATTTGAAATAACTGGATAAAATTCTTCAATAAATATGTATTTAAAATTTCAAACGATTCGACAGAGTAATTTTTGCACTGTTATATGCGGACAGACAGACGGACGCACGCACCAGAGACGAGTATAGGTGATATGCATTTATATAATTACTAATGTATCTAAAAAACAGCTAAATTTAAAAGCGTATGCTGAAATTGAAAACGCATTTCCAGCAGTTATTACTTAAAGACAGTACAGTAACCGGTTTCTTTTTGTGTGCCTCTGTAAATGAACGTTAAATGCTATAAATACCAAATACTCTATTCTATCATAATCATCTTATACTGAAATTCAGTGATTTATATCAGTTTCAATACATTTGAAATAGTGTATTTCATTAATATACACTGCAAGTGATTTTCCCCCATAGACTATGATGTGATGCAATCTTTTGGGTGTACCTGTAAATTAACTGTTAATCCCACATACTTAAAATACAATACAGGACATGACTAGGTGACATAAAAAAGGTTTAAAAGATACCCAGATAAATAAATATATAAATAAGATATCCTGTTCTCAAAAATACTTACATTCTTGGAAAGTAAAAATAAACAAATAAATAAATAAAAGTCGGTAATTCAAACGTTGTTTCACGCATTTCGATTTCAAAGGAGTCGTACCCATGAAAATAATATTTTTCTCTATTATTGCGCTGACGCCAGCAAAATCAAAATTATATGGATTGCATTCAAAATCGGACGGTAAAAGCAAAAGTTCATTTTTGAATAAGATCCACTCCATAGCTTTAACCTCCTTATTTTGCTTCAATGCCAAGTGACGTCAATATCCGTCTCAATAAAGCACCTAGCGCTCTCAGCGCCATCTATTGTTTGTAATTCGAACTAAAATCCAGAATCGCAGGAAAAAAACTTTTGACCTTTTAGATGACTCTCGTGCAAGAATTTATTAAATATCTGTAAAAGTTTGCAAGTTATTGATTTTTAAAATCGTTCAGTCCTTTTCAGGACACCCGGTATGTATATGCAATATCATTTTAACATGAAATGTCACTTAAAATTTTGAATAAAATAATTGTTGTTTTGTTTTTGAGACCAATATTTTTCAAAACCACTGTATTCTGTAAATAAAATTAAAATAATAAATAAAAAGATTTTAAAAATTTAAGTATGAAACTAATTGATTAGGTGAGAACAAAAAAAAAAGGGGGGGGGGGGGGAGAACAAAATATAATTGTTTTATTATTGTATAAGGGTGGATTTTCTTACATAAATTAAATTCATTTTGGTACTTATGTATTAACGCCACCGCAGCTACAGATTTGGCGGCTTTTAAGTACTGCCAATCTATATCTAAAATTTTTGGGACAAATCATAAAATAAAACACTTTATTCAAAATCAAAACATTTTCAGAGTTTAAAACACTTTATTTAAAAACAAAGTAGCCGATCGGATTTTGGTGGAAAATGGGCTGATACAAAGTTTAACATAGATTCAAAACTCTCTTTATTTACTTTCACCTGATGCTGTCCCGTATGAATTATGATAAATAAGATTCCAAATGATGTCTCGCTGTAAAACCTATTTTTGCCAGGACGGTTTTTACCAGGTTTTTTCCGCGGCTTTTTCCACCTTCGGCAAAAACTCGCCAACCCTGCTTAAAGCCATATTTACACTGTAATACTTTGGAAAGTTAAAATATCTAAATTAAAAAAGTGTTTCTGACAATGTGCCTATTGCCTACAGTTTTTCAAAAACTAAAAATGCACTCACCTTGTGAGAAAATCCACTCGCCCCCCCCCCCCCCAATGGTGAGCAAAATGATGTATTTCCCCACCCCTGGTTAATAAGATCTTAATACTGATGTTAAGATGTATTTCTTAAAAACAATACACCACTCGTAAAGTTTCTCTCCCCCCACACGGGGAAAAAAAAGTCTTAATTCTCCCAATGAAAAATTTTAAAAGAAATAATTGTAACTTAATTTTTTTATATATCACAAACACAAAAGCAAACTTTTTCTCATAAAAAAACTGATTTAATTTATTTTATGTTATACAGTTGAAACTCAAAACAAAATATACCACATATCCTGGGAATCTTAATTTATTGAAGTAGCTATGTAAAATTATTTGGTTTATGCTATTATTTAGTTATAATAAAAAGTACTTACTGATTTAGTATTAGTATTCATATAGTATTTTAATGATCATTTCATTTGTAAAATTAATATTAGTAATCAATTTTTGTAAAAGCAAAGTGTAATTTTGATTGTCATTGATTTATATATTTTTATGATTACTTTAAATTGTATTTAGTAGTGAGTGAGATTTTTTCAAACATTCTGAACCTTTTTCATTAACTCAAAAAATCCATTTATAGCTGGCTTAATATATCATAAATGCAAGAAACTAGTCATATCAGACACGAATCTACCTTTTAAATTAACTTGATTTTTTAATATACACATTTTGTTAATTCATTCTTAATGCAAAACTATACCGAGGTTTCACTGATACATGAAGAATTAGCTATTATGTGTATGAAAATTAGAAATTTAAAGTGTTTAAAGAAAAAAAATTTTGATAAAACCTGAAAGCCCGGGTTTTTTCAAACCCTGATTTTAACTGGGTGTTACTGTATTTATAATTAACATACTGTTAAACATAGTAATTCCAAGTTGTTAACTACTTAACTGATCAATTATTTTGAAAAAATCACGTCTTTTGCAGAATTTTTAATTGTTAATCACCGTTTTTTCAAAACAAATTTTTGCATAATTGAATGAGAAATATGCTTGGAACAAATACAAAAAAAAAAAAAATTTAAAAAAAAATACTGGTGAGAATAATAAATTATGATTGGAGTATGGATGCCCATACAACATACGAGCAAATCATGATTGGCAAAAACACTGCCCATATGTCATACAGGCAAAACAGGGAAGCATTTAAGATATAAAGAGAGGAGTTTAAGTATGGTAAATATTTTATCAATTTTCATATAAATACATATGAAAAATGCACTTGAAAATTTAAATCTATTATCTGAAAACAAAAAAGGATATTTTAGATGTTAATAATAAACTTATTTATACAAACATATAATAGTCCTTATGCAATTATGTAACACAAGATTAAAAAAAAGCATTAAAATTTTAAGATTTCCAAAATGTCTCAATATATTTCCGAGGTAACGTGAAGTATTACACACACAACATTAAATAATGAATCTCATTTGAAAAGAAATTGATACATAAAAATTAAACATCAAGCATTTAGAAATAACACATTCCATACCGAAATCAAACATAAATAATTGATTTTTATCCACGAAAAAGCTTGCTAGCAAATGAGGCATTAAAATGAGGACATCATATGGGGAAAAAAAACCGGCCAGAAGTTGCAGTAAAAATATATGGTAATTATAAATATATTAAACCAAGTAGTCATTAATAGGGTTTGTGTAGTCATTAACATAGATAAGAATTAAATCCCTAGACTAAAAGAAAATGCAAAACATTTGTTTACTAATGGAGCGTAACAGCATCTGTTTACGAATATGTAAGATCACTGAAACTGACATAGAGAAGAAGAAAACCAACATTCAAAACTATTAGAGATCCATATTGAATGAAATAAGACGATCCAAAAATAAACAATCGCATGGCGCAGCTTTGGGCTTTGTTATGAATAATTATTTACAATAACATCTTGATTAAGTGAAAGGACTAACCCTCGTCCGAGATGTTGTCAACATAATCTTCCGGATCGCTAAAATCGGGCATATCTTCTGGAGTTCCATTTTGGTCCATATTAGAAGAATTTTGATTTTCATTAGATTCACCCGAACTTACATTACTATCCTCAGCCATTATAATTAATTATTAATATCCATCATCGAAAGAGTAACTTGAAAAGCGTAAAAACACGTTGATCGCGGCCACAAAAAGATTAGTAAACCGTTGCTGCTGCTTATCAAGTTATTTTACATTGTTTACAATCACTTTTCAAAAACTCATTAGTCTAAATTATCTTTAAACTTAATCTTTTGGCAGGTGAAATTTGTATCAAATTATATTTTCTGAAATTATATATTATTATCGGAGACCGATCTACGATTGGACTGGCATCCAAATGTAATCTTCGCTGTTTAGTGAAATGAGATTGACCAATCAAAAGCTTTTATTTTTGCGAACTTTTGGCTGATTAGAAACTAAAACAGCTTATAGACCCCTTGCACGTGACGTCACAACTTCGGCAGAATCTGGGACACGCCTCTTGTGGCGCCCAAATTTAACCCGTATCTGGTGCACATCCATTTGTTAGCATGGTGGTAGGTAGAGGTTTAGATTGTTGAAATCGAGATAAAATTTTTATTTATATTTGATATTTGATTATATTTTTAAAATTTCCAGCTGTCAAAGGGAATATCGTTCCTCAGATTCAAAAAGAATCATAGCAAGAAAGGATAAGTAAAAGGAAACAGATGTTAAATATATTCCCAATCTAATTGTCAGCATGGTGATATGTGCTGTTTTAAATTGTTCAAAACGAACAGATAGGGACAGACAATTTTCTTTTTTTAGATTTCCTGCTGTTAAAGCAAATTGCTCTACACACGCTAAAGAATTGCAGCAAGAAAGAAGAAACACGTGGATACAGAGAATAAATCGAACTAATTTCACAGATTCTCAAGCTAATTATGCACGTGTATGCAGCAACCATTTTATTTCAGGTAAATAATAATTTACTGATATTAAATACATAGTATATTTTGTATAATTTATCTGCTTTTGATTCACTTTCTCGTATTTGAAAAGGGAAATTTTTTTAATCGTTGTTTTAATAATTTGATTTTTGAATTATAAATGCTATTTATTATATGCATACGTATGTATGCATATTCTGTTGTAGAATTCTATTAGTTTTTCTTAAAATAAACTGTAAAATATACGGGGATTGATTTGGGAAAAAAACTAGATATCATTAAATATTATTGTGATATCATGATTATATATCCAGTAATTAAAAAACTTTTAATGTTGACAATTTTATACTTTTATCATTTATTTCCAACATATTTTTTGTATGTATGTATGTATATATAATTTTTTCAGTCAAAACAAGTGGGAATTATCCCAGATAGCATGCAAGCTTACGTAAACAGTCGTTTTTTCTTTACTTGCCATTATCCTGCAAAGCTACATTATCTTACCTTATACCACGGGCACAGTGAATATTTTGAGTACTAGGTTTTCATGACAATCGTGTAGAAACCACTTTTCGTAAATTATCGATATAAGTATTCGAAAGGAATCGACTTGAGCGCATGCGCAGAGTCTGCTTCTGCTGGTCAAGGCCCCCTTATCATAATATCATTATATTATGATAAGTTAGCCTTGCTGCTGGTAATGCCGAAAAGATGGCGGTTCGGTTGTTGTTAATGTGAAATCGTTTTATTAAGTATTTACAAAACATTCCGTAAGTTCATTAATAGTATATTATTATTATTTAAATATTTCTTCTGTATTGCCTTTTCTATTATTGATTCAGATCTTTTTTATAAATGTATCATATATTTTGGTTGCTTTTGTTCATTATCAAAGCTGTTTCACTTTGTTGTGCACGCTAAATTTTTAAATTACAATTATTTCTATAAATACTAGGGATGGGACGAATATTCGGCCACTATTCGGTATTCGGCCCTTTTGCCGAATATTCGGTTGGCCGAATATTGAAGGCTTGTTGACCGAATACTTCGGCCGAATATTGCTAAAATCTCGCCGAATAGTGAAACATATCCTGCCAAATAAATTTTGGATTTAAAGAATTTCATTCTTGCAAATTTTTTTCCGCTAATCCAAATTGGCTACTTCATTTATGAAGTCATTCTCACTTACAAAATATAGAGTTATTCAGATACTAAAAAATACACAACCTTTCTGTATTTCCTATAAAAGTTAGTGATATTCTAGAAAATGCTGCCCAAGTTGGAGATTTAATTGTATGGGAAATGTCATCATTAGAGAATGATATATTACAATTCAAAATATAAAAATACTGCCTTATTCTAAAACACTCGAATATTTATTAATGTCTGCAAATTTCATGCACATATAAAAAAGGCTCTTATGAAATTCATAACTTATTTTCTATAAAGTAAGAAATGAAAAAATTTATTCACTAGGTGTGTTAATGAAGATTTATTTTCAAAATTAAATATAATATATCACCATTCCAAACACAACGGTACATCTGAAAGCAGAACTGGTATCAAACTCTATACACATTAGATGACACAATTTGCTTTATGAAGATGGTTTTATAAATATTTTAACAAATTCTAAATACTCAACAAAATAATTTTTTCATTCTATAGTTTTCACTTTTAAATAATTATTTGCATAATTATTGACTTAACTATATGTAACATTATTACGTATGTATTTTTAATTTAATCTTCCTTCCTTCATGTTGTTATCAATTTCTGTTTATCCTTTTAATGCTTGTTGAATAAGTGGAATATTGTATGTGCCGATTCAAATGTCAAAGATTTTGTTAACATATGCATTCTACTTTAAGCATAATCTTTTGCTTTAACGTAATTTGTAATTTAAAGCTTGGCATCTGATTTCAGAACAGTCTCATTCTTACAAATCTGCTTATCACTAGGGACACAAACTCTAAATTATCAAATTTACTTCATTAAAGGTTATTTCAGAAAATATGTCCTTGTGAGTTCTGAGAGAGAGAGAGATTAAGAATATTATTGATTTTGGATACAAGAAGTATCAATTGATAGTAAAAGTGAAGTACATTCTTCATATTTTAATGGAAATATTTTCCCATCTTGACTTACTGAAAATCAATTTGATGTACATTAGAATAAAAGATATAATGCAATTTCATAATTTTTTTGTGTTAAAATAAGTTTTTCAAATTTAAAAATACATTGAAAAGCACATTTAAGAGTAATAATTATTAATGAGCTCCTATTTTTTTAAATTATATATAATAAAAATTTATTTTCTTTATTGGTAAATAAATTTTACTATTCGGCCGGCCGAATATTCGGTATTCGGCCTAAAATTTGGCCTAATATTCGGTATTCGGCTATTCGGCCAAATCACTATTCGTCCCATCCCTAATAAATACATAAAACTTTTTACGAAGCATTGTTTCTGAACAATTTAGAGTTTTTAGGATTACAGTGTTAAACATGTTTTATCAACAATATAATCGAGATTCTTTTGTAATTAAAAGCACTTGTTTGCTTTTACGTTTAATATTTTTAAGTCTGAAATTTTTTTTCTTTACTACGTTTTAGATCACACTTAGAATTTTATTTTTACATTTTAACTGTGTGTTTTAATGGCATTTGTGAGCCGAACGATAAAAATGATTCGTATTTTGCTTGAAATAAGGTTTACAATAATTAATAATTTATATAACATAGTAATAAAATATTAATCTGAAAGAGCAATTAAAAACTGGAGTATTATGGAATTTAACATATTTAGCTTTAAATCTTATCTTTATGAGTGCAAAATATTTCAATTTTAAAATAATTTCATACGTCATAATTTAATCTACTGGATTTTAATGCTTTTATTTTAACCAAAATGTGTGATGTTACATTTCAGCAACACATACAGAGCAATATTTAAAATGTTATGTTCTAGTAGGATAAAAAATTTTTGTAATTTTGTTTTAAACAAATGAGGTACTGTAAAACAGTGGTTCATACAGCTTGGTTGCAAGCGTTTGTCGAATTTGATGCTTTTCCCTTATTACAAATCATTTTTTTAAATATTTGTTTGTGCTTTTCTTACTCATATTTTGAACATGTCTACTGTCGTTTATTAATAAACTGTTGATTTAAATTTCTTTTCTTTTTTTAAATGATATTAAATTGTTTTCTTCTATAATTATTAATTAAACTTTATTTATTTATTATTAATTTCCATTTTAAAATAATAGAAAACAACTAATATAAATGAAGGGATCACCAAATTGGCATTAGAAAAAAAAAAATTGCATTATTGTGGTGTGTATAGGACATCTGTGCTATATTTTGGACAATTTCTGATTTATAAGTCTTAAAAATGAAAAATTACGCACCAGAATACATGAATTAAGTAAGAATTAGTTAATTTTGTGCATGTGTGTAATTTTTTAAATATGTCATAGTTATTTGTATTACAGGACATAGTTTTTGTATTGTAGCTTATATTCTTCTATAATTAACTGCTAAAACATAAATTTTGTCTTCTATAATAATAATAAATTTCGTTTTTAGAAATTTAATTGTATTCTTTATCAAACATTGTCAAATTGTTATTGTTTATCAACATTACATGTCAATTAAATATGAATTTCTAGGTATTTGTAATTATTTTCAGGCGATATTATTTAAACAGCAAATCTAACTAACATAAAAGTTCTTATACTAAGAGTAATTAAACTTGAAAAATTCTGGGTCTTTTTTTTTTTTTTTTTTTTTTTTTTTACAAAAGCGGGTTTCCATTAATAAATCATATTTATAGACGCAAAAATTGAACTTATTTATTTGGAAAAAAAAATGAAATGCAATAATTATTGTTTTAATAATAATTAGTAGATAATTAAAACCAATATTAATATATAACACTATGGAAATAGTGATTCATGAGAACTTGTCATGAAAGGTTTAAATTTTTTTTCTGATTGTAATTATTTTATTTTGTATTTTTCAGTTACATCCTAATGACATCTGGTAGAAATGCCAAAGCCATGGTCTCCAGCTTGTTGATAAAAATAATTCAATGTTTAAAAGAGGGAAGCAATTAAAGATCCAGGTCACCTGAAAAATAATTGGTAGAGATTTATTTATTATTATATTACTATTTTAATAACATTAGTATAATTTTGTAAGTTTATATACAATTTTTGGAGAGGGGGGGGGGGGATTGATTATTTTATACAAATTAAATATGTTTTTGTTGTAAAATGCATCGCTTTTATTATTTTTTTTTTTGGGAGGGGGGGGGGCATTATACACAATTAAATATTGTATATACTTTTATATATTAACTTTAGTACTGGCATTTTTTTTTTCTGTTCTCGGGATGGTAACACTGTTTTCAAATTGTAACATTTACACTATTTAATTGTAAATTATATAAAGTGAATGTTATTGTTCAGAAATAAGTGCAGAGTTATTTTATACAAATTAAATGACATGTTTTTGTTGTAAAATGCATCTCTTTTTTTTTGGGGGGGGGGGGGGGAAGGTTTTATACTTGATTAAATATTGTATATACTTTTATATATTAACTTTAGTTCTGGCATTTTTTTTTTTGGGGGGGGGGGGGGGAATGATAATGCTGTTTTCAAATTGTAACATTTACATTATTTATTTGTAAATTATATAAAGTAAATATTTTTGTTCAGAAATAGGTAACATTGTGAAATAAGTGCGAGATTATTTTATACAAATTAAATGACATGTTTTTGTTGTAAAATGCATCCCTTTTTAGGTGCGTTCGTAATTATATAATACGTAGCACCTATAGTTGTCGTTCAGTCCGTCTGTCTGTCCGTCCGTCCGTCTGTCCGTCCGTCCGTCTGTCCGCATATAACAACGCAAAAACTACCCGACCGAATCGTTTGAAATTTAAAATACATAAATATTAGATATTTTTGTCGAGTCATTTCAAATTTTATGAGAATCGGATGGATAGATCAATTACAGGGACGATCAAAAGTATTCCATTACATTACGGTCAATGGGGAAAAAAGTTTCAAATGCATTTTAATCGTTTGAAATTTAAAATACGCAATTATTACATAATTCTGTCGTGTTATTTCAAATTTTTTGATAATCGTGTGCATAGATCAATTACAGGGGCAATCAAAAGTATTCAATTACATTATGGTCAATGGGGAAAAAGTTTCAAATATATTCTATACGTTTGAAATTTAAAATACATAATTATTACATAATTTTTTCGAGTTATTTCAAATTTTATGAAACTCGGACGAATAGATCAATTACAGGGACAATCAAAAGTATTCCATTACATTACAGTCAATGGGAAAAAATGTTTCAAATGCATTTTAATCGTTTGAAATTTAAAATACGCAATTATTACATAATTCTGTCGAGTTATTTCAAATTTTTTGATTATCGTGTGCATAGATCAATTACAGGGACAATCAAAAGTATTCAATTACATTATGGTCAATGGGGAAAAAGTTTCAAATATATTCTATACGTTTGAAATTTAAAATACATAATTATTGCATAATATTTTCGAGTTATTACAAATTTTATGAAAATCGGATGCATAGATCAATTACAGGGACAATCAAAAGTATTCCATTACATTACGGTCAATGGGGAAAAATGTTTCAAATGCATTTTAATCGTGTTACACTCATGCGAACTTAATAAAATTTATATGCAACTATAAAGTACATATTATAATATACATCTTACATAATTTGTGGTGCAAAGAACATTTGTTATTGATTTACAAGGCCACACAAAAGTATTCCATTACATAATGGTATAGGGAGAACATTGTTTGATGAGCGTTTTAATTGTAGTTCACTATTTACAATGTTATGAGATTGATATATGAACGTAATATTTTTAAAACTTCGTTATCGTCCGAACGCACCTAATTTGCTACGCTTCACGTGCAATTTCCAACTTGTTTATTTTTTTTTTTTTTTTTTTTTTTTTTTGGGGGGGGGGGGGGGGAGTGATAACGCTGTTTTCAAATTGTAACATTTACATTATTTAATTGTAAATTATATAAAGTAAATATTATTGTTCATAAATAGGTAACATTGTGAAATAAGTGCGAGATTATTTTATACAAATTAAATGACATGTTTTTGTTGTAAAATGCATCCCTTTTTTATTTTATTTTATTTTATTTTATTTTTGGGGGGGGGGGGCATTATACACAACTAAATTTTGTATATACTTTTATATATTAACTTTAGTACTGGCATTTTTTTTTTTTTTGGGGGGGGGGGGAGTGATAACGCTGTTTTCAAATTGTAACATTTACATTATTTAATTGTAAATTATATAAAGTAAATATTATTGTTCAGAAATAGATAACATTGTGAAATAAGTGCAGGATTATTTTATACAAATTAAATGACATGTTTTTGTTGTAAAATGCATCCCTTTTTTATTTATTTATTTATTTATTTATTTATTTTTTTGGGGGGGGGGGGCATTATACACAATTAAATTTTGTATATACTTTTATATATTAACTTTAGTACTGGCATTTTTTTTGGGGGGGGGGGTGATAACGCTGTTTTCAAATTGTAACATTTATATTATTTAATTGTAAATTATATGAAGTAAATATTATTGTTCAGAAATAGGTAACATTGTGAAATAAGTGTGGGATTATTTTATACAAATTAAATGACATGTCCTTGTTGTAAAATGCATCTCTTTTTTTTGGGGGGGGGGGGGGTGAGGAGGGGCATTATACACAATTAAATTTTGTGTACACTTTTATATATTATCTTTAGTACTGGCCTTTTTTTTTTTTTTTTTTTTTTTTTTCTGTTCTTGGGATGGTAACGGTGTTTTCAAATTGTAACATTTACATTATTTAATTGTAAATTATATAAAATGAATGTTATTGTTCAGAAATAGGTAGCATTGTGAAATAAGTGTGGGGAAAAGCTATATTAACTAGTTTACTTAGTTATAAATTCTTTTGTTGGACTTTTCTTGACTCCTAAATTTTTCATTTTTACACCTTCGATTGGCAAGTTTGTTTCTATTAAAAGCTAAATAAAATTTTTTAATTTTTTTTTTTTTTTTTTTTTTTTTTTTTTTTTTTTTTTTTTTATCTTATTGAATGATAAAAGATAAATATACGTGAAATAACGATTTGAATATTAGTAAAATTTATTTCAAAATAATTTTCATTTATAAATTATTTATTTTATAACTCTTGTTCTTACATATGAATATTTTATTACCAGGGATGTAGAAATACATCATTTTGCTCGCTAATTTCAAAGGATTTTCTGGCAAGGCGAGTTCATTTTTAGTTTCTGAAAAACTGTAGGTAATAGAGACATTATTAGACACTCTTTCTTAATCTAGATATTTTAACTTATTTTTGAAACTTTTTAACTTATTATTTAAATTTATTTTTGAAAAAAACTGCATAAATCAGTCATGAGATTCTTTTTTATGTCTGCTATTTCACTTTTATTATTTTGTCAATTTCTTATCATTATCCTTTTGTATAATTTTTATGACAGAACTCAGAAAGTCAAGAAAAACTCCTAATTTCTGACGAAAATTCAGAGCATCTTCAGTGAAGAGCACTGTTCTTCAGCAGCCTCAAAATTGATTTTAAAAAAATAAGTCACTGGTCTGCGGCATAAAATTTTAATAAATCCTTTTAACTCTTTGAGCGACCCCTCCTCCTAAATATAAACTAAACTTACTTTGCAATTATCCAAAATTTTCTAGATAATAAAATGTAAAATTATAAATTATTAAAAATTGAATAAAATCATGATTTGAAATTTGTTCTAGTATCTCATAGCCAAGAAAACTTACATTTGTCTGTCGGAGAGGGCAAAAAATGTTACCAGTCCTGCTGATCACTAAGTTTTTCCAATTAGTTGTTCGATTAAATTTTTGGCTGATTCGTACCAGTAGACCACTAAGGATTTCAAACACTGTCTAGGTTAAGATATGATAATATTTGTTTGAGAATTAAACTAACCAATATAAGATTTTTTGGTACTTCTAGGTTATCCCGTCGACCAATTTTGCCAAATTATACGAATCGCCAAACTAATAGCCAAATTATACATGTTGACATAATTTTTATTTTAAATAATGAAAAAACAAATAATCAGTAGAATATTAATAAAAAGTTGAAATAAAAATCACTTAATGACATTTTAAACACGTGAATCGCATTTAATGTCATTGAATGTGACATTCGCGATCATCCATTATTGGCATTTAATCTTATTGTTTGGCGATATAATTTTTTGGTCAACGGGATAACCTAGAAGTACCAATTTTTTTTACTGTAACTAATTTTGTAGATTTATTATAAATTTTTGAAACAGTGTTAGTTGCTCAACCTCGTCCTCTGAGCTGCAGCCAGCTATCAAGGATTCAATTTAGCATAGAGTCTGCAATCTCACTGTCTGCTAATCCATCGCTTTAAATCTTGAAATTTTTAACGCTATCTGAATGTACAATTTTTTAAGTCAACAGTACTTTATTTTTGCTATGCATATTTGATTTGTGTGTTTATATTTATCTTTTTGTTTTCTAGAAAAAAAAAGAATGAATCAAGAAGAGGGAGAGACTTACCTGAAGTTCCTGACAAAATTATATTGATGTAATATTGATAAATTATGTCAATTCTTTGTATGTAAATAAATAGAATTTTATAAACTGAATATTTCATTTGTTTTCGAGAATATTTCCTTGGTACAGAGAAATACTTTTCGTTGCTTCAGTCAGACTTCAGTTATTAAAAATTATAAAGGGAAAAGAATAATAATTTAAATCAGTTAAATTATAACTTTAAAAAATTAAGATAAGTTTAGTATTTACTGTGTTACTCATAGAAAAATATTTCTCTGGCTTAAAAATAAATAAATAATAAAAAATAGAAGGAAGTGTTTGAATTATTGTAATTTGTAAAATTTATGTTGTTAAATAAATAAGAAATATAAAATACTTTAATGTAAAAAAGCTGGAATTGAATTTATAAAAAAGTTTCTTTTTGGAACTTTCTTTCTTAAACAATTTTCTTATAAAAAATCAAATAGCTGCTGTAGGCATCAAACTAAATTCTATGGGGGATTTTTAAAAATCTGCCAATATTCTCTGAATAATAATCAAAATTCATAGAAATAATTAAGTTTAATAAATGAAATAATTAAGAATTTAATTAAGTACTAATATGAAAAATCTGCAATCTTCTACTGTCATAAAATGTATGCTGTAATGGAATTTCACATATTCGATTCCATATTTTTTGTAAGTAAACAGATTTGTATATACAATAAATAATTAACTGATCCTGAATTTTGAACTGGATTCGAAAGGTAAGTAATTAGTGTAATCAAATTTACTATGTATGAGCATAGATATAGAGTTGTGTATTCTTAAGTCCCATCAGCAATTTTTAAATGCTTTTTTATCCTACGTATTTAAAAAAAGTTTTTTTTTTTCCCCCTCACAGAGATATGACATCAGAAAAAAATCCCTCTGCTTATTTTTATTTCAAATGCTCAATCAATAATTTACAAGCCTATATGTATAAGGTTGTTGTTGTTGTTGTATGTATGTCGGCCAATTATCTACACTGTGGGATATAGGCCCTAAGCCTATATGTATAAGGATGAATTTCAAATGTTAAATACATGAAAATTTTCGCATTTCTAACTGAGCGATTCTGTGTGTTATCAGCAGAGTGAGAAATGCTCCATTGAACTCTTAATCACGCTTAGTTATGAATGTGAAAAATTTCAGTAATTTTAGGTGTAATTTCACGGTTGATAATTAAAATTTTTCCCTCTAGAAAGTTTTAAGTAAGATATTACTTTGTTCATGCATAAACACTTGTATGCTATTGTTAATCCTATGAGAGAAAATTCTTGACTATCTCATTTGCATTTCCTTATTTTAGATTTTAACTGTGGATAGTCTGTACAAAGACTAAGTTTTCTAATTTGTTTACAAGCTTCTTTTTTCCCAAATGAATAAACCTTTCCTTTCAAACTTTTGAAAATAAAAATATCTTAATAAAAAAAAAATAATAATAACCTTGTAAACTGCATTGAAAAAGTAAAAAAAGGCCTTGGTAGAGATCAACCTCAGGTATCCAATGGAAAAAGAAAAAAAAAGAAAATACAAATAAGTTTTTAAAAAAATATCCCCGGAGGATTAACATTAGCAATCAGGTGTTTTTGCATGAGTAATATAACCTTAAAATATAATTTAGGATTATGTATTTATTTTTTTAAGTATTAAAGTTAAATCTAGTAATGCTGTGAATTGATACAAATTCAATAGATATTTTATACATACATAGTAAAAGATTACAGGAATGTTATCTGATTAAAAAATAAATAAATAAAAGGCCTAAAAACAGGCTATTTTTTATAATTTAAGAAATAATTCAAATATTATCTGTTATATAATAAATATGTATTAAAATAAACTATTTGATAAATATGTGACTAACAAAAAACTATAATAATTTTAATTAATAAATAGTGTTTGACTAAAACTTGGTTTTCTGTAAAAACACACAAAACGAGCAAAAAAAAAAAAAAAAAAAAAAAAAAGTAAAGTCAAATCAAAAAATTGTAAGTTCAGTTATTTTGCTTAAAATCCCATTTTTCTATGAAATATTTACATATGATTTATAAAACACCTCATTTTAATTTAAAAAGTAAAGTATATTGAAATTTAACCATTTATTTAATAAATATATTAATTATAATAATCGAATTTATAAATATGTGACTAAAAAATAAACTATTTTTCAATATATAGATAATATTAGACAAAAATTTTATTTTCCGTAAAAACAGATACAAATGAGTAAAAAAAAAAAGCATACATAAAGTTCAGTAATTTTTCTGAAAATCTACTTTTTCTATCAAATAAGGTTTTAAGATTAATAAAAAACCTCATTTTCATTTTTTTCTGCATGCTTGTTATAAAAACCTTTTATCTATCTGTGATTGTAACTCCTGTAACTATCCTTTTCATTCTTTCCTTTCGCATGCTTATTCTGAAACACGTACGGACAAGCTCTGATTGCGTCAACTAGCAACCTGTTCTAACCCTTTTCAAAATCTTTACAAACTTTGCATGAAAAGCCTTTAAAAAGCATTCAGACATTTACATAGTATGGTTGAAAAAAGCTGTTAAAAAGCAAAAAATGCTATCTGGGTATATAGTTTGAAATGTTATTGATTGTACGATTCTATATACTTTGCTTTGGCAGTGAACTTTTTTAATCCTCTGCCCTTCTCCAAACACACTCTTTCAAATTGTTGAACTTTTAAATGTAGAACTAAGAATTATGTCAGGTAATATTTATTTAAAAAAGCCCTTGAAAATTAAACTGTTTAGATTAGATAAATTATTTGCATTTTCACTACACTCTTGTTTTAGTTCAATTTAAACTGTACAATCTGTTATAAAAGGATAGCGCAGACAAATTTACATACATAATACAATTTTTCAATAAAAACAAAGGATTTTGTTGCATAAAACATAGTTTTCTTTGTACTAAATCTTATAAGTTATTTTTTATTAAGTGTAAAAAGCAAAATGTATCTGTTTTCAATTCTATGATCTTAATGAAGTTATGTTAGTAATGACAAAAACAAGAATATAAAAGATTTATATTATTGTATAGTAGACTCCCTCAAATCCACACTCCTAAAATCTGCAACTCTCTAAAATCCACACATAATTTACAGCTATAAACAATGAAACACCCAGTTCAGATGTGGATGCAAAATTTGACTTTTTTAGTTTTATATCAATTCCATACATTTTTTATTTTTGTAATTTTTGTTAAGGTTATTTAATTCATGTTTTTTCATGAAGAAATAATTTATTTCTGAAAAAATCAAGATATTGCTGATATCATTGGTAATCGCAATCTTACCAAATATATTTGTTTTAATCAAGCTTTTTTAGTTATTAAGTCTGGCCAAACTTAAATAATGCTTCAGTATTTTATGATCTTGATGTGATTTAGTAATGTACCTTTATGAGGCAAGTTTCATTGAATAATTTAGGAAAAACGCATTTCATCTTTATAAAGAATATTTTATAGAAAGTACATTATTGATTATTAACTTGACCTTTGTTTTTAATATTTTAATCATTTTAAAAATTATGTAATTTTTTATTATTTTGGTGTATTACTAAATTTATTAGTTTAGTGTATTGTAAGCATTCATTATATTTTTGATTTCATTATTAATTACATTCTAATTACTTTTTAAAAAATGTAAACAAAGCAATGACCAGAAATCCGCAAAATTCTAAAATCCGCACAACCTCTGGTCCCAAGCTGTGCGGATTTGAGGGAGTCTACTGTATTTTAGTTTTATGTTAAGTGCAATATTTCAAGTTCTTAATTTATCTCTAAAAATATTTATTAATCTATAAGTTGGCTTATTAAAAAAAAATATTGGTTGTGTTTAAGGGTATATTTTGATTCAAACTCTCTGCTTATTTTCAGATTTACTTTTAAATTCATTTTTGCTCTCGAATGCATCATACTGGCAAATTGCCTTATTTAGAAAGTACACAAGGTGACGTAATTGTCATTTCTTTCACAAATGCAGAAAATATTGCCCCCCCCCCCCCCCCAAAAAAAAACGATCAAAAATGGCATTTTGAACTGATTTTTCCAAAGCAGGAGATCTGAGAACGAAAAACAAGATTCATACTGAGAAGGTACATAAATAAACCTCTAATGGATTGAGCGTAAAAAGACATAACATGGCACCTTATACGTCTCTTCAAAAATCCCCTCAGCAAGTTTCTTGTTTCTTCTTTTAAAAATGTGTTTGAAATTGTATCGGGGAAATTTTGAGCTGTTGAAGGTGGAAAAAAGTTTTTTCGAATACACCCTTAAGGCCTAATTTGTGCTTGAGATATTCTCCAGTACTAAAAATTCAAATATTGGTAACTTGTTACCAATATGAAATTTGCCGAAAATTAGTCGTTTTTTCGAGATCTTTTAACAATATTTGCCGTTTTTTTTAGCAAACTTTTACGAAATCACGCGTCTTGTGAAACGTGTAATAGCTGTTTCTTTTGTGTGTCATCTCCGATCTTTTGCGTAATTTACGCGCAATAGCGCGTCCACGGCATCACTGTTTTATAACCTTTGGAATTGAATGCGTTTTTTTTTTGGGGGGGGGGGGGTAGGGGGGAGAATTCCGAACAGAATCACCTCTATTTCGCCGCGGAAAATAGAACGAAACTCGTCAATCGATTGCAGGAAAAAAAACCTCCGTCATTCAGTCGCGGAAAAAATTGTGAAATTCAATGATTTTTTGCCGTAAAAAAACTCACAAAATGTGTCGATTATTCGCACGAAAATATCATAAAATTCGCAAAACGGTCGTGGGAGTTGATCATAGTTTCAAAATGCAAAACTGCTTGGGCGGGAGCCTCCCGTCCACGTTATTCTTTTGGGCGAGATTTCAAAATTTTGGGCGCGAATCCCGCCATCCCGCCCTGAAATTCAAGCCCTGAAAATATATACATAATGTTACATATTTAAGTCAGTAATTATGCAAATAATTATTTAAATGTAAAAACTATACAATGAAAAAATTATTTTGCTGAGTATTTAGAATTTATATTAAAATATTTATAAAACCATCTTCATAAAGCAAGTTGTATCATCTAATGAGTTTGACACCAGTTCTGCTTTCAGATGTACCGTTGTATTTGGAATGGTGATATATTATATTTAATTTTGAAAATGAATCTTCGTTAACACACCTAGTGAATAAATTTTTTTCATTTCTTACTTTATAGAAAATAAGTTATGAATTTCATAAGAGCCTTTTTTATATGTGCATGGAATTTGCAGACATTAATAAATATTTGAGCGTTTTAGAATAAGGCAGTGTTTTTATATCTTGAATTGTAATATATCATTCGCTAATGATGAGATTTCCCATACAATTAAATCTCCAACTTGGGCAGCATTTTCTAGAATATCACTAACTTTTATAGAAAATACAGAAAGGCTGTATATTTTTTAGTATCTGAATAACCCTATATTTTGTAAGTAAGAGTGAGAATGACTTCATAAATGAAGTAGCCAATTTGGATTAAGAGAAAAAAAAATTGCAAGAATGAAATTCTTTAAATCCAAAATTTATTTGGCAAGATATCTTTCACTATTCGGTGAGATTTTAGCAGTATTATATCTCTAACGCTATATAGCAAGATATCTCTAAATATTCGGCCGAAGTATTCGGTCAACAAGCCTTCAATATTCGGCCAACCGAATATTCAGCAAAAGGGCCGAATACCGAATAGTGGCTGAATATTCGTCCCATCCCTAATTAAAAGCTAAATAAGTTCTAACCATTGACATTTTTTTATAATGATTTTGATGTATCTTTGATTAAAAAGATAGACCTTGAGGCGGCAGCACAGATAGTCACCTCATCGAGTTCAGTTAACCCATCGCTTTATATTTTGAAATTTTTTAAATTATTTGAATGTACAGTTTTTGAGGTCCACACAGTACTCTTATTTATTTTTACTATGCATATTTGATTTGTGTGTTTATATTTATTTATCTCTTTGTTTTCCAGAGAGAGAAAAAATGAATCAAGAAGAAAAGAAAGTCTTTACTGAAGTTCTTGTTGATAAATTATGTTAATTCTTTATATGTAAATAAATAGAATTTTATAAACTGAATGATATTTCAGTTGTTTTTGTGAATATTTTCTCGGTATACAGAGAAATACTTTTCATAGCTTCAGTCATACTTTAGTTATTAAAAGTACCAGGCATATTTCAAATTATAATAATTTCATTATTATAATTTGAAAAGAATAATTTAAATGTGTTAAATTATAACTTTAAAAAATTAACATTAATTTAGTATTTACTGTGTTGCTCATAGAAAAATATTTCTCTGGCTTTAAAAGAAAAAAAAATAGAAGAAAGTGTTTGACTTACTGTAATATGTAAAATATATGCTGTTATGAATTACTACTTTAATGTAAAAAAGATGGAAAAATCACCATTGAATTTAGAAAAAAGTTTGTTTTTGCATCATTAAACAATTTTCAGATAAAAGATCAAATAGCTGCTGCAGGCATCAGACTGAATCCTATGGAGAAATTTTTAAAAATCTGCCAATATTCTCTAAACAGTAATCAAAATTCAAAAAAATTAGTTTAATAAATGAAATAATTAAGAATTTAATGAAGTACTAATATAAAAAAATCTGCAATCTTCTACTGCCATAGAATGTATGCTGTAATGGAATTCCACATATATGATGTGTTATTTATTGTAAGTAGACAAATTTGTATATACAATAAATAATCATCTGATCCTGAATTGTGAACTGGATTCGAAAGGTAAGTAATTAGTATAATCAAATTTACTATGCATGAGCATAGACATAGTTTATATTCTTAAGTCTCATCAGTAATTTTTTAAATACTTTTTTATTTTATTTATTTTTTTCCCCAGTGATAAATGTCACTAGAAAAAAAAATCCCTTTGCTTATTTTTATTTCAAACTCTCAATCAATAATTTTCAAGACTATGCCTATGTGTATAAGGATGAATTTCGAATATTAAATACGTGAAAATTTTCATGTTTCTAACTGAGCAATTCTGTGTGTTATCAACAGAGTGAGAAATGCTCCAATGAACTCTAATTATGCTTAGTTATGAATGTGAAAATTTACAGTAATTTCACAGTTGATAATTAAAATTTTCCCCTCTGGAAAGTTTTAAGTAAAAGATTAATTTGTTCATGCATAAACACCTGTATGCTATTGTTAATCCTATGAGAGAAAATTCTTGACTATCTCATTTGCATTTCCATATTTTAGATTTTAACGGTGGATAGTCTGTACAAAGACTAAGTTTTCTAATTTGTTTACAAGCTTCTTTTTTCCCCAATGAGAAAACCTTTGCTTTCAAACTTCTGAAAATAAAAATATCTTAATTAAAAAAAAAAAAAAACTTTGTAAATAGGATAGAAAAAGTAAAAGGCCTTGGTAAAGATCAACCTCAGCTATCCAATGCAAAAAAGGAAAAAAAATGCAAATAAGATTTTAAAAAAAATCGCCAGAGGATTAACATTAGCAATCAGGTGTTTTGAGTAATATAACCTTTAAATGTATTTGATTTTTTTTTCTTAAGTATCAAAATTAAACTTAGCAATGCTGTGAATTGGTACAAATTCAATGTGTATTTTATACATACATAGTTATAGATTATAGGAATGTTATCTATTTTTAAAATAAATAAATAAATAAAATGCTTAAAAACAGGCTAATTCTTTATAATTTAAAAAATAATTAATATTCAAATATTATCAGTTATCTTATGAGTTAAAATAAACTACTTGATAAATATGTGATTAACAAAAAACTAATAATTTTTAATTATAGATAGTATTTTATTAAAATTTAGTTTTCCGTAAAAACACAAAAATTGTAAGTTTAGTTATTTTGCTTAAAATCCCCTTTTTCTATCAAATATATATTTGATTTATAAAAGCACCTCATTTTAATTTAAAAAGTAAAGTATGTTCAAATTTTATCATTTATTTAATAAATATATTAATTATAATAATCGAATTTATAAATATGTGACTAAAAAATAAACTATTTTTCAATATATAGATAATATTAGACGAAAATTTTGTTTTCTTTAAAAACAGATACAAATGAGTAAAAAAAAAGCATACATAGCTCAGAAAACTTTTAAGTTCAGTAATTTTGCTGAAAATCTACTTTTTCTATAAAATAAGGTATTAAGATTAATAAAAAACCTCATTTTCATTTTTTTTCTGCATGCTTGTTATAAAAGCCTTTTATCCATCTTTGATTGTAACTCCTCTAACTATCATTTTCATTCTTCCCTTTCGCATGCTTATTCTGAAACACTTACGGACAAGCTCTGATTGCGTCAACTAGCAACCTGTTCCAACCCTTTTCAAAATCTTTACAAACTTTGCATGAAAAACCTTTAAAAAGCATTCAGACATTTACATAGTATGGTTGAAAAAAGCTGTTAAAAAGCAAAAAATGCTATCTGGGAATTCACCATAGTTCTAAAATACTGTGCTGCAAAACCCAATGAAACACTTTTTTTTAAAATCAAAACCCTATTTTCCCCATTCTCAACCATCTGCAGTCATTTACATTTTTTATTACCAAAGTGCTTTGGTGGCTAGGTAAGATAGCCACATAATTTTGTTTGAAATGCTGGTAGATGAAGAGATAGATTAGCTGCTGTAGGTGCACATAAAATAAAATCAGGACAAAACTAAACTTAAAACATTATATTAATTCACAAAAATAAGTTGACAAGAGCTCCAAGCTCCAAGCGACATCAGGCAAGCGGGAAGGGCAGAGTGAGTATCCTTAGGGAGGCCACACACCTGTGAAACATTGAGCGAAAAAACATGAGACATGCGACAATTTCACCCTGATAACAAAGAAAAAACCGGTTTGACTGCGACATGTTGCACGATTTTTGACGCATGTCTCGCTAGTGTGTGGCGTGCCTTATACGGTTACAGGCAAAAAGTATCTTGGTTACAAAGGGTTGAGTTGTAGGAAAAACATAACATAGAGTTGAGTTGTAGAAATACATAACATAAAGTTGAGTTGTAGAAAACATAACATAGAGTTGAGTTGTAGATTTCAGATTAAATTAGAAAATAGAGTTCCTGTATAAAGTTTATATAACAGTTCGGTTGTAGTTAACCGCTACATTATTCCCCCCCAAGTACCACAGGTACTGACACTTTCACAGGTAGCGGGGATTAAACCGCACAGTTCTACCGGAATTGTAGTTGTTGATGGCGCAATTGGTGTCACTGCAACAGGGTCGTCATGTGTCACACTCTGAGCTGGCGGGTCCTTACGAATGGTCACTGGAGATGCAGGTGTGACATCCTCTTGAAGAAGGAATGCCGGTTTGAGGCGATCCACACTAATTACGGCGTCTCTACCATTAATAAGCACAGTAAAATGTTTAGCAGTGCGATTGGTTATTTGAAAAGGTCCATTATATGGCTGTGTTAATGGAGGTTTTACGGAATCATTGCGCACCAAGACATGTGTGCAAGTTTCCAGAGAAGGGTGCACAAAAGGAGTTTTGCTGGTATGTGCAGATGTGGGAACTGGAGTTAACTGGTGCATGGTGTCACACAGAGTCTGGAGAAAAGTTGCAGGATCAACGCTAGACAGTTCTGAGGGATTTGAAGGCTGCAAAAATTCACCCGGTAGAGATAGTGTAGATCCATACACCATTTCGGCACAGGTACCTTTAAGGTCTTCCTTGAATGAGGTGCGGATACCTAGAAGCACAATTGGTAGGGATTCTGTCCATCGGGCTTGGTTATGGCATTTCAAAGCTTGCTTCAAGCTGCGATGGAAGCGCTCGACAAGGCCATTACTCGCTGGATGGTATGGGGACGTCCTGATACGATGAATGCCCAAGATTTTTCTAAGAGACGAAAACAGGAGGGACTCAAATTGACGTCCCTGATCAGTGGTCAGGATCTTTGGAACACCAAACCTTGCAATCCAATGGTTTACGAAGGTTCTGGCAATGGTATCAGCGGTAATGTCTTGCACAGGTATAGCCTCTGGCCAGCGGGAAAAACGGTCAACAAATGTGACCAAATAGCTGTTCCCTTCTGAAGGTGGCAACGGTCCCACAATGTCAAGATGGACATGTGCAAACCTCTCAGATGTTGCAGGAAATTGTTGAAGTGGACTATGTGTGTGCCGTTGGACTTTTGATTTCTGACAGCTCATGCAAGAGCGTGCCCAATTAGCAATATCTTTGGCCATACCTTGCCAAACAAATTTTTGCTGAATAAGTTTTTGGGAGGCTTTGATGCCAGGATGCGATAAATCATGGAGACTTTGAAACACTATGCGGCGAAATTTCTGTGGTACATATGGACGTATCTTTCCAGTACTGATATCACAGTATAAAGTAGTTTCTGGAGAAACATGCAGCTTTTCAAACTTTAGAGATGTGTCAAGATTGGACAATAATTCTGTCAATTCGTTGTCATTGGCCTGTTCTTCAGCCATGGATGCAAAGTCTGCTGAGGACAATTTTATCTCACTTATGCGGGATAAGGTGTCGGCCACGATATTTTGGGATCCGGAGATATGCCGAATGTCAGTTGTGAATTGAGAAATGTAATCTAGGTGTCTGAGCTGACGAGGGGAACTCGAGTCAGACATTTTAGAAAATGCAAATGTTAATGGACGATGATCGGTGTAAATTATAAAATGCCTTCCTTGCAATGTATGCCTAAAATGTTTAACAGCCGAATAAATTGCAAGGAGCTCTCTGTCATAGGTGCTGTAATTTTGCTCGGTTGGGCTCAATTTACGTGAAAAGAAGGCGAGAGGTAATAACTTGTTATCATCTACAACATTTAACACCGCACCAATAGCAATATCCGAAGCGTCAGCACTTAAGGTCAGCTGTTGATGCGGAGCATGGTACGCAAGAGTTGCACAGTTTATAAGGTCTTTTTTACAAGTTTCAAAAGCCTGCGTCAAAATATCAGTCCATGGCACAGGACGTTTGTCATTCCTTTTAGAATCTTTTAACAGTTCGTGTAAAGGGGCTTGGGTACGGGCAGCATGAGGGATGAAACGTCTATAAAAATTTATCATGGCTAAAAATCGCCTTAAATCAACAATTGTTTGAGGCTTAGGGAAGTCTACTATAGCCTGAGTTTTCTGGGGGAGTGGTTGAACACCAGAAGGTGTTATGAGACAACCAAGGAAAGAAACTGAAGTTTTGCCTAAAATGCACTTTGCCGGATTTAATTTTAGCCCATGTTGACTCAAGCGATCAAGGACCTGTCGGAGATGGCATTCATGTTCCTCCTCATTGTTGGATGCAATGAGGATGTCATCTAAGTACGGAATGCAAAAATCCAATCCTTTTAAAACTTCGTGGATATAACGTTGGCAAGTCTGGCCAGCATTTCTTAAACCAAAAGGGGTATATACAAATTCAAAAAGGCCGAAGGGGGTTGTTACGGCGGTTTTTGGGATATCCTCGGGATAAACGGGAATTTGATGGTAAGCACGAGCCAAATCTAATGTGCTAAAAATTTCCTTCCCATGAAATAGCTGCGTACAGTCCTGAATGTGGGGATATCTATCAGGGATAGTGGAAGCATTCAGACGACGGTAATCTCCACATGGGCGCCAGCTACCATCAGCTTTGGAAACCATATGTTTTATCAAATTTGGTAGGGCCGAGAAGTACGCTTAAGGTACTACTCCCAGGTAAAACTTTGGCGATTTTCCCGTGTGATGACAACAGAGTTTCTGCGTCAATTATGCAATTGTTCTTGGCGTCAACAAGTAAATTGAAATTTTTGAGGAAATCAACACCAATGATTGGCTGATTCACTTTTGCAATGACGAAAGACCAGGTAAAATTTCTTCGCAAATTTAAATCCAGGGTCAAACGTTTTGTGCCAAATGTTTGAATTTTTGTTCCGTTTGCAGCATAAAGTACTAAACCCTCATCAATAGTACTATGTTTAAAAAAATTTGCTGGCAAAACTGAAATATCAGCCCCAGTGTCGACGAGGAAATTTAATTTTGAGGTAGGGTCGGCCAAAAGAATGCGATTAACATGGCGGTCGCGATTATGGCCCTGATGCGATCGCCGGTCTAGTTTTCCGTGCGAAAAGAACAGGGAGCTGAGCATTTTCTAGCTTTAGAGCCAAAATTTGTGTGATAAAAACAATGATTATTGGCAGGTTCTTTGTAACGACTTCTGGATCGGCTGCGCCGAAAATTCCTATCACGTGATTGAAAATTCTCTCTTGGGCGGCCCCGCTGATTAATTTTGGTTGTTAACTCACTAACTTGTTGAGTTAACTGAGCAATTTGTAACTCAAGGGACGAAGTATGAGCATTTGAGGTGCTTGGAACATTAGAAGCTGAATTTATTTGGGGAAATATAGCTAAATCATGAATTTTATCAGCAACAGGAGCCAGTTTTGCTAAATCTTCATTCAGTGCACCCACAATACTGCGTGTAGTCGTGGGCAACCGTGAAAGCCACAGCGATTTTAAGAGTGGCTCTCCTACGGTAGTGCCAGCCAGGGTCCTCATGCGAGCCAGCAACTGGGATGGGCGTAAGTCGCCGATCTCTACCCCCTGCAACAATGTGCGGATCCGCGATTCCTCACTTTCTGAATGCGAATCGATCAATCGTTTTTTTAACGCCTCGTAAGGTCGATCGCCCGGAGGGTTAGTAATAATATCACTTACGGAGATCAAAATATCGGCGTCAACAGCCGCGACCACGTGGTTAAATTTTGTAACTTCGCAAGTGATTTTAGCCAATGCAAATTGGGCTTCGAGGCGAAAAAACCATAACGATGGATTCGTCTTCCAGAAAGGAGGTGGTTTGATGCCTACATGAGATACCTGACTAGAACTTTCGTTAAAAGTATCGTCTGGCATGATTGAGAATATATAAATACACAAAATAGAAACAATAATAAATAGTAAAAATAAATTATATACAATGCATTGAGAGGGGTAAAATTGTTACTACACGCTATAGGATTGAGCCGAATTAGAGCACCAGTGACAGAGCGAAAGAATTTAATTCATAAATTAGCATGATTGACATAAAAAAAATTTTTTTGCTACTATAGAAAATTAACATGATTACGAGATATTATGAATAATGGGACTTACCGATCATCACGATAGAATTACGGTGCACCGACACCTTGACGCACGATCCTGCACATTACGTACACACGTGCAGTAAAATTATTTATTTGGCGATAATATGACCACAGATGGCCAAAACGATATCTTGAGGAACTAACAATGTGTCATTTCCGTAGTTCCTAGGCCTCCGCTCAATGATGGAGTAAGATTACGAGCGGATCCAATCAGCAGGCGCGTTTCATTTTCAGAGTCACCACTTTGGTGGCTAGGTAAGATAGCCACATAATTTTGTTTGAAATGCTGGTAGATGAAGAGATAGATTAGCTGCTGTAGGTGCACATAAAATAAAATCAGGACAAAACTAAACTTAAAACATTATATTAATTCACAAAAATAAGTTGACAAGAGCTCCAAGCTCCAAGCGACATCAGGCAAGCGGGAAGGGCAGAGCAAAACTGCATATATTTCAAGCGTTCCAACTCCTATGGAAGAGCTGTCCTCAAGATTAAAGGCGGGGTCAAGGCATATGCCATCTAGCGGCAGGGGTGCATAACTAGAGGATTATTAAGTAGATTGCAGTTTCTTTTGTGTGAATGGCAACAAAACTTTTTTGTTTCTATAAAATGTTACTTCAAAATATTTCGTAGAATAAGTTTTAGGTTTGAAATATTGTAAATAAATATAGAATAAATAAGTGTAGTACGACTAAATATTAACATAAAATATACTAAGATGAAATATCATTTAACTATGCGATACAAATATCGCTGATTAAAATATGTTCGATTTTAATTACGCTTTTAATGTAATGAAAGATGACTCATTAAATTTTGTAAATACTTATTATATAAATGCAGAATTTTGAAATAGTGTCACATTTTAGTAATTTTTTGATGAGCTAAATTATACAAAATGATATACTCCGTAGTATTTCATATGATAATATAATATTTATCAATATTTAGAAATGTATAGAATTTAATACTAAATAAAATATTCAACTTTTATCTACAACAAGCTGCATTTTTTATTTACCAATTTCAGACGATAAAAATCCAATGTTTTCTTGGTCGTATCGACTTTTATTATTTAACTTGCAAACTTTTCATTCTTTTAATTTAAAAACCTATTTTATTATACGTATATTCGGAATAACTTTAATTTTAAATGTATGTATTAAATGTTGTTTTATTAAACAAAGAAATATTGTTAATTTATTTGTTTAAATATTTAACGTTCTAGACAATAATTTTCCTAAAATCGTTGCTTAGACTCTTTTTTTTTTTTTTTTTTAACAGACAAAGCCATTTTTTTTTTAACAGACAAAGCCATTTTGAGAGTTCATATTAAAAATTCTTTCATAAATTTCAAGCTATTCTCTCAATCATGACAGATTAATCAAGTCTACGAGGTTTATTGCAAAATATTTTTGCTATAGTTTGTTTCGGTAAAGTCATGTACATTTAAAAAAAATAGTCACAATATCATTTTAATTTTGAGAGAAAAAGTACCAACTTAGTAGTCATAAGTACCATATAATGCTACGAAAAATATTGACTTTTACCCTAAAATTAAAATGACAATGAGACTTTTTTAAAAAACACAGATCTTTTTAATTAAAAATTTGTGTATTTAAAAAAAATCTCATTATTATTTTAATTTTAGGGTAAAAGTCAATATTTTTCATAGCATGATATGGTACTTATGAGTACTAATTTGTACTTTTTCTCCCAAAATAAAATTAAAATGATATTGTGACTATTTTTTTAAATGTACATGACTTTATCGAAACAAACTATAACAAAAATGTTTTGCAATAAACCTCGTAGACTTGATTAATTTGTCATGACTGAGAAAAAATTCAGAAAATATGCGCAAAAGATATGGAGATAATAAACATCTGCGCATATATGACGTCCAACCCACGTCATCCTCTAGTTATGCACCCCTGCCGCTAGATGGCATATGCCTTGACCCCGCCTTTTGCTTACGACAGATTCCAGCATTAAGTTGGTACGCTCTAGCAGCTCTGGGCGAGGCTCTGGGGCAGAGTGAGTATCCTTACGGTTACAGGCAAAAAGTATCTTGGTTACAAAGGGTTGAGTTGTAGGAAAAACATAACATAGAGTTGAGTTGTAGAAATACATAACATAAAGTTGAGTTGTAGAAAACATAACATAGAGTTGAGTTGTAGATTTCAGATTAAATTAGAAAATAGAGTTCCTGTATAAAGTTTATATAACAGTTCGGTTGTAGTTAACCGCTACAGTGCCTACAGCACACTAGCATATACAATACATGTAACACTCATAAGTCTAGAATCAATGGTTTCTGAACAGTGTTAAAGAATGCAAGTCATAATTGCTACTGTATGTCATTTTTACTTGTGATCATGTTATGTTTATTTGCTGCTTGTTGTTCAGGTTTATAACTAGGAGGCGCTACTCGCAGTCTTCGCTACATGTAGCGAAGGCAATTTTCCTGTACCTTTAACTAATGTTAAAGTTTGATCCTTTTGTTGCATCGTCACTTTCCCGTTTTTATAGAATATCTATCTTTTGACCCATGAGGATGCTCCATTATTATGGATGAAGTAATCGTTTTCTATAAAAGCGGTGGAGTGGAGATTATTCCATAGTATGCTTTAGTAAAAGTGCTATTACACGTAAAAGTTTCAAGCGACGAAAATCGCTTGCGTTTTTTCGTTTCCTAAGCATTTCATTGGTTTTTAGAGAAAAGGCTTTACCACACTGTAAAAAATATGACTATTTTGCTGCATCGTCACTCCACCGCTTTTATAGAAAACGACTATTTCGATCTATCATAGAGCATTCTCATAGGCCAAAAGAGTGATATTCTATAAAAGTGGGGGAGTGACGATGCAGCAAAATAGTCGTATTTTTTTACAGTGCATCATCTGGATTTCCAAGCATCTGATTAGCTGTTACTGGCGACTCGCTTCGTTTCAGGCGTCAAAGACAGAGGTTAACGAAAAAGACAGGCTACTGCGGTGCATCCCAAGTGTCTTTTTATTTATTTATTTTTTTTTTTTACAGACAGCTAGAGTGACGTGATGCTCCTTTCGTACACCTGCATTGGTGCATTCGAACATCACGTGACACCAGCGGTCTGTAAAAAAAAAGTGTGTGGAATGAATCGCGGTAGCCTATCTTTTTCATTAGCCTCATCAAAGACACAAAATAGTTGTTTGCATTCCGAGCGACTCCCCTGGAGCCATAGGATAACATGGAGACACCTAGAATTTGAAGGCTTCGTCTTACTTCCTTATCTTTCTTAGTTCCATGCAATGATGTTGCGAAGCCATTATGCCATCACGAAAGTACGATTCTTCATGTCTTTCAAAATAGTTGCCTAGAGCTAATTTAACTTCTACACTATTAAGACTATCGTAAAAAATTACCACTATTTTAAAAGGCTATCTATTTTCTGGCCAATGAGAATGATCTTAAAACGATGTGAAACGTTCAGATTGGTCAAAAAGTCTTTAAAAATGGAAATAATTTTTCACGATATTTATAGCAGTGCACTTTCATGCAAAACATTTTCAATCGTAAAAATTTTTAAACGTGAGAATAGTTGGGACACAGTTAAAATCTGCAGCTTTTTCTGCATAGTCACTCCCCCACTTTCATAGAAAATTGTTAAGAAGGGAGAGAGTCGATGCTCCCGGATTTCTGTGAGTTTCACCCATATTTCAGCATTCCGTGAGCATGGCAATAGTTTGGCGCGCTTTATCGTGACGGGTAGTGCTACAGCGAGAGGTAAAACCATAGAAGTATGAAAGAATCTTCTTAATACTTCTATGGGTAAAACCGGTTTAAAACATGCCAAGTTATCGCCAATACCCAGCCGGGTTGGCGGCAGTTTAGGGTCATAATTATACCAGAATTCTCGGCTTTCTTCGGAGCCGATTCGTTGACCGGTACTCTTTCCTTATCTTTCTTAGTTTCATGCATCGTTGATGAAGTGCATTGAACTTCAAAGAAATTATGTAGAAAAATAAAACTTATTTTTTAAAAAAATTCTCATTTACCCTTTCATTTCAAGAGCTTCTCAAATCAAACTCTGATTTTTTTTGTGGGGGTTAGGAGGTGATCCCCCCCCCCCGGAGCCATAGGATAACATGGAGACGCCTAGAATTTGGAACAACTACTTTCAGAAGTTTCTAACTGTCATTTAAATTCTTGTAAATACTTGTGTTACCAATGTTCTACAATTGGGCTTAAATCTTAAGCTCAATCGTAGGATGGACGTTCAGCAGTCGATCGTAATACTCTGTTCACACCACAAACTTAAGATATCTTAAGATCGCCGTGTTTGAAGTGGACCCTCCCGGAATTGGATGCCTGTTCACACCACAAACATAAGATATCTTAAGATCGCCGTGTGTGAAGTGGACCCTCCCGGAATTGGATGCCTGTTCACATTGAAAAATTTACCTAAGATATCTCAGCGAATGTCGCTGTATCTCTGAACTGAACAAATGTAGTGTATGCGCATGCGCTTGAAATAAAGACGGTCATAACAGCCAATCAGTAAAAGCGAAGCTTCGTAGCCAATGAGAGTAGGTGGTTGTTCCTGTATCTAGTCCGAGAGAGTTGAAACTCTCTGAGAGAGTTCCAGGCCTGAGATATCTTAACTATCCATAGTGTGAACAGGGTATAAGATATCTCAGCGAATGTCACTGTATCTCTGAACTGAACAAATGTAGCGTATGCGCATGCGCTTGAAATAAAGACGGCCACAACAGCCAATCAGTAAAAGCAAAGCTTTGTAGCCAATGAAAGTAGGTGGTTGTTCCTGTATCTAGCTCGAGAGAGTTGAAACTCTCTGAGAGAGTTCTAGGCCTGAGATATCTTAAATATCCGTAGTGCGAACAGGTTATAACTTCGTAGGTGCCTGGGAGCTCATCAGTGTGACGTAACAGACAACTCAATCCCGCATTTTCATGGTACTGGATCAATACAAACCTAGAAAGTTTAGAGTGTGTTAGAGATGCACTATATACCATCAAAAAGGATTTCAATATGAAATCAGACATCGTTCAAAGGCTGAATTCATTGAACTGGGTGAAGTTTTAAAAGAGATCCGCAAGTGTTTGGGCCAAATTGTAACTTGTTTAAAACAGTTTCAGGGTTGAATTTTTAGCTTCACGATAAAACAAAACATTTCATCTCTATCTTTTCTGAACTCTGTGTTTTGTTTTGACCCGATTTTTGGAGTTTCGACGTCACCACTGATGACCCAACTTCATTTTGTTTCTCATTGGTACCTAGTTCAGCATCAATCTACGCGCCGGAGCGTAACACCTCGGATGTTCCGAGGGTTACGGCCGAAGCCGGGGTTACCATATTTAAAAAGCTCTGTCATTGTAATATTCGCCATTTTCCCCAGCTATTATTTTTTACAGTTTAATTGTAAACATGGTCCAGTGCTCCGCTACCGATTGCAAAAAGAATTTATCAAATCAAATTAATTTCATATTATTCTGAAATTGCAAGATTAAAAATGTTAGAAGGTCAAAACGACGGCACAAAGTAGTATCCCTGCTCCTTAAACTATCCATTTCACCAAAATTGGTTGTGTGAGTGTATGTGGAGGGGGGTAGGACATAAAATCAGGTGTCTGGTGGCAATGGATCAGGTAGACAACGTTTTTATGGGCAGTCTGTGTCATCTATATTTGAATTACATACACGTCTAATTGATATAAATAATGATGAAATGTAAATCAATATAAAATAAACTTTTTCAAAAAAAATATAACCGACTTCAATCAACGCTCTAAAAAGAGTTAAATAATTCTTTAAAATACCCTAATGATGAATTGTTATCTAATAACCACACATCAGATATCATGTACCGACAAAAAAATGGTTATAAGTTTAATACATAGAACTTAATATCCAGCAAACATGGTTTTTCGACAGAATATTTTTTACAAGAAATTAATTTACATATTTTTGATTTAATTTATGAATATATACATATAAAAAGTAATAAATTACTTTTTGAAGTTGGTGCCAAACGATCACAATCAATAATGGTTTTTACCATTTTATATATGGTATTAGGCATAATATAACCACAATTCTTAACTTACAATAGTTTGGCACCAACTTCAAAAAGTAATTCATTACTTTTTATATGTATATATTCATAAATTAAATCAAAAATATGTAAATTAATTTCTTGTAAAAAATATTCTGTCGAAAAACCATGTTTGCTGGATATTAAGTTCTATGTATTAAACTTATAACCATTTTTTTGTCGGTACATGATATCTGATGTGTGGTTATTAGATAACAATTCATCATTAGGGTATTTTAAAGAATTATTTAACTCTTTTTAGAGCGTTGATTGAAGTCGGTTATATTTTTTTTGAAAAAGTTTATTTTATTTCTTACTTTTTAGTTATTTATACCGTAATACTTAGTTTAATCGGTTGGATAGTTGCGGTGTAATCGGTGAACATGTATAAAAAAAAAGTACATACGCGGTCGAATTGATAATAACCTTCTCTCCTTTTTTAAGTCAGTTAAAGAAATTATAATACGAAAAAATACTGTATGTTATACATGGATGTCAGGAATGGGGTTTGAACCCACGATCTCTTTCGAGAGCCAGAGCTTAAATCGGGCGCCTTAGACCCAGCGCCGAAACTAGCCTTTTTTTGCGCCCGGGGCAAACATGGATTTTGCCGCCCCCCACCCCCACCCCCCACATATATGCATTCTTTATAACAAACACACCAAAGAAAATCTTAATTTGGCGCCCCCTTCACCTTTTGTTCTGTTGGCGCCCGGGGCACATGCCCCCTCTGCCCCCCTCTAGTTTCGGCCCTGCTTAGACCGCTCGGCTATCCTGACTGCAATCTAAATGGTGAACAACGCCATATTACTTTTCGCAAGTCTATTATTTTAGCACACGTTCACTGATAAAGTACTGAGTTGGTAAAAGATCTCTGATACTCTGTGCTAACGGTTAAAAACAAAATATTCTTAATAGCATAATTAGTATTTAATTTGTAAAAAGAATAATACGGAAAAGGCTTTTGTATATATGTATGTCAGGAGTGGGGTTCGAACCCACGTTCTTTTTCGAGAACCAGAGATTAAATCGGGCGCCTTAGACCGCTCGGCTATCCTGACCGCAATCTAAACGGTGAACAACGCCATATTACTTTTCGCAAGTATATTATTTTAGCACACTTTCACTGATAAAGTACTGAGTTGGTAAAGAATCTCTGATACTCTGTGCTAACGGTTAAAAACAAAATATTCTTATTAGCATAATTAGTATTTAATTTGTAAAAAGAATAATACGGAAAAGGCTTTTGTATATATGTATGTCAGGAGTGGGGTTCGAACCCACGTTCTCTTTCGAGAACCAGAGCTTAAATTAAGCGCATTAGACCGCTCGGCTATCCTGATTGCAATCATCTCAGGGAACTTATTCAAGGTCATGTTATTTTTCGCAAGTCTATTAATTTAGTACTCTTTCACTGATAAAGTATTGAGGAGATGAAAGATCTCTGATTCTCTGTGCTAACGGTTAAATAAAAAATATTCTTAATAACGTAATTAGTGTTTAATTTGTAAAATATATGTGTAAAAATTATAATGCGGAAAAAGGTTATTGTATACATGCATGTCAGGAGGTGGGTTCGAACCGCCGCTCTCTTTCGAGAACCAAAGCTTAAATCAGGCGCCTTAGGCCGCTCGGCTATCTTGACTACAATCTATTCGGTGAACTTATTCAACGTCATATTACTTTTCGCAAGTCTATTATTTTAGCACTCTCTCACTGATAAAGTATTGAGTTGGTAAAATATCTCTGATACTCTGTGCTAACGGTTTAATACAAAATATTCTTAATAGCATAATTAGTATTTAATTTGCAAAATATATGTGTAAAAAATTATAATACGGAATAGGTTGTTGTATACATGTATGTCGGAAGTGGGGTTCGAACCCACGCCCTCTTTCGAGAACAAAAACTTAAGTCAGACGCCTTACACCGCTCGGCCATCCTGACTGCACTCCATGGTAGGAATTCATTCAACAGTTTTAATTAGCGGAAAATCACTAATTTTAATAGTTTTTGCCCGTTTACTAAAAAATTACTGAACCAATTTCTATGAAATGGAAGTGGTACCAATCCGAGAGTAAGTTCTTTAATTTAACACAAAAACCAAATTAATCAGTTGGCTAGTTTCGGCGTAATCGGTGAACATACATTAAAAAAATACATACGCGATGAATTGATAACCTCCTCTCCTTCTTGAAGTCGGTTAAAATATTCTTAATAGCATAATTAGTATTTAATTTGTAAAATATATATGTAAAAATTATAATACGGAATAGGTTCGGAAACTTATTCAATGTCATGTTACTTTTTGCGAGTCAATTATTTTAGCACTCTTTCACTGATAAAATATTGGGTTGATAAAAAATCTCTGATACACTGTGCTAACTATTAAATACAAAATATTCTTAATAGCATAATTAGTATTTAATTTGTAAAATGTATATGTAAAAATTATAATACGGAAAATTATTGTACACACGTATGTCAGGAGTGGGGTTCGAACCCATTGTCACTTTCGAGAACCAGATCTTAAATCAGGCGCTTTAAACCGCTTGGCCATCCTTGCTTCACTCAATTGCAGGAACTAATTCAACAGTTTTAATTACCGAAAAAACATTAATTTTAATAGTTTTTGCTTAATTACTAAAAAACTACTGAACCAATTTCTATGAAATGGATGTGGTACCAATCCGAGAGTAAGCTCTTTAATTTAACACCAAAACCAAATTAATCGGCTGCATGGTTTCGGAGTAATCGGTGTACATACATAAAAAAAAAATACATACGCGTCGAATTGATAACCTCCTCTCCTTTTTGAAGTCGGTTAAAAAGGTTTAAAAATGTATGAGTTATTAAATAGATCACTTTTTAAGCCTCCTCCCCCCCCCCCTAAAAAAAGAAAAAAACTACATGTTTATTTAAATAACTTCTACATACTTATCAAATTAATTATTCTACTAGCTGCACCCGTCGAAATTCGAAGGGAAAAAATATATATTAGATAAGTATGTTACATTTAAAGCTTAGAAATAATAAAAATGAATGACATAAAAGAAAAGTGGATTTAGAAGAAAGTATAAATTTTATTCAGTTTTATCTATGATAAATAGGAAATCAGTTTTTATATTGGTTCAATGATAGGTTTTACTTTTCTTTTCGAGTTCCTTATCTACGACATTAGTTGTTGTGTTGCTTTTTGGCACTGTTTGCACTTTCAAATTTTTAAATGAACGTATTCGAAATATCGCGACATATAAGTGGCCGTGGCTAAATACTCGCTCAAGTAAATAAATACCCACAAAATACATTGTTTGCCCTTCTGCTTTATTAATTGTTACACAAAACGCAACTCGGGAAATTGGCGTATTCTAAATGAAAAGGGAAGAGATGGCAGTAAATCGGTTTTTGGAATCAAAACTCTTTCTCCAACTCTGTCATCAGTAGTAACTGCTAGATTAAAAAAATTATCGTACATGTTTCGTACAATTAACCTGGTCCCATTTATAAGACCTTCGTGAGGACTTAAATTTCCTAATAATGTTACAATTGCTCCGATTTTAATTGTGAGAATGTGTGGAGGCAATCCACTAAATTCTAAGCTATTTAAAAATTCCGTTGGAAATTGGAGGATTTCTTTTTCATTTCAGTTATTAAATTATTTATACTCATGCATGTTCTGAATGTGCCAGGTATAAGGTTTATAACTTAATAGTTAATTTCATTGCAATGTTCGTTTTTTGGAGCTAGAATTGAAACTTTAGCAAATTTAGTGATACTATCTGAAGATGAAAACCCTTTTCCAAAAATTTGGGATACGATGTCATTTTCTGCTATAGTAGACGGTGATAAACATACTTTATTTGAGTCTCCAGGGAATTCTTCATTCATGCAAGAATTTTCTCCATTACCTATTTTAAGCAAAAATTCCGAAAATTCAGATTCTTCTGGTCTTAATCGCAAATTTTTTAAACAATTTAAATATTTTAAATTCTGACCAAAGAGTCGAAATCTTAATGCATTTTTAAACTCTGTTTTGTTTTGTTATTTGTTTAGTACCAATTTTGTAATTGTGGCGACAGAATTACTCCAATTTCTCTTAAAATTGAAAAAAAAAGAAAGAAAGAAAGAAAGAAATTACAATGCGTATACTATTTCAAAAATATAGTCTGTTAAAAAATCCAGTGAATTTCGGTTTTATTTCGTTTAATAATTTGGATAATTGTATTTTATAGTATTTTGTTAATATTGCCTTAAAATAATATTTGTTTTAGACTGACCAATATAAAATGTACTTTTTACTGTAACTAATTTTGTAGATTTATTATAAGTCAATGAAACTGTTCTTAAAGATTTTCTTTCGTCGAATTTCGATGGGTTCCACCTCGTAATTATAATATCAACAAAACATTTTAATTATAATAGAAACAGGGAGTTACTAAATTGCATATCCAACCAACTATACATTTACAGCACTTCCAATAAATTTAATTTATTTATTAGTTTGTAGTCTCCATGGACTTGTCAAAATTAGTTTTATTGTCATGACAACGAAAAGAAAAAAAAAATCTTTGTTATTAAAAAGGATAAAAACTTTGTGTTTGTTATTCGCGTTTGAAATGAAATAGACGCCCTCTCGCGGACAAAGTCTGAAATGAAATAGAACTGATACCGTGAGCATCTTCCGCTGAAATCAGTGTTTAAAAGGCTGATAAATAAATAAACAGTTCTATAGTAAATAAGTAAGTGAACAGTTCTATAACGCATGCAACGTTGGGTTCTTTGAATTAAAATTATCTAAAATCAAAATTTTATACACAAAGTTTAGATCTATAATATAAAAAAGTACACTTGACTTACTCATGGCAAAATAACATGACAGCAACACAATGCTTGCATGATTCGCAAGAAAATTTTTTTATTTTTAAATTTTTGTTTTCCTTTACTAGCAAACCTGAAATAATATGGGGATTTCCTTTTGTTTGGCTTGTTTGTAAACACGAGCCTACAATCTCTATTTCTTCTTCTTTGCATTCTTTAATTTCTTCTTTTTTGCATTCTTCTAATCTCTTTGAATCAATAATTGCTTCAGCTTCTCTAAAGCAATTACTAGATTTTCCAGCATCTAGAAATTCTAAAATTGTCGATATTTGTAATTTATCTCCCATAATTAAATAAAAAAGATAAAAAACTGCACTTTAAATAGCTCTTTAAACGGGTTTCGCTATGCTTCAGCATGGAACAAACAGCAAGCACTACGTAAACAAACGATTATCAGGTCTATACAACGCCACCTTTCGGTCATTACAAACGCGAATTGAAATGTAGAAAACGTTTTATTTTTATTTTAAATAATAAATTAATAAAACTAAATGATTTAAATTAATTTTTAATATTATGTAAAATTGAAATATCGGCAAATCACAGGTTTTATGCTTTTTATTCTAATATGACGTCAATTACATTCTCCTGATTGGTGGAAAGTAATAAAACAAAATAAATTTTCATTATAGTGGGAAAAGCTTAACCTATTGCCACTGTTTTGAAGAAATGTCACAAAAAAGCTTTTAAAATTAAAAATAAAATATAAAAATGGAAAAAAATAAAAAATTAGCCAGAATGGACACATCTACACATGAACAGCTTTCATTTAAAAAAATAATTATCAAAATCGGGCCAGTAGAAAGCTCAGGGCTGATGACTAAAAAAACACCCAGCTGTTTTAAATATATAGATTAAAAATCTCAAGTTAATTGGTTGGAAAAATGAAATAGTCAGCAGATTTTGGTTAAAGAAATAATAAAAGCTAAAGCGAAAATAATAAACAGTATAGATTTAACAAAAATAACATCATAAATAGTTTAAATTTCTCAATGGACAAGTGTAATTAAGTTCTGGTTAAACAATCATTTTAGAAATCTATATATTTAAAACACCTGGCTGTTTTTTTAGTCATCAGCCCTGAGCTTTCTACTGGCCCGATTTTGATGATTATTTTTTTTAATGAAAGCTGTTTATGTGTAGATTTGCCCATTCTGGCAAATTTTTAGCTTATTTCCATTTTTATATTTTATTTTTAATTTTATAAGCTTTTTCGTGACATTTCTTCAAAACAGTGGCAACAGAGTAAGGTTTTCTCCCTAAAATAAAAATTTATTTTACTTTATTACTTTCCACCAATCAGGAGCTTGATCTCATCGGTGAATGTGTCATCGCATTAAAAAAAAAAAACAGAAAAACTAATGGTTTTTGTAAAATTTAATCCTAATAAAATGATTGCGCATAATTATTCACTAATCGCGGTACAATACACAGATTATTTACTGAATAATATTATTAAGTACTATGCAAATAAACTTTAATAAAATAAATTATCTAAAGCGAAATTTCTTTGGTGGAGAAAATGTCTTCATTCAGGAACCAGATAAATTTGTTCCATGAATCTAATATAGATTGTTATTGCTGTATCAGTGATGATGTCATATTCACCAACTTTTATTCCTTCATCTAAATAAACATAACTTATTTTATTTATTTAAATGTCCTTGTTTTCTTTTAAACTGAGAACTGCAAATTTCTTTTAAACTGTTCATCTATGCAAAATGAATACAACAATATGCGAGAAAAAATAATACACTAAACATTTACATTTGTTAAGAAAAATCCGTATTTTTTCTTTCCAATGCGATTCCCTCTTAGAAGATTTTCTTTTACCATAATCATTTTTTAGATTTTTATGTCTCCATTACATGGAATATGGATTAATAATACTAATGATAACTGACACATTTACTTACAACAAACAAAGGTTCATTAAAAGCGTAAATATCGCAGCCTACGGCTCTTCTGCATGAATAGAGATCATAAACACGAAAAAAAAAAAAAAAAAAAAGACTAAGATAAGTTTTTTTTGGTCTGAACTCTTTGGTAAAAGTAAAGATCAATGTTCTTTAGAAATTCACTCGGGCTGGGCCGGGTTCGGTCCGAACTTTTAACTTTTTTCCGAGCCGGGCCGAGCTCGGGCCAATATTTTATTAGTTTGGCCGGGCCAGTCTCGGGCCTGGACATTTCGGCCCGTGTGACCTCTAGTATATATAAAAGTAAAGAAAAGTGGATAAAAAGGACAGGGGGGGAGGGGGATTGTTTGTGGTTTTTTTTTTTTTTTTTTTTTTAATAAAGATTTCAAAACTAGACTAAAAAAATTAAAGAACATTTAGATTAAATAGTACTAGTGTACTTCCTTATATTTAAGTACAATACATAATTAGTTTAATGAAAAAATTTCACTTTCTCTTTTGTCGCAATCACTTTTTTTTTTCAGCTGCTACTCTGCGAAAAGCTGATTTCATTTATTTACTGTAACTGCACAGCACACGGATACTGATAAAGTCGCCCAGCCTTGTTAGAACCTGATGCAGTCTGAACAGGCTGGCAGTAAAATGGTGCAAATTAGCTTGGTTTTTCGACTGGATACCAATTCAAATGCCAAATCCGAGAGAATTCATCAGCTCCTGTAATAGAAGCCTTAGCCTGGGTGTAAGATATCTAGCAGTCAGCCAATAAGAGGCTCTTTGGTACATTTGTAGTGGTTGCGCACACATCCACTTGCACTTAAACTTATGACTGCTTTCGAGATGTCGTAAAAGTGTGAGGCACTGTAATACTGCTTACATCTTAAGTCTGTCTTAGCCTGTATCAATACAGGTCTAATACATAATTATACTGCTATAAACAGAAATACTATAGTAACGCTGTGGAAGATACCTGTAATAAAACTGTGTTGAATCTGAGAGACATCGAAGAGTCAGGTTTTTGATGACGACACTTCTTTATTAAAACTTTAATCAATCATGTAAACTTGATTTAGAAATATTTCCATAACAGCATCCAGTTGATTACTATTCAAAGTGAACTTTGTTAAAATGGTTAAGAGGATCATAAAAATACTTCTTTAAAAACTGTATTGAATTTCATTACACCGGGAGCTTTTCAAAACTAACTTAAATTTAAATTATAAATAAAATCATTCCTTTAAACATCATAAACGAAAGACTAAATATCTTATTTGAACTTAAACTATAACTTAAATCACAATAACTTGACGGAAACGAAAAGAGAACAAGAGCAATGAAGTCGATCAGGAAATGGCATTTATACTATCTCAGGGAGGGAATGGAACGGGACGGGACGATTCCACTTCAGAAAAAGGGTAGGCCTAATACTAGCTGATTACAGAACACCTAATGCCATCTATTGAAGCCTCATGTCGAAAATTTAGTTAATTTATGTTTTAGACTCAAAATAGCCATAAGTGACAAGTAAAACCGGCTGATTAGCCAACAGTCTGTGAGTTGGTATTTAGTGATGCATCTTAATCCAAACCTAATATCGTTTACGCTTTGTTCATATTGTAAATCTATGAATTGGTCTTAAGCAGGGCTATAGACTTGGAGTCGGAATCGTTAAAAAATAAGCTGACTCCAGCCTTCCATTTAGAGGGAGGTCATGGCTCTCCTTTTTTTTTGGAGGGGGTGGGGGTCAAATCTCTTAACAAGCAATTTTTATACTGGAGGCTTTCCCATATCCAAACTGGCTACTTTTCTGATACTTTTGAGAAATCATTTTATTTGTAAAAATATAAAATTTTCACATTTCATGCAGATTTTAAGAAATTGAAAAATTTTATAAAGGCATAAAATCATTCAGAAATTGAGTATTTTAAGACAATATTTAGGACTTGACAGACACAGAAATGACATCAAGAGGGAGTAATTGGTTGCTGTGGCCTGCCATTCAATTTAAAACACCACATTTCAAGGAGATTTATTGAAAGATTATTTGCGTTTATTAAAAAATCAAAAATGTTAATCAATTACACTCGTTTTTAACAAATGCACTTGCAACTGTTTGCACCTGAGATAAATAATTTCATCGATGTGCCAGAAATGACCTAATTTGGATTTAAGAAGAGCTCTAAAGTCCCAGAGAGATTCTCATTATTGAACAAGGAATAAATTTGAAAGAATTTAATATACATATATTTCATTTTTTAAATGACCTTTTAGAAATTTCCCTTGTTCAGGGGAGGGGGGGGGGGGTTCATAACCCTCATTTCTGCAAAGACGGAAGTGCCTACTCCACTCTTTTTGTAACTCCACATTCCAAAGCACTGAGTTCCATAATACTTTTATGGACCTCAATAGTCTCAGCTTCAATATGAGAGTGACAACATACAATGCTCAGGCTACACTTACAAGGAAGGTCTTCATTGGGGGCATACTCAGAATTTTTTGAAAAAAATACGAATTAAACTACTCATGTAGGTAATAAAGGATCAGTGAAAATTAGCGGCGGAATTACATTATTAGATATGTAAAAAAATAAAATAGTTTGGAATAATTGGCGTGAAAAGCTGAAAGCGACGCAGGATTTGGCGAGCAGTGCCTTTCCTCGCCAAAAGCAGACGATTTTAACGAATCTGAAAATTGATTTTAATTGACTTCACTGTTAAAAATCTGCAGCATTTACTGCAACATCACTCCACTACTTTTATAGAATGTCTCTCTTCTGACCAATGAGAATGCTCCATAGCACGGTGAATTGACCGTGTCATACACTGTTAATAATCTGCTGCATTTTGTTGCAACGCACTCCACCGCCTGTATATAATATCTCTATTCCAACCAATGAGAAAGCTCCATTTCACGGCCAAGTAATCGTTTTCAATACAAGCAAGATAGTGCGTTGCAACAAAATGCAGCAGATTTTTAACAGTGTATTTTTCAATTTGGAACAATTTTAGTCAATTTAAATTGTGTTTTAAATGATAAAATACATTAATTTCATTTTGTTATAAGTACATATAAACGTATATGACAAAATTACACTTAAAGTAAAGTAAAAATGCAAAACTAAAATTACTTAAACTAAACTTATTTAAATAAATTGAACATAGAAAGTTTTTTCTTTAAAAAGTATTTGAAGCATAAAAGCGTATTTTTCAAAAATTCATTTTTTTGCCAACCGGAGATAAATCGGCAAATAAACGAAATTTTTATTATTTTTTTACGGACGTTATAAGGAGGTTCCGCCGAAAATTTTTTTATAAACATATATAACTATATGAGTAGAACATTCTGTAATTTTTTCAGAATTTTCTGAGTATGCCCGTATGGAGACCTTCCTTGTTAGACACATTTGTCCAAACTCTGGCAACCCTAGGCATTTTCTATTTCAGAATTTTGTGATACTCGCACAGAAAATTTCAGTTGTACGAATGAGACAAGGTAACAAATATTTTTTGACGATGATTGCAGCCTCATCAAATTGTTTGGAGATTCGCTTTTGTCTAGAATCATCTCAATTAATCAAAGGTATATTCTGTATGTCGCCTCTCTCATATATAGCCTACCTAATAGGCGATTTCACTATGGCATCATCATCATACATTTTAGTTGGATTGTTTATTGAATACATACATCTGACTTGTGTGCTTGACATTTAGTATTTACTTATAAGTCGCCGTTTATATATAATGACAGGATAGACAAGACCTAAAGATTATATCTGAATGTGCAAGAGAGTCACTGGAACTCAAACCTGGCACTTCTTCAATGTTTGAAAGTGATTCATGGGGTGGTGTCTTAATTACTTGGCTATGGTAGGGGTCACATGGCTTTAACAGTAAAACATTGAAAAGCTGTATGACACACAAATGGAAAAATCACTGATAAAAATACCAATAGCTGTCCTACAAAAGCAACAAAATCTATTGATGACACCACCTTTATAAAATTTGATAGGTTGAAAAAATTTTGGACAAAACAAACTGTCAAACATTTTGGCAAGCTTGCCATTACTATCTAGTGTCTAGAATAAATAGTGTGAAAAATGGCTATACCAGTAATACTTTAGAATGTGTTAAAATATTGAATTACTTAAATGCCTAACAATGCTGAAATCCAAAGAATCAATTGTAGTGACATCTGCAGGATAAAAACTGCAAGACCATTGCTAGTCTAGACTGCAACCAATGACAAGACTAGTTCATGACTTTTAAAATGTCACAAGGAGTTGATCATCTTAACACAGCAACTGGAAGAAAACAATAGCCAAACATACAAAACAAAGTATGCACATACTTGCAACTGACTAGCCATTGCCAAATGACATTCATGACCATTATTATGACCATTTCTATTTTCAACCATGATGACAAGTACAATTTTTTGAAAGTTCTAGATTTTAGATATTGAAGTTTTGTATTCTAGACTTTATATAATTAAAAACATATTTAAAATTTTTTAGTAAAATTTTGACAGAGCAGTAACATATTAAGGTGAAATAACAGATTCATCAAAATTACATTTGATTTGCATCATAAATTAGTTTAGAAAATAAATAAATAAATAAATAAATAAATAAATAAATAAATAAATAAATAAAAGATTAGTGAATAAATAATATATTTATTGCAATCACAAAATAAGTGAAAATGATAATATAGGAAGTTGGTTATAACATATAATGGAAGAATATGAGTATATTTCAGCTCAACTAAAAATAAATTAATAAAATTTAAAAAAAAATCACAGATCATCTTTAAAAATATATTCAATCTTTTGTATAGCAAAAAATCTAAAAAACATTTTTTATAAATACATATCTGTTTTAAAAATTAATTACCACACATTAAAAAAGTTTTTTTTTGTTGTTGTTGTTGTTCATAAAATGACCAGAGTGTACTTTGATGAGAAACAGAATTTGTATTACAAAAAATAGTTATTAATGCTGCTGATATTGAATCCGTCGTATTTTTGTCAATGCCTAATTTATATAATATTAAATAATGTTTTTTTTTTTTTTTTTTTTTTTCAGCTTTTAAAAGCTAGCAGCATTTTTTTTAGTTTATTATTCGAAAAATTTAGAAAGACCTATTAATGTTTCCAAGTTGTGCATTTTCAATTTAAATATGTATATGTCCAATTGAAAATGAATGAAAAACTGAAAATAATTGGTGAAAATTACACCATACTTAAATGAATACAGTAAATATATGGGTGTTTTCATGCTTGAAGTATTTTTTTAAAAAAAATGATATATGGAGTATGGATAACAGTAGACAATGAAATGTTTTAAGTCAAAAATTAGATCATGATTAACAAGAGACACAGAAACAACTATTTTATTTTAAATATAGTTAATTACTTTCTTTTTGCAAGCTGCTGTATAAAAAAATAAAAAAAAATTGAAAAAGAATAAATATATTTTGATATCAATGCATCATTTTTTAACATTAATTATATATTTTTATATGTGAAAGTCATGCCGTATTCCACAGACCACATATATTTGCATTTTTAAATTACTATCCGCTTTTGGCGACCAGTTTGTTTGCCCTTAAATGCAATGCTAAGCATAAAATGAAGTTACTTTTATTCATAATTTAATTTACTTTTCAATCCTTCAGATCAATCCAAATCAGAAAACTCTGGTAGAGAATAAAAAATTCAGTATATTTATCTTAGTTGGACACAGGAGATAAATCGCCAAACATTATTCCCACCATATTTTTACGCATTTCATAAATTTAATTTAAAATATAAGTTACTATCTGATTATCCCATGGACCAATTTTGCCAAATTATGCAAACTTTCATAATTTTATTTTAAATGACGAAAGAGCAAATAAATAAGTAAAACATTCATAAAAATACAAAGTCTAATTAAAAATCACTGGCTGACGTAACAAACACGTGTATCATGTTTAATGTCAAGTGAATGTGACATTTAGGATAATCAATTATTGCCATTTAATCTTATGTTTGGCAATAGTTTTCTAATCAGCGGGATAATCATGCGGTGCCAAATGTAATCCTTCTATTTATTCATTCATTTTATTTAAAATACACAACTTTCATTTGAAACTGAAACATTTAAAGTTAACAACATTAACTTATTGCTTAAAAAAAAGGAAAAGAAAAGAAAAGATAAATGATAATACCATAAGCCATGATACTTAATTTCAACATCAAAGAATTATTTTAATTTACCACATGAAAAATTTAAAATGTTAAATGGTGAGTTAAAATATTGGCAAGATTTTTACTTGGCTTTCAGATAAATACCAAAATACCAAGAAATCTTTGTGATCATGGGAACTTTTATGTAGTTTTATTTGAAATAAAATTTTTTGATTTTAATTGGCCTGTTATGCTTGCGTATAAAAAACATAATTGTTTGTGACAGTCACATGACTTGCACTATTATAATATAGATGAAATGATGGCAATTCAACAATATTTGGCAATTTATTACCTGTGCCAAGTACCAAAGTAGCTGCCTGGCATTCAAAAAGCAAAGTGGTCAGCCCAGAATTGTTGATGAGAGCCACATGACTTAGTCTATTATTATAGAGATGAACTTTGAAGCTTTCCTGGTAAAAATGTTGTCATATTTTGAAAAAACATCTAGAAAACTTATTTTATAATGGATTGCATAAAATGATACACATTTCCATACCCGTTTGTCCATAGTTCTTTTTCCCAAGATTGTTCTTTCTTTTATTTTTCAGAGGGGGAGGGAAGGGGTCAGAAGAGAGTAATAATATTTCACTGAATTAAAAGTGATTTAATACTATTTATCTTCAAATGGCTATTGAATTTTTACATTTCCAGGCATTTTTGTTATTCAAAACAGTGCAAATTATCAAGTTTTTAAACCTTTCTAGACCTGCACAGAGATTGGCGAGCATAGCTTGTAAAGGACAGGGTCCTACATTTGCTAAAAATTAAACTAAAAAGACAGTCTTAAGTTACAAAATAATATAAATTTTCGTAGATGATAAATCATAGCAAAAATTAGAGGCAAATAAAAAGTTAAATGAATGAAATACACTGAGTAAAATCAATAACAGTTCTTATAAACATAATGCTGAAATTATGATGATGAAGAACTTAAAAGTCACACTGTAATCCAACACAATGTATTTATTAAACAAACTATTTACAGCACATCAGTTCATTTATTATATTAAATAAATATCAAAGAATTTTTAATTCAGTTTTACAATTTAAAACATAGTCAACTAAAAACATGGAATTTAACAATCTAAAAATTTCAATTAACATTTAAAAGAAATAATTCTGCAATATAATGATCTATTGTAATATGTATTACAAAATATTTTAAAAAATTAGTGAGGGGAAAAAAATGACAAAGAAAATCATCTGTAAATATCAGACATGAATTACTTTAATAAATAGTTATTTATATGTTAAGTGTTTTCAGAAATTAATTCACAATTTTCTAAGAAAAGCAGAACCAACAAATAACATAAAATAAATAAACTAATATCAGTTTAAAAAATAAATTTAAATATTAAGTGCTTTAAAAAATTCATTCTTCATTTTTTCTTAAATTAATTGGAACAAAAATATTAGAAGTGAATACAAACTGCTTTCACAAATTAATTTTAGCAAAAAGAAATCCAGTACATCAATATCTAAAAAAAACTTATATCAGTGACAAGTAAATATAAAATAAATGATCTTCAAAATTCTTTCTTTATTTTCTACAGATCTACTATATCACATAACTAACAAACTAATGGTAAAAAATAATAATTTTTTATTTTTTAATAAAAACAGAATCTAATATACAGTAGACTCCCTTTAATTCCAATTACAAAAACATACAAAAAAATCAAATAATGAAAAAATTAAACTAAAATACATACTTTAACAAAAAATATTGTGAAATTATTAATTGATCTTATGAAATGCATGTTTCTAATATGTTGCCTATTTCTATGATCTGGTAGTCTGGACAATTTTTGCTTCATTTTATATGAACAAGGTAATGTGCATGTGAGAAAGTCATATTACCTCATTATATTACATTGAACTTACCATATAATCTCGAATCTCCTTCCCCCCATCCTCTAACATAATGCAGCATATGCTCCATGCATCAACATTAAAATCATTGAATGTTTGCAAAAGAATACTTAGCTGCCTGATTGTTTGATTTGTAAAAACTTTTACTTTCATTTGAGTAAAAATTTTCACTATTACAGACCGAAATTTTATGACACGAGGAAAGAGTCAAAGGACATACATAGAAGACAATGGACTATACCTTTTTTAACCATGCTGTTTGTAAAAAACTAAAAGCTTAAAATCTTTTATTCTCTTTCTACTAACTTTCTCAGAATAATCATGGAAGAAAAATGATGCAATTATATTATCTCCTTTCAACTGTTTTTCCCCCCATCTATATATATATATATATATATATATATACATACACACATACATGTAAATTAATTTTAAGCAGAAATGTCAAATTATCAAAAATAGCAAATTGAAAATTCAAATTATGTAACAATTTTCAATATTGTTTTCAGGTTATGTTTGAAGGAAAATTATAATTATTTGACTTATTTAAACAAACAGAGTCTACTGTATTAATATATTGAATTCATTATCAGTAAAAAAAATAATATAACGCTTATTTGAAATCATTTTTAACAAAAGACAAAAATTTATACAACAAGCAAACATAAATTGTTTAAAAAAAATTCATGCTACACATTCTAAGAAATAGGACCAATAACTTATGTAATACTTAATAACCTGAGAATAACTATCTAAATATTAAATTATGAGTTTTAAATTAAAGTTTATTTTTAAATAAACCAGAAACAAATTATGTAATACATAATTAGCTAATATAAATTCAAATATAAATTTGAATGTTTTAAGAAATCTATTTTTAATTTTTTTACAAAATCTGAACTAATAAAATAAAATATTTCTATGAACGGGCACTCTATAGATAACATTACTCATTATTTAAAATTTAAACTCAAATACAAGATTAGAAAATTTCAGAAAAATTAGGAGGGGGGGGGGGGATAACAGCACATTGCTATGGATAAATTTAATGCAATCTTTAAACATTTCTTTGAAAAATAAACATTAAGAAGAAACACATAATCAAAACTTGCTAATGGATCAAAAGAAAAAAAATCAAAAGAAGACTATATTATATATATATTTTTTTAATTAGCATAGTTTGTGCAATTTAAAAATATATATATAAATATGTTTTTCATGAAGTCTGGATGTATAAGGGATGTCTAGAGTTAAATTTACTCAAAAAAGTTATTTTAAAACAATAATTTTAATAATTTAAATTAGTAGCCTTATGCAAGGCTTAATAAATTAGATTAGTTTTTATTAAGGGCTAAAAATATTTCATTGCATGTTAAAACTACAGTAGTCATATTTTATCGTTTAGATATGACTAAAACAAAAAGAAGGTAGAAGGGGAAAAATTGCTTATTTCCAACAGAATAATTCTGAAATAAATAAAATAAATAAATTGATATTAATAGTTAAAATAAATCTAAAATAATAATAATAATAATAAATAGAATAACTTTGAAATTACAAACATTTAAAAAACTATTGTAGCAGAGTTTACAAGATTTTAACAATTTTTTTTATAAACTGCAAAAGGAGAAGGGAATAGAAACAAAGGTAAAAGAGCTTATCAAAAATAAATAACTAACAGCACAAAACTTTTTAAGTTCACAAAAGCTATTCAGAAAATTCAAAACACCAAACTAATCTACAAATAAAATAATTATAAAATTGAAAAATATACAGAAACAATATCCAATATAATATTTAGAGAAATATGTTTAAGCCAACATTTAAAATTAATATTAAATACATAATATATTTTAAAAAATCAAAATATAAATTACATATTAATGAGACCTGAAATTTTTGAGTAGTTTAAAAATAATAATACAGTAAGACCTTGTTAACCCTTTGAGCTCTGGGGTGTAAATTTCTTCAAAATTCCAAATGTCACAATTGCACCAGTATTTTGCAAAGAAAAAACTCGGTTAACGAAAAAATGCATTAAACCTTTCTGAAGTAAATTAGGTCAAATTTTCTGGTGTCATTGTGACATTTTGGAATTAAAATTATGTGGTAGAAAATTCTACCAGCAGAGCTCAAGGGGTTAAACTGCCACTCGCTTATAACATTATGACAATTATGACACAGTTTCTTAAAGACTCGTTCATAGAGATAAGGTAATAGTCACTGCCCAGACACTAAAGCAGCAAGAAGGCGTACATGAGGTAAGGAAAATACTGTAAACATGATTTGTATGTGTATAACAGAGTGACTATAATAACGCCCAAATAGAATTTCCAGTTCAGATCTCATTCAATGAGTGTGCTACATACTACTGCCTCAAGAAATCTATAGAGTTTCATAAAAATCAATCAAAGGATTTGGCATTCATTCCATTTTTAAACCAGTCCAAATCACTTTGAAATTGATCCTTTAAAGAAAATTATTAAGAAAATATGATAGAGTATAAGTGATAAATACTTTGGGGATGTAATCAAGCATTAGTAATGCAGAGTTTATGTCTCCAGTTTTAAAAATGCAGGTCTAGTATTTGAATCCAGTCAATTCCATTGTTTCAGATATTTTAAAAAATCCCCCCCCCCCCTTTCTGGCCAAAGCAATGTACAGAAAGTCGGATGAATTCACTCCAGATTTCTTTTCGTTTTTCTTTTTTGACAAATGATAGTTGTAAAATAATAGGGAATGAAATGAAGAAAAAATTGTGAAAACCAATTTAAATATCTTTCAACATTATTCCCATTAAAAATTAAACTAATCAATTTAACTACAAAGCTATTTTTTTGCAAAGTGATTTGGATGGTTTAAAAATAGAATTAATGCCAAATCCATTGATTGATTTTTAAAAATAGTTCACTTCCAACATGTTTCATAAGGCATCATAATTGTCAAGTTGCATGACATGTCATTTTAACAAGGTTTTATTGTAATAAATATTTTTCTCCAACACAAATAGTATAGCTTTAGTAAAGCCAGTTAATTTGAATACAGAAAATGTTTTATTTATTTAATTTTAATAGTTCATTTACAAAGAATAGACAAATTCATTTCATACTGTACATAGGTCAAGTTTAGAAGCTCTGTATCACTTGAGCAAACTTGTTTGCACCAGTTTAAACATTTTAAGTTCAATCACATCACAAGATCACATTATACAACATACGATAACAGTTTTGAACTTAGCTTATGTCATCATCAGATACTTCATATTCCAATATTTGCTTATGATAAAACAAGAGATACCTAGATACCAAGAGAAGAGAGAAAAATTAAACAAAATAAATAGAATTATATACTAAAATTTGGAAAAAATAGCCCTATAAAAAATACACCAACCCTTCCCAAAAGACCATCAACTTCCAGCAACTAATGAAATCAAAGCAGAAGTGAGCATCGCAACACAACAAATCCATCCAGAAAGTTGAAAAGTAGAGTACATTAGACAATTCATTAACCAAGGAGTTTTAAATTTATTGATATGAACAGCTTCAAAAAAGTCTAAATCCATAGTAGTAGTACATTTGTTTTATAATTGTGGCTAAATCAAAATTGAAATTATGTCCCTTACCCCAGTAATATGAAGCAATAGAGGATTTTTGTAATTTTTTTTCTTTACATAGCCTATATGTTCCTTGTCTCTGAAACTTTTTTCTTTACATTGCCTATATGACTCTAAAACAGTGTTTTCACTTAGTTGGTCCAATATAGGACAAATCACATTGGCAGTGAACATTGTAAATACCCCAATAATTTTAAGAAGTTTGATCTTTCAGCTGCAAAAAATTATTGATTGGTTTAATTAAAAAAGACCAGTTTTAATTGATGTCACACCCTACCAACCACCTTATCAATCAGACATGTTTTTTGTCCCCCCCCCCCCCATTTGGTTGATTGTGATTGGTTGGCTCAAAATAAAGGCTATAAATTGTTAATTATGATTGGTTGGATAAAACTTGGGGGACAAGTGATCATGTGGTTGAAACTGGTCTTTAAATTAAACTGTTTAATTGAATTTTTTTTTTATTTATTATTATTTTTTTTTAATGGATTTGTCTAAATACAATTTTTTTATATACTTACAATTCTGAAGTGAATTAGCAAATTTCAAACAAAAACTTAGCACATTATAAACTTAACAAATTGAAATATAATTGAATTTTATCCTTTTTGCAGCACAGCACCAGGTGGAATTCTGACACAAATAGTACTTACTTTTAAATTCTTCATAAGCTTAAGGAAAGAATGAATTTACTTCCTAAAAGAAAACTCAATTTAACTGAGGTTTCTGCAATCAGGGTTCGCTCAAGTGGGCCCAGCTTGAAAAAACCCGCCCGGGTTTTTTCGAGCGGGCCCACTTGAAAAAACCCATGAAAAAATCCATTGTGGGTTTTTTCAAAATTTTTTATGCATTTACAACCGTATCATTATTTAATTTAAGGTATAAGAATGTAAAGATAAATGCCAATTTAAGTAATATCAAAAGAACCAGATTTTAAAGAAATTTCTAAGTATTGATAAAATGCCCAAAAAATTAATTAGCTAAAAAGAAGGAATCTTATGTCTGTATCTAGAATCTTATGTCTGTATTCTAAAATGCATACAAATGTTTTAGATCTTAATGTATGCCTAAAAAAAGCTTAAACTGATTTTTGATTTAAAATGAATGAAAGAAGCTATATAAATTTAGCATGTTTAACTTAAGACAGGGTTGTTATGTTTTGCCCAGCACAAAAATCGAACTGGGTTTTTTCAGAATGTCAATTTTAAATTACTTAAGGTTAATTTCTAAATATCAATATTAAGATTTTAATAAATTAAGATACTTTTCTTAATATCAGTAACCACTAGTAAAGTTATCACTTTCTGTCACAATGGAAAAAAAAGGTCTTAATTCTCCCAATGTCTATTTTTAAAAGGAATAATTGTAACTTATTTTTTGATAGATATGTGTAACTGTCATAAACACAAACTTTTTCCCATAAAAAAAAAACTTTGATATATAATCCATTTTATGTTATCTTACAGTTGAAACTCATAACAAAATACTACGTATTGTGCGAATCCAAATTTAATCATGTAGATATGTAAAATTATTTGTTTTATTCTATTGCTTAGTTATAATAAAAAACGCTTATTAATTTAGATTCAGCACTAGTATTGGTATAAAACTTTAATGATAATTTCATTGCTAAAATTATCACTAGCAATCAATTTTTGTAAAAGCAAGGCATAATTTTGATTATTGTCTTAATTTATATATTTTTATTATTACTTTAAATTTTATTTAATAAATACATTTTTCTTTTTCAAACAATCTGAACTGCTTTCGTGTTAACTTAAAAAACCTTGATAAAACCTCAAAAACCCAGTGGATTGGGATAAACCCTGGCATTTAATAACCATGACTTAAAGTTTCTTTTCTGGTTTTTAGTTTTATATAAAAAATCCATTTATAGCTAGCTTAATATAGCTAGCTTAATGATTTTTTTAATACATATATTTTGTTAATTCATACTTAATGCAAAACTATATACAGGTTTCATAGATACATAAAGAATTTAAGTATTATGTTTATGAAAATTAGAAGTTTAAAGTGTTTTCCAAACAAACTTGATAAAACCCGAAAAAACCCGGGTTTTAGACTAGTGGGCCCAGTGGGTTGGGTTAAAAAAAAAAAAAAAAAAAAAAAAAAAACAATTTTTTCAAACCTTGTCTGCAATGAGGTTGTTTGTCACATAGGATAATTTTTCCTGTCTGTGCTTTGACAATTCATCTTGTTTGAAAGGATGTCAAATGTTTTACCTTTTAAAGAAACTTAGCAATAAAAATAAATAAATAAATAAATAAAAATAAAAAAAAATATTGCCAAAGTGGCACATGGTATTAAATATATATATATGTATGTAGTAAAGATATATTTTGCTTCTCTGGTGTGTCAATGAAATCTGAAGAAATTTTCAATGAAAGAAAAAAAAAAGTCGATTCAAAACCTTTTGAGCAAATTTAAAGTAATTACATAAGAATGACAGAAATCTATATTTTTTGGTAATGACTTTTTGACTACAGTTTGAAATAGTGTTTACTCTATTGCGTCAAACAGAAAAAGATACTTACGCTTCACTGCTAAGGACTTCTTGTATGCTAGCTTTTGTTACTAAATGATCATCACATTTGAACCACCTATTCTTGTGTTGCCTTACAAATGAAAAATAATGTCCACTGTCCACATCTCCAACATGATTTACAACAGCAAATAAATAGAATCTATAAAAAACATGGATTTAATTAAGAATAAAATTCATAGCACGGATAATATCAATCTCATTTATAACATGTGAAATCAAGAGAGCCTAACATACAGAATTTGGCACATGATGAATTTTCAGGTTCTAAGAAGAATTATTTTAGAGTGAACACATTCACAGAAAGAAAATTAGAATAATCTTGACCCAAAAAGAAAAAAACTGAGGACAAGAGGATCCAATGTAGTCTTCTATTCAAAAATCCTGAGATGTCCCTCATTAAAAGGTTTGAATTGCAGGTCAACTTCAAATGGAATTTTTAAGTTCAAATCAGGTTGAACTCTATCTGTACAAGATTCTAGTTTCAGTTTTTATTTATCTGCCGGTCATATAGTACAGTATGTATTTAAAGCTGAATATTCATAATTTGCTAACATTTGTACACAGTTTGAATGATCATTAAGTAGAGTAACTGGGTTACTAAATTTTTTGGCTAGCAGATTTTTTTTTTTTTTTTTTTTTTTTTTTTGACAGATAACAAGTATGAATTTGGCTAATACATCTTTTATTAGATAGGTGAGCTGACATAATGCAATCTAGTTGAATTTTAATTAGACAGCAAATCAAGATTCAGTTTACAAAACTTTCCTTATTCTTTTTAAAAAATAAAATTAAGATTTGTGGAGTTTAAATCCCCAAAACTATGACCTGAGTTTTGCAGATCAAAATGAAATCAAGCTCTAGAAATAAAGCTAACACAAGAAGTATTTCAGGATTCCATGCTAAAAAGCTGATAGTTTATTTTTTTAAGGAAAGGCAACGAACAATGATTATTTATTTTCCACAATCTCTATTTCTTAAAAAAATATTTATTTTCAAATGGCTATTGAATTTCACAATTTAGAAATTTTTTTGTCACAAAAAAAAAAAAAAAAAAAGTTTTAGAGGATGTGGTGTCTGAACAAAGGTTTGAGAGCATAGATCAAGATACAGAGTTCACTAGTTCAGTGTTGAATTCAGACACTTTTCTCCAGGGGGGAAGAATGTTTACCTGAAGTCTACAATGTCCCCTCTGGGTCGCTAGGCTCGGAGGGGACATGGTAGACTTTGGGGTAGGAGAATTGCACTTTTTGACCATTGAAAACACAAAACCCCAAATTCTCTGGGGGGGGGGGGGGGGGGGAAGGTCCCAACTTCTGAAATCAACACTTGCTATCTACACTTGTCAATCTAAAATTATACAGCTCAAATAAATATTAATACCAATATACTACAACCAACAAAAGTGGTATCATTGATGGAATGCAAGAAAAATTTACTGCTGAAAAATGTGGTCATACGCTTGCCATTAAGCAGATAATTTTTTTAATAGCTGCTTTTTTCTTTAATGGCCAATAGCCGCCACTAATTCTGCATTCTAATTCTGCATTCAATCGTCAAAAGTGTAATTGTGTATGCATAATTTTAATTGAGAAAATGTGAAAATTGCATTGATTATTCCAAGCAATATATTTAGTGCTTTATTTTGAAATAATAAAAGATATAGAATAACAATTCTCACAGATAAAATATCATTATTTAAGCCATAATGTATTTCAAACATTTCTCATTTTTGTAATTTATATAAATAAATAAAATGCAGTTGTGTAAGACTTTTGGAAATTTTAGTAAAATTATCAAAAATACACTCAGCAGAGGCTAAATGTAATGTAGTTTCATGCATTCAAATATATTGTGGTTTATGTTATAAAAAGAAGACAAAAATGATATTTAAAAACAACAAGCTACTTTCGATCAGTGTTGCCAATTCAGATGATTTAATTAAAAAATCTGTCAGTGATGAAAGCTATCTAATAAGGTAGCTTTCATTACTGTTAGATTTTTAAAGATAAAAACTACAAAGCTTTCTATTACAGCTGTCCAGAGGAAAGCACTTCCATAAAATTTTGATATTTTTTTGCCGATTGTAATCCCCCAGACCCCAAAATCATCTTCCATCCAAATGTTGACTTTTGTATAGATATGACTTATATCATTCAACAACTCTCATATTTATTAACCAATTTGGATGAGATTAATTGTACTCATAGACATTTCACTGTCTCAACTGAGTTCGTTGGCTAGTTTCATCTGCCATCTTGTTTCAAAATTTCAGCCATTTGAATTTTTTAGAAAGTTTCAAATTTAAAAAGTGATGCAAATAAATTAAAAACTGAAAAAAGAAAAAAAAACTACGAGTTTGACCTTAATACAAAGATTCCAAACCATTTTTATTTTATTTTATATTTATTCTTAAAAAATGGTTGAGATATAGTAATTTGAATTTCTAAGGTGGCAAACATTTTGAAACAATTTGATTTTTGCCATGCTGGGACTCTCTTATTTATAAACTGATTTGGATGAGATTGATTATATGCATAATACATACTAATGTCTCGACTGAATTAGGTGACTCGCTTCATACGCCATCTTATTTCACAATGGAGATCAATTGCTGTGTGCATTGCTTAAATACTATTAACATGCACTAGCCTCAAATTATTGTCAAGCTTGGGAATACTTGGCAAGCAAAAATAAGTAACCATAAATGATGTCAACTTGGCTGTAATTTACTAATTTGGTGCAAATTCTTATTCAAATTCAGTATTGATGAATATTCTCTTATCGGGTTCATCACACTTTAGCTTCTTAAACTTTGAGTAATACTTGTAAAATTTTAAAATCAAGAAATATAAAAGCTACTTCTTCCTTCAGACACTGATCGAAAGGACTTTTCCGCCTTATTTAAATTGTCATTAAATAAGGCAAATATTTTTATTTGGGAATAGCGAAAGATTTATTAATAAAAATAATTCCACTACATTGGTAACACTGCTCCTGTTATAACAAGGTTTGTGTTATGTTCCCCAACAACTATTATATCAGGCTTTTATGTTAAAACTTTAATGAAGTTACTTTGCTCCTGGGAAAATCCTAAAATTGTATTTCAGAGATAATTGTTGAAATCGCAGTTTCAATACTTATTCATTTATTTATTTTAAATCTATTAAAAATTTATCCTTTCAAAATACTTAATATAAGCTAAACTTAACTACGCCAATTATCGAAACCCAAACAAAAATAATAATGAACACACTTACTTGTTATCACTATGACTTAAACAATTATTTACAGTTTCACTAGTTTTGGCTGTAGCTATGCTGCGAACACTTGAAGTAAAGGGTGTCATGTCAAGGCACTCAGGAAAGGAAATAAAATTGATATTCTTACCCAAGCCGGATAATCGCTAGAAAAAAATTAAAAAATAAATAAAAATTATAAGTATGATTACTTACGGTTATAATCTGTGAATTTTTGGGTTCCATAGTAAGGGGGAGGGGGCAAATTATACATGAGCTTAAGGAAATTTCAAAACTGATATTCTAATATTAAAAAGAAAAGATGGCAAGAATAAGAATTTTTTTTTTAAAATTCTTATAAATATTTTAAAGCTCTATTTTTTTTAGAATGGAAAAAGTTATTAATTATCATTCATTATTCAAATCATTACCCGCATAATGTTAAAGTAATTCGGTAAAATTTGATTCTTTTATTAAAACATCATTATGAATATCGACAGTGATAGATTCATTATCATCACGATCACAATCTTTTTAAAATATGGCAGCATCTCCAGGTCCATGGACTGCATTATTGATACAACATTTTTTGAAAATCGAACGATTATTTCTTGTGGTAATTCAAGCTAAACATAAGATATTTGATTTTCATGAAAAAGCAAGTAATAACAAAATGAACAGGTCCAATTAAACAGATATTGCCACATTCCTAGGACAAAATAGGAGAGATCAATTATATTAGCGAGTGCATTTTTTGCCCTATTATCTACATACTAAAAAGTGCTACTTCTCCATTTGCTGAATTTTTCCTGACCATTTTTTAATATTTGTTTACATATGGGTTTCCAATTTTGGATGATTTTTCATTGAAAAATCATAAACTTGGCTTATTCACGGAAATATATGATATGTAGAGATATAGTTAGATGGAAAGATGGAATAGATCAAGTAAAATGATAACATAGTTATTCATAGTTAATATTATCCACTAATTTCGGAGATCTTGTGCATTAAAAAAAAACAGCAAAATGGATTGATCAGATATGGGATAAGGTAATGAAATTTAAAAGAAGGCCGCTGGAGTAAATCGTCGTTTCAAAAAACAAAATTCTTTGAGAAATTGTGAATATTTTTGGATGGGAGCCTCCTGTCCATCATTTTCTTTTACACAGGATTTCAAAATTTTTGGTGCAAATTCTGCCATCCCGCTCTGAGTAAAATATTTTTTTTGCGATAATAAACATTCTGTTTGTATTTTTTCTAGCTTTCAAAATATCTATTTGTGTTTAGTTGGTTAGATATATAAAAGGAGAATGATAAAATTTTTTTTTATCAGAGTCAATTAAAATCAGAAAAACATCTTCTTTAAAAAAGTATATCTGACAGCATCGTAATATGCATAGTGTAAAAATAAAACTGAATCATAAAGCAACAGATTATATATATATATATATATATATATGTATTAAAAAATTAAAATTAAACTTACTTTAAAATGGAAGCTAATTACAAGAGGAAGTTTCTGAAGAGTCAATTGCTTAGTGGAATTTTGATAACTCAAACAATTTTCACATGCTCTTCCTCCAAGATATTCAGGTTGTGTAAATCTAAGTTTAATAAGGATAGAAAGAAAGAAAGAAAGATAAATTACTATCAAAGTAGTCTCAACACTAATGAAGGAGCAAATAAACAAATAAATAAAAGACTGACACATTTTCAACAGAGCACATAAACTTATCAACATATTCCTTACCCAGAAAATAGCAAAAAAGAACCAATAAATCCAGAAAAAAGTTCATTTTAAATATGCATCAACAAATTATGACACAATTTTCAAGCATTTGTAGCATAAAAACTAACTTTATCTGATTTAATTATTAGCAGCATATAAAAAATACTTACAGGGGAACTAAGAAATTTTTTGTACATAAAATACAAAAAAAAAAAAAAAAAAAAAAAAAGAGTAAGTTTTCTTACTAACTCATATATGATGCTGAGAAAGGGGGGGGGGGGGCATGCATGTTTAATTTTTCCACAAAAACATTTTTCTAATGGAGTTATTCACTATTAGTTTCTCACTTTAACTGAAGAAATATTTTTCAGTAATAATATGTAGAAGAGATTACAATATAAGATAATTTGGAAGAAAGAAAAAAAAAAAAAATCCTTTGAGCATTAAACTATACATTTTCCATCATGTATCTGATAAATAAAAAGTCTGATATAACAAAATTTATATTGTCTTTCATTATTGCATAAGATAAATTGATATATAAGGTATTTAAATACCAATCTACATATTCATACATTCTATAACTTTACAATAGAATTAATAAAGATTCAAAAATAATGTTTAAAACTTGAATAAATGATATTAATGTGAAGCTGTTCTTACTTTTAATATTGTCAACTTTTAAGTAGTATATCTCATACAGCAGGCATAAACACTTCTGCAAATATAATTTCAGCTTCAAGTAAAGACAGACATAATAGTGACATAAGTCTTACATATCTAATTAACAGGTATAGAAGTTGCATACATAAGTAATGAGAGTAATCGCACATAGTGTTTATTTGAAAAAGTTCATTATCTGATTGCTTTTTTTTATTTAGTATTTCAACAAAATTTTCAATTTCTCTTCAGTTTCTTAAATACTTTTAATACTATTTATTTTAATAGATCTTTTGCCCTTGTAGAGAAAATTGATAGACATTACACAGACAGACTTGCTTATAGAAAAATAGTCAACTTCATGTAATAGAAAATGAAGCAAAAGCTATAAAGAAAATAGTGCATGGAAAATTTGGATTAAATAATTTTTAACATTGTTTACAATTATACTTTCAAGTGGGATGAACTCCAATTTAAATTATTTAAGACAGGGTTGTTTGGTTTAAACCGTGGTTTAAACCATGGTTTAAACCAAGTGGTTTTTTTAAAAAAAACCATGATGGTTTTTTTTAATTTGGTTTTTTTCCCTTTTCCCTAATGTTTTCATTTATTTTACACATTACTAAAATGTGCAAAATCAAAGTTATGGAGTAGCTACAAGCAAAGCTAAAGACAAATTACATTTTTAAAGTGACAAACATCTTTAATCAATCTAATTTTTCTTACTAGCTATAAATTGACATGGCAAAATATTTTTCTACAGTGAACTGTGGAGAATAAAAAAAGGTAGTTAGTTTTAATTCTTTTTTAAACCTTTTATTTTTTTTTTAAAAAATGCAAAAATGGCATATGCCAGCCAAAAATGCAATTTGACTGCTTAGATAGCTTGATTATGATTTACTAAGGATTGCATTATGTATCAAGGCATCAATAATGACATAATCATAAGTCATTCTTTCCATTGGTTACTCTTGTTCTGTATGCTAATGAATGATTGGCTATGAATTTTCTGTGTTCCATAGCTATTGGTTTTAGTAAGCTTTGTTTTTTCTTAGATTGGATTTGCAGTTTTTACATTATTTTTTTCTGTTTCTAGTTACTTTGTATTGTATTTTATTTTAAGAAAGCTACTTATATATATATTGAAATAAAAGAATGTCTAAAACTAGAAGAAAGGAAAATATAATCTGGTTTTCATTTGAGGGAGTAAGAAATACATCAAAAACATGTTTAAGAGCCAAATGTAAAAATTGCATGCAATGTAAATGCTGTCAAAGTAGCTCTTTCTTATAATACTATGTGTGATTCATTTTCAGATGCTTTAGATGTTTACCTTAAAAATTGCCCCACTTAAAATTTGTGTAGAAAATAGGAATGTTATTGATAAAAATATCAAAAGCTCGTATCTGTCTAATTTTTATTTTAAAAGAAATGTTGAAGATATGTTTAAACTGTTAAATTCTATTGCAGTTACCCTGGATAATATCTAAAGTAATAAGTTCCATTACTAATGCAGTTTATAATTGGACAGGTCTTCAAAAAATAATAAGAGAAAAAAAAATGTACAATAAAGAAGTCTCATAGTTTTTTAGTCCAGGTATAAAATAACCCTAACACCCATGTCCTTTTAGGTATACATGCTTGAACCACAATACAGTCAAAGTGAACTATGTGAATAAGAAAAAAAGGATACATTAAATTTTACAAAACAAAAATATCCATGTAACTCGATGCTTGCACAGATAATAAAATTTAATGCTAAATCTTCACCTTTTGAAGAACAAAGAAACAGAAAAAATAAAGTTTGTATTTAAAATAATAATAATAATTTTTCTAAGCCTATGTCTCAATTTGTGTAAGCATTACATTCGTTGATGTATCAAGTAAGTCAATACACATGTATTTTTTAGCATTAATAAAATGCATATTTATATTTTTTAAGTAAATATATGTAGTAAGAGATTAATAATCATTTGTTGATGTTAATACTGTAAATAATTTCTAAATTATGCACAAGAAAATGTTTTCTATTTCAGCTTTTTTTCTGTTAATTTAGTAAAATATGTTTGTTTGCCCTTTACTATGTCCTTCATTATCAACCTGCATGTAATTATTTCTTAAATTATTATCTAAAAGGTTTATATAAGTATACTAATAAATTAATAGTTTTTTTTTTCACACAATGAATATTTCCCTATAGAAACCTAAACTTATAAGACAATTTAATTATAAATTTTTATGCTTTAGTTATTTAATTATCAAAAAAATAAATACTAATGTGAATGTTTAACATTAATTAACTATTAATTACAAAAAATCCTCATGACTTTCTAAAACTCAAGCTATTTTTCTTGGAAATGCGATTTAAATAATGGTTTGAAAAAAACCCGGTTTAAACCAAAAAAACCTGGTTTAAACCAAAAAAAACCCGGTTTTTTGGTTTTTAAAAAAAAAACGGTTTTTATACCAACCCTGATTTAAGATAGAATTAAACAGAGTAGAGTCTACAGTAATTCCTTATTTTCTTATTAAGGAAACAAGCTTAGTCACATAGATAAATAGAGATTTATTAATTCCGTCACAAATTTCATGTTTTTTGAACCCCTTCTATCCTTTTTGTGGTGTCACACTTTTTGAGAATTTTATACAAAGTTAATTTTAATCAAATCAGAAAAAAAAATGCAATCATTACATTTTTTATATGCTATCTATTATTTACAGAAACCAAATACCATAAAACTATTAAGATCTTCTTTGTTTTCACTTTAAGCTATTTAAATTCATATGAAAAATATGCCTAAAATTCTTTTAGTAAAAATATTCAGTTTTACAAACTTAATTCATCCTGCATGCAAACAATGCCTACTTGATTGCTTATATATTTTGCATGAGAGATTGCATCATGTTAGTCACCCTCATCCTTTCATGCAATGTCACAACAGACTCACAGTCTTACTTTGTAAATCTCTTCTCTAATATTGAAGTTGGATGAAATGGACTTTACTCACGAATGGCAAAAGTTATATCTCACTAGGTATGTTTTCTTCAAAAAAGATTGTTTATTGGATGAAGGGTATGCAACATTAAAATATTCTGCATGCTTATTGGTGTTTTACTTTTATATATGTACTTTGACGTCACATGGGTAAACTCCATTAATGGATGATGCTTAACCACTTCATCGGCAGCAGGTATAGGAAATGTGTACTTTTACCTGCAACTTATCTTGGGGTAAACCAAGTAATTTAATAGGTTAAAAATTTACAGTAGTACTCTTCTTAGGCTGTGCAAAATTATTATTTTTTTTTCCACAAATTTGTAGAAAATAAAAACACTGCCTATAAGATTATGTATATATGATTATGGTGTAATTGGGCAGGAATGAGTGGGATCACCGTTCCCAGAAATATTTGGTTCATTACTATTATAAAAAAAAAAAAAAATCACGCACAAGCGCAATTTTATTTCAAGCTAAACGTTAATTGTTGTTATTTATTATAACAATAATTATCAAGTTTATTGATACTGATGATGAGCTTAGAGAGTTTAAATCCTCTTCTCCAGAAATTTACACCTTATTGAAAAATCCAGTTTACTGATATTCATAAGACACCCTTAAAATACTTTTTTACAAACTATATGTCTTGGTTGTGATCAAAAAGAACATAAGCAGACAAAATAGCTTGTCCTAAATCAAAGAGCACAAAACATATCTCTCATTATCGTTCTTTATCAGAGACTTCTGTGATAAATGTGTCAGTAAAATATCACATATGGATTCAATACAATACACTTTAGATTTATGATGAAATCTTTACAATAAGATTGATCAATTATTGCTTTTAGATGAATGCTACAATACTATAGAAACAGGAATATAATAATTATAACTGTCAATTTCAAAACTCTGCTTTTGGCTAGATGTTTTAAATTGGCTTTTTGCTTAGCAAAAATCTGGTAGCATCAACATCTACTCTATGAAAAGGTGAGTTCCCACAAACACTTTTTTCCAACTGCAGCACTGGATTTAATAATTATTCTGTTTCACCCAATAGTTCACATATACAATTTTTCCCTTCTTTTTTACTCCAGAAATGGCATACAAACATCAAAATAATGTTTTAACGAAATTAAATGGGGATAAACACCAAATATTTCTAAATAACAAAATAACATAGTTTTACAGTTAAACGTTAGGTAAAAGAAGAATTTTCATCTATAAGGATTTAAGACTATGAAACTGACAAACACTTGATAAAAGCAAAATTATTTAAAATTTGATTACCTTTCTAAACAATCTAAGAGAGAAGATGGCTCGGATGAATTTGGATCAGAAGCATCCTTATCTGTAATTAAAGGGGGGGGGGAGGGGGTTAAATTCACAATCATTTTACTTGCATGAATGTACATTCAACTAAAAAAATTAAATACAACATAAATAAAATTCAACAATAGCAAGTACAGCTTTTCATCATCCATTTAATTAGAAATTCTTTTTTAAAAACAGCTGAATGATTGATGTTTAGACCAATTAGATAAATGCATTGCAAACTATTTAACACAATCAAATCATAGTTAGTTTCTTTTTTAAAAATATCTTCCAATTTTTGTTAAAATTAGGGATGCACTGAATATTCGGTATCTATTCGGTATTCGGCCATGATACTGAATATTCGGTTTGGCCAAATATCAAAGTATTTGACCGAAACAAATACTTAATAAAACCTTTTGAAACAATTTTTAAAAACTTTTCACAATTTCTACTTTTAACTGTCAATTTATAAATATATTTAAGATAATTAGAAAAAAAAATCATATTTAAATAAAATAGAATGTTTTTACATTACTCATTTGTTGTTTGTATGGTATAACTTAAGAAAATTAACCATGAGAAAGATTAAAATGGTGATTAATTAGGATTATCCTTAGGAATAAATGATGTGCAAATGCAAGTTCCTAAATTTTGTTTAGTAAATAATCTGTTTCTTGCTTTTCCCAAATAAAAGTTCTTAAACAAGAAAGAAAAACTTTAGAGTATAGTAATAGCTATCAAGGCAATTTTTGTTCATGAAACCATAACAAAATTAACTTCTATATTAATTAGTGTCATATAAATATATTGTATTTCATCTCACTCTAGATCAAACTTATGTTACATTAACAATAAATAAGATACTATAACTGTATTTTCAACTCACATGCAGAGCCGTAGCTAGAAGTGAACGATAGGGAGGGGGGCTCAAGAGAATGTAGGGGGAGAGGCTAATAATTTTTTTCTCTCTCTCTCTAACGCAGAAAGATAAATTAGTGCATATTCACATTGTAGGTACAATGTTTCTCATTAAACTGTTGTAAAAACTTCGTTTTATGCTAAAAAAAGTATATGATGATGAAAATTTTGAGTGTATAACTAGTGCAAAATTAAACATCATGTTAGCTTCATATGTATGAATAGGATGAGGGAGTGCTGAAACACTTATTTTAGATACGATTAAGTAACTCTGCAAAACTGTGAAGGGGTCTCAAAACTAAATTGGATTTTTGAACAGAATTTCATTTGAATTTTCGGAACATTTAGTGATCTTGGAACTTTTTCCAGGGGGGGTTCAAAATATTTTAGGGGGGGGGGGCTGAGCCGCCCATAGCGCCCCCTTAGCTACGGCCCTGCTCACATGCTTTGATTTCTGTAATATGATGGGAAGGGTGGAAAATGCCATCATTCATAAGAAAAGAACTATGAGCTAGATATTCCTTTATTCAGAATTAAGTTGAAAGTATTTGTACTTTAAATTGGAAAAAAATCTGCCTTGAGTTATTGAAAAAAGACAATTAAAAAGACTGTAAAGTTTTTTTTTCGTCCATTTTTTTCATTATTTCTCTTTGATTTTAAAATGTTTGTTTTAATTCATAGAAGAAACCATGAGATTTAAAATTTTATTAATTAAAAAAGTCTCATAATTGTGCTTCATAAATAACTCAAGGCAGATATTTTTCAATACTAAAATATGTTCTATTAAAAAAGTCTTGTTTATCAAAATGCAAGTTTCTGTTATTGAATATTATGTAAAATTGTTTTAAAAAATAATATTTTAATACCTTTAAACTGAAATATAAAAGTATTTGGAAAGCTGAACATTCGGTATTCAGCCGAATAGATTCTATTTGGTTAGACGATTATTCGGTATTCGGTTCACATGTAGGCCGAATATTCAGCATTCAGCCAAAATCACTATTCGGTGCATCCCTAGTTAAAATATTAAAAATCACTATTGTAATTTAATAACACTGTTTTTGTTCTTTGTAAAACAGCTATTGATTTGGTCAGCACCCACCTAAAGAGCTTATAATGCCTTTAATAAAATATAATAATATAATGTCTCCTTTGTCCCAAAATAGTGATTTATGTAACAGAACTAGATGATTCTCAACAGGATAAACTTACTTTGCAGAGTTAGTCAAACAAATAAAGAAGTTCTTTGCAATAATTCAAGTTTAGACTATAAAAATTGTCATTTTACCTTATGTGACATCACCGTAATATAGTCTCTATCATATTTACTGCATGCAGACTATTTCAGGAATTTTCATTTACACTGTTATGTTATAACAACTTTCCATAACATTTCCGTTTTAAAATTTAATCTAATTTGCTTTTAAAATTTTATTTCTATTTAATAATCCCATTAATAGTAATCAATTTAATCAATAATATTTACTTTTAGCAATATGCTATCTTGTTTTCATTTTTAAAGATTCGCGATGTTGTTTTATCTTTGCAATATTTACTAAGTCCTAAATATATAAATTCTAAAACCTTTATTTTTTAATATTCATATTTAAATCTTTATTCATTCAATAAATCTTTTTTTTCCTTAATACTCTGGTTAAATTTCAGCAAGATTAAGCCAATATTTAGCCAGATATGTGTCTAAGTATTTTTCTAGCTTTTTCTCTTTTTAAAATTACGCGCGCCATTTTTTTTTGTATTTCCAACATCGCCATTATACACCAGCGCACATTTTTCAGTGAATCTTGTGGAGAAACGGAAATTCCAATCTCATGATTCACCCTTTTCCACGAAATTGTAGCGTCTCTTAAAATCCCGCGTATTTCTTGTTGCCACTAATTAATACTTTTCACCTAACTCCCCTTAAGAATTTCTCTAAATTCAGCTAACAACTTCTTTTCTTTTTTTTTGATTGGCTGAGCGTGTAGCGATTGTACTAACTTTCGTTCGCGTCTCATTCAATTCTCTCTCATTCTTGCCTGGCTCTTAGAGGAAGTAGGACGTGCTGAAATTTTGGGAGTTTGTTGCCGTTGGGCCTTTGGGCCTGACGTGCATTCCCTGTATTCCTTGTTCACTAAAGAAACTTGCTCTCTTGAAATGAAGTTCCAAGTCGGTGAGGGATATAAAATGTGCCCGTTTGCAATTACTTAATGTGCCCGTCTGCAATTACTTTACTTCGATGAAGAGGGTAACTGAATGCCCTAGGAAGGATATATACCTTTCCAAATTTTGCTGAGTTTATCCTGTCGGATGACCTAAAGGAGATGCATAGTTTTGGCTGTCTAATAGTGTTTTTCCCAGCCTGGAGCCTGCGTTCTTCTTGATGAGAATGCCTAAGTTACCTTTGGGATGATGTTTGGAGTCATGAATGCAGGACATCGGGTCTCATTCCGTAAATTGGACATCAGTGATCCTCTGCCCATACTATTATCAGAATCCACTGTTTACAGGGCTTAAATTGTATTCAAGTGTGTCATCATTCTCCGTGGGCGTACCTTCTAAAATATAGAATTCTGATTTCTGAATTAACAACTTCTGTCTAAGTCCAATATAACTCATAAACTTCATCTTAGTAAATACATAAACCCTCACTTCATATCTGATGTATAAAGGCTATTTTATCTCTTCTCATCGTCTGTAAAATAAATTGAAAATATCACTGGTACATGTGTAAAATTTAGTGCATGTTATTTTGCTACTAGGATCCTGAGCAATATAATATCATATTTAATTCTTCAATAAACAAGTTGTTCTAATGTTAAACTAGTGTTATTCTTGGTGTAACCACATACGTCATAAATAATTGGGGTAAGTGCTATCTATTTTTATATGTTTTTATTTTTCAGATCTGCAACTTCAATACAATAATTATTTTTAAGAAACATAACTTTTAATATTATAATTATTTTACCTATCTATAAAATTTAACTTTAATTCAATCTATTTAAATTATTTTGCGGCACAACGCAGTCAGGTAAGACCACCTGACATTTATGGTGCCTCGACTTCAGGAATTTACCTGGGGCTACCGATCTTTTAATTTTTTTTTCTTTTCTCTCTCTCTCACTTAATAGTTATCTTTTAATGAAATATTAATAAATACTTGATTTAAACATTAAATATTTTATAAAATAAAATTAACTAATAATAATAGTAATAATAATAAAGTGTAATATTAATTTTCTTTAATTATAAACTTTAAAATTTAAAATGCCTTTCTAAATTTTTTCTGAGTATTTTATATTTTTGTTATCTCATGTGCAGACCAAATATTGATTTTTTATACATATATTTTTAAAAATATTTATTTTATAAATAAAATGTTTATATTTTGAATTTTTATCTTTACAATATTGAAATCATGTGTCTCATACATTTTGTGTTGATTAATTTATAATTTACAAATAAAAAAAAAGAAAAAAACGAAATATTAATAATAATTACTATTACATGCAGTAAAAATTTTATAAAAATTGTTTTTCTATCTGTGAATATTTTTTTTACAAAGTAAACAAATCTGATGGTTTTGAACTCATTTATATGATTAAAGTCTATAACCAATTTGAAAAAATATTTTAAAATAAATAAAGAAATAAAATGCTAATTATTATTTATACACATTGATTTATATCATATTTTGATTGATATTTTTATATACATTGATTTATTCACAATATCTATGATAATTTTAAAGATAATAAAATTGGAAATTGCTATATTTATATAAAATTTGATAAATTTATGGCATGCAGAATAGTTCCGTGAGTGATGATATTCAATAATAATAGTACATGGGCTCTCAATTTTTTTTTTTTTAATGCTGGTTTTTGAATTATTTTAAGCAGTATTTTATTTAAGATTCATTCAAAGTGCAATAATTGGTTTTTTAACAGTGACTCATTTTTATTTTCACATGCACATGTGTATTAACAATTTAATATGGGGTGCTAAGTTCTGCAGGCAGAACTCAGAGTACAAGGTGCATATTGTACACTGATGTAATTTCATGTTTTTTGGTTAATATTTCTGGTGTATGCTTGAAAGAAAAAATAAATAAAATAAAATAAAAATAGATAAATAAAATAAAAATAAATAAATAAATAGAATAAAATAAAAATAAATAAATAAATAATTTAAAATAAATGAAAGAAAGAAAGTAAATAGTAATTTATGAATTTAATAAAATTGAAATACTTACCTTGATTCAATTGAAATTTCAAATATATACTGTTTACATTTTACTGATTCTTGTGCTGTTCAAATAAAATTTTTTTTCTCTTTTCAAAAAATTAATGAAGTTTAATAACTCTATATTCTCCAGTGTTCTTTTTTCTTATCCCTTAAATGATGTATTTTTTTTATTTCTGGTATACTATAGCAGACATTTTACCCCCCCCCCCCTTTTAAAGGTATCCTTGGTTACTTGGATATTTTCACTGGTTGAGATGCCACCCTGGGTTTCTGTGGATTTTTCCCGTGCCTAGACCCAAAAATCCCCGTAAATGGTAGGTATGTCAACTAGCCAGATGTTATTTTTTTTGTACAATTGGAAAGATGTGGGACTCGCTACTGTTATGGAGTCAAGTTAACAAGTTCTTGCTCTTGGGCTGCAACCAACAAAATTTTGGTGCTCAGACAGTTGAGATGCTCTACGCGCATTTTTCTCTACTCAATAGATAAATTTTTAATTACTTTATTTTATTAGTTATTTATTTTATCATTGGGGCTGTCCATTCATGAACGAATTGTTTGGTATTAGCCCGGAGAAGCTAAGTGATGGTACACTGGCCGGCTTCCATAAGGATGGGTCACAAAAGAAAATAGCTTTCTTTCCTCCTTCCGGCTATTCTCGAGCGATATTGTAAATATTCTGATAGGATAACTCATTTATTTATTATTAATTTTATGCTATAGTTTAAAATTTTATTATTCTACAATTCAATTTACAATAGAATTTTTTTACACTGTGAGAAACTTTAAATTTTGCTGAGGATGTCAAAACATTAAAGTTAGTTTAAATTTATAGGGTACCCTATTTCCTATTTCCTATTTCCTATTTCCTATCTCCTATTTCCTATCTCCTATTTTCTAAATCATATATTCTATATATTATGAAAAATGAATATAAACAATAAAATAAAAAATAAACAAAAATATATGAAAATAAAATATGAAAAATATTGAATAAAAATGAAAGAAAAATAAAAACAAATATGAAATGAAAAAACAAAATGAAATAAATGCATAAAAATGTATTTAAAAATATAAAGACTTACTTTGATTTCATCTCTTTTTTCAAATATTTTTTATTCTCTCCCAAGCTAACTCGTTCAGTTGGTTACATTCCTTTAGTTCGTGGTTAGTAAGTACTAAGGTTAGTTACTTAATTTGGGTAGAAAATAATTTTTTTTTTGGTGTCAACCAGTGTTACAATGATTGATACTTTTGTTATGATTCACTGACGAGTGACTCAGCCTGGCAATTTATTAATTTTGTTGACATTTGGTTATTTTTTTTACCACACTGTATGAATGGATGAATGAGTGAAATATATATATGCATATAAAATAATATGAAAAAATATATATAAAAAATATATATGTAATTAGAAATCAGTAGTCTTTATCACATTGTGTGTCTCAATACTATGGAGAAACTTCTCTACGTTTTTTGATGATCAACACAATGTTAAAAAATCATCTTATTTTATTAAATTTAGTTTTGGATCTTCCTCAGCATTCAATATTTAAATTATTAGAATACATGGTATTAAAATTTGAAATTGGCATTAAAATAAAAATTTTTCTCAATATTTAAAACATTTCTTAAAATAATCAAGAAATCTTTTCTATAAAAACTCATATCCTTTCTAGAAGAATATGCTACTGAATTACAGGATTTGCATAAATAAGAATTTTTGAATTTCTCTTTTATTTGCTAAATAAGTTTATGAGAGCTAATATGTATTAAGTTACCTTTTGGAAGTCAATTTTTTTTTTTTTTTCTCTCTTATTCAACACTGAAGGCCTCAGATATCCTGAATTTTTTTTGAATAGTTCTTGGTACTAATTCTTGTGTAGTGTTTACAAGAGTATTTCTTAATGTGTTATAAAAGTTTATCAATTGATTACTAGATAAAGTTTTCTGATGGTATTTTATTTATTGCTTTGGAATAAAAACTTCAGTTTCAATAGATTATTTTCTATGTATAATGATTTGTGTAATAATGGTTAAAAATTACATAAAAAGCACATTTATATTCAAATTCTGCTTTTCTACTGCTGTGTAGTTTATTTTCTGTTTTGATGATATTGTTTACATTATCTTTATATCTGGTTCATATTAGAAAATTGTAATGGTCTACACATGAGAGTTTCAGGTTTTTATAATTATTTTTTGACTCACCCCTATATAATGTTGGTTTTGCATATTTAATTTGTTATTTTATTCTATGCAATTACATGTTCCTGTATTTATTTTTTAGGTATATTTTGTATTACTATGTTCCTATTTTCAGTCTTTACAATTTTATGTACTGTCATGATTGTTTATGTGTTTTTAGGAATTGTTTTCACTAGGGTTATGACAATTCAGTTCTGGTTATACTTTTGTTTTTCAGAATTCTTGGAAATTTGATTTTAAATCGTACTATTCTAAATTTGCAATAATTAACTTCTTCATTTTAAATTTTTTTTTAATCATGTGATCTTTATTCAATTAAAGTTGGTAGATGATTGAGGTAATATCTATCGTTAAAATCTCATGGTTTTCCTCGTATAAATTTTTTTATTTGGTGCTTTTGGTAAGAAGCCGATGGCTCAAAATTTTTTTTTTGTCCTTTTTTTTTCTATTGAGGGGAGATAAATGTTATGTTATAACAACTTTCCATAACATTTCCGTTTTAAAATTTAATCTAATTTGCTTTTAAAATTTTATTTCTATTTAATAATCCCATTAATAGTAATCAATTTAATCAATAATATTTACTTTTAGCAATATGCTATCTTGTTTTCATTTTTAAAGATTCGCGATGTTGTTTTATCTTTGCAATATTTACTAAGTCCTAAATATATAAATTCTAAAACCTTTATTTTTTAATATTCATATTTAAATCTTTATTCATTCAATAAATCTTTTTTTTCCTTAATACTCTGGTTAAATTTCAGCAAGATTAAGCCAATATTTAGCCAGATATGTGTCTAAGTATTTTTCTAGCTTTTTCTCTTTTTAAAATTACGCGCGCCATTTTTTTTGTATTTCCAACATCGCCATTATACACCAGCGCACATTTTTCAGTGAATCTTGTGGAGAAACGGAAATTCCAATCTCATGATTCACCCTTTTCCACGAAATTGTAGCGTCTCTTAAAATCCCGCGTATTTCTTGTTGCCACTAATTAATACTTTTCACCTAACTCCCCTTAAGAATTTCTCTAAATTCAGCTAACAACTTCTTTTCTTTTTTTTGATTGGCTGAGCGTGTAGCGATTGTACTAACTTTCGTTCGCGTCTCATTCAATTCTCTCTCATTCTTGCCTGGCTCTTAGAGGAAGTAGGACGTGCTGAAATTTTGGGAGTTTGTTGCCGTTGGGCCTTTGGGCCTGACGTGCATTCCCTGTATTCCTTGTTCACTAAAGAAACTTGCTCTCTTGAAATGAAGTTCCAAGTCGGTGAGGGATATAAAATGTGCCCGTTTGCAATTACTTAATGTGCCCGTCTGCAATTACTTTACTTCGATGAAGAGGGTAACTGAATGCCCTAGGAAGGATATATACCTTTCCAAATTTTGCTGAGTTTATCCTGTCGGATGACCTAAAGGAGATGCATAGTTTTGGCTGTCTAATAGTGTTTTTCCCAGCCTGGAGCCTGCGTTCTTCTTGATGAGAATGCCTAAGTTACCTTTGGGATGATGTTTGGAGTCATGAATGCAGGACATCGGGTCTCATTCCGTAAATTGGACATCAGTGATCCTCTGCCCATACTATTATCAGAATCCACTGTTTACAGGGCTTAAATTGTATTCAAGTGTGTCATCATTCTCCGTGGGCGTACCTTCTAAAATATAGAATTCTGATTTCTGAATTAACAACTTCTGTCTAAGTCCAATATAACTCATAAACTTCATCTTAGTAAATACATAAACCCTCACTTCATATCTGATGTATAAAGGCTATTTTATCTCTTCTCATCGTCTGTAAAATAAATTGAAAATATCACTGGTACATGTGTAAAATTTAGTGCATGTTATTTTGCTACTAGGATCCTGAGCAATATAATATCATATTTAATTCTTCAATAAACAAGTTGTTCTAATGTTAAACTAGTGTTATTCTTGGTGTAACCACATACGTCATAAATAATTGGGGTGAGTGCTATCTATTTTTATATGTTTTTATTTTTCAGATCTGCAACTTCAATACAATAATTATTTTTAAGAAACATAACTTTTAATATTATAATTTTTTTACCTATCTATAAAATTTAACTTTAATTCAATCTATTTAAATTATTTTGCGGCACAACGCAGTCAGGTAAGACCACCTGACATACACTTAAAATAATATAAACAGTTTAGTATCTATTTCCAGCTAATAGCAATCGAAACTTCAAATTTTGAATTTAAATGATTTTAAAATGATCAAATTAGAATACCATTTTTTTCTGCTTTTTTAAAGGTGAATGTAGATATGAGAGGTGCATATGTAAATTTTGAAATGATGAAAATGATATCAGTTTTAGATTTCATGGGGATTAATTCTATGACTGAGTCAAAGTGGAATAAATTTTACTGTTTTTAATTTAGAACCAATAATAAGAGCCTTAATTGATAACTTTGTTATATAACCAATCTTTATTATATTTAACTGCTTAGATTAATGATTAAAGTTTAATTTTAATAATTTCTAAAACTGAGTTTTATAGAAATAGCTTTTTTTAACTTTAACTCGTTAAATTTCTTTTAAATATCATTTGTGTAAAAGTTAGACTTATCAATATAAGGTGCATTTTTTATTGTGACTAATTTTATAGGCTTATTATAAACAGGGATGTTGTGAAGGGTATATGAAAGTATGCACTGTATACCTTCTGGATTTTTTAAAGGAACACCATATACACTCTGTTTTGCAAAAAAGCTATAGTATATATACTCTAGGGTATACCTTCTGCCTCAAGCGTATACCCTCTATTTTTTTTTTTTTTTTTTTTTTTTTTTTTTTTTAATGACTACATCCCATATTATAAATCAATGAAACAGTTTTTTCTTAAATATTTTCTTTTATCGAGATACGACGGGCTCTACCTTGTTTATATAATTATACACTTAAAAATGATTCCTATTCAATGAACAGCGAGCTCATAATGTATGGCACAATACTACAGCTATAACTAATTTTGTTGATTTATAGATGAATGATGTTGCAAGCAAAGTTGCATTTTGAATTGCAGTTTGACAGCTATAAATTCACAAACAGGTTAATTGATTTTAAATGCTCTCAGAAAAATTTGATTTATAAATTATTACTTTCAAGGTTTAATATTTTTAATCATTAAAATTGAATGAATCTTTACTGTTTGTTTATTTTGATGAAATGCGATATTCGGGTATCAGCCTAATTTCATCTCAAGTTATTTCAGAATATATCCATATTGGAAAGTAATTTATCACTCAAACATTCAAAGAATCAATGACAAAAACATACATTGTATGTTTAATAGTTGCTGATTTGACCTTAAAAATCTCCAATCAAAGAAAAATAAATGAGAATCCCTTTACAGGGAAATTGCCATTTAAAAAAAAAAATTATAATTCATTCTATTAAAAGTTGATGAAATTAGCGTGCTTTTAGAATCTGGGGTGTCTGAACAGGAGTTGGTATTCATAGCTCATAGGGAGTAGAGCCCACAAGGTAACAAACAAATACGATAAATCTAGAGACTGCTATAAAATGTTTACAATTATCTTAAGTCCAGTACTTTAATTTAAGATGTTACATTAATCAGCAAGATCTAAAATAACCGGAGCTGCCTGCTGCACTATTTCTGCTACGAGGCAAGATTACACATATATGAACTTATATACCTTTTTTTACAACACTTATAAATATAAAACTATTATTTTATAAAGGCATAAAATCCTTTCTGAAGAAAATAAATAGAAATATTTAGAATTCTTAAAATTACATCAGACAATAATTTAATTACCTGAATGCTGAGGAAATAAATGAGAACTGGAACCCAAATCTAAAGATATATCCCAAAAGGGGTCAACTGTAGTAGATACACTCCTAGAATTAGTTTTAAATATTAGAAATTAAGCAATACTCATTCTATACTTTATAATTTCATAAAATACTTTAAAATACAAATACAAAAAGAACAGAAAGTACAAGACTTTTTTTTATTATATAAAATGTGTATGTGTTAATAAAGCATATAGGCTCTAAATTTATAACAAATAAAAGATTAAAATTGGAAAAAAATTCTGAAAACTGATTCTGATTCTAATCTATTTATGCTCAATGCTGAAAATAATAATAATAGTTATGTCGTAGGGCATAACATCTTTTCAATAAAAATATCTTCAAATAAATTTTTAAATTTCATCAATTTTTTAAAATTTAAAATCCCTGCTTAAAATATTTATTAATTTTCATAAAGTTTGCAAATAGTCAATTTTTATTAAAAAACATCTTTATTTCATTACTATAAAAATATTGTTGAAAATAATTTTAAATAAACTAAAAATTTTAATTCTAATCTTTCCCTAATAATATACTACTTTTAATCATAATTTGAAAAAATTAAATTCAAATTAATACCCTCTAATGATTTTTTATTTAGTTTATTCAAATATTTTATCCTTGTGGCACGAGGCACTTACAGCCAATAATAAAATTTGCTGCTCTTGCGAATTCAGCCAATGAACAACAGTGATTTTGCAGCATGTCTTCTGATGCATCCTAGCATAGCATTTCTCTCTCTCTTGCCACAGATGTCAGCTTGCCAAGAAGGGCAAATTCTTGCTCCATAAAAAATCCATTATAGCACCATTAGCTGTTAGGATTTTCAGTCATTCATATTTATTGAGGAAAAATATTAATTGCAATATCTATATTCTTTAAGAAATATAAAACAGTAATACATCAAAGGAAAACTATGTCTCTGTACTACAGTTAATTCTACTCTCTCTGTTTCATGTTTTGCTGAATTAAAAGAAAATAAAATTATCAAGCGTGGTGTAATAAATTTTCAGATATCTTCAAAGTGGATGCCATGATGCTCTTTTGAAGTCAAATGGGTCATTGATCAACTTAGAATTATGTCTAGGATACATCTTGTTTTATGATGATATACTTCTTATACTTTGAACGTACACTGCCCACAAAGATAATGTGTATCTATTCATTATTTGTTCCCACATTATATCGACATACTTAGGAACTTATTTATGGGCACATTATTGAGGCTCTTTCATAAAACTTTGAGATGATATACTTCTTATATTTCGAACGTACAGTGCCGACAAAGGTAATGTGTATATTTCATTATTTGTTACCACATGACATCGGCATACTTAGAAACTTATTTATAAGCACATTATTGAGGCTCTTTCATAAAACTTTGCTGAATATTATAAAGACGTTTAAGTAAAAGTAAACATAGATAGCAGAGCTCAATGGAAGGATAAAATATTCATTCATATAAGCAGGGACTGATTTACAAATTTGGGGGCCCTGGGCACAGATGCTTATGGGGCCCCCCTTGCACCGATATTTACTGAGTGGTTAACGAAACAAAAATGAAAAAAGATAGTTACTAAAGTAACCACTATCGGCTTTAAAATATCCGTTAAAAAATTAAATATGATAATCAATAACTTATTTAAAATAATTATTTCACAATTGTCAAATTTCAATGAATAGACATTTTAGAATAAACTGTGTGGTGCTAATTATCTTTTTCTATGCTAGTTCATATGTCTGGAATAATAAAGTATCAGCAACTGATAATAAATTTTCAACAACCCTAAGCTTACCATTATTTAAAATATTAGGGGGCTCTACAGCATGCAAGCTACATTCACCAATACTCAAATAATCTGAGAATAACAGGAAAAAGATTAAATAAAAATTAACTTTCCAATATATTTTTAAAATGATAAAGATGAAAGAAAATATTCACTGGAATAAAATAATAAATAATTGTTTTAGTCAAAATATCCAACGTTATAAAAAATACAATATGAATACAATAAAGTATAGAATAAAATGTAACATTTCATTGTAATATTAAAACTATATCCGATTTAGGACAATAATTGAAAAATGAAAAATCTTTAGTAGCATTTGAGGGTCCTGGGCCCATGCCCCGAATGCCCTGCACTGCATATAAGCAGATTCAATGTCTGAAATACCAACCGAATTATGAATGTAGTTGAAGACTTTGAAATAATTGTTCTTGTATGTTAACAAAATCAAAGCAATATATACGATTTCTACTTTAAATTACAACATTATGATCAGATAATTTGAAATTATTGTAAATTATGATACTATAATATAAAAATTATTTTATACCTAAGATAAGGGCTGCATGCACACTCTTAATATTCTTAATCATGCTATAACTTTTAAAAATATATGTGCAAGATCATATAGTCAATAAATATTTTTTGTTTCAATATGATTGTTGTTATTGTGTCTATATCTCCATATGTATGTTATTTGATTCATATTATATACATAAATATAATATGCGCGCCATTATGAATGAAAAATTTATTAGGTTTTTGATTGAAAATAAAATTCTAGATATAAAGATGATTAATAATATAAATATTATTTGAAAATTAAAATTTGTTCTAATTAAAAATCTACACTATATTATCATAAGTATGATATAATTTTATAATTGAAATACATAGAAAAATATAAAATTGGTGATTTTTTAATAATATTCTGGCACACTTGTATATAAGAAAATTTTCAGTTTTGCAACAATACTGGTTCAGGTAAGTCAATTGTTTGTTATTTCACCATGGAAATTATTTTAATATTATCTTTGACATATTATTTACCTTTTTACACAACTGCATATGCACAAAATACAACCACTATAATGATTTTCTGGCCATTATGTCAATGAAGTCATAAACTAACATTTTATTCCTCTCCGCTTTTCTAATTTTAAAATTTTAATTTTAATTCCCTTAATTTTACTTTATTATTAGTTTTTTTTTCTAAAAAACATTTAAAAAATTTACAGAGTGGTAAATTGCTTGAGGATTGATTTAGGAAGAAACTTGAATTGTGGTGGCATTATTCAGAAAAAATGTATGAAAATTGAATAAATTTATTGCTTTACATATGTTTAATTTTTAGAAATAAATATGTGGGTTACAATTATATATATATATATATATATATATATATATATATATATATATATATATATATATATATATAAGAACTGGGACAAATTTAATATACAACTATAATATGATTTCATAAAAAAAAAAAGCTTCTTCAGATGCACAAAAACTAATAGTGCCATTATTATTCAATTGTAAATTAATAATGCTCAGTCAGATTAATTAATCTGATAGTATTTACCTCAGCTATTCTATACAGCTTTATAGAGATGGGCATTATTTAACGTATTAGGATAAATAACAATGTTATTCTTTTATGGTGCAGTATTTAGTAACAGATTAACTGAAAGTCCCTGTTAAATTTGGAACACATAATCTGCAAAGTATGTAAAAAAGAAGAGGAAAAATGCTGAATTATAATAAAAATAAAATTTTCAAAATTTGTTTTCGATATTAATATAAAAAGACCTTTAAAATATATTTTGAAATTAAAAAAAAAGTTTTTTTTAAAACTCTTATTACGACTGCCTAAGCAAACCGAAAGAGATCGTAATCAACTGCAGACAGTCACAAATATTTCTTTCGTGTCCTTATCAGCTTTCAATGTCTAGAAAGTATCATCCACCATTCCCTATCCATGCAGAATAAGTAAACCTTAGTGGCTGTATAGCCCTACCCAAACACCCAATCAAAATCCAATTCACTAGCGAACAAACACCTGGCCATTTGCCAGAAGAAAAGAAAAGAAAAAAAAAAACCGCTACGACTGTTATAAAATGTTCTGAAAACTCCGTTTATTCATTACTGTTAATTCTAATACTTCTAATACTGCAACTTTTTTTATTCAACAGGATGAAGAAAAAACATTTTGTAACTCATCGCATTCATATAAGTTGAAATGTTATAATTTGTTTTGCAGATAATTGTGTTGCATGGAATCATTTTATTAGATCGATTTCATTGGAATTAAAATATCAAAGGTGTTTTTTAACAAGGGATATCAAAGGGTGGGATTAATTTCGATTTCGTTCCATTGGCAGAGTTAATTTGTCAGCCATTTTTGCCCATGTGGTATTTTCTTTGACTTTGAATGTTTAAAGGGAATCAGAGGAAGGGAATTATTTTATTTTTGTTATACTTTTGACCAGGTAGCGCCGGTTTCTTTGACTTAGGAAGTTAAAAATGTAATGCTTACGGAGTTTCAGAAGTTTGTTTTTCTTTGTGTGTGTGTGTGTGAGTGAAGCTAGATTTTTTTTGGAGGGGGGGGGGGAATATGCTTTATTTATTTATTTATTTATTAGTTTCTTAAGACTGTGTTTTTAGAAAATCAGAGCAAGGAAATTTTTTATATTTCTGCGATTTTGTTTCATTGTAAATAGTAGAAAGATAATAACACCGCATTAATTGCGCGAGTACAACTGTAATTAATTTGAAAAAGTAATAAAAATCTGTTTGGATAAATTGCTTTTAATTGAAAGTTTATAAATAACATTTTCAGGTTCTTTTGGATTACCTTTGGATAGGCCTTGATAAATATGGCTGTTATGAAGTCGGAGTTCAAATTTCTTTTTTTACAAATTCTTTTTTTCAAATTTCTTTTTTTACATGTTGTTAAAGCACTGTTTATTTTAACACATTTTTTCTTATCGCTTACAAAAAGCTAATTTTTAAACCATTAATTTTAGATTTATAGTTCCAATTACAAAACGGTTTCAAATTTTGCTCTGTATCATAAAAAATCGATTTATCTTAAAAAAGCTGTTTTTTAAATACTTAAGAAATAATAATAATAATAATAATAATAATAAAATACAATGCTTCTGTCTTATAGCTTCCTACGTGTTTTAACATGTAAAAAAATATTCTTCTATAACCAAAACTTAGATTTGCAATACTTGCTCTTTAAGGATTTGCAGGAGAAGGGGCCGAAATGTCTTGGGGACTGAAATGGCTAGGGACCGAAATGTCTAGGGACCGAAATGTCTAGGGACCGAAATGGCGGGACCGAAACGTCCTGCTTCCTGTTTTTAGTGCCAAAAAAGCTGAAAATGCTTGAAATTAAAAAGTAGCATAACTAGGTAAGTTTTGTCTTGCAGAAATTAAGATTTTAAGCAAAAACTGACATTAATGGTGTGGATTCATGTGATCAAAAAACAGTGTCTATACTCTCGTCCCAAAATTATTTTAGACATCTTATTAAAGGCCTTCTAATTAAAACAACTCTTGACAGGATACCATTAGATAGATGTTATAAAAATAACAGGTTGTTGGAACCTGTTACTTGTGCAAGTATGTAACATCATAACCTGTTAACCAAAAATAACTGTATTTCCCATCTCTACAGCTTTATGAAATGTGTTTTGAAATGCTTAAATGTAAGATTTATAAAAGACTGCCATAATATAATTTTAATATGTTATTATACTCATTTAGAATATTATTTTATTTGAAGATGGTGAATACAGTACAGTATAATATCTCTGAATAAAAGTTACTCAGTGGACTGGTGAAAAGTATCTGCTCTTTAGAGGTGGGTAATATTTAGAGGTTTCATTTAAAAAGAAATTGAAATTACATAAATTTTAATAGAAATATGCAGTCATTTTAGTTAATCTTCATTATTTTAACATATAAACAAATACATATAAACAAAATACATATATACAACAATAACATATAAACAAAGCAACTGCAGTTGCTTTTTTTTCTGGACTTCACGATGGTTCGTCTAAACTTTGATAAATGTGTTAATATTGAAAATTTTGCATTCAGTTTTTAATATGATAATATTGACAACACGCAAAGAATCACAAATAATTAAGAGTTATAATAATCTCAAGTTATATTAAGGAGCCTAAATAAGACAGACTTTAGAAAATTTAAATAAAAGAATGGTCAGTCTTCAGCATCTTTGATTTGAAATTTATAGAAAACTAAAATTTCCAAAGAAGCTTAATACTTAGTGAATTCATCTCTGTTATTCCCAAAAGCAAATACTTTTCAACTACTTTCCCTTCCCCAATGAAACTTTCAAATACAAATAATCATTCTCCAATGAAATAACGGTATGATATTTTTGTTACAGAATTCATCAACATAATGATTTAATGCAAAACTCAATGAAACTTTTACGGCAATTTCTATGGATCAAGCGAGATTTTCAAAATTCCACACCACAAAATAAAAATATAAAAAAATTTGTGTGGTCACACTGTTTGTTATTATTAGTTGGCTCTTTACTCTGAATGGTATGAAATTCTTTCTATGCACACAGTTCCTCTTGAGTCGTGGGAATTTATGACATCTTGAGGCAGAAGTTGTTACCAAATGTTTTTGGAAAGTGTTTAAAAGATTAAGTGACTTTTAGTTGACATATCAAGTATATTTTGTTTAATTGTGTCACATTTTGGTTTGAAAATAAATACAAAATTGTACCAAAAGTTTAATTTTTTTCTCATGACATTTGAGTGACCATTGTTTAGAATTCATATTATTGTTAATGGTATGGAACATGTTTGGTTCCATCAATATGTGGTCAATATTCAGAGGTTGTCATTATTTAGAAGTGGCTGTTAAAGGAGTTTTTTCTATACTAATAACTATTTCACAGTGCCACACAAAAGAATTCAATAACACAATCATCTATGGGTAGTAATTACATAAAATGCTTCATGTTATTGTGTTATTATGTTCTTTAAATTTCTACAAAAATCTTTTTAATTAGAGCACAAAGAAAAAAGAAGTGAAAAATATTAATTTAATCAGGAAATATTTTAAATATGCAAATGCAATTTGTGTGCCATACGTTTAATATTTAACAAGATGAATTGAGAAGTTGACTGATAAACAGAAATAATAATTGTTTGAACCTTGGCTTATATAATTTTAAAGTTTAATTTATGACATTAAATTTAACTATTAAGATGAATTTGTAACATTCACAATCTATCCTTATTTTTACGCACATGATTGCTTCATGGAAAGGCTGGAAAATAGGTAAAGCTAATTATTATTTATTTGAGTAAAATTAAGATATATATATATTTTTTAATTGACAATGTTAATTGTTTACTTAAGTTTGATAAGTATAATTCATGAAAAAAATTACACATGTTTTCCAACATGCCATTATGCAGTCCAATTTAAATTTTTTAAGTGCTCTTAAATATGAGAATTTTAAATATGTTAATGATATAGATTATAATGTTCCCACTTATGATGAAAATAAGTCTCTGCAACATAAGTCATCTGAATGTCTAGGATTTTGTATACAAAGGGCATGGTGGATAGAGATTTCTAGTAATACTGTAAAATGAGAACATTCAAAATATATTAATGTATTTTTATTTAATAAAATAATAAGAATTAAGAATTATGAAACAGAAAAAAACATATCAAAACTATATGGCGTACAAACTGTCTCAAAAATCTAAAAATTTGTAAAACACAGAATAAATCATTGAAACAAATTTAACCATGAAAATAAATGGAACTTATTCTGAAATATACACTGTGCCAGATAGCTAATCACAAAAGTACAATGGAAACATAACAATTCGAACTCAGTTGAATTCAAATTTTCATCTAAATCAAATTAATCACAAAGTCCAAAAAGCTTGCCATAGAACTAACGTTAAAATTTGTTCATTGATTCAAACTTTTTTTAATCACTTTAATTAATTCAAACTAAAAATTTATTGCCTTCATTTTAAGGGAAATAATAAAAGTTCTGATATTTCACGGAAATATTGAATTGTTCAAAAGTTATTTACTTAAAAACAACACTGCTGTTTCCCTAACTTATAAGAAGCAATAGCAAAATTCTAAAATTATGATTAATAGTAAAATAAAGATCTGCATCTGTTTTTAATTATTGTAATTAAAAATCATTTACAGATGCAGCTGGTATTTTGAAATTTCATATTTACATGGAAATTACAACAAACATTAGTACTTGACAATATAAAATTTAAATTCAATACATATAATTTTTTTTTTGTTTTTTTTTTTCTTTATCTTCAATTTATAGCATATGTGAAATATTTTTTGCACATTAATTCTCATATTGATGTGTTTTATTAAATTTAATTTTATGCTGCAAAATTTTTAAAAAAATTTGTATTATTGGAAAGTTATTTTTTTCAATGATATCATTCATTTAAAAATCTGATAACCCAAATTTTTATCTTGATGAATTAGTGAGCATTGACTGCATTCCATTTTTTTAAAAATACAGTAATCAAATTTAATATGAATATGCATCGTGCTGCAGAACAATATGACAAGACATTATATGTCATATTGACATATATCTCTTAGTGTTTTAAACTCATGTTTCAGACTTTCACATATAAAAGTATGGGAACCTGTGTACATGCAATGACCTTTTTAGGGAAAAAAAAAACACCTTGAAGTTAAATAGATTAAGATTTGGCATTCAGAGTTATATCAGTAGTTAGAATTAGTACTTGAATTAAAGCTTCTGAATTAAGCTTAAAATTTTAAACATAAAATTGAATATTTCGACTTACTTGCACTTTACACACACTAATTCTGACTGCAAAAAACCTGTAAATATCTGGTCAATTATACAATTACAAATTCGATCATTATTAGCATGGAGTACATTCATACCTAAGAAAGAAAAAAAAATTAGAAAAAAAAAAAAACATTAACTTACATTAATAATTTAAAAGCATAGGTAATAAAGATCAAGAAAATATATGCGGTGAGAAAAAAATTACCTTTACAATGCAAATGTAAAATATTTAGTGAAGCTATTAAAAATTCGTGAGCATCTTGTTGATAATAGCCTGATAAATGTTTAGCATGTGTCCAAACCAGATACAATAGCCGATATGGGATATATGGAACACATTCCCCAGAATAAAACTAAAATACAAATAAAAATAAGGTTGTTATATAACAATTACAAAACTATTACTAAAAATTTAGCTGTATTTGATATTAGTTAAATATTCAATAGAAAGCATAAATTAAAAAATACTTAATTTTAAATTTGAATACTTTTTACTTTGCACTGGCTACATTCATATTTTCCCTATTTTAATAAGCCTCAATAGAATACATATTTTAATCTGTCATACATAAATGAAATGACTAATGCACAAAAACAGAGCTCACTAGGAGAGGCAAGGAAGACTAAGCTTAATTTGTAACACTTTTAAAGTACATAAAAACAAATTATCTCTTACATAAATGGAATTTTACATCACACTATGAAAGAGTTTATCATTTCTTTAAAAAATTCAAAGAAAATCCAGGGATAGATAACAGAATTATATACATATCTATTTTAGTGATGGATGCTGGCATTGAGTTAGCCACTGATATAATTGCTTAAAAGTAAATATAATCTGTGTAATGAAAGAGGAAAGAACTTGTGTGTCTATCATGACTGGAGGCTTCTTACTGCCTAGCCTCAAACAGGTATAAGAAAAGGAAGGGCAAGGAAATCATTTTGCTGATGGACATATTTGTTTGTAAGCACCAAGGCTAGCCTTAAGAAGATCCGAATGTAATATTTGTATCTCTAAATTAATTTCAAAAGTAAATGAAGCTTTTTTTTTTTTTTTTTTTTTTTTTTGTCATATTAGAATATTTATAAGAATCATGTGCAAAACTCTTTAGATTTTTTTTTTCTTTTAAGAGATTAATAAAAGATTTTTGGCCTTGTTTGGGGCTTTGTATAAATGCAAGGTCTGATTGCAAATATGCAATTAATGTCTTCATTCAGAATTTTTTCTTTCTTTTTTTATGTTTTAAAAATGTTCTACACATAAAATAAAAATCATTAAAATATGTACTACAGTCAAAGATCTATAATCCGCACACCCATAATCCACTGTTTTCTATAATTCACATTATTTTATGAATGTAAACAATGAAATAAATAGTTAAAAAATTTACAAATTAGTGATCCTAAAACGATTTTTTTCAAAATTTTTTAAAAAAATGAGAAAACATTGAGAAAACAGTGGATTATGGGTGTGCGGATTATAGATCTTTGACTGTATTTTATTCCAATAGAAAGGGCATCCAAACTACAACTCCATATGCTGATCACAAAATCAACTGCCTGAGGTCAGGATGGTTTCTGTTTTGCTGTCCTCATACACCAATTTCAGCCTCCTCTTTTATTTTTTTTTTTTTTGACTTACTGGCTGCCCAGAGTTTACACATGTTAAAGTATTAAAATATAATATGATTATTAGAGTTTATATGAATATTTGATTATTTTTAAGCAAGTTTGATTGATAACTGTTATATGCTAGACTTAACGTGTCTTAAAAAGATATCTAAATATGTTTTTTTCACAGATTTCTTTTCCAGAATAGCAATAGCATGATTTACAAAACTGCATTCATGTCAAAAATATGACTAGCAATTGGAAACACTTATATTATATATTGGCAAGCTGATTACACAATTAAATTATTCAGATATGATTATTGCAAAAGTTTCCTTAAAAATTTGCTATTACAGCAACAAAATTATATGGCAATCTATGCCCATCACAATGATTCTAAAGATATGAAATTCTGTGCATTAGTTCTTGAAATATGACTATCACTTAAATCATGCAAATCCTACAAAATGCATCAGAGAACCACCTACTGGGCGATTGACACCAAAACTTAATCAGGTACCACTTGTATCAACATTTAAGTGATTTGTAATTTAGATGAAAATTCATGAATTAAGTCTTGAGATAGAGCTATTGTGAAAACCATACAAAATGCATCATAGCAATGTCACATGTAGAGCAATTGACACAAAAATATAAAAAACTTTAAATCATGTCAAGGGCTAATTGAATCTGAAGTTTGAAGAAATTCTGTGCATTGATTCTGGTGATAGAGCTATTGCATTAATCACAAAACATGCTGCATAGAAGTGCATATAGCACTGTTGAGCGATTTATACCAAAATATAAAAAAGTGTTAATTCAACGTCATAGACTAACTGAATCTGAAGTTTGATGAAAATCTGTGCATTAATTTTGGAAATTGAGCAATTGCAGAAATCACAAAAAATGCTGCATAGCAGCACCACCTGTTGAACAATTTACACTAAAAATTGATCAGAACTAATTTACATCAAGGACTAACTGAATATAAATTTTTATTAAACTTCGGGCATTAATTTTTGAGATAGAGTGTCCACAAAATTTGTGCCACATACAGACACACAGACTCATAGACATTTTGTAAAAACATGTTTTTCATGATGTCTGGCCCTTAAAACATGCAAATCCTTTGAAAACTTGAATTTGAAAATTTTCATGAATCCAGTACTTTTTTCTTGTACTGATAAAAGAAAGTAAAAATCTGGAATGATTCAACTAGTAGAATATTTTGCATTTGGATACTAGATAATCCAAAAGTAATTAAAAGTAAATACATTAGAGTCTCACTATTAAAAAACTAATTAGGGCCCAACATTGTTCAGTTTAATGGGAATTATGAATAGGTGAATTTCATTACCAATAATCAACATACTGACTTGTTAAGGCATAAATTAACTTCAGCTAATATCAGTTTTAAACAGCATTGATTGGCTTGTAGCAAATAAGTTCTGTTATTTCTAATAATTTAATTTAAAATTAACTGTTAATATATAACAGATTCTTCAAATAAAAACTACAACTATAGTATCGTAGCAATAAATATGTTTCTTCTCTACATATAAACATGAGTCAACGCTAAAACTGAACTCATATCACACACAGCGGCGGCAATTGCTCTCAACTTCACCTTATGCTAGGTCGAACACACTTCATAAACACCAGATGATTTTATGTTCATGCGGTGATAGCGGAACATTGCATCCTCAAGTCGAATCAGTGCTCTTCATCAGAAAAAAATTACTAACTTTACTTATTAACTATGTGTAAATTAGTTATTATTATTATTATTTTTTTTTTGTGTTTAGCAATGATTAAAAATAATTCTACCAAATATGTATAAATGCAGCCGACATGTACTGTAAATAACCAGCTTTCATACCAATTTGGTTTCAGGCATTTTCATCAAGCTTCAGCTCAAGTATGCCTCTGTTTAACTTCTTGTATAACAATAAATGGACATTTTTCACAAATGTCTTTTTTATTTTTTCCTGTTTTTAAGTTAAAAAATTATTTCTTCTGAACTTTTTTTGGAATAGGCAGATTTTCAGAATAGCAGGACTCTATTGTATATGACACATATGTAATTTATTCTAATAAAATAGTATTATTTCGGGTAGATAAGCTACAGCTCAAACAATTCTGTTTTGACCCAAAAATTTTCAAAAAAAAAAAAAAAAAAAAAAAAAAGGTAACATTTTGTATTGCAAAATATATTTATCTTAAATTACTGAATGAATTTTCTGGGTTGAAACTGAATTGTTTGAGCTGCAGCTTATCTACCTGAAATTGCAGTACTTTATAGAGTTAATCTTTGGATTCACAGCCAAAGTTGGCATCAAACATGAGCAATATTGGCAACAATTTACTGTAAATGCGTGAGAATTGAAACTTTTTTTCCAACAGAAAGAGTGCATTTTAGTATATTTTAGCATATTTTGAAAAAGTAATTTGTTTATTAACTATTTGGTAAATAGTTGTTGTTCTCGGGAGAGAATTGGGAAATCTGATCTATATCTGAATCTTTTTATTGATTGAATTCTGCAACTTATTTTATTTTATTCATTTTCTGAATGGTCCAAGTTCAATGCCCAAAAATGGAATACTTCTGCTGCCACAATGACAAAAAAAGTAATAAAAACTTAAAAAAAAATTAATAATTTGAAAACAAGTTCTGGTAAAGATTTCAAGCAAATTTCATTAATTCACAGTAATTCTTCAAGGGACACACAATTTTTGCCTCTTCAAAATTAACCTGAATATTTTGCTTCTGGTTGAGTCTTGAAGATGCAAAAATTATATGTCCCTTGAAGAATTACCGTGAATTAATCATATTATAAACAATAGAAATTATTACTAAAAGAAATATTGTTTGTAACGATGTTTTGTCCTACAACATACTAAGAATTTGCATCAATTTACTTAAAGAAACATAAAACAAGTAATAGTCCACATGCCTCAATATTTACATTTTACTTTTCAGATCTAAAAATTTGATTTTCACTCCAATTATATGACATTTGAAAATTAAGATGTTAATATTTACATTTTTACTTTATTTTACATTCTAGGCCGATGGCTGTGTTTGCAGTTAAAAGTACTAAGGATTAAAAGTAATTTAACACCTTTTAAAATATTTTTTTGTCATCTTTAAGTAATTTACATATTTACAGTAATGAATTAATGTAGTTTTAAATTTAACTGTTTAAAAGATGAATATAGCATTCTACTTATTTATTTGCTAAAGACATATAAATTTTCTAATAATTATAAATCATGTAAATATCCATGTTTTGAAAAACAAAAAGCACCTCTCCCCCCCCCCCCCCCTCTTCCAAAAATGTAAGTTTATTACTCATTATTCACTAAAACTCTTGCTTATTTTCTTGATATTATGCAACATGCAAATATCTTTTTAATTTTATCATACAGTTTTATGCTATGAATGTCCAAAGTTAGAATATTTAATTTTATATGTAACTTTGTTATTTTTCTACAATCTTGAATACTTCAGATCAACACATGTAATGGCCAGATTAATGAAAAATATTTTCAATATACATATATTCTACTGTAATTTTATATTTATTGATTAAAAACTGTGCAAAAATAATCAATGTTTTGAAAAAAATTATTTTTTATGAATTATTATGAGTTGATTGTTGGATACTGGTAATTAAAATAATTATACTCAATATTAACTCAATATCTTAATATTGAGTAAAAGTTTGAATATTTTTTTTTCTTACTAATTTAAAATGAATAATTATTATTATTAAAAAAAAATTGTATGTTTTATGATTAGAAATATCAATGTTTCTAGCAATCAAGAATTTAAATTTAATTAAATGCAGAAATTTACTTATAATCTTTGTTTTCCATGTTATAGTAGAGATTTATTTAATATATTTTTGATTGCTTATGTTTAAAGCATTGTATTTATTTATTTTATCTTCAAATCTTTCAGTTTTTCTGTTTTTAGTATACAAAACACCAAGACAAAATACACATATATTATCTATTCCTTTTATAATGCATATACAGCAATATTTTTTTGTATAAAAGTAACATTTGATAACCATTATTTTCAATTCATATTTACACCATCTACCGGCGACTGTAGTCACTTTAAGATTCTGAAACTAAGGGGTGATTGTGAAGGCTGTATAACATATGGGGATAATAGAGTTTGGCCGTGGCTAAAATATCAGAAAAAATGCAGCAATTATGCATAAAAGTTAGATGTGAAAATCATTTTCATAAAAAAAAGTGAATTTTAGTACAAATAGGAAAATTAAAAAGAAAGGACAAACTATGTTGTAAAATATATGTAGTTCACAGACCTCTTGGAATAGGGAAGACATTTCACATACTAGGCACGTAGAAGGTTCATCTTGAAAATGGCAAACATGTTTATCTGCCAGAAAATAATCTCTCAGCAAAGGTGTATGTATGAGAGCTTGTATTATACAACTCATAAAGCATGTATTTCCTAAATTCACAAGACCTCTTAAACCTAAAAAAGAAATAAGTTACAAATAATCTAGAAGAAAAAAAGATTAATTCCTGATATAATAGATTGTGTTGTAAACTGAAATATTATCTTCAATGAAGAAATTAATATGACCATTATGTAACTTTGTGCATTAACATAAAAAAAATGACTAGAGCCTAAATTCTTCAGAACTTTTCTCCTATTTTTTGAAACCTTAAATATCAGGAACTATGTAAAAGATACAGTTGGTGAACATAGAACAGAGTTCAAATATATACATTTTTTTGGTACTTTCTTTTCATAAGAGCTGTGGGCACAATAGAGAAAAATGTAAAAAAAAAAAAGGGAAAAAAAAGGCTACATTTTTAAAAGAACTTTCTTGCCGATGTAAATATACAATTTAAATCATTTTTAGATAACATAGTAAAATAACAATAAATATATCACATGTTCGAACAATTTATCCAATATTTACAGCAATTTAGTGCACAAATTTTAAAATTTACTTCTAACAGTGCCATAAGGATAAACATTTCAGAGCCCTTGAACTAGTTTGCCAAGCAAATTTCTTTTTGCAATGGATTATATTACTTTTTTCTTTTTTTTTTTTTTTTTTTTTTTTTTTTTTTTTTCAAACACAGTTGCATATTAGGAATATTTTCACAGATTCTTCCAGAAAATAAAATTTCTTGACAGCAAAAAAGTTATGGCATTTTTTTTTCTTTTGTCTCTGGTAAATTAAAAACAGATGAAACATGAAGAAACTGCTAATATAAGAAAAAAAAATTCAGGAGCAGAAAAAAAGCAAACTAGTTATTGTTTTATTGGTTGCAGTTTCATTTCTACAAGTGCTTCTAACATTTGGTAAGATATTGCAATTTCTTAAACCAAGATAGCAAATATATATATATATGTATTTAACCCATATCTGATACTTAAATGAGAATTTTTCAATCTGATAAAAATTTGATTTCTTTATAACAAAGTTTATGCTTAGTTGAAAAAACTTCTGAAGTTATTTTTTTGGGGATCAATAATTTATGTATATCAGTTGAGGACATTTTTCAAGTCAGTATCTACTTCCTCTACTCATGCCAAAAAAGCAAGAATAATCTCAAAATTAAAACTATGTATAACATATAAAAAGTATTATATTTAATTTTTTGCTTATCTCTAGTTAAACGAAATTGGGAGACCTCTACAAGCACGACTTTTTTGCCTAAAAATATGTGCACGTCTCAAACATAAATTTATTTCATAAACTTACTGTTGCATTATTTATAAAGGATTATATATATATTAAATAATCAAACAAATACTTTTACAGAAATTGTCATTTAAGAATTAATAAATTCCATAATAAAACTGAAATAATGAATTTTCACCAAGAAAAACATTCATAGGTTATCTTACTATATAAAAAAAAAAGTTTATATTTTCCAATTCTGTTACTTAATTAAAATTCATTTAATTTTCAGATTTTTTGATCCAATACCTAATGTTAGAAGGTTTTTAACTTAGTTTTATTGCATTATGGTATGATACCACAAGGAATACAAAGGCCATAATTTGATTTCATTATGTTATGATATCACAAAAAATGCAAAGGAGCAGTGATTGCTTGTATTTTCCAGAGTTATTGATCATTTTCTTAGATTTTGAGATACATTTTGAATTTTTCCATGAGATTTATAGGCTGAGATTTCTATCCCCTGTTTTTCTTATTTCCAGGTTTTCCTGGGGGCATATGAAACCTATTAAAAATAACATTAGTTCAATCAAAATTTAAAGAAAATTCGTCCCATAAGCTTGAAAACTTACTAAATATATGAATGATTCAAATTTCTCTATTTTAAGCTTAAAAAACTTTCACTATGATAAACTGTTTGTAAACTTTATTTAAATAAGTTTACAGATAGCTCTATTATTAATCAAATAAATTTTAAAGCTTAAAAAGTACAGAATTTTGAACAATATCTGTAATAATATATGTCACTATCAAAATGATAATACAAATCTAAGTCCATTATAATCAGTGATTACAGCAAGTAGTGACAAAGTTTCCTCATCACACTTTTCACTCCCAATTTATAAAGGTATTTTATCAAATGATAAACATACATAATATCAAAAACTATTGCTGTAACATAGAACCAATTTTTGTACAATATTACACCAAAATTGGAGATATGAGACAAGTTAGAAATAATCCAAACACACTAATTATGTAACAGTTGAAATATTTTAAATAATTTTTATCATTATTGTTGTTACTGTGTTTGTCTTAAAATAAGTCCTATTGAGACAAAAATTCTCACTTTGAAATTAAGATTTATCTTAAAAATAATCCCATCCCAGTTCTTCAAAACAATGAATTATATTACACAATCATATTAAAATTTAAATGGCATATTTTCTGCAAAAAATATAACGTATTGTACCATACATATAGAAACATACACACAGTTATAGATAAGTGAAAGTAAATATAAATGAAAGAGAGGAAAAAAAAACATTCCCTGAAAATAAATACTTGTGAATCTTTCGAAGCAAAAAATAATCTTATATTAATTCCAAGTAAACACAGTGCTATAATGCCACTTTTCTTGCAACACATTTGTGACATTACAGATTTTTCCAACATAAGATTTATAAATCCATTATTATGGCTAAATGAGTTTGCTATTACAGGCTTTTTTAAAGACACGTTACTAAAGTTTTGTTAAACTAATATAAATATTTCAAATATATCTATCTTTACCTAAATATGATCCATCAATAACTTTTCTCAACTCATAATGCTCTTTCAGGAGTTCCATTTCTTTGGGAGTAGGTTCCCATGCACTGTAAACATCTGTTCCTTAAAACAACAATTCCAAATTATAAGCACATTGATAAATAATAAATAGATATGTTAATTGGTATTGAAATACGAAAACTGAAAGCAGTTCTTGTTAAAAATTATCTTTTGAAAACATTTGTTTATTAGTACTGTATTTTCGGGAATAAGTGCCCCATTCTGAAGTGATTCCATTCTGATTTTTTTCGAAAATTCTGAAAAGTACGTCATCAGTACAAACATATGAAATATAACAAAATATCATGAATTTCAAAATATAGTCACCCCCCAACCCCCCCCCAAAAAAAAAAAAAAAAAAAAAGTCAATCATTTGCAGAAAAAATATTTAGCTTCATCTAAGATCACAGAAAAAGCAAGGATTTTATTAAAGGATCTAGGGGAAAATACAAAATTCATCTAAAGAGTCATTATAAAAAAAAGCAAATTTTATGAATGGATCACAGAAAAAACATAAAATTTGTCAAAGGTTCGTGTGAAAAGAAAGTATCCTGTCTGAAGATTAAGGAAAAATCAAGGTATTTCATCACTGTAAAGATTGATCTCCGCTAACTAATGCAAAAGTAAATAAATAAATAAAACAAAATAAAAATACTCTTGTGCATTGTACTTCTTGTGTTCCTGTTCCCTCATATTTTTAACCAAGAGCAACACCAATTATTAGAGCTAGCCTAGAGTCTGAATCAGCAATTTTTTCCATTAACTCCACAGCCCTGTCTAGAACACTTTTTTTTTCTTTCCCATGAGATTCTATCTTAAAAGAATTTACTATACAGCATTTTTCAAAGTCTCAAACACATTTAATATGGATTAACGGTATTAAAGGAAAAAATAAACATTCACATATAAATAGAGATTCAATAATAAAACCTATATATCACAGCCTTTGCTGCTTCTATAAAAATAAAAATTATAAACATGAAAAAAGTAAAGCAGTCTGATCAAAAGTATTTTTGGTCATAACTCACCGATACAAAACAATTTTTAAAAATATTGATATAAAAAACTATGTAGAAATTCAGTTCTTTTAAATGTAGAACATTCAACCGGGATGGGCTATGATTTTAACTTTTGTCAGGCTTCGTTGATGCATGCACTTCTTGGAAATAAAAAAAAGATAAGCTGACAAAAATAATGATTTAATCTAGAATCAACAAAACTCTAAAATCTGCACAGCCTTTGGTACCAAGCTGTGTGGATTTTTAAGACTGTATATAAAAGATTGAGATTAAAAAAAAAAATAATACGTTCACTGTCAAAGCTGAGATAGTGCATTTGTTTACAGATGCCAAAGTCATATCTCCCATATTATGCTTTTAAGTTAAAGTGCTTTAAAATTCTGATATAATGCTTTAATTTATTGTCTTAAAACTTATCATACATAATTTTGCTTCAAATTTCAGCATAATGTAAAACAAATAACTTTTATTCATAATAGTCTCCAAAACATATCGCGAAAAGATAGATTTTTCTATTGTAAACACTTAGTTATTGTATCTAGGTTTTGAGAAATAAATTATTCATTTCAGTACGCCAAGTGCATTATTTAGTCTCTTTATGTGTGCCAAACACATAAAAAATGCATGTGTTTTCTATAGCAATGTTCATAATTGATGATTTAGATAAGGATATTAACTAGTATTAAAAAATGCTCTGACGAGCACCAAAAAAGGTTAATATGTTTTAAAGTATGAAAAAGTGTTTGACAAGAGCTTCTAATTGAGAATGAGAAAGGACAAGGGGTCCCTTCTTGGCTGCAATTCACTGTCAATGCCAAATTTGAAAAAATCATATTTGCGCTTTTTCCATATAAAAGAAATTTGCGTAAAACTTTCTATCTTTACTTTCTAGTAAAACTTTCAATCGTGCTTTACATGTTAACTGCATTTTTGACACTGCACTGCAACTGCACTACAAATCAGTTTTCTGTGCTGTTTTACACTGCGACAGTTTATGGTGGGACTGCGTGAATGTGATATGCTGCAGGCAGTGTTGAATGCAGGAGGTGGGCCGGGGGGGACATTCCCTACCAAAAGTACCAAATGCTCTCCCCCCCAATAAAATTTGAGATTTTGTGTTTTTAATGGTAAAAAAGTATAATCCCCTTAGAACTCTATTGTCCCCCCCCCCCCCGAAGCCACAGAAGACCCTCCCGGAGAAAAGTGTCTGAATTCAACACTGGCTGCGGGAACTATGGTTTCTGGCCCTATTTCGCTTTACATTCATGTTTAATCACGCTGTTTCTTTTCTAATTATGCCTTTACACTACACAATTTTATCGTGACAGTGACTGATTTCTTTTATATGGAAAAAGCGCAAATATGATTTTTTCAAATTTGGCATTGACAGTGAATTGCAGCCAAGAAGGGACCCCTTGTCCTTTCTCATTCTCAATTAGAAGCTCTTGTCAAACACTTTTTCATACTTTAAAACATATTAACCTTTTTTGGTGCTCGTCAGAGCATTTTTTAATACTAGTCATTTAAATTTTTTGATAAGTATATATTGAATATAAGAAAACCTCAGTTGCTTTTAAATATTCCCAGTACTTTTTCTTATTTCGCTCAATATTGAATTATTTAATCAATGGACAAAAGATGCGAAAAAACGAAATTAATTTTAATTTATTCGTACAGAAATTGACAGATTCAATTAATTTTAGATAATACATATTTTGTAGAAAAATAATGCGAATAGAAATTTTTATTCTTTTCGCATTGGATTTGTGGCATTATTATCTACTTGTTTTAAAAATCAAATGTTATAAATATGAAATATTTCCGCCATTAGCGAGATTTTTGTGATCATGGCACCCAAAGGTCGCTAAACATAATTTTACAGTCAATGCACATAAAAAAAAATTTTCCCATTTAAATTTTTTAAAAAATAAGTAAAATATTTTTATTTCTCCTTCCTGATATCTATTGGAATAGCTCATTCCAATTATTGAATAATATTCTAGGACATTTTCAGGGAAATTATAGGTTAAATTATCTTCCTTGGAGAAAGTCGCTCGAAATACAGCATTAATAGATTTACGTCAAACTAAGGATGGAAATATACTGAAAATTCATTTCTAGTATTATTTGTAAAATTGACATTAAAATCACCAGCTGTAATTAAATTTTTATGTAATATACAGTGGAACCTCAGTTCACGATCATAATCTATTCTTGTATCTGACTTTCTGTATGTGATATAAATTTTTCGGGTGCTCTATCTAAAGAAATAATGCATTGGATTAAAAAAAATTATATTCAGGTAATCCCTGATATAAATTGATGCTGTTTACATTTTGATTTAAATCTTTCAACAAATGGCTTAACCGTGTTGCATTTTTCATTATTTTCGCAATAGTTCTATCTCGAGAATTAACGCACAGATATTCATCAAACATCAAATTCAGTTAATCTTTATATGAATTGGCTTTGTTTAAGTTTTGGTTTCAATAACCAAACACATGGCACTGCTATGCTGAATTGTTCCGATTACCACAATATCTCTATCGCAGGAATTAATGCACAAATTTTCATCAAACTTGAGATTTAGGAACACTTTGACTTATATTATTGCTCATTGCTTGTTTTGGGTAAATCTCCCAACAAGTGTCGCATATATGCTGTATTTTTCCCGATATCCGCAACAGTCCTATTTCAAAAACTAATGTACGGAATTTCATGTCTTTAGAATCCTCATGGTCTTTAGAATCCTACGGTTTATCTACACCGTATTGTTTAGCTATTTTGATTACACTATCATCGTTCTTAAGTTTTGTCACTACTTCTTTTCATAATTGATCAGTAATTCGATTAAGCTTCTTACTACTGCTATCACTAAACGCTTTTTCATTCTTAGAAGTCATAATAAAAGCAAAAATTTTCGCGAAACTGATTAAAATTAAAACAATAAGTTAAATATTTTACTGTACTGAAGGTCACAAAGCACTCTGATACGCGCACTTTACTCCAAACTTAACCTATAACAAGAGTTATGTGAGGGTTGCCAACTGAACTATTCGACAGCTTTGGTCGCGAATCGAGTTATCCTACGCCGAAAGAGTAAAATTTTGATCACTGAAGTTGGTCATAAACCGAAATTGTCAAAAACAGAGGGGGCCGTAAACCAAGGTTCCACTGTTTTTTGACCGATAAGTTTGCAAATATGGCATTATTTATATATTCAGTGGCGATGATCATTATGCAACTTGGCGATTTAGCCGATTAAATTTGTGATTTTAAAGTAGCGTTTGTTAATAACGGAAAATTGAGAATTTCTATTAGAAAAATTAGGATAATTACTATAATTTTTATGCACGGTTTTAAGTAAACTCTGATTTTTTTTTTTCATAATTTAAAATTTAGAACATTTGGAAATGGAAGGGAGAGGGAAAGTATATCTTTGCAATGCTTTTTCTACAATATCTCAAACAAAAATGCTTTTAAATGCCAATAATTGCTGATCGTAAATGTTACATTCACTTCACACCATCACAAAAGTTTTTTACATCACCATGTGTTTTTTTCATTTGATGCTTTCCTGGCACAGATGCCATATATGCACGACATTGTACGATATTCTTCTGACGCCAATTTCGCAAAAGCTTAGTTTTCAAACTTCAATTACATACATATATATTAAGGTACTACTTAGTTATCCCATCGATCAATTTCGCCAAACTATACAAATTGCCAAACTCATAGCGAAATTATACATATAGACATAATTTTCATTTTAAATAACACAAAAAAATAATTTGTAGAATCTTAATAAAAAATACAAATAAAAAGTTCAAATAAAAATCCCTTAATGGCGTTTTAAACACGTGCATACTATTTAATGTCATTGGATTCGACATTCACGATCATCCATTATTGGCATATAATATTATAGTTTGGCGATGGTTTTTTGGTCGACGGGATAACCAAGAAGTAGTACTTCTATTAACTATTTTCTATTATTTTCAAAAGAAAATAATAATGAATAAAAACCGGTGGTAATTGATTATCCCTTCGACCAAAAAATTACCGCCAAATTATAAAATTAATTTTATCATAAAGGTTACATTCAGTTTACATTAAATAGGTTACCCATGTTTGTTATGCCATAATATGATTTTGAATTCAACTTTTTATTTGTACTTTTATTGATGTTTTACTAATTTATTTCTTCTTTCGTTATTTAAAATAAAAATTATGTCAATATGAATCACATGGTGAATAAATTGATGATTTGTAAAATTTGGCGAAATTGGTCGACGGGATAAACAAGTAGTATTGAAAAGTTTAATTAATAACTACAGAATGAAACGATTTATAAAATTTAACAAAATTAAATAAAGGTAAATGTATATATTTTTTAATAAACATTAGCCCGTTTATCTTATCAGACAAAATAACAAAATTTTCGTGCCAACTAAGTACCCTAATGCATACACTATATTGCCATTGATTATGGGACACTTGCGATTTTAGACATTTTACTAAATATCTAAAAAAATACATGAGGAATCATCTCGAAACTCTTAGTGTATAAATATAATAGTATACGTCATACATCTCCGTGAAGAGTTTTTACCGAAACTCCATAGGGGACCGTCAACAAATTAAAAAAGAATGAATATCTTTTGAATAACCCTGTCAAAACTAATGTAGCAAAAGCGCTCAAACTCTAGATTATGATTGAATGCCTTATTGTAATACACTGTGTTCATTTTTATGCAAATAGCATGCATACTCGCAGAGTAATTAAGGTTTTTATAAAAATGGTCCCAAATTTTTCCAAGTTTTTTCCTTCTAATTTTCAGAGTTCTTAATATAAAATAATATTTTTTTCAGAAAATATGACAAACAACATTGCACACAGTACCCTGTAATTAGAATTAAAAAATAATGAAAATTGTATACAAAATGAGTTGGTTTACTAAATAATTTTTTACTGCGCATGCGTCAACGATATCAAAATTTCATTTGCATATTATGTTAGCTAAATGTATAGAGCAACTTTTGTGAAAGTCACAAAATCATAACTTGAAAATTCGGAAAATAATCGTCAATTGAATAAGTTGAAAATCCGTTATTCTCAAAATGAAGCAAAAACAAGAGGGGTTGTATCCATATATTCATTGATTAGTGTCAATATAGAATACACAATACGGGAGGTTACGACTACTTTTGGATAAAATCCCTCATTTTTTTGCTTCATTTTGGAAACAACGTATTTTGTCCTTTTTCTATTGACGATTACTTTCAGAATTTTCAAGCTATAATTTTGAGACTTTTACAAAAGTTGCTCTATACATTTAGCTAACATAATATGCAAATGAAATTTTGATATCTTTGACGCATGCGCAGTAAAAAATTATTTAGTAAACCTACTCATTTTTCATACATTTTTTATCATTTTTTAATTCTGATTACAGGGTACTGTGTGCAATGTTGTTTGTCATATTTTCTGAAAAAAATATTATTTTATATTAAGAACTCTGAAAATTATAAGGAAAAAACTTAGAAAAATTTGGGGCCATTTTTATAAAAACCTTAATTATTCTGCGAGTATGCATGCTATTTGCATAAAAATGAACACAGTGTATTACAATAAGGCATTCAATCATAATCTAGAGTTTGAGCGCTTTTGCTTCATTAGTTTTGACAGGGTTATTCAAAATATATTCATTCTTTTTTAATTTGTTGACGGTCCCCTGTGGAGTTTCGGTAAAAAATCTTCACGTAGATGTATGACGTATACTATTATATTTATACACTAAGAGTTTCGAGATGATTCCTCATGTATTTTTCTAGATATTTAGTAAAATGTCTAAAATCGCAAGTGTCCCATAATCAATGGCAATATAGTGTATTTGACATTACATCCCTATTTAAAATCAATTGAATGCTATTTAAGGTATGGACAGAATGTGAAGTTTTTGTTTTACTCTATATCTTTTCCTTGTGTAAATTAGGACGTTAATCCTTATTAATATTATAAATCGGAAAGTGAGTTTGTTTGTTCCGCTTTCACGCCGTAACTACTGAACTGATTGCTTTGAAATTTTGCAGACGTAAAGTTAGAAGTCCGGATTAAATAATAGGGTACTTTTTATCCCGGAAAAAATTGATATTCCTGAGGGAAAACAAAAATATATTTTGCTTGATGGATGGATTGGAGATGGCGCTGTGTGTCGTTTAAAACAAGATAAAATATTGCAAACGAATATAAACATGTAAATTTAGAAGCTAAATGATACCATAATAAATCCCCGAAAATGAGGAATTCCTTGAGGGATGACGTACAATTTGTTTTATCGTTTAAACTGTTTTTTTACATCTACTTATATATTGCAAACGAATATGAACATGTAAATTTAGAAGCTAAATGATACGATAATGAATCCTCGAAAATGAGGAATTCCCGAGAGATGACGTACTATTTGTTTTATCGTCTAAAATGTTTTTTTTACATCTACTTATCCTGAAATAACTATAAGTCAACGAATTACTAATTGGTATAAGTATTAGTTACATTATTTAATTCTTGAGGTATGCGATAGATGGCGCTGGGTGTTTTTAAAACGTGGTAGCGATGTGCAGTAGCTGTATAATAGTTAGGGTAGGTTAGTTTAGTGCTTTTTTTCTAGGTAGATATCTAAAGTAGTTATTGTTTTTTCGATAGGTACTTACGTCGCTTTGTTCGTCGTTTAGATTGTTATAGTTTAGTTTGAGATTTTAGTTTAGTTTAGGTTTATAGTTTACTCATATTTTCACAATGCCTCGCAAACGTAAATCTAATTTGTCGAGCACCTCATCTAAAGTTCGGGCAATGAAAATTGCCCTATCTCAAGAATCGTCTCTCCATGCTGAATTAAGAAGGCGCGAAAAAACAGAGCGTCAGGCTGCTTCGAGAGCTGCTGAGCTATCATCTCAGCGCCAGCAAAGACTTGAGGAGCAAGCCGCTCGCCAAGCTTCTTTGAGGGCTTCTGAGAATGATATTCGTACTCAAGTCCATTTACCGCAACAGACTCAACGTCAGCATGGTCAGCTCTATGTAGCGTGTTTCCGGGTTTCCAGTGCCCAAAATCTGCATGTTTTTGCTCCACAAGGGAAAACATATAATATAGTGTACCATTCAGTTTTGGTTTAACAATTAATCATATCCAGCGTTACATCGCGCTTCTTACATTTTTCCGTGGAAATGAGAAGTTTTCTTATAGTTGTGCTTTATACCGCAATATAACCGAATTCCACGCGGGCGAAAAGCTAGTATGATCATAATTAAAAAATCTTACATTTAGTTCCTGAAGAAAAATTTTGGTTTTCCCAGATACTTTTTTCCGATGTACTTGTTTTTTCCCCATTTTTTTCTTCTACTAAAATATGTACTTCTCTGTTATCCCGTCGACCAATTTCGCCAAATTATACAAATCGTCAAACTAATAGCCAAGTTATACACATTGAAATAATTTTTTATTTTAAATAACGAAAAAAGAAATAATTAGTAAAATATTAATAAAAATACAAACAAAAAGCCGAAATAAAAATCGCTTAATGACATTCTAAACATGTGAATCGTATTTAATGTCATTGAATGTGACATTCACGATCATCCATTATTGGCATTTAATCTTAAAATTTGGCGATAATTTTTTCGTCGACGGGATAACCTAGAAGTACCCTAAAATTCAAAATGTTAGGACACTCGAGAAAATCATCCCATGGTTATATAAATGCATGTTATTTGAAAAAATAATCATGGATTCGACCAAAAAAATAATAACATTGCGTTCACAACTTTATTATTTAAAGAACTGAAACTAAAAGCTTCGCAATAAAAACAAATAACTATGTTTTTTCACGTGATTTGTTTAATTTGAATGAATTATGATACATACATGACAATTTTTATTTTAAACTTGGTGGCAATGAATAAAAAAAACTACAATCGCAACAGCAAAAGACAATATTCAACTGGAGGTTTAAGACATAAATTCGATTTTCTCAGAAACCGTCAAACATACAAAGATGAAAAAAAAAAACTGTTCTAAGTTTTATCAAGACGATAAAAATAAACCAAAAACGAATTTAATCCATCCATAATAACGTTAACTATTGCTTGTTGAACTTTTCGTCTTCATTTTTTCGTTAAAAGTTAAATAAAAAACTACAGTAAACTGCGATAATTTTTTGAATGCTATCATTTTATTCGTCTCGTCGAGTTCTATCTTTTGAAACTAAAGTCACTGTCCTACGTCAACTGGTTCGCTAGAAATTTCAAAAAGATGTTCGCACTTTCTATTTCTTAAACATATTATACCAAACGCTACCGCGTTTGCTATGATAATGGCTTATCTCATAGCTGGTAAAGAAACTCAGTTTATCAACTATGAGTATTCTCATAGTTGACAGCGAATGTTTTAAGCACACTAAATTACATGTAACATTCAAGAAAATTAAAAATGCAAAATTTTACCAGTAATACGGGCAGCTTGAAGTTTATGTTTTTTTGCTATGGCTTCAAATTCTTCATCATACACATAGTCGCCACATGGGTAACAAAGCACAGCCCCAAAAGTTGTTTCAATAGCTGTGAAAATTAAAATAATTAAAACTAACTCCATTTTTAATAAATAAAATTCAGCTGAGTTTAAATTTTGATTGAAATACAATGATTAAAGATATAAATAATTATCAAATATTACACACATTTGTGTTTTATACAATCTGTGGGTATTAAAAAAGAATACATTGTTAGCAAAAACATAAATAATAAAATACATTTACATGTCATGTGATATTAACTGATGTATTTAAAAGTAATACTTGAAAAACTACATATCAGTGCACAAGTTTATTAATTTGAAGGATGTTAAAATAAAAATTTTACAGATTGAGTATATGATTTTTGAATAACTTATACACAGTGCAACAAAGTCTCATTATATTATGTTTAAGTATACTGATCATTTCAATAAACCACTCCTTTGGTACTTTTATTTTATAATGATTTTTGTAAAAAGTAGAAATGAGCTTTCATGATCATTATCTTTAATTTTATCAAATTGTTAAATACATATCCATACTCGCATACATTTTAGGATTAAAAAAACTATCATATCATGTGAATCAAAGTCATTCACAACAAAGTAGAAATAATAATGCTCAGAGCAGTTAAAGAAATCTGAAAATAATATAACTTTAAATATGTTCATGCCATTGGTCATTGGTAGAAAGTTTCAAGATAATGAAATTTCAATAATCAAAGGAATTTTACAGTTTAAATATTTGTTGCTTATTGTATTCCTTTTTGAAAATACAGAACATGAAATTCCTTTCAGTTGGCATTTTTATCCACAAGCGTGATGTGGATTTAAAAATGTTAAAGCAGTTTTTGGAAATCATTCCTACACTTGGTATAACCATCATAGTTGACATTTTTGACTCAATTATGAACACTGTGACTCAATATAGTTTGGCATTAACCCTCTAAGCGTCTGGAATGTAATATTCCGTATACTAAGCTCCAGTTTTCACTGCTGTATAAGCAATATTTAAAATGCTATAATTCGATAGATTTAAGGAATTTTCAATACATCGATGAATGATTCATACTCTGGAGGATTACATTCATGCTTATAATAAAGTTTTTTGTTATAATGTTGAAAGAATCATATTTTCTTAACATTTAAAACAAAATGCTGAGAAAACAACATTACAATTTTTCCCTTTTGCAAGACACTTGGAGGGTTAAAAAAGTAAATTCATATTTAAAATAACTGCACTTTTTAATGATTGTTTTTCTATAGAAAGAAGCAATTACAAACTTAAACAAATATGCAAACATCAAGGTATTCATTTAATTAAAGATATTTTTATCACTTTTGATTGAGATTTAAATTTTAAATACCAGTTTTGTGATGAAAGACTTTTTCACTTTTATAAGTGGTTTTACCTATGTTTGGCAATGAATTTTTGTACAAAATACTTGCTATTTTGAATTTTGTAAAATAACAAAAGTTCGAAAAGACAACATTGCCATCTTTTAACTGCTACATATGCATTCTTTTTAAAATTTTCTGGTGCTCACTTTATTTTTGCCAGAAAATAACTTTTACATTTTACATGCTTTTTGTTTGCACAAATTTCATTCTGTGCAATGGTAATGTATATATATTTTTTCCCCTTGAAGAAAAGGGGGAGGCATAAAATTGCCTATAGCTTTGTATATGATGCTTAATTGAGCTCTCAGCAGTAAACAAGTTTGAGATGCTTGCTCTAGAAGTTGACAAAAAAGAAGACTGATAGTTTCTTCCAATCACTGATAGTTTCTTCTTGACATGTCAAGTGCATCAGTATAGATATACCTATATTTAAAAAAAAAATCACATTAAAGCTACAATTAAATGCCTTTAGCATTCATAATTGAAAAACAGTGATTTGCTGTAGAAAAGTACTATTTCAGGAAAAGAAATGTTCTGTATATTCTGAATAAATTAACATGTGCCAGAGTGATTAACAGTGTAAAATATGACATAAAACTTAAAAATTTACATTGTTTTAAGTATAATTATTCAGAAAATATAATTGTATAATAAATATATGTTAAGTAAATTTTAAATAAAATTTTAGTACTCACTTAAAACATATATATATATACTGGTGTCCAAAAGTTAAGCATAATTCATAAAATGCTGAAAACATGGCGTAAATATTCATAAAATTATTCAAAATTACTTGCGGAGATTCATTGGTTGAAGGAGAAACATTGGGTTTATGCAAAACTTTTCAGTCGATTATGTCATGCACAAAATACATGCGCATGTCGGAACACTTATAAGTCGGTTCACGCGGTATAGGCAGTTCAGACGAATTTCGTACAACTGATGTGCCAAGAGACATTGTTACGATCAAACAGGATTAATGATGGCATGAAGACGCGAACTGGACATGTTTGCGAAAGGAAGAATCGTTAGAATGCTTTAATCCGAATGATCACAATCTGAAGTGTCTCGAATTCTGAAGGTGGACCAGTCTGTGATCTCAAGACTGTAACAGAGGTTTCAAAGTACGGAAGATGTTACCCGACGACCAGTAACAGGTCGACCAAAAATCACAACCCTTCGACAAGACCGATATCAGTAATAAATGCGCGACGTCAGTGGGGCAGTACTGCCAGAGAACTGTGTTCGGTGCTCACAGTCGCCACAGGAATGCGAATTTCGAGACAAACTGTTTATAGGAGACTCAATCACGCTGGCCTGTATGCCAGAAGACCAGCAGTTTGCATTCCCCTCACGTCTGTGCATAAACGCGCTCGTTTAAACTGGAGTTTGAAACATCAAGATTGGAGGGAGGGAGAGTGGGCCAATGTGATGTTTAGTGATATGCCCCGATTTAGTCTGAGTAGTGATTTTCGTTGGGTAACGATATGGAGAGAAAGTGGAACACGTTTTGAACAAAGACACATAATGGAAAAACATCTTTTTCCATCAGGGGGAGTAATGGTATGGGCAGGCATCATTTCGGATGGCCACACAGACCTTCATATTTTTGACAAGGGGCCTGTGACTGTTAAAAGATACAGAAACGAAGTTCTTGAGCCTTATGTTCACTTGTTTCGAGGTGCTGTTGGTCCTGACTTCATATTCATGGATGATAATGCACCTTCTCACCGTGCATTAGTGGTTGGCGACTTCCTTGAAATGGCAAATATCCAATGCAAGTCGTGGCCTGCGAACTCCTCGGATTTAAATCCTATCGAGCATGCATGGCATATAGTCGGGAAACAACTTGCAGGCCTTTTGCCCACACCACGCTCCGTTCCAGAACGAAAGGAACTCCCAAAGAAACTTGGAACTTTTTGAGCCCACAACTCATTCATAATCTCATAGCAGGTATAGGAAATCGCAGTGCAACGTGCCTGGCTGTCAGAGGTGACAACATGTTTTATTAAATTGCAGCATCACTATTTTATTTAATGTTTTCTTTCATTTTTCCTCTAAATTGTGAACCCTTACTATGCTCGGTTTTCTTTCAAACTGCTACTTTGGATAATAAAAGTAAATATTATCGTTCTTTTGTATTGTTTTCTCACTTTATAACCTTTTTACACTCGCATATCATGTTTCACTCCATTCCTGTGAATATCTCTTTCATTACTTACTTAATTACCAATTATGCTTAACTTTTGGACATCAGTGTATATATATATATCATATTTTAGACTGTTAGTCACCCATGACAGACATGGCCAAGAAGGAATGCTTAGTATCAGTCACCTGTGACTAACGTGGCACTCAACGTGTTAACCAAACACTATACAGCTAAATCCGAGGATCTCACCAATATACCTGTCAATATCAATCTAATTAGGTGCTTTTAGCAGCAGTTATCATGAAAGAGAGAAACTGAAAACTTATCATACCTTAACAGCAAACCTTACTGACGTTTCGGCAATAAAAGCTTTTAAGTTGAAACTTAAAATGTTAAAACACAGACTTTACTCAGATTACAAATTTTTATTTGACAAAATATTTAGAAAAAACCTGGTACTTCAAAATATGTGATGCTAATTAAAGAGAATATTAGTATAAAATTAAACTATATATTTGAAGTTTTAGGATAAATTTTATTACTAAGAAAATATGATTTTTTTATATCTAATTTAAATTTATTAAAAAGACATATTGAATTAACTATTATCTGATGTGGATAATGCCAGTATCTCCAAAATAACTTTGATAAATTTTGAAATACATAAAACAATTACTAATTTTCCAAAATGAGACAAATTCTTCAAATAATGTTGATTTATATGTACTATTTCCAGTGGGTAAAATACATTATCCTATGGTTACCAAATTTCCATTCAAGGGATTATTCCTGGGTTATAAAAATAATCCAATTAATTTTGCAATACAAAATAAGAATTGGTTCTTTTTGGAGAATAACAGTAATTTTAAATACTAATTGTTTCTCAAAATTTAAGCTAAATGATGATGCTTTTTACTTTTACAATAAATAAGATAAAATGTCATAGCAAAGTTAATTATAATAAATATTTGACTGAAACTGAATTTTGATAATCCTCTTAGTTTTGGCTGAAAATGAAACTGTCTTAAAGAAATTTAAAGTAACTAGGGGGCTCTGCCTCCTATGAGCTATGCTCGTCAACCCATGTTCAGGCCACTTTGAACTATTATGTTATACCATATATACTCACATATAAGTCGACCCCCTAATTTATGCTGTTAAAAATAATAAAAAATTCAAAACCCTCGTATAAATTGACCCCACTCAAAAAAAGTTTTTTTTTTGTGTGTGTGCAAGAGAATAATTTATACATACAAGCAATAAACAGAATTTCTGCATAATAAGTGCTGCCATTATAAAAGAAAAACTTATGTAAAATGCCATTGGTTGAAAAGTACTAAATGCATTTCAAACGCTATGACGTCAAACTTCAAATCGACTGCCATCAATAGCGGAATAACCGGTGATCTGCCGATCACAGAGAGAGAACACAACAAAGTCAGGTATTTTGAAGAAACGGCATGCTGCCAGCGAGAAATAATGGCGCTCCAATGTAGTTTACTGTTGATTTGGAGAGGGTAAAAACAGCAATATCATGCTACCTATTAACTTACTTTAACTTTAAGAAATATTTTAATTCAACATGACAACAGTTATTAAGTATTGGAAATGAGTTTTTGAAATAAATCACACTTTTTTTTGTTGTTGTTGTTTTATGCAAGAAGGTAGGGTAGGTTATTTTTTTTTTACTAATAAACTAAAAATGATACGAAATTCGGAATTGTCAAGGTTAGGAGGGCTCCAAATTTTGCATTTTGAACTTAACAAACGCAATGGGGTGCTACAGCACCGATTCTTTAGTAAACTATTTTTCAATAATTTATTTCTAAAATTTCTGTACTTGAATCGTGAAAATGCTTCATTTAAATAAGGCAAACCTTACAATAAAAAATAACTGATGGTAATAATGAAGAATTCAGAGAATTTTAAATGGCACGCATACCAGTCACTCGCCCTTAATGTGTTAATAACACACAATGTTTATTGTACGAAACTCTCTGAGCGTGAATAACACTCATACTTGACTGTTCATTTTTTTCAAACTATACATATACTGGTAGTTACTTTAAGTAATTAATATTTGCATCATGTGGAATACATGATTAGTATCTTATCACTCTAATTTAATTGTAAATATGTTGAGAAATATCATAAACCTAACATGTTGTACAAATAAGCCAGACTTAACCTGTGCATAACATCCATAAAATCTACATATCTGTTATATAGTTTTTAAAATTAGCTTAATTATGGTACCAAATCAATCTATTGAATGTTCTTTCATTATTAAAAAAAATTATAATCAATAGATTGAAGAAACTTCACAGAAATTAATAATAATCAGGGTTGCAAAAAAGCCAGCTAAAATTAAAAAAGCCAGGCCGGTGGCTTTTATTGTTTTTAACCGGCCTTTTTTGGGCAAAATTGGCTTTTATACAGTGAAGCATTTTAATTATAAGCTACACATTTTTAAGTGTCTTTTAACTAGTTTTAATGATGTTTAATTTATTTTGAGTTTAATCACTTATTTATTAAAGTGAAAAATTGGGATTTTAATTATGACTCTTTATGGGAAATAGGGTATAACCCAATTTTTCAATAATGAAGACATTAATACTAGAATAATACACTGATGGAGTTGCTAGTGGTTTATAGTCAAAAATGCAAATATGTCAGCTAAATTATAAAATGGCCATACCAAGTGCTGTTTCTGATTTACATTGACCTTTAATCCCACCCTTGTTTTTCGATTTTTACTGTTTTATAAAATCAAAGGACAATGGTTACATAGTTACATGTTTTATTACTTAGGTAATTTTAAGAGTTATATAAATGTCATGTTTTATTCCCTATAAACATTTAAAATCATACATATAAAAAAACATCATTTCTCATTATTGAAAATAGTATTATGAATTATGCATAATTCATAATATATTATATTTCACAATCTATTTCAGTATTCTCAATTAGCATATGCATGATTATATTCATTCATAGAGTAGTATGCATGAATATATTCATTCATAGAGTAAATGTATGCATGAATATATTCATGCAAGAGGGCATATTATGCACTTTTAAATAACAAAGAGCTATTCAAAATTTTAATTCAACAAATTTTATTAAAACATTTTTATTGTTGTTTAATTTTATATAATTATATATTAAACTCTCCTGAAATACTGAATCCTTCCTAATTTCTCTTTCAACATTGTTCATTCTATGACTTAATCTTAACATACTAACATGAAAGAATGTTTCCATGAATGCTTTGATGTGTTACATTTTGTCAAAATCCAATTAAACATAATTCTTAAGAATGTGTAATATAAGTAAAACTACGAAATACATAAGTTTAAAAAATATTAGTATATTTTCTTTTTTCCAAGATTTATATATTTTTTCAGACTTAATGCCTTCTCAGTTGATTTCTAGCGGTTATAAAGACTTATTTATTTGAAAAGTTAAATGGAAATTTATAACTTTTTTGGTAGTAAATAATTAAAAATGCATTAAAAATAAATCAATCCAAATTTAATATGGATTTGATACAAATTAACACTTAAAAAATAAAAGCTGGTTTTTTTTAATTTTAGCCGGCTTTCTTTAAGTGGATAAACCAAAAAAAAAAAAAAAAAAAAAAAAAAAAAAAAAAAAGCAGGCTTATTTTGGCCCGGTTAAAAGTTGGCAACCCTGATAATAATACCATATGATGTATGCATTTTGATTTTTTGTGAGTCATGTACATCACTGTTGTGTCTACTTTAGTGGGTGAGAAGAAGAGATGGGAGGAGAAACACTTGTTTATTTTGTTTCTACCCACAATTAGGCCAAAGTGATCGTAAAAGTGATTAATACATTGTGAAGAATGGAGGCCAGCAAACGACCCAAACATGACCATCATTGCATCATTTAAAATCATAGAAAAAATCTTTATCGATGATGATAAAAATCAAGCACAAAATTATAAAAATATAAAATTAAAAAAAGTAAAAGTTACCTGTGAGGTCCTTGGCTTTTGAAGAACAATTAATCCAGACTCATACACAGGAATTAAAACGTAGACAGATTTTTTGAAGATGAATATTTTTATTTTATGAAAACTTATTTATTTTTCACGACTATAAATATTTCTTCACAGATATGTATTTCTTTGCACTCGTACATATTAATCATGTACTCTATAGAAACAATCTCACAACAGATGATAATTATAAAATTGATATCTTCTGAAAACAACATTCTTTTTCATAACACATTTTATATGTCTTGACAGTATGAATTAGAAAAATTTCTCATGATATGACAAAAAGATAATATTATTTTTCTTTCTAAACATCAATCAAAGATATGTACTTTTAAATATATTTATATCAGACGAAAAATTTTATAGAGATGTACAATATTTTCCTTTGGAACGCCCCGTGATATTTGAAAATTTATATATAATGATGGGCCAAATAATGATATAAAAACTTTATGTAAATAAATTATCTTCACTTCACGAAAGAAAATCTTCACTTCACGAAAGAAAATCTTCACTTCTGCACGTTTTTCAGAGGACGGAGATCACATGAAAAGATTATTGAAGGAATTTGAGCACAAAAAGTAGTTGAAGAAAATTATTAACGATGAGATGATGAAAAATAAAATAAATATTTAGAAGACACATGACGACATTCTACTTTAGTTATGAAGCCAACACGGGAGCAACAAACAGAAGATCCATGGTGTGACCTTATTTAAATTGTGTAATCCGAAAAAGAGAAGGCACAAAACAAAATAATTATGGGATGCCTTTGAAGGGGCTTTGCTCCTCGCAGCCCTAAAAAATCAACCTTTCCTGAAACCATGGCGTGATCATAGCAGCATGAAATGGTGCCCGTATGCAACGGTCTCGAGGGGCGCACACATGCCCCGAAATTACACCCAAAACTTCCAATCATCCGACCGCATCCATTACGGCAGGTGTCTAGCAGCGCAACTGACGGTGGGCGAGAGCCCGGAGGGAAAAAAAAGGAAGGGTTACTATAAATCCGAAAGGCGCCAACTTGGCAGCGAGCGAAAGAGGGGGGCGATGAAGAAATAAGCCAAGTTACGATGCAAAGAATGGATAAATATGAATTTAATACGAACATAATTGATAAACACGTAAAGAAGGGAGGCCAAAGCAGGTGGCCATGCACTCAATGGCTTAAAATACGTCACCTGCGGAAACTAATTTGATAGGCTAAGGGGGGTGTCCGAATAAACGGAAGTTCCACCCATAGAACAAGCCAGAATGTTCTCGAAGGATCTCCAAACCGGAAGGAATGACTTCGAACAGGATTTTACCGGCTTGTAACATTCGAAAGCTAAGTAAGAAAGAAAACATTACAGGTGACGAAAAGAAAAGAAACGAAATCGAAATAAAATTTAAATTGAGAACACTAATAAAAAGGAGGTAATAAGAAATAAAATGGCTAATAAAAATGAATTAAACTAAACATATGGGGGGGGTTATCGAGTAACCACCACATATTACCCAGGGTCCCCCAAAAGAAAATATTGGTGAGATGACAAAAAAAATGAACAATTTTTCATCGAGACAATATTTTCTAACACATGTACAAATATACTAAATAATTACACAAAATAAATGTATCAGAAATAGTTATAGGAATATAAATACTTATTGTTATAATAGTAATCCTTATATGTTAACATGGAAGGTATACAAAATTTTCTTCCAGAAGTATCTATCATATATAAAAAAAAAAAATTTAAAGTCTATGTCTATGTGCAAAACAACAGTCCTTAAGTTTGACGAGTCTCTTGTTAGGCTGTGCAAAATGCACTTATAATAGTAGAATGCTTTAGCATATGTCAAAATATTTGGTTATACAATAATATGTATATTATATTCTTAACTGTCAACAAAATGAAACATACTATAACTGTATATGAATCATACTATAACTATATAAAATATGTGGTTTCAAATAACACATGAAAAATTGAGTGAATTTGTAAGTTGACAATTGAACAAAAAAAAAATATATATATATATAAATGGTGCAGAGAGATTAGTTAGGCTCTCATAAAAAAATTTGCTTATATCACCACATAGCCTTTTAAACTTTCAATAAATCATAAATGAATAACCTTAGCATTATTCAATAACACATTTTTACAGAAAATAAAATAATAAGTTGCAAAAGAATGGCATATGTTAGATTGGTAGCAAAAGTATAATGTTATATTTCAATAAAAATATCTTCAAAATGAATATAACAATTTTCAAAGAGAGAATCTTTACACTCTCATAAAGGAATATTCTTGAACACTTTCAATATAGATTGACAATAATTGCATAAATACTCTTAATATTATACATCATTCAAAATAAACATAAGATGTTTAATATTCTGAAAAAGGAAGAAATTTATATGAATATGTCAACCCACAAACAAAAAAATCAATTATGTCAAAATTTCTATATAGAAGATATCTAGAACATATTTACTTGTAATTTTCAAACATTTTTAAAACAAATTAAGTAAGTGATCACTTTTGCATTTGTCATATATCAAGTATTTGCTTTTTATAAATATATATAATGACTCAATCAACATCTTTGGATCCAAAGTATAAACACTCAAAAGTATACAAAAAAAATATTATATACTACTTATGGTGAGTCATTCACTTTCTATGTTTCACCAAGAAGAGAAGAAATATTAGTATATATAAGTTTATCATGCACTTTCTTTTCTTTTTTTTTTTTTTTTTATCAAAAGAGGTTAAGTGTTAAAGCATGCATGCATTGTAAAGAGAAGACACAATAGGGAAAATAATTTGATGAGTACTCCAATTTATGTTTACCCTATATCAATTACAATTTCACCTTTCTTATTAGAATACACATTTGTCAAAAATAACTTTAAATAATGACATAATATTATAACAAGAATATAAAAAAGACAAATTCTTTCTCAATTTCAGCACCAACTATTGTAATTAAAGACTTTATAAGATTTAAAAGTATGGCATACATGAGATTATATATCTATTGTAATAATTATGAGTTAGAGATAAATGCATTAATTAATAAAACTATTGAAAACCATACATACATCAAGAGGATGACTGTTGTATTGTATCAGGGAGAAGAAGACTTACATAATGAAGAAAAAAATAATAACAGCTGCCTGCAGCTTGGAGAAAAGAAAAAAAAATACATAGTGATTCTTCTTACTGAAATATCAGTCTGGCTAGCATCGACTGATTATACTACAAAGCAATAGTCATCCTGAAAAAGGAAAAAGAAGGTTAGTTTATTTCTTATACAGTTTATGATTGCGAGGGCGAAGATCATAATTTTTATATTGAGTAGACTTGTTTTTAACACCAGTATGAGTGCTATCAGGAGGAGCTTGTGACAAAACCGATTTACTGGAACATGAAGATGTTTGTTGACACTTAGAAGAAGAAAGAATTGGAGGGGATGTGTTACAAGCAACATCATGATTTGAAACTTGAGTAGGAGAGTGTTGTCTCACAGGAGTAGAAGATGCATTATCAATAGGAGCTTGATCATGTGATACACTTTTAGAAGAAACTGAAGGATGTTGCAGTGCTTCATTTCTCTTTTGAAGCTTCAAGATTCGATTAGTGTGATGGTGTGGTGTATTTTTTGTCGTCCGATTATCTACACTAGGGATATAGGACCAGGGGGAGTGCCCTTCGTGGGGGTCTTTCTAAGGGAACCTAACCCGTATTTACGCAAGGTTCGAAGAAAACCACGAAAACTCTGAACGGTTAGGCCGACAGCCGCGATTGGGTTCGAACCCAGCACCTGCCGTCTACCAGTTGAGAGGTCCGTACCTCTCGGCCACTGGTGGGGCTCGATTAGTGTGAATCAACATAGGGGAAGCATGACTATTATTGGAATCTTGAATTTGAATGAGCACAGGAGAAATTATTTTCTTCACCACATATGGGCCTTGTATTTTTTTGTTAAACACATTGGGAAATTTTACGTAAACAATGTCATTAACATTGATGTTGGAAAACTTTAATTTTTCTCTGGATTTTTGGTACACCTTTTGTCTAGATGATTCGTTATTCTTGTAAGCTTGATAGTATATTTTTTCAATAACATCCATCAATTTATGAATTTCATATGCAGTATTGAGAATTTTCCATGAAACTTGAGTTTTATAATTGGAATAAATGTCGTTTATTTCTCTTCCAAAATGAAGAAGATTTGGAGTGAATTTTGTGGCTGGATGAGGTGTAGCATTATATATGGATTGGTGAATTTTTAGAGCAGTTGGTATATCACATCCTTGTGAAGCCATTGTATTCACAGACGATTTTATTTGAGAATTGACTCGTTCACTTAATCCGTTGGCCTGGGGATGGGCTACAGAACTGTGTTCTAATTTAATGCCAAGCTTTTTATTAAAGAAAGAAAACATGTCACTAGTAAATTGAGAGCCATGATCAGTGAGCGTTAATTCAGGTTTTCCATGTGTGGAAATGTAATGTAATAAAGCTTTTGTAACAGACTCAGCGCTGATATTATTCAAGGCATATAATTCTAAATGACGAGAAAAATGGTCTATCATGGTCAACACATATTGACGATTTCTCAATGGGCCGAGTAAATCCATAGAGACTTTTTGATTGGGAGCTGTTGGGAGTGGTGCAGGTAAGTATGGAGCAGTGTTTTTTTTATGATTCTTATTTACTAAACAAATTTCACAAGAGTTGACATAATTAATGGTATCTGAAACAAGGGTTTTCCAGGTAAATCTTTTCTTTAAATTAACAATGGTTTTATGAATTCCAGTATGAGTAATATGAGCAATTCTTAAGGCTTTTGCTCTAAGTGACACAGGTAAAACAGCTTTGTGTAGCTCGATATCTTCTGAAGAGAAATGACCATTATAGCAAAGTAACTCATTACTTGGATTAATATAGTAGCCATTTAAACTTTTAGATTTCTTATTATTTTTAAGATCATCATAAATTTGTTTGATTTTTGTGTCCTTTTGTTGTTCAGAGAAGATGGTGTGATCAAGAATTTCTAATAATGGATCTTGGTTATTATCATTATTAGGAGGTGAAGAATCACTCTGAAGATGACATGTGTGGTGTATTTTGTCAACTAAACCACATGGAAAGTGAGGAATGTCATTATGTAAATCATTTTGATTATCAACAATAGGTAAAGGTTCTTGTGAAGAAATAAGATCTGGATTATTATTGAGATCTTCAGTAGGAATGTGAGGAGTTCTACTCAGAAAATCTGCTAACACATTCTCTTTGCCTGGTACATGCTGGAATGTGTACGAGTATTCTGACAGTTCTAACATCCAACGAGTAGTAATATCAGCAGGTGATGTAGCTTTTTTATAATTATTAAGTGGCTTTGCATCAGACAATAGAATAAAGGGTCGACCAAAAATATAGTATTTAAAAGCAGTTATGCCTTTGTAAATGGCATAAAGTTCCAGTTTGATGGCAGGGTAGTGTCTTTCTGATTGAGATAGAGTTTTGGAATAATAGGAGATGGGTTTTAGTTCACCATCAAATCTTTGCATAAGAACAGCTGAAATTGCTGTCTTTGATGCATCTGTATTAACATAGAACGTTTCATTCCAGTTTGGGAGATTGAGCATAGGTTTATGGAAGAAAATGTCTTGTAATTTTTTAAATGCATTTTCCTGCTCAGTTTTCCAAGAAAACTTATTTTTAGGTTTGGTGACTTCAATGAGAGGAGTAATCAATTTAGCAAAATTTGGAATAATTGACCTATAAAATGAACACAAACCTATAAAACTCTTCGTTTGCCTCTTGGTTTTAGGCGTTGGAAAAGAAGTGATTTTTAAAATGTTACTTGTAATAGGAAGAATTTTATGATCTGTGAGTTGGAAACCCAAGAAGTTAATACTTGTTTGCATAAATGCACATTTTTCAGGAGACAGAGTAATGTTATTAGCAATGAGAGTGTCTAATAGCTTTGTGAGCTTCATGGACATTTCTTCAAATGAATTAGCACCCACTACAATATCGTCTTGATATGCATAACAGGAATCAATTTGAGATAATTGAATAACAGAGTCGATTAATTGTTGGAAAGTGCTGGCGGCCGTCTTCAGGCCAAATACTAAACGTAAATAGGTAAAAATTCCCCATGGAGTAGTAAAACTAAGTTTATCTTGCATATCTTTAGGTACAGCAATCTGCCAATATGCAGAGGGTAAGTCAAGAGTGGTATAATATTTAAATTTTGACAACTGTACCAATAGATTTTGAATTCTAGGAAGAGGATATGATGATGGGATTATAATCGAATTTAACAATCTTAAATCAAGAGCCAAACGATACTTTTGAGGCTTAGACATATCAGTTCTCTTCTTTTTAACAAGAAGCATGGGACACGCCCAAGCAGGGTTGGAAAAAAATCATGATTTTTTTAAAAAAATCAAAAAAATCGGATTTATTTGATTTAAATCAGATTTTTTTGATTTAAATCGGATTTATTTGATTTTTTTAGAATTATATTTTTAATTATTGTGTTTTTATGTTTTCACAAAACATGGAGCACTTTTTAAATAATAAATAAGTAAAACAGGATAAATATTATTTATTATTTATATAAATATTATAATAAATAATTATATAGTTAAGAAAATACAATATTCTAGTTACTGATTGATACTAAAAAATAAACATCTAGGTTTTAATCTAAAGCCATTCTATTATTTTGTAATTGAATTGTGCATACTAAATAAGATATAAACTTAAATATGTTGTAAATGAATAGAAAATGGTAAAATTTAAAAAACAAATTAAATATTCATTTAATGCAGGCTATTAGAGATGCACCGAATATTCGGTATCTATTCGGTATCCGGCCATGTTACCGAATATCAAAGTATTCGGCGAAATCTTATATATTCAAAGAAAACTTTTAAAACACATTTTTAAAAACTTTTCACAATTTCAACTTTTAACTGTCAATTTATAAATATATTTAAAATAATTAAAAAGAAAGTCTTATTTAAATAAAATAGAATGTTTTTACATTATTTATTTGTTGTTTATAAAGTATAACTTAAGAAAATTAACCATGAGAAGGATTAAAATGGTGATTTATTAGGATTCTCCTTAAGAATAAATGATGTGCAAATGCAAGTTAATAAATTTTGTTTAGCAAATATTCTGTTTCTTGCTTTTCCCAAATAAAATACCTTAAACAAGAAAGAAAAACTTTTGAGAATAGTAATAGCTATCAAAGCAATTTTTGTTCATGAAACCATAATCAACTTATTGACTCATAAATACATTGTATTTCATCTCACTTTAGATCAAACTTATGTTTTCGTTTGTTGCATTAACAATAAATAAGACACCGTACTGTATTTTCAACTTGCATGCTTTGATTTCTGTAAAATATGATATGATGGGAAGGGTGGAAAATGCCATCATTCATATGAAAAGAACTATGAGCTAGATATTCCTTATATTCAGAATTAAGTTGAAAGTATTTGTACTTTATATTGAAAAAAATCTGCCGTGAGTTATTGAAAAAGGACAATTAAGAGACTGTAAAGTTTTACTTCATCCATGTTTTCATTATTTCTCTTTGATTTTAAAATGTTTGTTTTAATTCGTAGAAAAAAACCATGAAATTTAAATTTTTATTAATTCAAAAAGTCTCATAATTGTGCTTCTTAAATAACTAATGGCAGATTTTTTTTTTCAATACTAAATTTTCTTATAAAACACCCTTGTTTATCAAAATGTAAGTTTCTTTTATTAAATATTATGTAAAATTGTTTTAAAAAGTAACATTTTAATACCTGTAAACTTTGAAATATAAAAAGTATTTGGAAAGCCGAATATTTGGTATTCGGCCGAATAGTTAACTATTCGGCCAGCCGAATATTCGGTATTTGGTTCACATGTCGGCCGAATATTCGGCATTCGGTATTCGGCCAAAATCACTATTTGGTGCATCCCTACAGGCTATTTACTAAGGGATAAAAATCATAATTAATTATATTTTTCAAGCAAATAAAAATAAATCAGGGGATTAATTGTTTGAAAAAAAAAACACTAATTTAGAAGCTTTGTCCACTCCTAATTTATTATGAAGGCTTGAATGAACTAGTCTAAAAGAAGAAAATTGTCTTACTACTCCAGCAGATTAATCCATGTTTGTTGTTATTTGGTATATAAATTCAATTTTGCTGATTCTCTCTTTACCTCCCATTAAATAAAAGGACTTCCACCAATCATAATCTGTTATAATATCTGAAATTTTCTTCTCAAGCAATGGTAATTTTTGGAATGGGCCATTTTTGGCTTGAAAATGTGCTAGAGGGGTGAGAGGATTTGGACAATTTTCTTTATTCGAAATTTCATTTCGATTTAAAACAGAGGGACTTAATAAAATCCCAGCAAAATGACAGCCATTAATAGCCTGTTCATATCTTGCTTTAAATTTTGTAATTCTATCTTTATCTAATACATTTTCTAACTTTTTACCAAAATTTTCCATTGATATATGCATTCGGCAAGAGAGCAATCCTCTTTTTGGATTGTATCTCAGGCACAAGCAATGGATTTCAAAACTTCAATCATATGCTCTGTATTTCTTTTAAGTCCATTACTGTTTCTTGATATCAAAATTTACATTTTCTCAGTGCTCTTCACATACTTTTACTAATTTTGACCGATTTTTTATGTATGATTGAAAGCAGTCAATATAAGAATTATACTTTGCATCTACAGGAACAAGTAATGCAACGCCACCTTCCCTTCACTATTGTACCAAGATTTAGGGAGATGAGCACTTGTGAAACAAAAAAGATTGAAATCATTTAGTTGCCAAGATTGGCAAACGAAATATGATTTATAAAGTGTTTCTGTGTTTCACCTCATTGTCTAAAGTTTATTACAAAAGAACAAAGAATTAAAGCATTAGGAGGGGGACACCTGGACTTAACCTGCCACATTCTTTCTGATAACAATCCTGGAAATACCTCTTGCTACTTATTTACATCTACTTCTTATTTCTCTGCTGACTATTTTCCAACATTAAAAGAAAAGAAAAAATTGATTTAAATCAAATGATTTTTTTAAAAAAATCAGTTGATTTAAATCTAGATTTAAATCTTGATTTAAATCAGTCGATTTAAATCATGCCAACCCTGCGCCCAAGATGAATTTGATCTCTCAATAATGCCAGCGTTTAACATTTGATTAATCTGGTCAAGCGCTTCTTGCTCGAGTGCTTGTGGCACGGGAAAAGGTAAGGTTTTTACTGGATGAGAATTTAGCATTGTAAATTGAGGATTGACCAGGTCCGTATGACCTAAAGTGTCAAGAGATTTTGAAAAAGCTAAAGCTTTACTACATAATAATTTGGACAAAGAGTCCCTTTCATGAGGAGGTAAATGTTTTAAATCAAAGTCATTTGGAGATAATTCTTGAATTCGTTTTCTTTTAATCTCTTCAGATGGTAAAATTAAATTACAATAATCGTTCTCAAAATCCAAATCAAAAGAGTATTCCTCAATATCTTTCTCATCTACATTGATACATTCGCCAATGATTGAATTTTTATTTAAATGAATATCCAGCTTTGATATATTCTGACATACAACCAAAAATAAATCATTTTGAATTGAAGATTTTGAGTGCAATGATTGATGTAACACAAGACCTTTATTTTTTAAATTGGGTTTGAAAACAAAATATTCAGATGGAGGATTGAGATACTTAACATGTAAATAAACAAACGAATTAGGAGGTATTAATTCTCTATTAAGTAATTGTACCATGTTGGAATTCACCAAGACTTTATTACCATAATTTAAATGAGTTTGCTTTTCACCAACATAGCTATCATCATTAGTATTCTGAGATGAGAAATTCTTGCCAGGAATATTATTATCATTAGATACATAGTTTACCACATTACCATAATCAGTTGGAAAATAATAAGTACAATTACCATCAATATAAGGATTATGGAAATTCATAGCAGAATGAGCCATATTATTTGTAAACAAACCATTATTTTGAACATTATAATTATAAGGATAAGTTGTATAATTGTTGACTAATTGTAAATTTGTGTCATCATAATTTGCACATATATTATCAGAATAAATACCATTACTTAGATTATTTGACATAGAATCTTCATAACAAGGCATTTTGTGTGCATCGAGAGAATATGGTGCAATTGAATTCACATAATTATATTCAGAATTCATAAAATAGCAAGTAGGAGATTCATTATAACTTTGAAAAGGAATGTGTTTGTCCTTAATTAGGATAGACTTAAAACTTGGAGAAATAGTAATAGAATGCTTGTTAATAAATTCAAATCCAAGTATGGCTTGAAAATGAACATTTTGTATCTTTGTAAGGTAAAAAACATGATGAAAAAAAAAATTTATCAATTTTAAATGCTATTTCTATGCATCCCTTGAAGAAAACCTTAGAATTTATGGTAGACACCGATACATTCCTGGATAAAAATTTGTAATGAAGCCTGGATTTAATGCTATTAAAGCATTCTTCATCCAAGAGAGACAAACTTGATCCCGTATCAATTAACGTTGAAATTTCATTATGTTGAATGTTTATGAGTATGCATGGAAGAACATATGAATTATTAAATGAGCTGCAGATGACATGTCTTTCTTGTACATCATCATCAATTTCAAGATTTTGTTTAGATGTCAAAGAATTATGTGAACAGGAAGATTTGTTAAATTTATATGTCATAGGAGAAGTTTGGACAGCTGTGGATGACACTAAAGTAATTGAAGAGCGTTTGTCAAATTGTTGATGTTTGTTGTTGTTGTCAAAGTGTACTGACCCTGAATGAGAATTACGGGAGAGAAGGTGGTCAGTAGAACCAGTCTCCCTTATCTGTTTAAATGATAAACATTGTTGTTATTTTCAGAAGAAGAGGTGTGGCTTTTCCTTCTGTGAGGGTGAGACGAAATTTGAGTTGAAGAGTTTTGGTTAGAATTACTAATAATATTTTTAAATTTGTAGCATGAGTCCATACGATGATTAAATTTCCCACAGAACGCACACTGCACAACATCTCGTCTGTGATAAAAGAATGTAGAATTTTTTTTGTGAGAATATTTGTCAAAGGTGGGTTGATAAGGACGTTTCCGGTGAAAGTTACGATGACGAAAATTATTGTTACGTTTATTTGTAGCCTCTTGTCTCGGAGGAGAAGGCGAAAATGTCCTAGAATTTCTTTGAAAATTACGAGAAGCATGAGAATTGTCCTTTGGAGTTTGCAAAGGAGAGTAGTTGGTCTGAGAATTGTGATAAACTTTATCCTTCATATGCTTTATAGGGGTTTTATGAAGCACATTATTAGAAGCAATAGAATTATCATGGACTTTTTCAGTATCCAAACAATAGGCTTGATTAAAATTCTCATAAGATTTTTTAGGGGGAGAGTCATAAATGTCTTGAAGAAAATTTGCTCGTTCAAGAGCTAACTCGAAAGATGTAATATTTTCTTCTAAAATTTTGCGTTTGATTTGTTTAGGCAAAGCCTCAAGAAAATGAGTGAACTTTAATGAATTGAGAGCAGAAAGATCCAATTTTGGGTAAGCAAGTCGAAGTTGTTTATCCAACCGAAAAGCAAAATTTTTAACCGATTCATTTGAATCTAAACTTAAGTTCTGTAAGGATTTGAGAGAAACAGACTTTTTTGTGGGTAAGAAATAGTCTATAAATGCTTTTCGAATCTCATTAAAGTTAGAGTTCTTGAACTGAGACTGAGTTTCAAGAAAGAAGAGTAAGGCAGTGCCTTCAAGTTTTGATTTAAAGAGAACAAAAAGTTCCTTGTCTGTAAAGTTATTTAGTTCTTGTATGTCAGATAATTGATCGAAGAAGAATTCTACAGTTTGAGGGTTACCGTCGAAGGGTTGGATTGCAATATTTAATTTTGCCTTGGGTGGCATGATGAAGAGAGAAACAAAAATTAATCTAAGAGCTCAATATATGACATGATAAATTTGGTTATTGGTTGGTCTTGTGATGAATAATATATATATAAATTGACCCGTTAATTAAAATATTGATGACTTTCATATACGTCATAAACCATTTTTATATGTTAAAAAAAAAAGGAAGAAAACGTATACTAACATATTAGTATGATATGAAGAATATAAGACCCAAAAATTTTTGTAAAAATATATATATATAATATGGCTCAAAACATATATTACTAGATGTATGACAAGAAAAATAATTTGTCTTAGCATGAACAATAATTTTTACTAGCACCTCCGTTAAATAATGTATATATATTAGTTGCAAATTATACCAAGGCAAGAAAAACATATGGATAAATTATGTTATATATATGATGCACTGCTCCAGAAAACAAAAATATTATTTCAGTATAGAATCAATATATATATTGCATTTAATTACTGCACCACTCTCAATAACATATAATTATAAAATATTAATCATTGCATGAAGAAATAATTTTAATAATGAAGATATAACTGAAGATAATGACGACAATATATATATATATATATAAGGAAAATACGATGGTAGCAAAGGAAAAACGGATGGTCATGGAATGTTGGACACGCTTTGGTCAGTGCACCAAAGAAATAAGAAACTGTTGTGTCTACTTTAGTGGGTGAGAAGAAGAGATGGGAGGAGAAACACTTGTTTATTTTGTTTCTACCCACAATTAGGCCAAAGTGATCGTAAAAGTGATTAATACATTGTGAAGAATGGAGGCCAGCAAACGACCCAAACATGACCATCATTGCATCATTTAAAATCATAGAAAAAATCTTTATCGATGATGATAAAAATCAAGCACAAAATTATAAAAATATAAAATTAAAAAAAGTAAAAGTTACCTGTGAGGTCCTTGGCTTTTGAAGAACAATTAATCCAGACTCATACACAGGAATTAAAACGTAGACAGATTTTTTGAAGATGAATATTTTTATTTTATGAAAACTTATTTATTTTTCACGACTATAAATATTTCTTCACAGATATGTATTTCTTTGCACTCGTACATATTAATCATGTACTCTATAGAAACAATCTCACAACAGATGATAATTATAAAATTGATATCTTCTGAAAACAACATTCTTTTTCATAACACATTTTATATGTCTTGACAGTATGAATTAGAAAAATTTCTCATGATATGACAAAAAGATAATATTATTTTTCTTTCTAAACATCAATCAAAGATACGTACTTTTAAATATATTTATATCAGACGAAAAATTTTATAGAGATGTACAATATTTTCCTTTGGAACGCCCCGTGATATTTGAAAATTTATATATAATGATGGGCCAAATAATGATATAAAAACTTTATGTAAATAAATTATCTTCACTTCACGAAAGAAAATCTTCACTTCTGCACGTTTTTCAGAGGACGGAGATCACATGAAAAGATTATTGAAGGAATTTGAGCACAAAAAGTAGTTGAAGAAAATTATTAACGATGAGATGATGAAAAATAAAATAAATATTTAGAAGACACATGACGACATTCTACTTTAGTTATGAAGCCAACACGGGAGCAACAAACAGAAGATCCATGGTGTGACCTTATTTAAATTGTGTAATCCGAAAAAGAGAAGGCACAAAACAAAATAATTATGGGATGCCTTTGAAGGGGCTTTGCTCCTCGCAGCCCTAAAAAATCAACCTTTCCTGAAACCATGGCGTGATCATAGCAGCATGAAATGGTGCCCGTATGCAACGGTCTCGAGGGGCGCACACATGCCCCGAAATTACACCCAAAACTTCCAATCATCCGACCGCATCCATTACGGCAGGTGTCTAGCAGCGCAACTGACGGTGGGCGAGAGCCCGGAGGGAAAAAAAAGGAAGGGTTACTATAAATCCGAAAGGCGCCAACTTGGCAGCGAGCGAAAGAGGGGGGCGATGAAGAAATAAGCCAAGTTACGATGCAAAGAATGGATAAATATGAATTTAATACGAACATAATTGATAAACACGTAAAGAAGGGAGGCCAAAGCAGGTGGCCATGCACTCAATGGCTTAAAATACGTCACCTGCGGAAACTAATTTGATAGGCTAAGGGGGGTGTCCGAATAAACGGAAGTTCCACCCATAGAACAAGCCAGAATGTTCTCGAAGGATCTCCAAACCGGAAGGAATGACTTCGAACAGGATTTTACCGGCTTGTAACATTCGAAAGCTAAGTAAGAAAGAAAACATTACAGGCGACGAAAAGAAAAGAAACGAAATCGAAATAAAATTTAAATTGAGAACACTAATAAAAAGGAGGTAATAAGAAATAAAATGGCTAATAAAAATGAATTAAACTAAACATATGGGGGGGTTATCGAGTAACCACCACAATCACACATACATTTTAATTTTTTGTTTACTCAATTTTTTAATGTGGAAAAAAAACATGTGTTTCTGAAGTACAAGCACCTCATAATTATCAAACTATTTAATAACTTTAATTTTAGTAAAATTTATTGGTTTTGAACATGAGTAAATGCATCGTGCTTCATGAAAGAATCATCTTATAGATACTTTACTTATTTCAAAATCATTATTGATTGCACTAAAACAAAACAATTTTTAAAAAGAGGATTTCTTTTGTCCTTGCATATTTTTAGCTTTCTTGACATTGAAAGATTAGGGGTAGGGAGAGAGAAAGAGAAGGAAGTTTCAACTCAGAAATATTTCAATATTTCTATTGTAAGAATATTATATTTAAACATTTCCCAACTCTACAAAATATTTTAAATAAAAGAATAGAGTGGAGTCATAACTAATGTGCAAAATCCTTATAAGATAAAATTTATTTAATTAGTATTAATTGGCGAAAACCTTTTAAAATATATTAAATTATTGTGTAAATCTTGTAATGTAGTTTAAAAAATTCACAAAAAATGCTTTAGAAGATTAAATATTCATGAATTCTTAATTTGGGACATAAAGGGTAAAGGGACATCAAAAGTATGCACAGTAGATATCACAAATATGCACAGTAATGAACAAAAATAAAATAAATAAGACAAAGAGTTTTAGAACTTAAATTAATCATTGCAAAATACAAGATACATACCAAGAGGATGTTGCTCTTCTTTTGCATGTTTCTGAATATGTTGTTTGTAGTAACATCCAAAAAATACACATGATAAACAAGCATGAATTCTTCCAGACTTACTTTTACAAACATGGCAAGCACATTCTCTAGCCTATAAAAAAAAATTACAAAACATAAAAATAAGTTAGGAATATACAGATTATAATAAATACTTACTTAGTTAAATATAATACATACTTCATTCAATATAATAAACTGCTTTAATGAAGGGGAAAAAAAAATACAATGTAACATATATTTACATACTACCTTATTTTTTTAAAATTGAGATACCATATCTTTAACAATAACAAAGATATTTTATCAAAATTTTAATCACACTAAATTGCTTTGTGTGAGATATGAGATCATCATGGGAACAGGGCCGTAGCTAAGGGGGTGCTATGGGTGGCTCAGCCCCCCCTAGAAAAAGTTCCAAAGTTACTAAATGTTCCGAAAATTCAAATGAAATTCTGTTCAAAAATCTAATTTAGTTTTGAGACCCTTTCATAGTTTTGCAGAGTTACTAAATTGTATCTAAAATACGTGTTTCAACACTCCCTCATCCTATTGGTACATATGAAGCTAACAGGATGTTTAATTTTGCACCAGTTATACATTCAAAATTTTCATCATTATATACTTTTCTTTGCATAAAATGAAGCTATTACAACAATTTAATGAGAAACATAGTACCTACAATGTGAATATGCACTAATTTATCTTTCTGCATTAGAGAGAGAACAAAAAAATATGAGCCCCCCCCCCTACATTCCCTTGAGCCCCCCCTATATTCCCCTGAGCCCCCCCTATCGTACACTTCTAGCTACGGCCCTGCATGGGAACTGCTAGAAGATTACACATTTTGGTCAATGACACCATATGCTTATGTTTTCAGCAATAGCAAAATCTAGTAGGAAACTAATTTAATCTGAAATTGTAATTCTTAAATTACAATCCAATAAATGATTTCAAATAAAAACAATATTTTTAATAATTAAGATAAGTGTAAATTCACAAACAGAAATTATCAAAGATGCAGAATGTGCCCTAACTAGCCTGCTGTCTGTGAAATCCAAGATAGCTGATTAAGAATAAAAACTTCCACTCAGTCATCTAAAATATGTGTTCAAATCTAATCCGACTTCAAATTTTACTTTTTAATTGGCTGTACAGTAGACTCCCTCAAATCCGCACAGCTTGGGACAGAGGTTGTGCAGATTTTAGAATTTTGCAGATTTCTGGTCATTACTTTGTTAACATTTTTAAACAGTAATTTCAATGTAATTAATAATGCAATCAAAAATATAATGAGTGCTTACAGTATAATAAAACATTAAAAGATTAATTGTATTTTTCCTAAATTATTCAATGAAACTTGCCTTATAAAAATACATTACTAATTCAAATCAAAATCATAAAATAAGGAAGTTTAATTTCAGATTTAGTCAATACAGTAGACTCCCTCAAATCCACAAACCAGAAATCCGAAACTCTCTAAAATCCGCACATATTTTATGGATGTAAACAATGAAACTTTCATTTCAGATATTGGGACAAAATTTGATTATTTTAACTTTATATCAATTCCAAATATTTTTTAATTTGTAATTTTCTTAATAATACTCTATTCATCTTTTTTTCACAAAGGAAGAATAAATGTTTCTGGAAAAAATTCAAGATATTGCTGATATCACTGGTAATCACAGGCTTCTTACCAAATATATTTATGCATTAATCAAGATTTTTTGGTTATTAAGCCTGGCTAAACGTGAAAAAAATCTTTATTTTATGATTTTGATGTGAATTAGTAATGTACTTTTATGAGGCAAGTTGCACTGAATAATACATTTAATCTTTATAATGAATATTTAATTAGTGTTCATTCTAGGCCATTTTTGAGGGGTGCAGCACCCTGCCCTTTTTCAAATTTACAAAATGCACCCTGCCCTTTTTAAAAGTAGTAAAATGCACCACTGATTTTACCCAGAGATTTTTAATAATTTTTTTTTAATTCCGTAGTATTTCTAAATTTGTGTGCCCAAAAATGATAGATTTTTTTCATTTCTTTAAGAAAAAGAACATAAAACTATTGAATCATGTTTTAATTTAATTGTATTTTTAATTTTTATATCATAAAATCATTCGAAATTAATGTTACTTGATTTATCATATTTAAAAATTATGTGTTTCGTTGCTTTCTTTTTTCCCCTTCTAAATACAATAACAATTTTTTTTCTGGCAAAAGTGCCCTTTTCTGCTGCAGTAGTGCCTTTTGTAATGAATAGCACCATGCCCTTTTTATTTCTAGAGTGAACACTAATTTAATCATATACTATTGATTATTAACTTGACCTTTACTATTAGTATTTTAATCATTTTAAAAATTATCTAAATTTTTATTATTTTAATTTATTACTTATCTTAATATTTTATTAAACTGTAAGCATTCATTATAGTTCTGATTGCAATATTAATTGCATTCAAATTACTGTTTAAAAAATGTAAACAAAGCAATGACCAGAAATCTGCAAAATTCTAAAATCTGCACAACCTCTGGTCCCAAGCTGTGCGGATTTGAGGGAGTCTATTGTAATCAAAAAAGCTTTATTTATACATAAATATATTTGGTATGGAAATTGTAATTACCAATTATATGAACAATATCTTGAATTCATTCAGAAATAAATTCATTCTTTTCCTTCATTAATTCAGCAATATGAACAGAAATTACAAATTAAAATATAAATGGAATTTATATAAAATTTAAAAAGTCAAATTTTGTTCCTCTACCTGAAGTGAATTTTTCATTGTTTACATCTGTAAATTATGTGCAAATTTTAGAGAGTCGCGGATCTTAGGGAATCTACCAGTGTTCTCGCTGTCGTTCGCCATTGCGCCAAATTGCAACTAAATTCTTCATTTGGCGAGTAAACAATCGATTAGATTCGCCAAATTGCTAGTGCTCAATTTTTGCTTTTTCTTTCTTTCTTTCTTTCTTTCTTTCTTTTTTTTTTTTTCGCTTTTCATTCATATGCATTTATACATATTTTTAATGTATACATATTTTTAACGTATTTGTAGCGAATAGTTGAATTTAGATTAATACAATCACTGTCGCAATTATAAAAACTGGGGCTATTTTAGAACATATTGAAAAAAGGGGTACATTAAAGGATTAAAGATAATATTTTTAGTGCTACACGACGAATCTGTTTGGCTAACACTTTTTTCATTTGGCGAATGTTTTTTATTTTTAATTAGCCAAATTACTAACGTTGGTCAAATGTCAGCAAGAACACTGGAATCTACTGTAATAAAGTAGACACAGCAAAACACAAAAAATGTAGGACATTAATAAATAATATTTTTTCTTATTCAAATTATTATTTTTAAAACAAATTTTTTTATTATTTTTAGGTAAGATAGGTAATATACTTGATGTTTTACATTAATATTGTTTTAAACTAGGGGTGCACAACCTTTTGGAGAGAAGGGCCACTTACAAATATGTCTGGGTGGTCGAGGGCCACATCAATATCATGGGGAGAATTTGATTCCGAGGAAGTGATCTGTGGCCAATAATCAGATAAAAAATATGGTTTCAGAAGGGAGTAGGAAGAGGGGTTATCCTTTTAAGCTCGCTTACCCAGTCAAAATATCCAATTCAGTTGGAATGGATATAAGAAGCAGATCGATGTAATTCGCGATTTTTCTTCACATTATCGACAAAATTCGCGACTTTTACGACCCGACTTTTACGAATTCACAATTTTCCCCGCGCCTAATCAATAAGTTTAGTGATTTTTACGAAGACAATCGGCAAAATTTGCGATTTTTACGAAGCCGATCGGCAAAATTTGCGATTTTTACGAAGCCGATCGGTAAAATTCGCGATTTTTACGAAGCTTATCGGCAAAATTCACGATTTTTACGGGGCCGATTGCCAAAATTCACGATTTTTAGGAGACTGATCGACGAAATTCGTGATTTTTCTTCGTGTGATTGACAAAATTTGCGATTTTTACAAAGCCAATCGGAAATTTTCGCGATTTTTACGAGGCCGATCGACGACATTCGCGAATTTTATGAAGTCGATCGACGAAATGTATGACTTTCACAAGGCCGATCGACGAAATTCTAGATTTTTCTTCGTATGATCGACAAAATTCGCGATTTTTACGAAGCTGATAGACAAATTTCACATTTTTTCCGCGCTTGGTCAATAAAATTGACATTTTTTACAATGCCGATCGACGATATTCACGAGTTTTACAAAGCCGATCAACGATATTCGCGATTTTTAGGAAGCCCATCGACGAAACTCGCAATTTTTATGAAACCAATCGACGAAATGCGCAACTTTTACAAAGCTGATAGATGAAAATTGCGATTTTTCTTCGCACGATCGACGAAATTCGCGATTTTTACGCGCCTAATCAACAAATTCGAGATTTTTATGAAGCCGATCGAGAAAATTCACGATCTCTTCGCGTCTGATCAGGAAACTTCGCGAATTTTACGAAACCGATCGAAGACATTCGCAATCTTTACAAAGCTGATCGACGAAATTCGCGATTTTTCCTCGCATGATGGATAAAATTCACGATTCTTTCGTGCCAGATCGACTAAATTCACGATTTTTCCACCTTTAATTGACGAAATACGCATTTTCCGCGCCCAATGAACGAAATTCGCGATTTTTAAGTAACTTTGACGAAATCTTTATTTTTTTTACGCGGCAAGATAAAATTTGCGATTTATTCTGTTCATCATCGCAAAATTCGCGGTTTTTCTCGTGCTTATAAACGATATTTGCGATTTTTTTTCGTTACTTTGATCGGTGAAATTTGCTATTTTTTTCCCGAGCTTCATTGGCAAATTTCGCAATTTTCCCGTACCTCATGAACGAAATTTGCGATTTTTCCGAGCCACATCGACAAAATTTGCTATTTTCCGCACCTGATCAATGAAATTCATGACTTTTCCGGGCCCGATCTACGAAGTTTGCGATTCTTAAGTGATTGACAAAATTTTATTTTTTCCCGCGTCAAAGTGACGAAATCTACGATATTTTTTGCGATTTAAGCACAAAAATTACAATTTTTTTCAGTTGTAAATTACCGAAGTTCGCGGGCCAAACGTTGACCCATCGCGGGCCACTTTTGGCCCGCGGGCCACAGGTTGTGCATCCCTATTTTAAACAATTTCTTTAAAAACTTCTTTATCTCTTATTGAATTGAAGCTTGAACATTATGATTTTCTCCTTCTGTTTCGAATAATAAATATTTTTAAAATTCACAGTTGTTATACATCAAAATAATAAATACAAGACTATAAAGAATTAAATGGAGAATAAATAACAAAACATAATTAACTGCTAGCATCTGGGAACTTTTGTCAAAATAAATAAATAAATAAAAATAAATAAATAAAAAAGTAAATAAAAATAATAATAAAAAAAAACAAACATTTGATTCTTATGACAATCAAACTAATTTAATATACAATCAACTGTACAATCATTCCCCCCCCCCTTTTTTTTTTTTTTTTTTTTTTTTTTATGATGGCTATTTATTTATTAAAATCAGGGTTTGAAATTGAGTGCAATATTACACACAATAGAAAAATCTTGCATTAAAAAAGAATGCTGTGCATGATTTTCCTATTTAATTTTTTTTTTTTTTTCACGTGTTGTGATTTTATTACAAATTATTTATTTTTAGCAGAATTCTGAAAAATCAATTCAACAAGTGTTCACAAATTGCAAATATTATTTGAAAGAGACTTCATTTTAAAACAGTCCTTCTCCGCCCTCCCCCCCCCCACACACACACACATAAAAAAAGGTGACTTTTTTTTTAGCAAATAGTCTTAAAATATATTTAATGTAACATAAATTTAAAATGATCCATCAACACAGAATCAGTCTGAGAATTTTATGTGACTGCTAGGATTTGCAAAAAAAATTCAAGAGCTAGGAAATGTCCAAAATGATTAATTTTCCTAGCTACTTACAAGCTCAAAAACAGTATTTAGAATTAATTATACACACACACACACACACACACACACACACAAAAAAAAAAAAAAAAAAAAAAAAAAATGCATGGAGTTATGTTTTTTTTTTTTTTTTTTTTTTTTTACTTTGTATGAAATATGATATCAATAAAAGAATTTAGTAACATAAAAAATGATTAGGCAAAAATAATAGCATGTTGTTGTAGGATAGATGCACCAGTAATGGACAACCATAAGAATTTTTTTTTTTTTTAGAAAGGGGAGTCAGAATTCAAAAATCTTCAAAGTTTCTAAAAAAAACTTTTATTGCATTAAACATTTCTTTGATTTCCTTTTTTTTTTTTATTATGTTTATATCTTAATTAGAACAAAAATATTATTTTTTTTTCATTCTAGCTTATTTTCAAAATCTAGTTTTCCAGCAATGAGTGTCCTTTCAGCTTCTTATGAAAATACGTTTTTTTTTCATGATGGATTTTTTCCCGATTTCTTGTTTTTAAATTTCAATTAGTTAACCGTTAAAAGATAAATGGTTCAAATTTGAAACATATCTTTTACATTTATTTTACTTTAATTTTGATTCAATAAATTTGAAAAAAAAAAAAAATTACTTTTGAAAATATGTTTTTTTTTTTTTTTTTTTTTTTTTTTTGTAATTTTTACTTTAAATATTTTTAATTTTTATTTAAATTAATATTTTTAAAAATGCTAAACAAAACTAAAACTTATGTATTTATTTAAATGACAAATAATTGAAAATCTAAAAATAATATATGAATATTGAGACAAACTCAGAATTTTTATTTATAAACTTGCTAAAAGAGCATACAATGGGGTAAAATATAACAATTTAAAATCTACATACCATTTTGTATGATGTTTAAACATCAGAAACTATGATAAAATTATTCTGATAGTTTCAACCGAAATATTCAGCCTCTTTCAAGGTAAAATTATTTTCCATTTATTATATTTATATTCCCTTATTTTATGTCATACAAAATGGTATGTAGATTTTAAACTGTTACATTTTTTTCCATTGTACATCTTTTTAGCAAGTTTATAAATAAAAATTCTGAGCTTGTCTCATTATTCATACATAAACCACAGTGTAAAATCCACTCTTAATTATAAAAAATAATATATCGAGAGTTATAATGATTTTAATTACCCCACTTTTATAATAAGCTTTATTTTATTTACTAAGTTTTAATGAAGTTTCATCATGTGATTTTGTTAAAAAATAATATAGTTAGTCATCATGAAAAAAATTCAAAATATTAACTCAATAAACAAAAATTATTTTAAAATGTATTTCGGGCATCCTTAATAGTTATAATTATTATATTCTAGTTTTTTTCAATACTATATTAATCTATCAACAATATTTAACCATTCTTATAGCCTCATTTCCCAATATGAATAAAAATTTTATTTTAAATAACAGAAATATATCAAAACACCCAAAAGCTCACTAATAGACAATCTCTGTTCCAGTAATGGTCAATCCATAAAAAGTAATAAGACATGTAAAGGCTGACATGTCCATTACTGGCACATTTATCCTAACTGACATGCCGGTAATAGTTTTGAAATCCTTATTAAAATTAAATACTTAATTAATTATATGAAATATTGCCATGCAAATTCCATTAGAAATCTACAGACGATTGAATCGAAATTTTTTATGAATACCTTTTTTTGTCGAGAACTTTTAGTAGTATTAGTAATAAAAAAAGCATGAATAAGGCGAAAGGTTCCTGCTCCCTTAGTTGTTTTATATTCGACTAAATGAGGGCAGGAATTCATAGTTCATTCTTATAAATAGCGGAAATATTTTTAATTTATTTTCTTTAAATTATTTTTGGATTTTATATTTTTGCAGTAGCTAAAGTACTTTTTTTAATTCAGCACCGCAGATAGTACACAAAAACAAAAACTTTTCCATCAACAAACAACTCGTAGTTGAGAGCGGTGTTGCCATAGGTTGAAACAAAATGTACACTTTTTCCGCAAAACACATGTTAAAATCACGGAATAAAAAACAGGAGGGGAAAGTAGTGTTAAAATTTTGCCATGCGGATTTCTCGATGAAAGGGGGCGACACTGCTGCATTCAGGCTGTCGATCGATGCTTCTGCAATGCTTTTCAATGGAAAAAATGGTCAATTTTAAATTTTTTTTAACGAAAAATCTGAATTTTTAGAAGGTTGTAGAAATGAAAATCTGGTTAATTGTAGTTTTCTTCACAACATACATATTTTTTTATAGGTATTTGGCGCTTCATTTTCGTTTTTAAGCCCTTTAAAATACGAGATCATTCTGACAAAAATCAAAGGGCAGGCCATTTAAAAACATTGAATATCGCGGATTAAAATGACTGTTGTAAGTTAGTTGAATATCGCAAAGAAACAGACTTATGATTTTTAGAAATTAAGTATTAATCAAATATTTTGGAGTAAATTTTAATTTCGCGTATAGTTTTTATAACTTTAGACTATTTTAATAATCCATAACTTTGGATATTTATGCAATTAATGCATGTAGAATTAAAGCTAATTTTTATTTTAATTATTTGGAGCAACTGCTTATTCATATTATGGATGTCTTGTGTGTCAACCCCCCACTCTGCCCCCTGGGGGGGGGGGCATATTTTTAATTTCTTTACAACACCAGTCGCGTGACACATCATTTGAAAGGTCTGCAACTGCTTATTCATATTATGGATGTCTTGTGTGTCACCCCCAACTCTGCCCCCCCAGGGGGGCACATTTTTAATTTCTTTACGACACCAGTCATGTGACACATCATTTGAAAGGTCTGCAACTGCTTATTCATATTATGGATGTCTTGTGTGTCACCCCCCACTCTGCCCCCCAGGGGGGCACATTTTTAATTTCTTTACAACATTAGTCGTGTGACACATCATTTGAAAGGTCTGCAATTGCTTATTCATATTATGCATGTATTGTGTGTCACCCCCCACTCTGACCTCCATGGGGGGCACATTTTTAATTTCTTTACGACACCAGTCATGTGACACATCATTTGAAAGGTCTGCAACTGCTTATTCATATTATGGATGTCTTGTGTGTCACCCCCCACTCTGCCCCCCAGGGGGGGCACATTTTTAATTTCTTTACAACATTAGTCGTGTGACACATCATTTGAAAGGTCTGCAATTGTTTATTCATATTATGGATGTCTTGTGTGTCACCCCCCACTCTGACCTCCATGGGGGGCACATTTTTAATTTCTTTACAACACCAGTCGTGTGACACATCATTTGAAAGGTCAGCAACTGCTTATTCATATTATGCATGTATTGTGTGTCACCCCCCAGGGGGCACATTTAAGCTATTTCATAGCTTTTGTCGCGGGCTTTGAGCGCGGCGACCGTATCTAGAAATTCCGTAATAAGAAAAAAACCCTAACACTACGACTAACGTCGTTTCATTTCGGCAGACTTCTCATTTATTCAATTAAAAAAAATGTGTTTTCTTATCGGTCATCACGCTCAAAAAGTGTAACTTGAATTAATATCAAAGAAAAAGAAAAAACTTGAATTAATATAAAGACAAAAAAAAAACTGCATAAATAAAAAATAAATATATAATTATATTTGCATAAGTTGATAAAAATGCTGTTGAGCGATTTACGCCAAAAACTAATCAGCAATAATTTATATCAGGGTCTTATCTAAATATCAATTTTTATTAAATTGGGAATTTTTTCTTGAGATAGGGAACCCACAAAATGCGCTTTACTGCTGCAGTCCCCGAGTGTCACACGTATTTTTTTTTTTTATTAAAATCTGTGCATTAGTTCTTGGGATACAGCTGTTGCATAAATCTTAAAAAATGCAATATAGCAGCGACACATATTAAACAATTTACAAGAAAAACTAATCATCATCAATTTATATCAGGGACTACCTAAATATAAATTTTCATTAAAATCCGTGCGTAGTTCTTGAGATACAGCTGTTGCGTAAACCTTAAAAAATGCAGCATAACAGCGCCATCTATTAAGCGATTTACACCAAAAACTGATCTGCATCAATTTATATCAGGGACTACCTAAAACTAAATTTTTATTGGAATTCGTGCGCTAGTTCTTGAGATTCAGCTGTTGCGTAAATCATAAAAAATGAAGCATAGCAGTGCCACCTGTTGAGCGATTTACGCCAAAACTAATCAGCAATAATTTATATCAGGGTCTTATCTAAATATCAATTTTTATTAAATTGGGAATTTTTTCTTGAGATAGGGAACCCACAAAATGTCTGTCACAGACAGATATTTTATAAAAGCATGTTTTTTGGAATCTCTGACCCCTAAAACGTGTACAATCCGTCGAAAACCAGAATTCGAAAATTTATACGAATCCAATACTTTCTTCTTGTAGAGATAGAAGGAAAAAAATTGGTGTTGGTAGAATAAATTTGATGCTGCTCCCTCAATCTCCTCGGACGGGGCGACCCCCTCCCCTTGCCTTTCACATGGGCCTGAATGACCGGATGGAAAAGATGGGGATTTAAAAGCAAAAATTCCTGAATGAGCTAAAAACAATTTTGATTAATAGATTTATTTTTACTGCACAGTCACAAATAAAAGATAGAAGCAAGTTAAAAAAAAAAAATACATGTGGCACTCCGGGAACTGCCTCGGTAAAGCTATTGCATAGCACTTTTTATCAACTTATGCAATTATAATTATTTATTTATTTTTTATTTATCCAGTTTTTTTTGTCTTTGATATTAATTTAAGTTTTTTCTTTTTCTTTGATATTAATTCAAGTTACACTTTTTGAGCGTGATGACTGATAAGAAAGCAATTTTTTTCTTTTATTGAATAAATGAGAAGTCTGTCGAAGTGCCGAAATTTGCCGAAATGAAACGCCGTTAGCCGGAGTGTTAGGTTTTTTTTTCTCATTACGGAATTTCTAGATTCGGTCGCCGCACTCAAAGCCCGCAATAAAAGCTATGCAACAGCTTAAATGTGCCCCCCTTGGGGGGGGGGGGGTGACACACAACATATCCATAATATGAATAAGCAGTTGCAGACCTTTCAAATGATGTGTCACACGACTGGTGTTGTAAATAAATTAAAAATGTGCCCCCCTGAGGGGCAGAGTAGGGGGTGACACACACGATATCCATAATATGAATAAGCAGTTGCTCCAAATAATTAAAATAAAAATTATCTTTAATTCTACATGCATTAATTGCATAAATATCCAAAGTTATTTATTATTAAAATGGTAAAGGTTATAAAAACTATACGCGAAATTAAAATTTACTCCAAAATATTTGATTAATACTTAATTTCTAAAAATCATAAGTCTATTTTTTTGCGATATTCAACTAACTTACAACAGTCATTTTAATCCGCGATATTCAATGTTTTTAAATGGTTTGATTTTTGTCAGAATGATCTCGTATTTTAAAGGGCTTAAAAACGAAAATGAAGCGTCAAATACCTATAAAAAATATGTATGTTGTGAAGAAAACTACAATTAACCAGATTTTCATTTCTACAACCTTCTAAAAATTCAGATTTTCAGTAAAAAAAAAATTTTTAATGACCATTTTTTCCATTGAAAAGCATTGCAGAAGCTAAAAAACCAGCCTACATCCTATCGCAGCCCCCTCATTATTTACCAAAATTTCACTTTGTATTTTGGAAGAGTCATGCGCATTAAGTTTCCCCTCCTGTTTCTTACTCCGTGGTTAAAATGGCCATTCAAGCACTCGAATGCGCCATCTTGTAGAGAAAAGATGTAACTACTCGTTTCAGGCAGAATAATTATTCTTTTGCATAATTTCAGATTTACTGTGACATTTGTCTTCTGTCTTTTGTCTTCTGTAAAAGTTATCCATATTTGAATATTTAAAATTTTCAAATTCATTTACAATAAAGAAATATTTCAACGGCACTTTAACATTAGTTAAAGGGAAATTAAAGGGACAGTTTTCCTGAATTGAAGGCTGCAAGCAGCGCCGTTTTAATTCCCAAATGCATTTACCCCCCCCCCCCCCCCCAAAAAAAGGTCATTCGATGAAACTATGCACTGTTCTTGTCTTGGGTATAAAAACAATTACAAAATTACTAGTTATCTTTTTGATTTCCCCTCTAATCTTACTTTATCACACAAGTAAGAACTTTTTCATCTTCTTTCTCCTTTGCATTTTGACGATGGCAACAGCGCAACAGCAGATGATTAAATTTCCCACTTTTTCATCAAAACTGTATGGTAATTTGTGTTTTTTAAATATAGTTTTCAAGTGTTGTTACAATTATTATTTTAAAAAAAAATCTATATCTACTACAATCACTTGTAGGCAGACGACTACAAAAGGTAAATCTATTTTCACTTGGATTAATATAAATAAAACAGTTTAGCATTTATTTCCGATTTAAATTCCATAACGGAATTGATACTTTATCGATCTAAAAATAAAATAATAAAGTATAAATAAACCACCCATTAACTTTTTCCCTTTTCTTTTAATAGAAATGAAGTACTTTCAAAAACTACAAAATAATAATAATAATAATATCGCAAAAAATGAATTAAGATAAAGTTTCAAACAAATTGCATTTAAAAGTATACCCCCCGCCCTATACGACGGTATAAAAATGGTAAATGTGCGATGTTTAGAAGTTGATAAATTTGCAGTAGCAAAAACATTGACTTCTCATATAACTGGACTCAGAAATAGCAACCTTTTCTAAAGTTTGGACCTCCTCCCCACCATCACACGATGGTGGGGAGAGTGTGCGCCAAACCGGTTTCTTCTACCGATCCCACCAGCCACCAAGACCTTTTTCGACTGCATTACATTCTTTTATTATGAGAATGAACGCAGAAAATTGCCAAGAAGGGATCATCGCCAAAAAAAGAACCGTTTTGGCGAGGAAAATCTCGCCAAATCTCGGAGGTCCTTGCTTCAAGGATCCCCGAAGAGAACAAAGGGATCCGTTATCTAGTCATTCCTGATCTAAGAGCAAAAATTGCAAAATCGAAATTTTATTTCAAATTTCAGAATGTTGCCATTCCAAAATGACGAACGTATGCTTACACTGTTAAAAATTTGACCCATTTGCTGCAGCGTCACTCCACAGCTTTTATAGAATATCTCTTTTATGACCAATGAGAATGCTCCATAACACAGTAAAGTAACCGTTTTCTATAAAAGCGGTGGAGTGATGCTGCAGCAAATGGGTCAATCTTTTTACAGTGTTATGCACAGATATGTTTGACCTTCATAATATAGATAGATAGAGATAGATAAATAGTTAGAGATTTATCAGCTAAACAAATGTTGTCATCAGGCAACTATTAAAATTCAGAAATAAATATTTTAGTAAATAGGTTTAACACGGGGTTGTTTGTACCTGTTCAGAATTGAATTGTAGAGCATACTACTTAAATGTCTAGCAAGGCAGCAGAGTAATAAACGCAGTTTGAATAGGAAAAATATATTTAATAAAGGTACGATCTAAATAAACAACCTACATGATAGACATTAAAATATAAACTACTTAAAAAAAGAATTTGTAGAAGTTGCCAAATAATAAAATCATAATAAATATTGAACGGCAGGTTGCACGAGAACTCATAGTTCAACACCCCTCCTCAAGCTGCCGCATTAAAAATAATTTTATCACACATTTTATTAAACTAGGGGGGCCCCGCCCCCCTGCTCGCTATGCTCGCCAACCCCCCGCGTAATCGCTTCGCGATTCCAAATTATTGGCTACCCCCTGCTTGCCGCGCTCGCCAATACCCCATGGTATGAATAAGCAGTTGCAGACCTTTCAAATGATGTGTCACACGACTGGTGTTGTAAAGAAATTAAAAATGTGCCCCCCTGGGGGGGCAGAGTGGGAGGCGACACAAAAGACATCCATAATATGAATAATCAGCTGCAGACCTCTCAAATGATATGTCACATGACTGGTGTTGTAAAGAAATTAAAAATGTACCCCTTGGGGGGCAGAGTGGGGGTGACACACAAGACATCCATAAAATGAATAAACAGTTGCAGACTTTTCAAATGATGTGTCACACAATTGGTGTTGTAAAGAAATTACAAAATGCGCCCCCTCTGAGGGCAGAGGGGGGAGGGGTTACACACAAGATACCCATAATATGAATAAGCAGTTGCAGACCTCTCAAATGATGCGTCACACAATTGGTGTTGTAAAGAAATTAAAAATGTGCCTCCCTTGGGGGACAGAGTGGGGGATGACACACAACACATCCATAATATGAATAAGCAGTTGCAGACCTTTCAAATGATGTGTCACACAACTGGTGTTGTAAAGAAATTAAAAAAGTGACCCCCCCCTGGGCAGAGCAGAGTGTGGGGGTGACACACAAGACATCCATAATATGAATAAGCAGTTGCAGACCTTTCAAATCTTGTGTAACACGACTGGTGTTGTAAAGAAATTAAAAATGTGTCCCCCCTGGGGAGCAGAATGGGGGATAACACACAAGACATCCATTATATGAATAAGCAGTTGCAAACCTCTCAAATGATGTATCAAACGACTGGTATTGTAAAGAAATTAAAAATTTGGCGAAATATTACAGTTATCGCCAAGTTGGCGTCACTTTTAACAACTAATTTTGGTCGCCAAACTTGGCGATTCTTGGTGATGGTAACCTTTCCTCTCTTTATGGTAACCCATACGGCGATGCATAGACGGAGCCCTTTCCTGATTGGTCTATTCGACTCATGGAAAGAGTGGACAACCCGGATTCGTTAGTTCCGGAAATCTTCCACATCAGCATCATTCCAGGAGTGATTCCTTTTAAGGCTAGTTTTTTTTACTATAGAAGGATTTAATTTTGCTCAATGGCTTTGTAAACATATCTGCAGTCATGTTATGAGATTCACAGTACTTTATATCAAACACACCATCTTTATAGAGCTCACGTATAAAACAGTAACGAACATCGATGTGTTTGGATCTTTGACCAATTCGTTCGTTTTTAATCAGGGCTATACATCCTTGGTTGTCTTCATGAATCGTAAATTGCCTTTTCTGAGTATCCTCAATTTCACACAATAATTGTACTAACCACACACCCTCTTTACATGCTTCAGACACAGCAATAAATTCAGCTTCAGTAGAGGACAGTGAAACTGAGTGTTGTTTCCTACTAGACCATATTACAGGTGAATTTCCTAGCATAATTATGAATCCGGTTGTAGACTTCCGATCTGAAATATTTCCACCCCAATCAGCATCAACAAAAACTTCAACCGATGATAGATCTTTCCCAAATTTAAGTTTATACTCAGATGTTCCTTTAAGATATCTCATTACTTGTTTAACTGCATTCCAGTCATTTTCAGTTGGTTTACTAACTCGTTTTGATAAGATTCCAACTGCTATTGAAATATCTGGTCTTGAGGTATTAGAAATATATAAAAGAGATCCGACTGCTTCTCTATACTTGTTATTTGTTTCTAATTCTTTTGATGAATCTTCATTTTTCAAAAATTCTGGATTCATAGGGATATTTGCAGTTTTAGCTTCTTTTAATCCATATTTTTTAATAAGTTGATCAATTTTTATTTTCTGGTTTATTACAAAACATCCATCTTCTACTCGTTCAACTTGAACTCCTAAATAATATGACACTTGTCCTAAATCAGATATATCAAATGATTCTTGAAATATTTGCATTATATTAATTTCAGTTTCTTCATCTAATGTACAAATAAGTATGTCATCAACATATAAAAGAATATAACTCCAACCATTTTCTTCTTTTCTGATGTAGAGACACTGATCCACTTTACTGCGTACATAACCATTTAAAGTTAAAATTGAATTTACCTTATCATTCCAAGCTTTTGCCGATTGTTTTAAGCCGTATAAACCTTTCTTTAATCTGTAAACTTTATCTTCTTGACCTTTAATAATGTATCCTTCTGGTTGTCGTATATATAATTCTTCATCTATATCAGCATTTAAAAAGGCTGTTTTTACATCTAAATGCTTTATTTTCATATTCTTGGCACTTGCCACTGTTAAGAGGATTCGAAATGTTACATTGTTTGCAACAGGAGCATATGTTTCTTTAAAATCTTCTCCTGGCTTTTGAGTAAATCCCTTAGCTACAAGTCGAGCCTTATAACGTGAAACATTTCCGGTTTGATCTTGTTTAAGTTTAAAAACCCATTTAGTACCAATTGCATTTCGGTTTTGAGGTAAATCTGTAAGTTCCCAAACATTTCTTTCTTCGATTGATTTAATTTCGTCGTCTGCAGCTTTAATCCATTTATTTTGTTCATCTTCAGATAACTTTTTCATTTCAGCCCATGACATAGGTTCATCAACACTTTTAACAGATGTTTTATATGCTGTAATATATCTTACAAGAGGTACACCTTTGTTGGAACGTTCTGAACGTCTTACTTTTACATTTTCGTTCGTTTCTAAATCTTCCTCTTCCTCTAAAGGTTTTGCTTCGTGCTCATCATTTAAGTTTAAGATAATTTTCTTGTGTTTATTACAGTCGTCTGTTTCATGAGAACTGGTTAATATTTCATTTTCTCCATCATTGAGACAAATTACATTTCTTGAAATAATTACTTTGTTTGTTTCTTTATCAAGAATAATATAACCTTTAGATTCTTCTGCATAACCAAGAAAAATTCCTTCTTTACCTCTGTTGTCTAATTTTCTTCTTAATACAGGTGCAATATAATAAACAACTTTGCAACCAAAAATCTTCAAGTGCTTTACTGTTGGTTTATATCCATGCCATATTTCAAAAGGTGTTTTCTCGCAAGCATTTGTGGGTAAACGATTTTGCAGGTAGGTCGATGTCATTATAGCTGCTCCCCAAAACTTTTTATCCAACTTTGAATCTTCCAGTATGCATTTTCCCATTTCAGTCAAATAACGATTCCTTCTTTCTGCAACTCCGTTCTGTTGAGGAGAATGTGGTACTGATAACTGGTATTTAATTCCTTCTTTAATCATGAAATTTCGGAGTCTTTCATTCACAAATTCCCCTCCTCTGTCACATCTTAAAAACTTTGGCGTACGTTCAAATTTAGTTTTCACATAACGGAAAAATTCTTCAATTTTTGTCGCTGCTTCACTTTTATGTTTCAGTAAATAAACAGTTAGATATCTTGACTTGTCATCTATAAGTGTTAAGAAATATCGCTTTCCTGTGGGAGTCTCATTTGGAAAAGGTCCACAAATATCAGCATGGAATAAATCTGCAACTTTTGATGCTCGATGTTCACTTCTCTTAGGATAAGCATTCTGAACTATCTTAACCTTTGTACAACATAAACATTTCATTTTCTGCTTACAGTCCTTCATTTTTAAACCATGGACTAAATGATTATCTTGTAATTCCTTAATTGCTCGAAGATCACGATGTCCAAATATTCTATGCCACATATGAATGCAATTGATATGCGATTCTTCAAAAACTTTATTAGCAATTTCATTGCAGTTTAACTTGTACAGACCATTTTCTAATTTTCCTTCAATTATGACTTGGCCGTTTTTCATTATTGTACATTTCCTGTTGCCAAAGTGCACAAAACAGTCGTTTTCATCAAGTCGCTTCACTGATAATAAACTGCTATCAAGATCTGGAACATATAGGACATCACAAAATTTTATATTTCTAACTTCATTGCCTGGTCCTCTGTATTTCATTAAACAATCACCAATACCTTTAATGTCGAGTAATTGACCACTAGCAACTTGTACTTGGCCTCTTTTTGGCTTTATTTCAGTGCAATAAATATTTTTATCATTTGTCATGTGAGTTGTCGCAGCAGAATCAATATACCAATTAACATTAGAGAATTTATTCGAAGCTTTAAGACAGTGAAAAATTTTATTTTCCGTTTTAATTTCCTCGCTATCTGTAATCATTTTAACTTTGTGACTTCTTGTTTTATGCTGCTCAGCTTTCCATAAATAACAAAATTTCTTAATATGTCCTGGCCGTTTACAGTAATGGCAAAGCTGTTTTGACTTGTTTTCAGAGTTAACCCTAAAATTTCCCTTTTTCTTTGGATCTTTAACTATTTTCATCGCTGTTTCTTCATTCAATTTAAACGTTTCTAAACGACGCTCATACGTTGCAATAAGTTTACTTTTTACGTATTCTAATGATAATTCCTCAGAAGAACGAGCTTCTAAACTTGTAATTAAGGAATCATAACTCTCTGGAACACCGCATAGTAAAATTGCAATGATATCATTATCTGGGATGACTTTACCAAGACCTCTTAGTTGAACAACTACTTCTAATACACTATATTGCCATTGATTATGGGACACTTGCGTTTTTAGACATTTTACTAAATATCTAGAAAAATAAATGAGGAATCATCTCGAAACTCTTAGTGTATAAATATAATAGTATACGTCATACATCTACGTGAAGATTTTTTACCGAAACTCCACAGGGGACCGTCAACAAATTAAAAAAGAATGAATATCTTTTGAATAACCCTGTCAAAACTAATGTAGAAAAAGCGCTCAAACTCTAGATTATGATTGAATGCCTTATTGTAATACACTGTGTTCATTTTTATGCAAATAGCACGCATACTCGCAGAGTAATTAAGGTTTTTACAAAAATGGCCCCAAATTTTTCTAAGTTTTTTCCTTATAATTTTCAGAGTTCTTAATATAAAATAATATTTTTTTCAGAAAATATGACAAACAACATTGCACACAGTACCCTGTAATCAAAATTAAAAAATAATAAAAATTGTATGAAAAATGAGTAGGTTTACTAAATAATTTTTTACTGCGCATGCGTCAAAGATATCAAAATTTCATTTGCATATTATGTTAGCTAAATGTATAGAGCAACTTTTGTAAAAGTCTCAAAATTATAGCTTGAAAATACTGAAAGTAATCGTCTATAGAAAAAGGACAAAATCCGTTGTTTCCAAAATGAAGCAAAAAAATGAGGGATTTTATCCAAAAGTAGTCGTAACATCCCCTATTGTGTATTCTATATTGACACTAATCAATGAATATATGGATACAACCCCTCTTGTTTTTGCTTCATTTTGAGAATAACGGATTTTCAACTTATTCAATTGACGATTATTTTCAGAATTTTCAAGTTATGATTTTGTGACTTTCACAAAAGTTGCTCTATACATTTAGCTAACATAATATGCAAATGAAATTTTGATATCGTTGACGCATGCGCAGTAAAAAATTATATAGTAAACCAACTCATTTTGTATACAATTTTCATTATTTTTTAATTCTGATTACAGGGTACTGTGTGCAATGTTGTTTGTCATATTTTCTGAAAAAAATATTATTTTATATTAAGAACTCTGAAAATTATAAGGAAAAAACTTGGAAAAATTTGGGACCTTTTTTATAAAAACCTTAATTACTCTGCAAGTATGCATGCTATTTGCATGAAAATGAACACAGTGTATTACAATAAGGCATTCAATCATAATCTAGAGTTTGAGCGCTTTTGCTACATTAGTTTTGACAGGGTTATTCAAAAGATATTCATTCTTTTTTAATTTGTTGACCGTCCCCTATGGAGTTTCGGTAAAAACTCTTCACGGAGATGTATGACGTATACTACTATATTTATACACTAAGAGTTTCGAGATGATTCCTCATGTATTTTTTTAGATATTTAGTAAAATGTCTAAAATCGCAAGTGTCCCATAATCAATGGCAATATAGTGTATACTTTGAATATAATCTTTCATGTTTAAGGTTTCATCATATTTCATACTGTATAACTTTCTTTGCAAGAAAAGTTTCGTATTTAAATGCTTTTGTTCATAAACTTTACGTAAAGAATCCCACATACCTTTTGCTGTTTCCTCATGTTTGATATGTATTAGCTGATTATCTTCGACACTTAAAGCAATTTTTGCTTTAGCAGACTTGTTTGCTTTAATCCAAGCATCTCGATCAGCTCCCGCTTTAGTAGGTTGTTCGGATGTAATAACATCCCATAATCCTTTATCGGTTAAAAACATTTCCATCTTGAATTTCCAAACATCATAATTACTGTTATTTAACATTGTAAAGTTAGCTTGCTGTTCAGCCTAATTTCATATGTTAAATCGCACTTCTTCACAAAAAATGAAATTGAACTGTTAAATAAATTTTTCTAATTCAAAAGAAAATAGCCTTCTGGGCAACATAACCTGTTCAGAATTGAATTGTAGAGCATACTACTTAAATGTGTAGCAAGGTAGCAGAGTAATAAACGCAGTTTGAATAGGAAAAATATATTTAATAAAGGTACGATCTAAATAAACAACCTACATGATAGAAATTAAAATATAAACTACTTAAAAAGAGAATTTGTAGAAGTTGCCAAATAATAAAATCATAATAAATATTGAACGGCAGGTTGCACGAGAACTCATAGTTCAACAGTACCTTCCTTGACTATTTACGGATCAATTTAAACAACACCTGACCTGCTTATTTCCATTTGCCTTGTCCTCGTGGGGAAACCTTTTAAAATGTTTCTAGAAAAAATCAAAAGAATTACCGAAACATGTGGTGGTCGGTTTATGAATCTGGACTTGATTTTTTCAGGGGGGGGGGGAATTTTCTTATTTATCTTGCTTTTCGATAAATGCACTACAAGATAATGTAACACAACTAACATGCTTCTGTATAGAAATTTTTTTTAGGCAGTTAAAGAAGGTCTAAAATATTTTTCTTCCAAATATGTTTTTTTTTTTTTTTTTCGAGATTAGTTTAAATATTCATAGGATAAAATGAACTTCTAAAATCTTAGAGGATCTGTCACATAGACTTCTCATATAACTGAACACAGAAATAGCAACATTTTCTTGAAGCATTGACCATCCAATCAAGCATTCTGTCCACCATCACATGATGATGAACAGAATGTGCGCCAAACCGGTTTCTCCCGCCGATCCCACCATGTATATCAATTTGATTATACATAAAATCGTTTACCATAATTAAAATATGTCGCAAATAATTCCCCACTTTATTATTATGCAATGGAGTTCTTTTGTGTGACCCTGTAAATGAATAATAACGATTATTTTCACTGTATACTAGATGTGGTGGTTACTCGATAACCCCTGCCATATTTTTATTTTAGTTCAATTGTATCAACTATTTTATTAGCCATCATTCCTTTTTTTTCATTAATGTTCTCATTTTAAATATTATTTCGATTTCGTCTTTTTGATGCCTTCTCCTGTAAATATTTCTTCCTTACGTAGCTTATCGAATGTTCTAAAACGGTAAAATCTTGTTTGAATTCATTCGTTCCGGTTTAAAAAGCTTCTAGAAGCTTCTCCAACGTTCTATGGGTGGTTACTTCCGTTTATTCAAGTCCTCCCCTTGGCCTATGAAATTAAATTCTACAGGTGACGTGATTTAAGCAATTAGGTGCCTGGCCACCTTTTTGGCTTTCCTTCTTTAAGAGTATTATCATTTTTTCCTATTAAATTCATATTTCCCTATACATTTGTACGGAGCTTGGCTTTTCTCTCTCGCTTCGCTCATTCTAACTTTGCCAACTTGGCGTGTTGCGAGATTACAGCAACCCTTTCTCTTTGCACTCCCGTCTGTGACGGCTGTTAGTTAGTGGAGTGGAGGTTTTGCAGTGCGTAAGACATCTCTATCTGCTCCGGCCTTCTCCTTCTGGTGATTTGTCGGCCGTTATAAAAGTTCGTATAAGCTGCCGTGAACACGATGGAATCAATTGTGCATTTATACAATATTGATGGAACGTTCTGGTGTTATATTAACCATGATGCTTCTATGTCTTCTTTTTCATTTCATATTATTTACGAAAATCATATTCTTGAAAATTTGATGAAGAAATAATTATTATTCTCGCATAAAAAAATGAAATTTCGATTTTGGAGGATTTGCTTTTTAAAATGAAATGTATTTATAATTTAAAAAAATGGCATCCCCAAGAGAAATAGAGAGATCTCTCCAGAAGTATATTTTTTCCTTTTATGATTGAAGTTTTTTTGCAAATTTATGTCTGATCTATAATATCAAGATAGATCGTTCTTAACATGTGTATTCATAACGAAAATTATTTATGAAATACTATGGCATTATTCTTCTTCATATATAAAGAAAATATAAATAAAGTTTTCTTCTTCAATGTACAACAATCGTCTCAAATGATTTTTCTTCTTCATGTTATCTCACTCATCATTCGTCAAGACTCAGGTAATATCTTTTCATTTTATTTTTCTTCTCTCAAGTGTTTGACTTTATATTATTATCAAAATCTTCGTTGGGTATTTTGCTGGCCCTCATTCAGCACATTGTACTAAATGCCACTATGATCATTGGCCTATATGATGGAACGAAAGCTACAAGCGTTCCCATCCTCTCCCAAACACAACACTAGAGATGGGCATTATTTAACATAACAGGATAAATATTCGTAATATCAACCAAAAACTTATTATTCAGTAACAGATTACCAAAAAGTCCCTGTTAATTTTGGAACGCCTCGTGTGATAAGCATTTTAAAAGAAGAAGCAAATAGCAAGGCTAAAAATTATTTTAGAAATGAATATTTATACATTAATAAAAGTTTAGTTACATAAAATCTATTTCCTAGCTTATAAATCTATTTGAATTATAAGACAAAGAATTTCTATTACTGCAAAAAATAAAACCCCCAACAGCATTAAAACGCTTTTGAAACACAGAGAGAGAAAAAAATGCCTACGCACAAAGAAAACCTACAGACTTTCCTTGTGTGGAACGATGTAACCTGTTAACCAAAAATAACTATATTTCCCATCTCTACTGTATACTTTACAAAATGCATAGCTTAAATGCACTTCATCGATGCATATAAATTTGAATACGTTTGACTGAGTGTAACATCTTTAAAATTCATTTGAAACAAACTTTCCCCATAGGCTGTAATGGAGGATATTCCATCTACGTCATGATCACGCAGGGCGTAAATCCCGGGGGAGTATGGGGGGGATGCGGCCACCCCCTGAGAAAATCAGTCGGAAAATTTCGCGTTTGGTCGGTAAACAATACACTTGATTGGAAAAAATGGTACTTATCAATAAAAAATCTATAAATTGGAAAAATCAGTCGGGAAAATGTTATTTACTATAAAGACTTACAAACTGGAAAAACGAAAAAATCAGTCGGAAAAATTCCCATTCGGTAGGGGAAATGTACTTTTAGTCTGGAAAATGTTATTTACTACATGAAGATATCTCCATATTTACTATAAGAACTTACAAATTGAAAAAACGAAAAAAATCAATCAGAAAAATTCCCGTTCGATGGGGATAGTGTATGTTTAGTCGGAAAAATGGTATTTATCTAAAAAGGACTAACAAATTGAAAAAAATGAAAAATCAGTCGGAAAAATTTCCGTTCGATCGAGAAAATGTACGTTTAGTCAAAAGCGATATATATACATCAAATTATAAATACTTGTGAATTGGAGAAATTTTTGTAGTTTTTAATTAGAAGAAAAAGAAAAGAAAAGAATTTTGAACAAAGAAAATTTATGCAAATTTGTTCTTAGTCGGAAATTTCAGATTTTCTTCTTTTGATAAAATTTATACAGATGAACTGTGATTTGTCGAATATTGTTAACTCAAAAATCTCGATATGACAAAAAAAAAAAAAAAAAAAAAAAAAACAAACTTATATACATTTTTCAGCTATGTTAATTTTATATGAAACCTTGATATTTTGATCAAAAACCTTGATATTCCGATTTTTTTTCGCGCATTTTGACTTCGAGCTATCGCGATTCTGTTGTATTGTCGAAAAATTTTTACTTCAGTGTGAAAATTTTAAGATATACTGATTGAAGTGATGAAACTTCTTCGTTTTCTCTAAATTTAAATTTAGATAGAAATGTGTATCACTGAATTTAGGTGATATCCAATGAAAATTCAAAAATGAATTGCGAATATTTAGTGCTTTTCCTTTTCAGTCTGGATATTTTCCAAGTTACACGAATTTAACTTTTAATCAAAAATAATTATGGTTTTATTTTTTCTATTAACTACTTTTTTAATATGAATTTTGTTTAATTTACGCAATTTTAATGAAAATTGATAGATGAAAATTGAAAACACCCATATGACTTTACTTCTACCAGAAATAATTCGTTCATTTTCTTTTTCCTTAATCAATTCTATTCTATTGTTTTTTCATATTATTATAACTACATCCAAATTTTTACGCAGATTTAAAGTATGTCATTAGAAAGATTTATAAACTTAAATTTAAGAAAAAAAAAAAGAAAAAAAAACTATTTTTGACAAGCTTTTCGTCTTTAAAATAGTACTTGAGCAATCAAATTTTAATTTTACTCATAAAAGAAACGCCAAGAGATTTTAACTGATAGCTAAAAATCAAAGCGATAAAACATTGTTTCCACATCCAGGTAATGCTTTGGCACACCCAGACAACTTTAACCCTTCCCATGTGTCAGTTACAAAACAAAACTATGATTGCGCCTCGATGGGCCTACGAATCCCTTATAACCAATCTGTTTAATATCTAATTCTATTCTGCTTAAATCATTAATATTCCAGATCATGATCATATTGCACGAAATCGTTAAGGCCGTTAATCAATGTTTTCTATGTTGCTATTCATGATAATATTTTTTATATATTTAATAATTCAATATTTTTTGTATCAATTATGCCACCTCCTAAATGAAAACAACAAAAAATGCAATGCAAGTCGTGCAATTCGGTTTTGTTGAGACATCGTTTTATAGATCAACTGGCCATATTTCTGCAGTCGTTTTAGGTAGGAACGTGAAATTCAAGAACAAAAATATGTTAAACAAATAATTAATAATATATTTTAGTATATTAGAAAATTTTCCCCTAAAGATGTAAAGGAAGTCGAAAATTGTTGAATATTTGGTATATCTCATCAGCCGTTTTAGATAGAAGTGTGGAATTAATGAAAATAAAACTACTGAAAAATAACACAATCCTGCAAAATTGAAGTTTTTGAAAAATACAAAAGAAGTTTCAATGGGTTTTTATGTTATGTGGTGTGCTGATTTTGTAAATGACCTCCACTTTTCCCCATCATGTCAAGATTTTTTGTAAAATTGATATCAATATTTTTGCTGAAATCTTATTTAAAAAGGTATTGTCTTGAACAATTTTACATGTACTATCTGCAACAATGGTTTTATCCATTTACATCTATGTAAAATAATCGTTTCTTAGTGAGGCAAATTGGTTTTTCAGAAATCGATTATGTTTTATAAGTTTAAACGAATGACAATCACTGCTGCCAGACCGCATTTCTTTTTGACCTAATGTTGAGTCTTATCAAGACTGTCCCACTCACCAATAAAGCATGGGTATTTTGTGTATTCACCTTGTTCACCAAGATAACTTTCAAAAGACAGCAAATAGTTTAACCGAGGTCGGCATATTTTATTTTGTTGAGAACGAGAGTCAAGTTTACTTAGCGTTCTTTTAAATGCACCTATTTACCAACTGGTACAAATACATACTGACTTCCGTGATAAAGGACAACTTTAAGATGAATCTATTAACAGCCTCCATTCATTTTTACCGTAAGTGATATTAAAATTGCTGTCAAGTCCCCGAACAGCAGAACAATAGACCAACTTCTTCTCTTCCTCAAACTTCCTTTTTAAATTCCTTAACACATTCCTTTTCTATTTTTTTTTCGATTCCAGTACTAATAGAAACAGGTTTCTTTGGCCAGTAAGTATTTTTTTTTCTTTCAATTTGAAGCTTAAATTTAAACTGACTCTTTCGAAATGCTTAGATCTCTAGTTAGATCATTAAGTCCAAGTGGAGAGAAGGACTGAGGAGAATAATTTCTTAATATTCGGCATCGGATCCTTGAATTCTGGATATTCCCAGTCTGAAGATTCAGGTGAGATAACTGACAATTCAATTGAAGGCACTAGCACATAAAATCCATGAGGAATGGGATATATGGTTGATGGAATGTTGATAAAAATCTAAGTAAAACTGATTTTTTCAAGGAAACGTGACATAATAAACTTTTTCATTATTATTCTTTAAATTAGCACCAAAAAATACACAAAGTTCAGCTATCAGTTCTTTTATATATTTTGTTCATCGCAGGTCAGTGTAATTAAGCACATATTTCAGGACTTTGGAAATTGCCCTCTAAGTGAGTTAAAAGGAGTCAAAAATTCTAAAATGTTTGGCCATATTTTGGCGGCAGTTTTAGATAGGGGCATCAAATTCAAGATTGCAAGCTAATTTAAAAGTAATTTTACATGCATTTCAGAGATTTTAGAAAATTTCCCGCCTTTAAGAGGATTAAAGGGAGGATATTGAAACTCTTAGATCATTTCGCAATATACTAAAACATACTTAAACATACATTTTATTGGTTTTGGAAATTCTCAAGTAGTAGGTTTAATGGGATGATGGTACGTTTTAGGTCGTTTCACCATACCTAAACCCAAATTTAGATAGGCGCGTAAAATTCAGTATAACAAACCTACCGAAAAATTGTTAATTACAGTACTTCAGTGGTTTTAGAGCTATTTTGTCTATTCTATCGCTAACATCGACTTTGAAGGGAATAATGTAAAATTATACGACTAAGACAACAATAATGGTTAATTTATTAGATGTTAAGAAATATAGTTTCATTTTAATTTTATCTGTGATATTTTTTTTATTCAATTATCTTTTAGGAAAACCGACTAGCGTATTGGGCAAAGACTGCCAGTATATGTATGTGTATGCATGTGTGTGTGTGTTATATAAACATTTCATTTCGCAATATTCATCTAAATTATTCTAAATTTCCGGTATATTCTTCATCTCCCTATTTTTTAATAATAACTGTTATTTGTTTCTATTTAATTTCTCTTTAATTTAAAAACGCGTATATTAATAAATATCTCATTCAAAATCGTAATCTAGAATTTTCAGTCCTTCATAAATTTTATCAGCTATCCAATCTATAATATTCTGAGAGAAGCTAGTTACTATTTTCGAATGTTTGAAAAGCCATTTTGTTAATTTTATTTCCAATCTTAATTCCTGTAATCTATGTTCCCACTTTTTTTTATGCTAGGCTTTTTACCTCAAAAACACCACGCAACGAGGTATGGGCTCCTGAAGCCACTGCCCCTCTCAAGCGATTAGCTTAGCTGCCCATCTCTAGATGTACTCCTTTCACTGATTGGCTTATTTCTGTACTACGTCGATATCTGTCGTCCTCTGCGAATTTAACAAAAAGCAGATGCAGCGACTTCGGAGCTTAGATTTCTATCTTGTTTGAAGTGTTTCGACATAAATTATCTCATGTCTACGACACTTGTAGTTTTCTAAATTTTCTTTTTAAAATCATATAGCATGATATAATGATTCGTGCCAAACAGTGTTCTCGCTGACATTTGACCAACGTTAGTAATTTGGCTAATTAAAAAAAAAAAAAAAAAAAAAAAAAAAAAACATTCGCCAAATGAAAGAAATATTAGCCAAATAGATTCGCCGTCGCCGTGTAGCACTAAAAAACATCTTTAATCCTTTAATGTACCCAATTTTTCTCTATATGTTCTAAAATAACCTAAGTTTTTAGAACTGTGATAACGATTGTTATTAATCTAAATTCAACTATCCTCTACATATAATAAAAATATGTTTTATAAATGTATTAAAAAATAAATTAAAAATATTAAACACACACACAACAAAAAAGAAAAGAAAAAAAAAGCAAAAACTGAGCACTAGCAATTTGGCGAATCCAATCGTTTGTTTACTCGCCAAATGAAGAATTTAATCGCAATTTGGCGCAATGGCGGGCGACAGCGAGAACACTGGTGCCAAAGGCTTACGAATTTTTTCATATGTGAGACTCATTTTAATTTTCATGTTTGATCAATAAACAACTTAGAAAACAAACTAGCTCCGTTTCTGGTGGAGAAATCACCGGATTATAGAATCCATTGCCTTGCTACATTTACGCTCTGACTGTATATATTAGTAGTACGACTGCAAAACAACCACCTTGTATACTCAATTTCAATTCTCTGATATCAGCTATTATCAAGAATTTCACACAAGTTGACTAGATTTGTCGACTGCAGAATAACACAATCTTTCATAAGCCGCCAGGATTCCATGAAATTAATGCATGGCATTTTACATATATGTATGTATATACAGATACATACATATATGTATGTATATTATAGTCGGTATTTTATTTTTCATTCTACTCGGAAATTTATCTTCTTGGTATCGGAAATTTATGAGTCTACACCCACCTAAGCAACAAGGGTGGTTTACGCCCCTGTGATCACGTGGTTACGGTAAAACGTTCTAGCATAAAAGGAAAGGCTCCGTTAGACCATTGACTTCCTGATCTAAGCATTAGACGCAATGTAAATCCCCACCAGCCAATGGAAAGGTCTTGGGGAGTGATGTAGCTACCTCCCTTCTTATCAGTCAGAAGTTCTTGGAGTAATTTTTCGGTATCACGTGACTTTTTAATCCTCGAACGCAGATTTGGAATATGTAATGAAAAGCTTTTGACTATCCCTGTAAATAAAAGAATCATGGTAGAACCTTCATTTTCAATAGGGTTTGGGCCAGAGTAAACGTGAATAACATCCAAAAATTTCATTGCAATCCGAGTATATTTACGTGAGTTAAACGAACAGACAAACCGAAAGCATAAACACTTTTCAACTTTGTTAGAAAGAGTTAAAAAGAGGTGTAATTTAACATTAAACGACAGAACTTTCTGGTAGACCTAATACATTAGGGGGAAAATCATAGTTTTTAAGTATTTTTTAATTATTTTTACAATAAATCCAAATAAATCAATTTGAAAAATGTATGTGGATCATTTCTGAAAATACATGAAAGGTATCTTAGCTTTATCTTTTTTAAAATGTTTGCTTATATTTTTGGGACACATTGTTAGCTATCATTTCATTTTAAAGACAGTTGCTGAAACATGCCTTAATAAGGAATAAAAATGTATGACTTCCATGTTCCATAGTACTAATAATCAAAACAATGCGCTACATTTTTTTAAAGTATGTTTTTTATGAATTAGCGTATATTATAGTATCATTATGGATAACTAAAAATTTTATAATTGAAAATTTGAAAATCAGCTTTAAAATGTACAGATATTTAAACAAGTAACCGCTACTCTATTACTTTATATCTATGAAAAGATGAAAACAAACTTGTTAAAGAATGAGAATGAGTAGAGGTTGGGGTCAGGGATGTAGTCGTAAATTTAACAGAGGGTATATGCTATAAGAAGAGGGTATAAGCTCAAGACAGAGGATATACGGTGTTCTTTTAAAAATCAAGAAGGTATACGTCGTATACCCCCGTATACCCTCCACTAGGTCCCTGGGGGTGGATTTCGGAAATTTTTGGAAGGAAAAGATGCAAATTGTGAAATGGAACTCCGAGCGTGAAACTAGTCGCAATCCGGTTTATGGTATGTATTAGAGATCTGCACAGGAATCTTTTTGGGCCGGGCCGGGCACGGGCCTTAATTTTTTTCCTTCCCCCTTTTTTATCCGGGCCGGGCCTAACGTATTTTTTCCGTACGAAGCCGAGACTGATTTCATTCTTCCTAGTTTTTACGGACCAAAATAATCAGTTCCTGTTGAATCATCCAGTATGAAAATCCTTTTCTTGACGTGGCCAAGTCTGTTCATAAATCAGTAAAATTTGGCTTGATCCAAAAATGTTTGTAAAAAAGGCATATACTTTTAAGTCGTCATTATTCTACAATTAAACATTAGAATTTATTCTTTTTAAAGAATTGTATATTACTAGGCGTTTTAAAATAGAATTAAACACATGAAAAAAACATGATTATAGCGGAATTTTCTTTTAAACTGAGAACTGCAAATTTCTTTTAAACTGTTCATCTATGCAAAATGAATACAACAATATGCGAGAAAAAATAATACACTAAACATTTACATTTGTTAAGAAAAATCCGTATTTTTTCTTTCCAATGCGATTCCCTCTTAGAAGATTTTCTTTTACCATAATCATTTTTTAGATTTTTATGTCTCCATTACATGGAATATGGATTAATAATACTAATGATAACTGACACATTTACTTACAACAAACAAAGGTTCATTAAAAGCGTAAATATCGCAGCCTACGGCTCTTCTGCATGAATAGAGATCATAAACATGAAAAAAAAAAAAGACTAAGATAAGTTTTTTTTGGTCTGAACTCTTTGGTAAAAGTAAAGATCAATGTTCTGTAGAAATTCACTCGGGCTGGGCCGGGTTCGGTCCGAATTTTTAACTTTTTTCCGAGCCGGGCCGAGCTCGGGCCAATATTTTATTAGTTTGGCCGGGCCAGTCTCGGGCCTGGACATTTCGGCCCGTGTGACCTCTAGTATGTATATTAGGAGGCATTTAATGATCACGCCAGGTTGCCTCGTACACTGTGGAAAGGAGGAGCCTGCTCTGAGTTATAGCAAAATAAATAATTCACCCATCGCTTCTAGCTAAAACATTCTGCCTGACAAATTTCCCAAATAGTCCAGTAACTTTAGCCAAAAAAAGGGGCTTTCTTCGGAAATTTTTTTAATAAAGGTTTTTTTTTTCACAGAAAGTTTTGTTATGCCATTTTAAACGATACCTTAAAATTCTCCGGCATTCTGCTGTATGCTTTCCCCCTTTTGGGCAGGGTTGCAAAAAAGCCGGCTAAAATTAAAAAAAAGCCAGGCCGGCTGGCTTTTATTGATTTTAGCCGGCTTTTTTTGGCCAAAATTGGCCTTTTTTGGCCATAATTGGTTTTTATACGGTGAAGCCTTTTTATTATAAGCAACACATTTTTAAGTGTCTTTTAACAAATTTTAATGATGTTTAATTTACTTTGAGTTTAATAAATTTGTTTCTTAATATGAAAAATTGAGATTTTAATTATGATTCATTGAGAAATTGGGTTATAACCCAAATTTTCAATAATGAAGACATTAATACTAGAATAACACATTGATGGAGTTGCTAGTGTTTTATAGTCAGAATTGCAAATATGTCAGCTAAATTATAAGATGGCCATACCAAGTGCTTTTTCTGATTTACATTGACCTTTAATCCTACCTTTGTTTTTCCACTTTTACTGCTTTATAAAATTAAAGGTTGCTTAGTTACATGTTTTATTACTTAACTAATTTTAAGAGTTATTAAAATGTCATGTTTTATTCGCTATAAACATTTAAAATCATACATATAAAAAAAACACCATTTCTCACTATTGAAAATAGTATTTCGAATTATGCAGATTTCATAATATATTATATTTCACAATTTATTTCAGTATTCTCAGTTAGCATATGCATGAATATATTCATTCATGCAAGTAGGCATATATGCACTTTTAAATAACAAATAGCTATTTAAAATTTTAATCCAGCAAATTTTATTAGAACATTTTTTGTTGTTTAATTTTATGTAATTATGTATTAAACTTTCCTCAAATATTGAATCCTTCCTAATTTCTCTTTCAACATTGTTCATTTTATGACTTAATCTTTACATATTGACCTGTAACAATGTTTCCATGAATGCTTTGATGTGTTTCATTTTGTTAGTGCCCTTCAAAAATGGCCTAAAATGAACATTTTAGGCCATTTTTGAAGGGTGCAGCACCCTGCCCTTTTTAAAAGTAGTAAAATGCACCTCTAATTTTACCCAGAAATTTTTGATAAATATATTTTTTTTCGTAGTATTTCTAAATGTGTGTGAAATTTCCAAAAATGATAGAATTTTTTCATTTCTTTAAGAAGAAGAACATGAAACTATTCAATCATGTTTTAATTTAATTGTATTTGTAATTTTTATATCATAAAATCATTCGAAATTAATGTTACTTGATTTATCATATTTAAAAATTATGTATTTTGCTGCTTTCTTTTTTTCCTTTCTAAAGGCAATAACAATTTTTTTTCTTGAAAAAGTGCCCTTTTATGATACAGTAGTGCCCTTTTTAATGAATAGCACCTTGCCCTTTTTATAGCTATAGGGAACACTAATTTTGTCATAATTCCATTAAATATGATTCTTAATGTGTAATATAAGTAGAACTATGAAATGTAGAAGTTTAAAACATATTTTTTGAGTATATTTTCTTTTTTCCAAGATTTATATTTTTCAGACATAATGCTTTCACAGTTGACTCCTAGCAGTTATAAAGACTTATTTATTTGAAAAATTAAGTAGACATTTATAACTTTTTTAGTAGTAAATTAAAAATGTATTTAAAATAAATCAAAATTTAATATGGATTCAATACAAATTAACACTTTAAAAATAAAAGCCGGCTTTTTTCAATTTTAGCCGGCTTTTTTTAAGTGGATAAAACCAAAAAAAGCCGGCCGGCTTTTTTTGGCCCGGCTAAAAGCCGGCAACCCTGCTTTTGGGGGGATTTGGGGGTAAAAGGGGTAAGAGGGGTAATAAGGTAAAAGGGGATAAATATATTTAGCTATATGAGCAAGTGATATATCATTCCCAATGTATTTTTTAACGCTGAGTCGAATGAAGCTAGAACCAAGTTGATACGACTAATAGTTTCTGAGTTATAACAGTTTTTATATTTTGAATAATTCAAATATTTATGTACACATTATTCATATGAGCGATATTTTTTTAGTTAGAATCTCATAAGCCAGATATCACAGTCGATATGACTAGTAGTTCCCAGTTGCATGGGCGTTCATACGTATGGGCAACGGGGAAGGGGGTGACCCCCCGGCTCGCGTTTGTATACATTTTTATTTTAAAACAAATATTTATAACGTTTTAGCAGAAAACATAATTGTTGAACTAATTTTTTTTTCTTTCAAGAGCTCAACGTCCATAAACTAATTTCATAGCTATACGATGCTTATAGGGGTATTTGGTTCAATATTTGGACATGGTTTTAATTCTCAAAGAATTTGTTAGAGCAGAGAGGATGGGAGATTGGAGGGCATATTTAACAGCGATAAAAAGAATGATTCCATATTTCTATGCTGTAGGACAATGTTTGTACGCTAAAAGTACCCAGTTGTTCATACAAGTCATGGAAAAATTGGAAAATTAGTGAATAAGGACACCTTGAAAAGATTTATTCGGATTTTTCACTATTAAAATAACTGACAAATTTTTTTGTGGGACTTCAAGTGATATGGTAACTGAACAGTCACTCATGAAGTCCTCAAAGATACAAGGAGGCTTTATGCTTGGAAGGAGCACAAAAGAAAGTGTTTTAACAAAGTTTGTTTTTGGGTTAGTAAGTGCAACCAAAATTTCTGAAGAAATTGAAAAGTTATGTGATGTTTCTTTTGCAAGTGGAGAACAACATGTGGATGCACGGGAATCTCGAATAAAGCGGGACCAAGAAGACGTAAACAGAGTATCAGAATGATTTTATGTCCACAATTATTTCCAAAGTATACAAGTGATTATGTCCATTGCAACAGGGATTACAGGTGATGTGGAAAAAATAAACTGCTATGATGCACTGAACGTTGGTGCAACTATATGGCAAAAAAGTTCGGTGGCAATTTTTATGAGATGAAAAATTCACGTGCGGAACGAGTTATTTCTCTTCAAACAGTGAACAGTCACATAACAGTGCATGATGTTACCGTACCTATAGATCCATTGCTGCTGTTTCAAAGAATTTGTATCATGAAGAGATCATATGATGAGCTCCGTGAATGTTCGAATTTGAACTGGCTCTTTACCCAGTAACCCTTTTCTATGAATTTGGAATGAGAAAAACCAAAAAGTCATCCTTATTTAACAGCTTCAGTCCCATAGATGTCCATCCTGATTTTTAAAGAGCGAACTATATTGTTGATGGAGGATATCCGCTTCATCGAGTAGTCTGGCATCAAAGTCATTCTTTCGGGGTTATTTGTGATAAATATGTGAAGTATGTTGAAAAACACTACGGTCGAAACACTATCCTCGTATTTGATGGTTATAGTAATTTTCAGAAAAATGTCAAAGCCATGGAGCAATTTCGTCGTTGCTCGAAAATGGCAACAACAGAGATTCTTTTTAATGATAGCATGACTGCGACAGTTAGCCAAGAAAATTCCTCTCCCACGCAAAAACAAAAGTGGATTGATTTATTTGCTCTCTGAAAAATTTAAATACATCAGTGTATATGTGTCAAGCATGCAAAAGATAATGCAGATGTCCTTATTGTTGAAAAAGCACTCAATACCGCAAAAACTAGCAAAAATGCCACTGTTATTATTGGAGAAGACATTGATTTACTGGTAATTATGACTGCTCGAACTCCACCAAACATGGAATTTTTTTCCTCAAGCCAGGTAAAGGCCAGGTGGAGGAAAAAATTTACTCTTTAAGAAGTTTGGAAGGAAGATACAGGGAATACATTTTATTCCTCCGTGCTTTTTCTGGCTGCGATGGAACATCTGCTATTTTTTAGAAAGGAAAATCAGCAGTGATGAAAATTAATACAAAAACGTCCAGATTTACAAGATGCAATACAAATTTTCAATCAAAATAAAAATTCTCGTGCTCTAATTGCTGAGAATGGCATCAAACTTTTTCTGGGCATTTATGGTGCCTCTTCTAAGGAAAAATCTCTAGATGATTACCGGTATGTACACTTCACCAAATCAGTCACAAAGAATAAAGCGGTTTATTTAAATACCCTACCTCCTACTTCAAGTGCAGCAAAACAACATTTATTTCGAGTATATTACCACGTACAGAAAAGGCTTGTTAATGAACTGGATCCTCAGGAATGGGATTGGGTTATAAAAAATAATTTTCTAGTTCCCATACGAACAACCCAACCACCCGCCTCAGATTCGCTTTTGAACATGATTTTCCGTTCATGTTCCAAACAGGGGCGTATTTAAGCAGAATTCATTAGGGGGGCGTGCATGACGATTTTGCCGACTAACTTTTAAAAAAAATTATACCTTTAAAAGTATGTATTTGTATCTATATGCATCTACTGAGTGTCAAAAATTTGACTGACTGATTTTAAAATTCAATAACTTGCAAACGGTGACAGCTCTGTAATTAAATGCCTGCAGGATGTAAGAATGTAAAAATCACTCCTGAATCTAACTTAACCCTCCTGCAAGAATTTTTTTAAATAACAGCCACAATTTGTAATAGCTCAAGAGCCGATAGCACAAAAACATATGGTATTGAGCAGAAGAAAAAAACCTTTATTTTATGGAAATGTAATAATAGGGGAATCTAATTATCCATATCTCACGGATACTCTTTGTACCAACCGCTGTTAGACTGTTACTACTCATACTGTGGGATGAAACCATTTTTCAGATATACGCATAGGTATTATACTGACTCAAACTGATCAAATAATGTCTCTGTCTAGCTTCATTTTAGATCTTTTTCTTGGGTCATGTACAATGATGGAATCTTTCCAACTTTTCGTAACATTAATATGTCCACGGTACTGCTCGATTTCCCTCACTATCTAATTATGAATATTTAACACATTTTCAGCTAAGGAGGGAGGCCTACTAATTGGTTTGAGCTCAACAAGCTCCATTTACCATCATCACGAAGACCCAGAAAGGCAGAACAACAGGGAAAGATATTTAGGCGCACAATTTATGGCGATTATGAATTTAAGTTAAAATGTTAATTATGGTATTAAATAGATATAGTGATTAACAATACACAGCAATAATCAAAACGTACAATTTTCTTTTTTCCCTGTCAATAATATCAATGGTCTCTAATCAGAGATCTACACCGTTCGGGTCAATTTTCATTCACGGCTTTTGGGCTAGGCCGGGCCTTGTTCGGGTCTACTAAAGCCCCCCCCCCCCCCCTCTGGCCGGATCTAACTTATTTTTTCTATACCGAGCAGAGATTGATATCATTTTTCCTATTTCTTACGGGCCAAAATACTCAGTCCCAATTTTGAGCCAGCCCATATGAAAACCATTGTCTCGACGTGGCGAGGTCCATTCAAAAGGCCAACAAAATTTAAACTGGCCAAAAAAGTTTTGCAAAAATGCATGTATTTTAAAATTGCCATTATTCTGTAATTAAATATTAAAATTTATTCTTTATAAAGAATCGTAGATTTCTAAGCTCATTAAAATATAGAAAAATTAAAATACAGTAAAATGTATGAAAACTAACCTGCTTATGACGGAATTTTGTTTTAAACTGTAAAGTCCGTTCATCCATGCAAAATTAATACATTAATACGTGAGAAAATAAAATGTAATACATTTATACCTGATACGATGGAAACATGTCTATAACAAATTTTTTTTTCTTTTCTATGCGATTCCATTTTAGTACATTTTACTGTATATGATTTCTTAGGTTTTTATGTCTCCGTTGCATGGAATATGAATTAATAATATAAATGATAACTGAAACATTTACATACAGCAAATAGAGGTTTATTAAAAACATAAATATCGTAGCTCACGGCACTTCTATATATAGAAGAATATAAACATTAAAAAAAAACCGCTGAGATAATTTTTTTTGATCGAACTCCTCCGTACAAGTAAAAATCAATGATTTGTAGAAATTTACTTGGACCGGGCCGGGTCGAACTTGTAGCTATTTTACTGGGCCGGGCAAGTAGATTTCTTTTATGGACCGGGTCTCGGGCCGAAATTTCAATAACGAATTTTTATAATGGGCCGGGCCAATTTATAATGGTCAGGCTGGGACGAATTTTTATTTCAATAGATCGGGTCAGGCACGGGCCTAAAAATTTCGGCCCATTCAAATTTCTATTTTTTATAAAGGAAAAAAAAAAACTTAATTCTTCAGATTGAGACAAATAATCGGCTTTAGTCGTAAATAGTCGACTAAATGATTCAATTGTGTCAGCATATTTCAATTAATTTCACCTATGTCACTTCAGCTGCAGGTATCTAGAAGACAAACACCATCAAGACACGGAACTGGCTGCATAGACCATCACCTCATCGAGTTGAAGGCAGAAATTCCAGGATTCACATGTTAAAATGCAACTGGTCTTCCAAAGTCACACTTCGTGGAAACCACCGTTAGATTTGATTTCAATGGTTCATCATTGTATTTTACTGTATTAGAGGTCTGCACGGGATGGAATTTCCAGTCCCGGGACCAAGCCGAATGATAGTTATTTAGATCCGACCCGGACGGATGTATAATAAAAATTTTAAGTTCGCGTTCGGCCCGTTTATATTTTCACAGTTCACGGCTCGGTCCGATCTGACCCGATTCAATTTCTACACAAAAATTCAAGATTTCTCTTAGTACACAATTAAGAATCCTTTAAAGAATACTGCATACGTATTTATATGATAAATTTTCAGTATATCTTAAAATTACGACGCGTTCGCAAGACAGAAAATACATAATACCAACATTAATGATTACATTCATACAAGGATTCATCAAATAATAATAATAATAATGTAGTTTAGAATACTTTTGAAGTTACATAATAAAAATTAAATTTGTGAAAATATTTCTCCGTCATTTATTAAGGCCTTTCTCATATCCAAAAGAGACATTTTCTGACACATTTCTGAATTCATTTCTTTCCGGAAATGCATAAGATTGATAAGTGTATTCATTCGAAACTATGCAATCAAATGACGTTATTCATGTTTTGGTAAAGGCAATGTATCTTTGAGAAAAAAAAATTAACACATTCGCTGCCGACCACGCGCGAGCGCGTGATATGACGCCAACATTAAGGGGCCATTCGTGCGCAGCGCGTGATGTGGGGTGATGTCCAATAGCCAGTTACGCGCTGGCGCGGGGAAATCTTTCACTGATTCTTTGTTATAAAAAGTAAATCGGCTTGTGGGAAAAACATATTGCCTGCACTACACAATCTTAGAACAATTAAATTCAGTTCCAGCCCGGCTCGAATTTGTTGAAAAAAAATAGGCAAGCCTGATTTTAGCACTGCATGAGTTTGCTGAAAAAAAAAATAAATAAATAAATAAATACAGTTCAGACACCATGTCTGATGCCGATCTCTGCAGTTGATATGCTACATTTCTGTATTGATGTTGTTCAGTTAGCATCGGTTGGTGATGGACATTTATACTTATTCTCACGAAAGTCATATTTATTGAAAATAGATGATATTCTATAGACTATAGATTAATCTTTTTTATATTGGGCCGGCAGACGCGCTAAACTTTTTTAGCTGTACGGCTGGCCCGTCCATTTTATTTTATTTTATTTTAATATTTTTTATCTTTTGCCAGCCAGACCCGTGTATTTTGTTTATCGGCATGGCCCGTTTTAAAAACTATCTTCATTTTGCCGAGCCGGACACGAGCCTCGGGCCAAGCCCGGGCATATGCAAGTCCTGTACCCTAAGATATTAAATCATGGACGACTGCGAGCAAGAAAAGACAATAATGAACCTGCCAGTCAACCACTAAAATAGAGTTTTGCAGGTGGTTTCTATCAAGACTTTGGCAGACTAGTTTCATTTTAATATAATAATCGAGTTCTACCTAATCCCAGAATTTTAGCCCCTAACTCGATGAGGTAATGACGCTTCCCATTCCAGTAGAAGTGAAGAACATTTTAACACAACTTTTTTTCCACAACTTTCTTCCAATTAACAATCTTTTTCGGACGGTTCATATTCTTCGAAGTATGATTGTTGCCACTCATGGGTGGTAATGTCCATACACCACGAGTAATCACCGAAATCATCATCATTTTTAGTGGTAGTTGATCATCTAGTACAACTCTATTGATCCACTGCGGACTATCAGAAGGACTAGTTTCTCCTGATTCTTTTCCAATTTATTTTTAGAAATCACACGAAATGGAAACACAAAATTGGGATTTTTTTTAAAAAAATTCTTAAGAAAAATGCTATGGACTTGTGTTTTTTATGTAATGTTTTAAGTAAAAACATTTGAAATTGGAAAAAAAAAAATCGGTTGTTTCAGAGGTGTATCGATTGATATTGATTACCTAGAATTTGCCGACTATCATCGAAGTTGCCGACATTGGGGGGGCGAGACGCCCCCCTACGCCCCCCCAGTAGCTACGTCCCTAGTTCCAAAGGTTACGGCAGTGCGTGCGGATGCCGAAAATTGGGTCTACACTGCTCTATAGTAGGCGGAAATTGTCATGGAAAGTCTTGTTTAAATATTGCACCAGTAGAGGGGATGTCTGATAGGGATATTATAATTGGCAGTGAAGAATTAGACGTGACAGATATTCATGATCAAGAACAATTATGAATAAGTATCTTTATTTTAGAGTAGAAAAAGGTAAATATAATAAACATTTTCTTTATAAAGTAATGTTTTATATCTTCTAAAATGTAATATCTAAAGTAACGTTAATAATGAATGTTTAGATTTAAAATGAAAGGGGAAAAAAAAAACAATATATAAAAACTCCAATGACTCAGAAACTAATGGTCGTATCAACTTGATTCTAGTTTCATTCGATTCAGCGTTAAAAAAATGCATGGAAAATGATACATCACTTGCCTTTATAGCTTAATTAATATTTTGCCCCCTTTTCCCCCTAAGTGCCCCCCAAAAGGGGGGAAGCGTACAGCAGAATATCGGGGACTTTTGAGATATCATTTATAATGACATAATAAATCACTCTGTGAAAAAAACTTTATTAAATTTTTTTCCGAAGGAAAATGCTAAAGTGACTGGACTAAAAGAACTTCATTACAATCTAATCTAACTTCTTTGAGCTTTTTCTCTGTTCGGTCTATAAATCACCCCTCCCCCCTCACATGAAACGTCATCACCTAAGTAAACACGAAGCTATGATAGATAATTATTAGATCAATTAAGAAGCTTTCTAGTTATTCTTTTAGCAATATAATAGGTATTGTTTTAATTGGATCACCAGATGTTTAAATCACTGGAAAAGAAAAAAAAGACATGCATCATTTTCTCCGTCACTTTCTATTATACATATATATTATTTTTATTCTCTAGGGTTTAGACAATTATTACTTAAAGTAGTCGATTTCGTAACATTAATTCTGCTTTACGACAATTTAAATGAGACACATAATCTTTGCGTTTTGTATTATTCTTTCTGGTTTCAACGAGAGGAGTCCTTGGATTACTCTCATTCTTGAAACTGTATCAAGTGTGTTCGTCTATCTTGAAAGCGAATGAGAGTTGATAATGCATAAAATATATTTGAAAGTAATTTTCGTGGTGTGAGTCTATTATAGATAAGCACTATTTAGCCACAGATGAATATTTATCTGGGCATTTAGCGATGTTGGACGAATTCCGAATATTCGGCTGTCTGAATATACTCGTAGATGTACTAATAGTACACGTAAATATGTGTACTATTAACTGCACTTGTCTTTTCATCGAGTATTATTTTGTCTTAACAACTACTTTTGTTTTTATCTACATGTAATAATGGTAGTATATGTTTATACATTTTGTATATGGCTCCATTTATGTTTTTGCATTTAGTAATAATAATAATAATAATCAGGGATGCAAAAATCCAGACTCCAGCAGGCACTCTCTCACCGCTCAATTTATTTCGTTACTTTTTGTCTAATATTTCGTGTAACTTTTAGTATAAATGCTAGTAAATTTTAACCGATTTTTTTTTTAATTTTAGTGGTCAGAGACGTATTGCCCAGATCTTTGCACCTCTGATAATAAAAATTTGCTTAATTGTCTTTGCTCGATTCTTTTATTTTAAACACATATTTCACTCTTTAAATTTAAATCATTGGTTATTTTTCTGAGCAAACGATGTATAAAAAATAAAATAAAATAAAAAATAGAAAGTTTTAATATTGTTTAAATCTTGTAGTAATACGGTATTTTTTAAACGTCACCGCAAACTCTTCTTTAGCCTAATTGTTATATGAATATAAATTGAATTCAATAACAAACAAAATCGTTAGATTTTAGATATTGGCATATTCGTTGCACTTCAATAAACCTATTTGGATTGCTACGGTTAGCAATATTAACTTAAAAGTAAATTTTTTTTTTTTTACAAAATTTAAGAAAATCGGACCTGAAACGGTTAATTATAGACTAAACCAGATATTGGTCTCTTAACTGCAGCTGATTTGGCCCTCTAACAGAGAATCAACTTTCATACACTGTAATGGCAACTTGTTTAACATGGGATTACGCATAGACAGTAGCGATACGAGCGGATGACTCTGAAACTACGATCATAACATAAAAGAGGTTGCTAATTCGGCGAAACATCGCTTCCTTGGCGACAAATGATATAGAAAAAAAAAAAAAAAAAAAAATACAGCGACGGCTTGCTGTTTTTTGTTTTGAAATTTATGAAAGAATTATTTTAATATGAAATAACTTTGACGTATTCGTCTTGCAAACAATGCATGTGTCTCTTCTTAACATAACGACCTAATCAGAGGCGTAGCTACAGATATTTTTTGGGGGGGGAGAATTTAAAAATTTCCCAACTTGAAAAATATTGTTCTAATTTCCAATTAAAATTATACAATGCAATGTGCTTATAATGATAACAATACTTATGCATTAAAAATAATTTCTTTTCCAAAAAAAAAAAAAAAAAAAAAAACTAGATTTATTGCTATTTTTTCAGCATGAAAATAAAGATCAGAAGAAAAAGAGATAAAGATTATACTTTTACCACAAAGGTTAAAGAAACAATTTCAAATAATGCAATAAATGTAAGATTCAAAGTTAGAGACATTGCATACATTCAAAAAAAATTATATAAATATATGAAATATGAAACAAAAAATGTTACATAAAGAAAAATTGTAACGATTGCTAATGAACACTTACATTGTAATTTTTTTCATTTAACACTGATCCTTCTGTTCTTCAAAGAAGCCCACCTAATGATCACATCGTCCAGTTTAAGTAAGTCCGCTATTTTATTTTCACATTTCAAAAGCATTAAGCTATCCAGTCTGTCATCGCTCATGGTAGTTCGTAATTCATTTTTTATAATTTTTAGCTGACTAAATGTCCTTTCATTTGACGCAACACCATAAGCTGCTGTGAATGTTAAAATGCACAGTTTGAAGGCTTGACCTAAATAATTTTTGAATTTTTTGGCATGAACGAAAAGTCCGTTAAGAGAGTCAACATTATTGTTTGAACACAAGTCAAAAAGTATTTCCATTTGACTCTGCAAGTCGTGTATGTCAGGTTTATCAGATCCAGGAGGAAACATGTTAATAACTTTTTCTAGATTACTTATGCTCAAATTTGCTTTGGTGAATGGTAGCTTAAAAATCGAATGTATCGGTTCAATAGTATCTTTGATATATAAAACATTGTCATTGAAACCCATTATTAATGTGTCCAAAACTTCTTTGAATTCTTTCCTGTAAAAAGTATTTAAATCTATGTCCATTGCTGTTCTATTGTTTTCATCAATTTTTTTAGGTGGAACCCTTTTTCTATGGTGTTTTCGGAAGTCTGATTCAACATCTATCCCCATTTTTTCAGCGAATACAATTGAACTTTTTATAAGATTATTCATTCCAGTGGAATCATCACTAATTGCTTGTAAGCTTTGGACAGTACTTTTTATTATCGCAATGCAGTCAATGACGTTAAAATCAGGTGTCTCCAGAATTTCAGTTAAAATTTTTATTTTGCTTAAGATGTTTTTCATGAAAAAAAATGATGCAATAAAATCAAAAGTTTTCATTTTTTTATAAATTCCAAATGCTTTTGTTCTAGTAGAGGAATCAAAAGTCTTTTCATTGAAAATATTTTCTAATAGTTCTATTACCATTTCAAACGATTGAGTTAAGGCTTTGACCGATTCAGCTCTTGCGGTCCATCTGGTTTTTGATAGATTTTTAAGTTGAATTACTTTATCAATGTTCTCTACACTTGACTGATAATGCTTAAATCTTTTTGTACTTGATGTGAAAAAGACATAGAGCTCTTCAAGGATGTTAAACAAATCTTGAATTAATATGCTAACGTTGCAAGCATGTTCTAGAGCAGTATTAGTGCGGTGATCTTGACAAGGTATGTAAGGAACACTGTGACCGACAATCTCAGATATATGTTTTTGTACACCATTGAACCTCCCGGACATATTTTGAGCAAAATCATAAGACTGGAATGCAAGCTTCGAATAATCAATTTCTATTTCATTTAAGCACTGTAAAATTAAATCTGCCATTCCCTTTCCAGTTTTGTCACTACATTCAATTGTTTTGACCAATCTTTCCCTAATTTCACCTTCATTACTTACACTTCGGATAACAATAGACATTATATCTTTGTGTGACAGATCTGGAGTTGTGTCGGCCAAAACTGCAAAACATAAACTATTTTTTATTTCAGAAGTGATTACCTGACGAATTTCAGATGCTATTAAATTTATCATTTCATTTTGAGATTCTGGACTCATATATGTAACATGATATGGTCTCAATTTTTTATCTTCAAACCAACATTTCATTGTAGTATTGTGCCTTGAGATAAGCTGTATCACTTCGCAAAAATTTCCTTTATTAATATCATCGGTGTTTGACTCTCGAAATGCTAATCCTTGCTTTCCGAATGTTTTACAAGTATCCATTAAAATTTTGATAACTTCTCTGTTGTGCATTCGAACTTTTTCTTCCTGAATTAAAACTTGCCTTTTTGATTTGTCAATTAAGACATCAATATGTTTTTTCTTTACAAGAAAATTACAAAAATCATATAGAGCAGACTTATGAGCTTGAGATGAGAAATGTTGTTGGAGCTTCCCTAATTTATCTTTTCCGCAACTTTTCATTTTACCCCATACTTTTACTCCGGTTGAAGTCCAAGCATCTTCTCTTTTTTCACGACCTATACCAACAGGAAAAAGACAACATACAAAGCAAAAAGCAGCATGCTTTGCTGTACTGTACTCTAAATATTCAAATTCTGTATACCAGTGGGGATTAAACCGGTTTTTTCCATCAGAAGGAAAACATGCTAATTTAGGTTGATGTGGACCTAACTGAATTAAATAATTTTTCTGATTTTCATTTAAAGTATCTGGACGTAGACCAGGATCATGATTTACTATTTCAGAGGCACTTCCACTGTCTTCAATTGAAAATTCTAACTCATTATTCAGTTTATTCAATACTCTGCACCCCTCTTCAAGAACTATATCACAGGTTTCTTTAATTGAAGAGATAAAGTTAACAATCTCAGTTATTGCCAATTTCTCGTTAACTATGTCAGATTCATTATATTGAGAAAAAATAGTTTTGCTCTCAGTTAATTTTTCGAGAATAAAAGAAAATTTTCCCATAAAAGACACCCAGTCCGACTTATTTTCATTTTCTTCTTTAGTTTGGTTTTCATTTGTGAAGCTTGCAGTCTCGTTTTGAAATTCATTATCCATTTCAGATTGGTTTTGAGTTTTGGAATTCGTAGCCTCATGTAGAAATTCACTTTCTTTTGAAAAATCCAAATTACACTGTTGAAGAAGTTGATCTTCGCTCTCGGTGTTGTTTATAGGAAAAGAAAAATCTTTTATTTCTTCAGACTTTTTATTTAAGTTCAACACATCAGTATTGCAACTTATGCTGATTATTTCTTCATTTGACGGACTGCTATCATATTTATATATTTGTTCCGATTTCACATCGTCCACTTTTTTCCTTTTACGTACTGAAGCATCGAATGGATTTTTAGGGGCTCCAATTTCCTGCACAGAAACTCTATTCCCATTATGATTGTTTTTTTCATGCTGAGATTTATAGTCATTATTAAATACTGCTTTACAATTACAACATTGAACTTTATATCGCTTTGGTTTCATATTTTATAAACCGATAAAAATATAGCAGTTTTTTTATCCGCACACAAACAAAGTAAAAAGGAACACATTTATCAGAATCAATAATTTTTTGAAATCACATTTGCTTTTATGATTATTTTTTCTTGACGACAAAGGGTTACCAGTATTTTTTCTGGCGAAAACTCATTGGATATTGTTGCCCAGTTACGTAATATAGCAGGTGTAGCTACTATTATAGAAATTAGGACTCCAGCTTTTCTTTTTTTTTTTTTTTCTTTTGGCGCCTGAATAAATATTTTTAATATTTTTTTTTTTTTCAAAGTTACTTATTCCAAGTTCTTTTAATACTATTTGAGATTAGCATAAAACGGAAATACAAATTGCATTTTTGTTTTACAATATTAGAATAGATTGCTATTTTCAAATAAAATTTACAGATTTTTAAGCTTAGATTGACTCGACGACTAAAGCCGTTGTATAAATTCTCCGGCGACGCGACGACGACGGGTTAAATATGAAAAGATGTGAATATTTTCTTGTTTTATTTTCATTTTGACAGTAGAATATGTTATAATTGGAATTATTAATTTTATTTTTAAAGATCTATTGCGATTTCTTTTCTTTCGTCAACCATCATTAGTTTGTTTAAAAATTCCCTTTTTTGTTTACTGTCTTTGCTATACATGTCTTTTCCGGCTGGAATTTCCAGATCAGAGCACGGTCCCGACTACATATAAGCTATTTTGGCCCAGCACGGCCCGATTTGAAAATTAAAACTTTGGCTCGAGCCGGATCTATATTTTCACAGTTCAGGGGCCGGCCTGAACAAAAATCTTTGAAAACAGGAACAGCTTGCGTAAAAAACAATTAAACCAGGCCCGATCCGCGGGCCAATTTGATAGCTACAAAAAATTCGGATTTTTCTTAACGTACAATTAAGATTCTTCTAAAGAATGCTGATAAAAAGAATCTAAAATAATTGTTTTCTTGCGCATTTCTCAATTCACTTTTGTTCGGAAACGCATAAAATTGGCAGATGTTCTTATTTAGAAAAAATGTTATCGAATGGCGCTTTCTTTTTTCTTGGAATGAAAGCAACATATATTTCAGAAAAGGCTGTCAAATATTAGTTTTTGATTCGATTTTCAAAACGTCATAGCAAGTAAAGAAGAGAAAACTGTCGTTGTGTAACAATAATCGCCTGTAATTGGATAAGTAATTTATTTATCGAAAAATGGAAAACGCTATTCAATTCGAAATCGTTTCAATCCAATCACTTCAGGCCTGTCAATGTTATGCATTTTCTTTTAAAAATGAGTCAGAAAATGTTTCAGAAAGTTTTGTGTTATTCAACAGGGAATTTGAGAACCACCTCAAGATACATTTCCGATGATTCCCCTTACCAAAAGTTCGTTATCATTATTACTTATTTTGCAAAGCAAAACTGTCCGCCCGACACATGCCAAGAGCAACCAAGTCCAGTTCCGTCCCGACTCAACTATGCAGAAAAAAATAATCCTTACCTCGGCCTAACCCGAGTCCAGGAGAGCCATTTGGGAAGGACAGGGGAGACATCCCCTCCCCACAAGAAAACAGACATTTTTGATCGCAGCCTCTATTACAAAAAAAAAAAAAAAAAACTTCCGGAAGAAAATGTGAGAGATTAATGAAGATGTTTGTTATTATATGACTATGAACAAGGTAATAAACAATCTGGAAAGCCATTTTGGGGGACCTGGCGATGTGAGGGGAATCCCCCCGCCAACTGTAGGGTGTTTGATGTTGCACAGTGTCCTCCTTTCATACTCCTGACGTAAAAATTGCTTGAAAATTTCCCGCCAAAGATAAAAATCTGTCTAAAGTGAAAGTTTTCATCAGTCCTTTGCGACTTCATATTCGACATTTTTACTTTTTTTTGCATCTATGATTTGATAATTTTTCTGGTTTGAGGATTAAAAAGGGGGAGGGGTAATAAACTGACGGTGCTCCTGCCCGAGTCTGCAAAAAAAGCTAAGCTCAGGCTCAAACATGATTAACTATCCGATGACGTTCTCTACATTTTGGACAAAATATATTTTTGCAATAGTGTTGTTAAAATAAAATCGGCTCATGCAGCACATTTATACGCATTCTTGTGAAACTCATATTTATTGAAAATAATTCAAATTTTATGAGCTTCTTTTAAATTTTTATATCAGAATGGTGGAAGCACTCTGTTTGAAAGTTTGCCTGCTCGGTCCACGGGCCATGCCAGTACCTTGGACCAAGCCCAGGCCCGGACAGACTTCTAGTATATGAGCCATTATGGATTTTCATACGAAAGTAACATAAAAGTCACGGACTATAATTTGAAATTTTTCAGAAATGAAAGTTTTGGAGGAAACAAAGGAGTGGAGAAAGCTGTTTAGAGTCAGATATTGATACACAGGAGCAGAGACATTTAGGTCTAATAAGTGTATGATGTTTTCATAGAACAGAGAAATACAATGACAAATTGAGTCTGGTTGATTTCTTTTGATAATTTAACTTGTTTGCTAAACCATTGTCACCGAAAGAATAAAAAGTTCATATATTTCTTGTAATTATTAAAAAAAAAGAAAGTCTTTCAAAAATCTAAATTTTCCCAACTCTAAGCTCAAATTTCCCAACTTCACATATATTGGGGGGGGAGGCTCCCCCCCCATACCCCCCCATGGCGACGCCCCTGGACCTAATCATTTAAACTTGAAAATTCAAGAACAATAACAGTAATAATTACGAATCAATATAAGGGCGGAAATCTAAGATCAAATAGCATAAGCACGTGTGCAAAGATAATCAAATCAGCATTCAGCAAGAAGTGCCAAGCCAGAATATGGTTACAGTTAAACAGAAATAAACGAGGATAAAATTGCCAACGCGATGGTTTAGTTTTTAAGTCATCCACTGAGGGCGTTCTTTTCAAGCCGAGTTGAGGCTCTGTACTCTGTGGGCCCTACATTCCCCCCATCAAAGCGAAATAAATGGGAACTCTTTTACAGGGAGATCGTCATTGGTTTTTTAATTATAGTTCAGTCTGCGGTGTCTGGGCGAGGGATGGCGAGCGTAGTTCGTAGGGACGTTTCAAACCATACGTCAGAAAAATTAAACAGATTCATGAAGACCTAAATAAACATATTTTGTATAGGAATGTGGGAGCGGAAATGCAACGTTGAGCCAGCAGAAAGTGCATCACTGACTTTAGTCTTCGTTTAATGTAATATGTCTACGAATTTTGTGGCGTGATATCATTTTCTCTCGCTTAGATAGTCGGTCGTATCAAATACCCCCATCTAAGTGGATAATTACTGAGCAGAAATTTTATTAATAACCAGACCTTTAGTTACGTTATTTTTTATTTTAACCAGTAGAGATGAGTATTATCATCGAAAACGGAAAAAAGACCTGCGTCATCTTTTCCACCATTTATTATTTTGTTTCTTTTAGAGATATAATTATTATTACTTAAATCCATTAATTTTGCAACAATATATTCTTTACGTTGGGTATCGTAAGTTGAACACGATGACGATATTTGCATTTCGAATGATTAGATTATTCTTCCTTTTTTTTTTTTTATAAATTCTCTTGCTTGATGCTTGATATTAGTATTAAGTATGTGTTAGGTATTCTACTTCAGTTAGTAATACATAAAATATTATACAAAGTATTTTTTGTGGTGTGAGATTATTATCTTTCGCATCGATAATCGGTCGTATGAAACATCACCAAGGTTTCTATTATTACTTTGTTTTCTTTAAGGATAGAATAATTATTACCTGTTAATTACCTATAATTACTACTAGCAGGGGAGACCGAGCTTAGCTCGGTCAAAATTAACTTTGTGTTCAACTCGATATAGTATTTTCACTGTATCATTAACTCTGTATTATTACTGTAAAACATGTTTATAATAGTATTATTTAGAAAAACAATCAATAAGAAAACTATGTTTTTATGCGCATGTTTATAACGAAGGGACATCGATCTAAATCACTTTTTTAGCTCGACTCTGATTGGTTTAACCATGCATCTCGAATCCTCTTAAGAATGTATAAAAAAAATTCTTTACATTCTGAATGACAGTATTTTTTGCTTGATATAGCCAAATTTGGAGGCATTCTTTCATTTGGATCCAAATACGTGTTTTGGTTTTCGTAATTTTTATAGTCGATTTTTTGGCCATATGTCGCCAATATTTTGTCAAATATCACCAAGTTATTGCCTATTGCCATATTCTCGTGACCCTGACCCGTATTACCCAAAATGAGCCACTAATCAAATTTGATCAAGCATGTGACATACCTCAATCGTCTTCAGGTAATCAAAAACAGTAGAATATAAAATTGAATCAAAACCGTTTAAGCCATTTTTTAGGTAAAATTAGCTTGGCAGCATTCAGCAATGAAGCGAAATGACCCACTAATATAATTTTGTTCAACATGCGACTCAGCCCAATAGTCTTCTCGTGACAAAAAACGTTTTGTTTAAAAATTTAGGTAAAATTGATTGAGTCGTTGTTATATATAATTAGAATGACCCTAGCTCATTAAGACCCAAAATGACCCACTAATAGAATTTTCGCGAGCATGTGTCCAAGCCAAATGGTTTTCTCTTGCTCAAAAACGATATAATACAAAGCATAGTCAAAATGGTGAGTACCATTTTCTATATAAAATTAGCATGACCCATCATGACCAACAAATGACCCTTATAATCGAAATCTCTCGAACGTTGGGCCTAGCTCATTAGTTTTAGCATGCCGAAAAACATTAGATACAAAATTTAGATAAAATCGATTCAGCCGTTTTTTAGATATAGTTAGTTTGACCCTGACCCCTTATGATCTAAAATGACCCATTGATCGAATTTTCTTAAAAATCTGTCATAACCCAATGATTTTCTTGTGCCCGAAAACGATAAAATACAAAATTTAGTCAAATTTGTGCGAGACATTGTCTAGATAAAATTAGAATAACCCAAAAGTGACCCACTGATCGAAATTTCTCGAATATGTGACATAGCCCAGTGATTTTCTCGTGCCAAAAATATGCTGTATACAAAATTTCGTTAAAATCGATTCACACCCGTTCTTTAGATATAGCTTGACCATGACCCATCATGACCCACAAATGACCCTTATAATCGAAAGCTCTCTAATATGTGACTTAGTCCATTAGTTTTCTCGTTTCTAAAAATTGTTACATACAGAATTTCGTTAAAATTGATCCTGCCGTTCTTTAATTATATATAGCTTGACCCAGACCCTTTATGATCCAAAATGACCCATTAATCGAAATTTTTCGAACATATAACCTAGTCCAATGATTTTATCGTGCCAAAAAAATGTTGCATACAAAGTTTCGTTAAAATCGATCCACCTGTTCTTTAGATATAGCTTGACCATGACCCATCATGACCCACAAATGACCCTCATAGTCAAAATCTCTCAAACATGTGATTTAGCCCATTAGTTTTCTCATGTCAAAAAACTGTTACATACAAAATTTCGTTATAATCCATCACGCCGTTCTTTAATTATAAATAGCTTGACCCAGACTCTTAATGACCCAAAATGACCCATTAATCGAAATTTTTCGAACATGTAACCTAGTCCAATGATTTTATAGTCCCAAAAAAATGTTGCATACAAAATTTCGTTAAAATCGATCCACCTGTTCTTTAGATATAGCTTGACCATGACCCATTATGACCCATCATGACCCACAAATGACTCTTATAATCGAAATCTCTCGATCATGTGACTTAGCCCATTAGCTTTCTCGTGTCAAAAAAACTATTACAGGCAAAATTTCGATGAAATTGATTCTGCGGTTCTTTAAATATAAATAGCTTGACCGAGACCCTTAATGACTCAATATGACCCATTAAAATTTTTTTTCGAACATGTAACCTAGCCTAATGTTTTTCTCGTGCCCGAAAACCATAGAATGCAATTTTTAGTCAAAATTGCGTGAGAAAATCTCTAGATAAAAATAGCATGACCCACAATGACCCCAAAAATGACCCACTAACCGAATTTTTTCGAACATGTTACCTAACCCAATGGTCTTCTTGTAATCCAAAACGGTACAATATAAAATTTGGTCAAAATCGTTAGAGTCGTTTTTTACATAAAAATGGCTTGACCCATAATGACCCAAAAATGACCCACTAATCGAAATTTTTCGAACATGTGACCCAGCCCAATAGTTTTCTCCTGCTAAAAAACGATTGGATACAAAATTTCCTTAAAATCGATCCAGCCGTTCTCTAGATATAAATAGCTTGATCCTAACCCATTATGACCCAAAATGACCCAATAATCGAATTTTCTCGAACATGTGACCTAGCCCAATGGTCTTCTCGTGCCCGAAAATGGTAAAATCCAGATTTTTGCGAAAATCGTTAGAGCCGTTTTTGAGATAAAATTTACCCACACAGACACACACACACACACACACAATTTTTGCTCGCATTATAGTATAAGATTTGTTGATTTCGCAACATTGTGCCTTTTCCGTTAGGAATTGAAAGTACCGCGTAATCTTTGCAATTTGTATGACGATTCTTTTTTTTTGTTTGTTTGTTTCCAGGGACCGATTTACAAATTTGGGGCCCTGGGCACAGATGCTTACGGGGGCCTTCTTGCACCGATACTTATTGGGGCATTGATTAAAAAAAATGAAAAGTATATTTGCTAAAGTAATCAGTATTGACTTTAAAGTATCCATTAAAAAAATTAATATAATCAATAACTTACTTTTAAAGAATTATTTCACAATTATGAAATTTAAATTAATAGACTTTTTATAATAAACTGCGTGGTTTTAATTATCTTTTCCTATGGAAGTCTATAGATCTGCATTAATAAAGTATGCTAAAACTAATAATACATTTTCTACAACATCAAGCTACAATTACTTAAAACATTAAAGGACTCTACAGCCTGCAAGCAACACTCACCAATCTATACATATAATAAAACAGTAGGACCCGGTGTGTCTGTACATTGAAGATAATTTACAAAAATGGAGTCAGGGCGATAAAAGAAAACCAATGAAACACAAAAAAATTTTTTTGAATTTTTTGTCTGTCTGTCTGTCTGTCTGTCTGTTTGTTCGAGGTTATCTTCGTAACTACTGAATGGATTTTTATGCGGTTTTCACTAATGAAGAATGCACACTCCCGGGCAGTGTATAGGCTTTGTTTCATCAAAATCGGACAACAGACAAAAAAGTAACAAAAAGAAACAAAAGAAACTATTAGGTGCGCTGCTCACGTTTTTTAGTACATATAAAATCCAATATATATATATATATTAATAATCCTAAATATATAAATATATATATATATATATATACATATAATAAAACAGTAGGACCCGGTGTGTCTGTACATTGAAGATAATTGACAAAAATGGAGTCAGGGCGATAAAAGAAAACCAATGAAACACAAAAAAATTTTTTTTGAATTTTTTGTCTGTCTGTCTGTCTGTCTGTCTGTCTGTTTGTTCGAGGTTATCTTCGTAACTACTGAATGGATTTTTATGCGGTTTTCACTAATGAAGAATGCACACTCCCGGGCAGTGTATAGGCTTTGTTTCATCAAAATCGGACAACAGACAAAAAAGTAACAAAAAGAAACAAAAGAAACTATTAGGTGCGCTGCTCACGTTTTTTAGTACATAACGTTTTTTAGTACATATAAAATCCAATAGATGTCACTGTGCGATTTTAAAACGCGCTATCGTTATGTTTTCGCCAGTCTACTTAAGTATGAGAAAGTTTCAAGCTGGTTGTCGTTCCATGTGGTTTAGTCGGTAGAACGTCAGTGCGCCATACTGATGGCCCGGGTTCGATTCCCAGCATGGAATTTTTTTTCACTATGTTGGCATTAACGCCTATAAGCAATTAAAAGAATTTGAAATATTGTATTCAAGGCGAATTTTCTCTCTGGGAAAATTTCCTTGCATTAATATGTCAGTGTAATTTTTTTTTCGATTTAATTTTTTTTTTCGAAACTTTGTTTTTCTTAAAAGATTACAGTACATATTTGATATTTCCCAACGTTTTTTGAATGATCGACTTGCTTTTTTTTTTTTTAATGTATGTCTGAACCTTATCTAACTACTTCTTCAAGATTTCTTTAGATAAACCGACCAGCGTAGCGGGCGAAGGCCGCTAGTACTCAAATAATGACGATAACAGGAAAAGAATTAAACAAGAATTAAAAATACAATATATTTTTTAAGCGATAAAAATTTAAAAATATTATGTTAATAAAGTAATAAAAAGATCTTTAAGGCAAAATATACAACGTTATAAAAATACAGTATGAACATAATATAATGTAGAATGAAATGTAAAGTTCCATTTTATGTTAAAACTACATAAGGTTTTGGACAATAGTTGAAATACCTTCAGCAGCAAATGGGGGCCCTCTAAAAATCAGGGGCCTTGGGCCCGTGCCCCGATTGACCTGCCTTAAATCTGGCACTGTCTGTTTCATAGTATAGTGATCAATCTCTTGCTTGAAATTAGTATCAAGTGTGTATGTGTATCCAACAGGTGCTTAACAGTGTGAAAATTTTGGGGGTCTTCCGAGTTGTCATTAATTTTACGCTCAGTCTATAGATAATTGTCTTATAATAAATGAGTCACTGGGAGAAAAAAGGGTTAACTTTATTATATAAACTACGTAATAAATGTTATTTAAAATGAGTAATACGTTTAATGTATCTAATAAGAGTGAAATATTTATTGATTAATACATAAAAAGAATGGTATTAAAATGAAATTAAGAGTGTAATTAAAATTTACAAATTAAAAAAAAACATTAATAGATTGGTAATAGCAAGTTAAAAATATTAATATAAAATTTGAAATATATAAACCCATTTAAGTAAGAGAAAAATCGGACAAAGCTGATTAAGGGCATGCCGGTCAAGGGGAGAGGCAGAAGTTACATCACAGGTCTTAGAAAGGCGCTTTATATATTTATCACCGATTAACGGGATAAAGATTGTAAGTTGTTACCAATAACAATTTTTGTGTAAAAAAGAAAAGAGATTTTATTAAAGAAAATATGAAGTTGGATAAAAAATGAAGAAGTGGGAGGAACTCGTGGTCTTTCGACATCCACAAGCATGGAAAATCTGTGTATTTTTCCGTGATCATGGTTCGATGAAATCGTAATTGGGTAGCTCTGTAACAATGGCAAGGTTGTATAAAGTATTTTTCGTTGTGTGAATTCATTATGGATATGCACCATTTAGCAATGTTAGCCGAATTTCGAATATTCGGCTGTCTGAATATGTTTGTATTTCAGATTTTAAAATTTGTATTAAATATGAAACGTGAAGTATGCCATTTTTGGAGACCAGAGTCCTGCGCGAGTCGTGTTGAAACCCTCGAATTTGAAATTCTATTTCATGAAATTGACAAATTAATTTTTCTATCTGCAACTCGCCCCGAAAAAACAAACTTCAATCAGAAATCGACACATTTCAAACACGAGTTAAAGAAAATTAATCTATTTTAATACAATTATTAACAAGTCGGATGTAGAAATTCCAAATTTTTTTTCTATCTTATATCCGTTAATACTTTCAGAAAAATGAAGCTTAGCAGCTTCATCGGTTAGGTGATTTACAGCAAAATCAAATCAGCAACAACTTTTGCAGTTTCTGAAATTCCATGCATTAGTTTTTAAGAAAGCCCACAAAATTTTTGCTACCTACAGACTCACAGAATGACAGATAGGTATTTTGTTAAAACAAGTTTTTAGGGTTCTCTGACCTCTAAAACGTGTAAATCCGTCGAAAACCGGAATTCGAAAATTTTCACGAATCCAATTCTTTCTTCTTGTATAAATATAATAGAAGAAAGTAGAAAGTAGTCTTCAATTATATTAGTATCTTTTAAGAAGAAAAATATGTATACAGTCATTATTATTAATAGTACACATTAAATGAAAAGTATTTTTATTAAAAAATATAACTCTCTAATTATTATTTAATACTATTAAATATTAGGGATAAATTGGCTCTAGCAGTTCGTGAAATAAGCAGCTTTCATAGGACTGTATTTGTAAACGAAGATATTAAAAGTTAATAGATTATAAAGATTTATAAAGTTAAAAGATTATAAGTTGCTACCAATAACAATTTATTTTTATGCAAAAAAGAAGAGAGATTTAATTAAAGAAAATATGAAATTGCATAAAAAATAATAGTTACAAAAAAATGTGGAACGCTTCACGATTTTGCGTGTCATCCTTGCGCAGGGGCCATGCTAATCTTCTCTGTATCGTTCCAATTTTAGTATATGTACTGCCGAAGCAAGTACATTAATAAGTAGATCATTTGGCTTTATATACTGTGAAATAGCAGGTTCAAAGTAATAGTGGTATGAAAAGAATTTTCGTAGCGTTTTCATGCTTTTTAATCATATAGTTTTCTCTACAAAATGAGAAGATCAAATTTAAGATAGACTTTCAAATTTTAAATTATTACATTGTAGAGGTGTTCTGTATAACAATTAGGTTTTCGAATAAATTAACATTTTATCTCTGTCATTCGCCGTTTCAGATATCGTTATAAGAATAAATCGTCAGAAAAATGAAGATGTGCTTACAGAAATCGAAATTTTTGTTAGAAAGTGTCGAGTTCAACTTCATCCGATTAACTTTAAAATTTTGATTGCCAGCATTCAGAGGCTTCGCTAAGTGGGGAGACAGGGGGTGAGCCTCCCCCCCCCCCCCCAAGCGTTTGCACATGCTGTTACAGTTGGCAAATTTACAAACTGAACTGGCAAATTAATTCAAAACTTTAATAAAAACTATAATACACTTTCTATTTCTGATAGATTTGACGAAAGTTACCAATATAATTAGAAATATTATTAAGCTTTTTACAAATAAAAACTATATTACATTCTCTACTTGTGATAACTTGGTAAAATTATAAAACTAGTTGGCAAACGCCGAGAATTATTTATATTTGCTTTTCACTCAGTTGGCAAATACTGAATTTTGACTTGGCAATTTTAGCTTATCTCCCCCACCAATAAAAAGCTTTCGCGAGGGCCCTGCCAGCATTCTGATTTTGAAGGTTTTCGAAATTTCCTTAAGGGAGACCCGAACCCCATTTTCGGCCGAAAATCATCAAAAGTTCAAAAATATTTTTATCTCAGAAAACAATAAAATACATATTTGTGAATATCCATGAATGAATTTCAGAACTCGGGGACACTTGGGACAGGTAGCAAATGAGCTTTTTTAATTGTAGTCACTAGAGTTTAAAGGACTAACGGCCATTTTAAAATGTGTTTTCCTGAAAATGACTTTTTTCATATTTCGCCTAGGTTCAAAGGCTCAGTGGTAAAATGATTTAGAAACAAAGTGTTTATGTTTTTAGAATCTTAAAAAAAATTCGCAACAAAAGTAAGGAGAGATATTTTTTAAAACTATTTCTGAAAATTTTACATAAATTGGTAAACATGAAAATTATAACGAATTTAAGGAAATTTACCATGCGTAATTTCTTTCTTTTATTTTTTAGCTGATTAAAATAGAAAATTAAAAATATCTCACCCTAGGTCTTTTCCATATACTATAACACTATTTAAGAAATTTTAGTAATACCAAAATATTGAAAATTGAATGAGGAGTAGTAATTTTAAAAAGTGTATTTTTCGAAAAAAAAAAAAAATCATAAAAATAACCGTAAAAAATCGATATTCGATATTCACTGAGTTATGCTCAAGATTTATGGAAGACAGTTTTTTCTGCGACAAAACCTTTTCACTTGAAAACAATGCAAATTTTCAGAATTTTTTGAGTTATTTTTTTTTTCTTTTCTGAAACTAATTATTATTATTTTTTTAACTGTCTGCCACATATCATCTTATATTTTACTCTACCACAGGAAAAAAAAGATCATAATCGCTTAAATACTTTAGGAGTTAATGTGGTTTTAACTGAAAAGTACAATTTTTAGAAGAGCTAAAACAACCCGGAAATAAAATGGTGCATAAGCCAAAAATTAATACCACTATTACTTACTATTACCACTATTACTAATGCCTACCAAGTGGTTTACTGGTAGGTTTATCATTGTGTTTGCCGTGCAATCATTTCATACTTTTGATTGTAAAATTTCTGGCACCATCATCAGTCTGCAATTATTCAATTATTATTCAAAAATGAAATATATATCTATGTGCATATACGAACGGTAGTATCTCGTATCTGTGAAAGATGGATAAAAAGAAAAAATCAATTTTATATCCAGCTTCTGTATTCGCATTCCTTACTTTATATTATGCCCCACCTTTCGGTGGGATTCCAAAAATTGGTTATAGGCTCATTAAGTTGTTCCCCTCCACGGTAATCTTTAGTAAAAGGCGAAAGATTAGCTCGTCTTATGAAGGGAAACCAGAGCATGCATTCAAATTGGGCTCAAAAATGAAGTGCTAAATTATTTTCTCCGAATAGTGGTGGGAAAAGTATTTTAAAGATTCTGAACTTTTACATTTTGTCGAAATCTTTTGCAAATTTATGTATCTTTGTATGGATTTCAAAGATATGTTTTATGATAACTTTTTTACTTTCTTCTATCATATGTTTTATGATAACTTTTTTACTTTCTTCTATCTTCAATAGAAGAAAGTATTGTAATCGAATTTTTTTTTTTCGACTTCCGGTTTTCGACGGATTTACACGTTTTAGGAGTCAAAGATTCCAAAAAACACGTTTTTACAAAATGTCTGCCTGTCCGTGTGTCTGTGTGTCTGTCGGCATTCTACCAACAAAAAATGTATGAAGTTATACATAGAATTGAACCAAATTTTTTGTGAATGTTTTTGGATGTGGCAAGCAGGTCCTCCTTCAGTTTTGAAATATTCCGCCGGAAGGGGGCGCTGCAATCGCTATTTTTGTGCCATTTTCAATATTGTACCGACCAAAAGTATATGAAGTTATGCATCAAATTAAACCAAAATTTTTGTGTAAGTGTATGACTATGACTAGTTGGTCCCCCCTGAATTTGAAAATAATCCGCCGGAAGGGGGCGCTGCAATCACGTTTTTTGTGACATTTTCAATATTTTACCGACCAAAAGTATATGAAGTTATGCATCGAATTGAACCAAATTTTCTGTGTAAGTATATGACTATGGCTAGTTGGTCCCCCCTGAATTTGAAAATAATCCACCGGAAGGGGCCGCTGCAATCGCGATTTTTGTGCCATTTTCAATATTGTACCGACCAAAAGTATATGAAGTTATGCATCGAATTGAGCCAAATTTTTTGTGTATGTGTATGATTATAGCTAGTTGGTCCTCCCTGAATTAAAAAAAAATCCGTCGGAAGAGGGCGCTGCAATCGCGATTTTTGTACCATTTTCAATATTGTACCGACCAAAAGTACACGAAGTTATGCATCGAATTGAACCAAATTTTTTGTGTAAGTGTATGGCTATGGCTAGTTGGTCCTCCCTGAATTTGAAAATAAATCCGCCGGAAGGGGGTGCTGCAATTTCGAATTTTATGCCATTTTCAATATTACACCACCTAAAAGTGTATGAAGTTAGTCCTAGAACTGGACTAAAATTTTTGTATATAATTATTTTTTGGTAAGACAAGTAGGTCCTCTCTGATTTTAAAAAGAAAAAAATCCGCCTATCATTCTATTGTTGGTCGGCTCGTGCAGAGACGGAAATTCGTTTTTAATCCGTTTAATTGAATGAAGCAGAAATTTAAGATGAAAACCAAAGTTCGTATGGTATTGAATTAAAATTATTAAAGCATGAAAATGAGTAACTATTTTTTTTTAAACGTATTAAAATGTACGTATGAGATAGAAGAAAGTTTTGGGATTGGCACACCCAACTAGTTTTTTTTTTTTTTTTTTTTTTTCAGCTCGAAGCGTATTAAGAATAAATAGAATTTTAGTCTGACTAAAGCAGAAATTAGAAACAAGTCAGAATCTTCATTAATTCGGTTTAATGTTGACTTCCGAAATTTGCTTCTTTTTCCGTCCTTGATCGATGAAATACACATTTTTCCGCGCACAAACAATGAGATTCGAGATTCTTAACTGACAAACGAAACCTGATTTTTTTTCCATCACAAACTAATGAAGTACGCGATTTTTTTCATGAAAAACTGCCAAAACTCACGATCGTTCAGCAGCCGCTCAAAGAAATTTTCATTTCTTCCGCGCATCATCGACAAAATCTGCGGGGTTTTTTTTTTTGTGTCCTATCAACAAAATTAGCGATTTTTTCGTTCCGAATCGATAAAATTCGTGAGTTTTTCGTATCCGATCACCTCAATTCACTCTTTTTACGAAGCCGATCGACCATATTCGCGATTGTTTCGTTTTCGATCAAAAAATTGGCAATTTTTGCGTGCCATATCAACAAAATTCGCGATTTTTTGTTCTCGATCGACAAAATTCACGCTCTTTTCGTTCTAGATCGACTGATTCGCGCATTTTACGAAGGTGATCGATTATATTCGCGATTTTTCCATGGCCAATCAACGAAATTAGCGAATTTTTCCGTTCTTGATCGATGAAATACGAATTTTTACGCGCACGAACAATGAAATTCGCGATTATTAACTGACTGACAAATTCTTTTTTCCCTCTATAAATTATTGATATCCGTGATTTTTTTCTTGTGATAAACAGACGAAACTCACGATTGTTCTGCAGCCTCTCAAAGAATATTTCAATTTTTCCGTACTCTGTCAACGAAATTAGCGATTTTTTCTTTCCGAATCGATAAAATCGAGTTTTTCGTATCCAATCACTCGAATTCGCGCTTCTGCGAAGCTGATTGACCCTATTTGGAATTAATTTTTTTTCCTGATCGTTGAAATTGGCAATTTTTGCGTGCCATATCAACGAAATTCGCGATTTTTTCGTTCCCGATCAACGAAATTCCCACTTTTTACAAAGCCGATTGACCGTAATCGCAATTTTTTCGTTCCCGATCGATAAAAATTGCGACTTTTCTGTGCCTTATCAACGAAATTTTCGATTTTTTCTTTCTAGATCAACAAAATTCGCGGTTTTTTTCGTATTCGATCGAAAATTTTCTCGATTTTTCGGAGACCTATAGACAAAATTCGAGATTTTTCGAAGACCGATAGACAAAATTCGCGATTTTTCCATGTCCGATAAACGATATTTTCGATTTTCCCGCGCCCGGTCGGGCGTATTGCTAGTGCTTCGCGCGGTAAACAGACGACTTTTCACAACCTTTTCACCCATTATCAAAAAAATTTAGATTTTTTTTCTTGTCCGATCAACGAAATCTGAGACCTTTCGCATCCGATCGACAAAATTCGCGATTTTTCCGTGCCTGATCGACAAAATTCGCGATCTTTCCGTTCCCGACAGGCAAAGTTTGCCATTTTTTTTCGCACTCGAGCAACGATATTCACGATTTTTCCATGCCTGATCGACAAAATTCAAGATCTTTTCGTTCCCGATAGGCAAAATTTGCTATTTTTTTTCGCACTCGAACAACGAAATTCGCGATTTTTCCGTGACCGATTAACGAAGTTTTAGATTCTTAAGACTTAATGTCGAAATTTTCAATTTTCCTATCGCAAATTGACGTAATTTACGATTTTTTATTGCGACTTATGCACAAAAATTGCAATTTTTTCCAGTTATAAATTGACAAAATTCTCCGGCCGCACGTTAACCCATCGCGGGCCACAGATTGTGCATCCCTAATTAACAAGCATGTATATATATACATTTTTAATTTTACAAACTTCAGTTAAAAGATCGGAAAAGAAGATTCTGGGGTGTGGAGTTGAAAGCAAGGCAATGAAAGCAAGACAAAGATTTGTCCGTCTTGTTGCATTTTTACGAGAGAATGGCGGAAAAGTGTAATCGACTCAGAGTGAATAGTAATAATAATAGCAACATAATGTAAACAGTAGAGCGTTAATAATTAAAAAAATATTTAGTAGTTTTAACTATGTTTTCACATTTTTTTATGTTTTTTAATAAATTTTTAAATCTATTTTTAAGAAATTCTTAGAAGGAAAAAATACAGGGAAAATAATGCAATTTTTCAACGAAAGTGAAATTACCGAATTTGGGGAATTCCGAAAATATTTCATAGTTTTAAATATTGACGATATCTGTCCATCAGTTTTGACATTGTTTTAGTTTCGCAATACATTTTTAAATATATTTTTAAAAATTCTTAGAAGGGAAAAATGAAGACAAAATGACACAATTTTCGGACGAAAAGCAAATATCCGAAAGTAATGAGTTTTTAGAATGTGGGGTATGAGTATTCTGAAAATTTTTGATAGTTTTAAATGTTTTTTTACATTGTTTTATGTTTTGTAATTTTTTTAATATATTAAAAAAAATTAAAGAAAATATACAAACAATATGATGCAATTTTTAAACGAAAATTAAATTAACCAATCCAGTGAGTATTCCGAATGTGGGGGTATGATTATTCCGAAAATATTTTAGAGTTATAAATATTGACGATTTTTATCCATCAGTTTTGACACTGTTTTATGTTTTGAAATAATTTTTAAATATATTTTTAAAAATTTTTAGAAGGACAAAATACAGCACGAAATGATACAGTTTTTGAATGAAAGTGAAATTACCAAATGTAATGAGTTTTCCCATTGTGGGGCATGAATATTCCGAAAATATTTAATACACTGCTCAAAACAATTAAAGGATATTGCAGTTTTAGGTGGATTTTGTATCTGGGAAACTTTTTAGCTGATTGATACATGGTCGACAGACATAGTAGGTTATATGAGAATAAATTACACATGCTTGGCAGAAAAAATGCATTTTATTGCGCATTTGTGTACAAAAGGAAAAAAAACACACGTTGTGCATATGAGAAAAAAAGAATAAGAAAATGTGTTTTCTTCAAAGAAAATCATTTTCAATAGGGGGTATGGTTTCCACGGGCGGCCAGCGTTGAACACCTTTGAGGCACCACGTTGAACACCTTTGAGGCATGGACACAATGAGGCTATTAATGACGAGTTGGGGTATTCTGCCCCACTCTTCCAGAAGAGCTCTTTCCAGTTCTTGGAGAGTTTGTGGGGGTTGTTGGCGGCCAGAAACTCGTCATCCTAGAGCGTCCCAAACGTGCTCGATTGGATTCATGTCTGGAGAACACGCTGGCCATTCCATTCGAACGAATCCTTCCTCGAAAAGGAAATCCTCCACCAGGTTTACACGATGTGGCCTGCAATTATCGTCCATTAAAATGAAGTTATCTCCGATTTCTGCAGCGTAAGGGACTACAGTAGGTCTGAGGATCTCATCCCTATATCGGCGACCACTCAGAGCTCCATCTCGAATGATGTAGAGGTCAGTGCGCCCGTCAATGGAGATGCCACCATACACCAACACTCCTCCTCCGCCAAATCTGACACTTCCGTGCGCGAACGCAGGATTATTCCTACTGCCACGGTTTCTCCAGATGAAAATACGCCTATTATCCGGATGCACAGAAAAACGGGACTCGTCAGAAAACAGAATATGGCTCCATTCATTTCTCCTCCAGTTGACATGCTCGGTTGCCCACTCCCTGCGGTCGCGACGATGCCTTGATGTTAATCTAACACATACCATCGGTCGGCGAGCATACAGATCTACAGTATGGAGCCGGTTTCGGACAGTCTGAGTTGAAATCGTGGTGCCTGTAGCCGAGCGAAGGTGTTGTTAGAGAAGAGTAGTGTTCATGTTTCAGGATCTCCGAGCTGTTAACGCTAAATACCGATGTTCATTGGGCGTTGTTGCCCGCCTACAACCTTGCCCTGGTCTTCGGCCTGCACATCCACTCTCCAAAAAACGGTTCCAAATCCTGGAAATGACACTTTGTGACACTCCAATGGCTTGCGCTACTTCGGCTTGAGTTTGGCCCCCTTCTAACCTACCAACAATTCTCCAACGTTCTGAATCTGTCAAATGACTTCGCTGAGACATCGTACTCATCGAAACAAAGCAATCACTGAATGCCGATCATCCTTGTCTTCATTCTCTTTTATCCAGTTTAAAGTCAAATTTCATTCGCTGCCGCTGAAGCGACGTTTTTGACGTCGAACTCAAAATTTGCAGACTCTACGGTTTGAAAACCAGAAAAATTTGCATTTGTGATTCTCTTCTTCTATTTTCGGCGAAAAAAATTTCGTTTATATCTTTATTTTATATAAAACTTCAAATATCCTTTAATTGTTTTGAGCAGTGTAGTTTTAAATATAATTTGATATTGTTTTATGTTTTGTAATAATTTTTTTAATTTTTCAAAAATCTTTAAAAGGGAAAATACTCCGCGAAATAATGCAATTTTTGAGTAAAGTGAAATTACCGAATGTAAAGAGCATTCCAAATGTGAGGTATGAGTATTCTAAAACTATTTAATGGTTTTAAATATGTTTTGATATTGTTTTATGTTTTGTTATAAATTTTTTAATTTTTTCAAAATTCTTAGAAGGGAAAAATAGTGCACAAAATAATGCAATTTTGAACGAAAGTGAAATTATCGAATGTAATGAGTATTGTAAATGTGGGGTATGAATATTTTGAAAATATTTTAACTATGTTTTCATTCTTTTATGTTTTGTAGTAACTTTTTAAATATTTTTTAAAAATTTCTTAGAAAGGGAAAATACAGCAAGAAATAATGCAATTTTTGAACGGAAGTGAATTTACCGAATGTAATGAGTATACCGATTGTGTGCGTGTATGTGTGTGTGGGGGGGGGTGTCGCACCCCCCTGTAGCTACGCCCCTGTGTATGACTATGAGAAAACTCATTTGTGCATGGAACGCTTTTTTATTATCTGAGTGGAATTTCCTAAAATTGTCAGATAAAATATTAAACTTATAACGCATGTTTGGGATTTTTAAATACATCATTTTGAGATACGGGCTATGAATGTTCACTGAACCATTTTATGGCAGCAAAAGGTGCAAAAAATCTGAAATTAACAGATTGAATCCCGCCTGGAGAAATGGCTTATAAATAGGAAAGTTGGTAATTCTAACTATAGATCGATTGAAAAAGGTTTTTAAAGCCGCAACCAAAACCGAATTTCGATGATCTTCGTATTTTCGGTCGAGAACAAAAACAAAAAAGTAAGAAAAAAAGTAATTAATGCATACATAAATATGCATAATTGTTAATTAATCATACGTATTAAGAAAGGAATGCATAATTATTAATTAATTACGTGTCTTTATCATACATATATAACTATTAATTAATTATATGTGTATCCCAAGTTGGCTCTCTGTTCCTTAGACCACAAAACTTTTTATTTTCATCTATACTAATATTATAAAGAGGAAAGATTTGTTTGTTTGTTTGAATTGAATAGGCTCCGAAACTACTTGACAGATTTAAAAATTACTCTCACCGTTGAAAAGCTACACTATTTCCGGTGAACATAGGCTATATTATATTTTCAAAAAAAAAAAAAAAAAAAAAAAAAAAAAAAAAAAAGGGGGGGGGGGATCTTTACTAAAATACTAATAATGTATACCAAGGTGTAGAAAAATGACCTAAAAATTACTTTACATCGCGTTCGCTGCGAATACTATTGATTATCTATACCAATATTATAAAGGGGAAAGATTAGTTTGTTTGTTTGAATTGATTAGGCTCCGAAACTACTTGACGGATTTGAAAAATTCTTTCACCGTTGAAAAGCTACACTATTTCCGGTGAACATATGCTATATTATATTTTCAGAAAAAAAGGGGGGAGGGTATCCTTACTAAAATACCAATAATGTATCCCAAGGTGTAGAAAAATGACCTTAAAATTACCTTACATCGCGTCCGCTGCGAATACTATTGATTATCTATACTAATATTATAAAGAGGAAAGATTTGTTTGTTTGTTTGAATTGAATAGGCTCCGAAACTACTTGCGAACAATGCGAACAATGTAAGCCTGTTATGGACCTCCTAGTTGAAAGAACAACTTTATATCCAGGATATCATAATGAGCTGTGTTGCATGGGCATGGGGAGCCATAAAAAATTTAAAAATTAATGTTTATTCGTGGCAAGCCACAGTAAAGAAAAATACTTTTAGCTAGCAATATTAATAATAAAAAAGAAAAACAAAAAATTAGAAAAAAAAAAAAGAAAAGAGAAAGTTAAGTAAGAAGAAAAACTTATAAAGTTCGTAGAGTTCGATAAGCCAGGACGAAAAAGCTACCGGAGGGATGCCCCAATAAAAAAAAAAAGACTCTTTACAGAGACCATACATTTTTTTTTTTTTTTTTTTCCCTTATAGAAAAACAATAGGTTTTAAAGTTAGTTAATACTAACAGACTAACAGAGTTTTTTTTTTTTTTTTTTTTTTTTTTTTTTTTACATTTTATATAAAAAGATAAAGACAGAGACAAACATAAAAAGAAAAGTTTAAGAGAGGGTTGAGGGAAACTCAATCATCCCCTTCCAAAATCATAGTATATCTGGGACGCTTCCTATTAATGGGATCAGAAACCTCATAATCTGGAAGCTCCGCAACAATTTCATTTGGTAGATTGTATAAGGTTTTATAAAAATTTTTAGATAAATGGTTGATACGCTTTTTGAGAGAAGTAGTTTTAAGGTCCCTACGAATTGTAGAGTTTCTTAAATATCTACAACCATTTCGTATGTAGCGAAGATTTTTGTTATGGATACCATAAAGGCTTTTCATGCTAGTTTTACAGGCAAACCCCCAGATAGGGCAGGCGTAAGTTATTACAGATCTAATGCAAGCATTATATAGGATTAATTTATTGTGAATGGAAAGAGTTTTACTTTTGAGCAGAGGAGAGAGAGCTTTAGAAATGCCGGCGACTTTGCCCCGGATTTCAATGAAATGTTTTTTCCAAGTTAACCGTCGGTCAAGGATGACACCTAAGTATTTAGTGAAGTCAGCCCAGGGGATAGTAGTGTTATTAACTGTTAGTCTATTAGGATAGTTTCTTTTATTAGAAAAGTAAATAGCAGCAGTTTTATCTTCATTAAGTTTTACACGCCACTTAGTACACCAGGCAATGAATTCATCGATGTGTTTCTGAAGGATTTTGTATAGTGTGTATGGATGGTGTGCAGAGGCATACATTGCCGTGTCGTCCGCATACAGGGCAAGATAAGTCCTCAGTGTTCTAGGTATATCATTGAAAAAAATGTTAAATAATGTAGGGCCGAGAACAGAGCCTTGAAGAATTCCCGAAAGAATTCTATGAAGTGTAGAGAGTATTTTATTAACGCGGACACAAAAAGTGCGGTCGCTAAGGTACGAATGTATAAGATGAATGAGACTGGCATTAATTCCCAGCTTAATTAGTTTGTAAATAAGGCCATAATGCCAAACCTTGTCAAATGCCTTAGCGACATCGAGAAAAACAGCAGCAGCTGGAATCTTCCTGTTGAGGTTTTCACTAAGGAATTCCACAACACGAAGTAGTTGATGTGTAGTAGAGTGTTTGGCCCTGAAACCAAATTGTTCAGGGATAAGTATATTATGTTCATCGAGAATTTCATTGAGCTGTGACCTTATGACGCGCTCAACTACTTTACTAATAGAAGGTAATAAGGAAATAGGTCTATAATTAGTGGGATCATGCAGGTTAGTTTTAGGTTTAGGAATTGGAGAGATTATAGAGGTTTTCCAAGGTTTTGGAAAATAGTGGAACTTTAGAATAGCATTAGTTAGAGAGGTTAGATAATTTATACAGTTAAAAGGAAGATTTTTTAAGGCATAATTAGAGATATTATCAATACCAGGAGTTTTCCTGTTTTTAAGTTTTTTAATAATGTTAAAGATAACAATGGGCTGAACCTCAGGGAGGGGATTCTGGGGAGGCGTGGACAAAAAATTTTCAACAGTTTCATGGACATCAAAGTAATGATCAGGATTGGCTAAATACGGGTTGGGGGAGAACTGCTCGGCATATGACCTAGCAAGAATCTCGGCTTTGTCGGTATCAGTATATGCCGTACTATTAAAAGCAGTTAAGGGGGGGATGGAAGAATAGTTATTATTCAGTTTTTTCTTTATTTTCCAAAGGGAATTATCTTCAGGAGAAAGAGAACTAAGGAAATTGTTCCAACTTTTTTACTTTTCTTTATAGATCAAATTTTTAATTTTATTATTAAGGCGATTAATAAGGGGTTTTAAAGAAGGATCTCTAGAATTTTGATAAAGCCGCCGGATGTTATTGCGATGCTTGCAGATGTTATGAATATAATTAGGAAGAGTGAAAGAACTATTGTGGTTAGTATAAAGGTAGGTAGCTTGTTTTTGAGCATCTAAGATTAAATTTTGAAAGTTACAGCATTATCAATATCATTAGTATTAGTTATTTCAGGAAAAGATAAGTCAGAATTAAGGAGAATATTACGAAATTTTTTCCAATCCACAGCCACTGAGGGGGGAGGAGAGGGGGGGTCAACAAGATCAATTTTAAAACAAACAGGGAGATGGTCAGAACTAAGGTCATGGATGACAGTAGTAGTAACAGGGAAAGTTAAGTTTTTAGAAATTGCAAAGTCAATGACAGAAGGACGGGAGTTACGATACCCAATGTGTGTCGGTGTGTTAGGTGCGTGTAAGCTTAAGTCTAGGTGTGTGACCATGTTGTGTAGTGATTTGCCTCTAGTAGTGGTTGAGTGACAGTTCCATCGCCGGTTATGAGCATTAAAATCACCAGCAATGAAACTGTGTGTATTTTGTGCAAAGAGCTGTGTAAGATCATTGACTGGGAAAAAACGTGAGTGTTTAACGTATAAAGATACAAAATTAATATTTATATGGGGTAGTTGTACAACAATTCCCGTATTGTCAAGATCTGCAAAAGTTGTGTTCTGTACTGGGTAGTGTGGGATGTGATGTTTGATGTAGATGGCAGTTCCACCCTGATTTGTACCAGGGCGGGGGGTATGGTAACGAATATAACCAGAGATGTTAGTGTTAATATTAGGATTATGCACTTCTTGGAGAAGAATTATATCAATGTTAGTATTTCTGCTAATAAAATCACGAAGCTCGTTGATTTTATTGTTAATGGAGTCACAGTTCCAGGTTAATACATTAAGAGAATTTAGATGAGAATTAGTCATGATCGGGCAGAGAAATATCATTAGAAAGTTTATCAAATTCTGAAACAATGGTTATAACTTTTTCTATTGGGTTAGTAATATTTTTCGTTTTTTCAGCAATATTTTTAATACATTTAAGGAATTTGGTAATTTGCAGAAGCTCCTTGAAATCCTGAAAAGTTTTAAAGATTTCCTGCAAATCTTTGGAAAAGTCATGGGGGGACTCAACAGTGGGCTGTGGAGTCTGTTTATCTAAAGTACTAGAGGTGTTATCTGAGGATTGGTTAGAAGAATCGCCCTCTGGGGGAGTAGTTTTGTCATTATCTTGTTGTACAGTTTTGGTAACATTAGTAGTACTCGGTTTTTTCCGAGTATAGTTAAATTCTTTTAGGATTTCAGCAAAGATTTGGGTATCATTACTGGTTGGTTTAGCACTGTTTTTTGGCAAATTTTTATTAGGATATTTTTTGTTAACATTTTCCAGACGATATGGATTTTTAATGCAACCTCGAAAGGTACTAGGGTGCTGCCCCCCACAGTTAGCACACTTAGGTGTAATGCGTCCCTTGTGCGGGCACGCAGTGCTAAGGTGTTCTTCTCCACATTTACAACACCTGGGTGTGAAATTACACACCTCAGATGCGTGGCCATAGCCCTGGCATTTATAGCACTGTTTAACTCTTTGTTTACCTCGAAAAGCTTCAATAGTTACCGAAATATAATAAATTTCTTTAATTTTATATATCTCCTCAAAATTTTTGGTAGGAAGTACGTTGACAGCATATAATGGCATAGGTTGTCCAGTTTTCCTATTTTTTAGCATCGAAGCCCGGGTTACGGTGAACCCGTACTCCCTTAAACTATCTACTATGATTTTATTGTCGGTAAAACATGGGAGACCTCTGATACAGACCTTTTTTGGTCTCTGGTCTTTAGGGTGTAGAGTGGTATATTTTTTCGTATTATCATCAAGCCACTTCTGCGTGGCACGGAAATCTTCATCATTTTTACAATGCACCATAAGGCGCTCACCCTTAAGGGCGATTTTTGGCTTCTCTTTATTAATTTCGGCTATTTTTTGGGCCAACTCGGACCAATTTTCATTTAACTCTATAAAGAAAGGGTTGATTTTGTTTTTGGAGCTTCCAGAGTCGAGGGCGCCAGAATTGGCGTCAGAATTGGTGACATTATTTACCTCTGAATCTTCCATGGATTCAAGAGATACATCATTAGCAAGGTTAGAAAATTTGTTGTTTAATGGTAAGGTTGAATTTCCCTCTTCATGGGGACGTTTAATTCCTTTATTTTTAATTATAGCAAAATCACTTAAGTTTAGCTCTTTAAGAATTTTACTTGCACTTTTTCTATATTTAGTGAAGCAAAAAACACCAAAATAAGCGGAATCATTAAGTTTAGCAAATGTTAATGGCTCCCCCAAAATGGAAAAAGCCTCATGGCAAACTCGACTCACCTCATCCTGGTCAGGCGAAGAATTAGCATAGTCAGGCTTGCTTCGGCATCCCAAGACGTACTCATCAACATATCCAAAGAAGTCCGTCATAACAGCTGCAACATTCTCCTCATAGGAAGCAGAAAGTCCTTTGAAAGTGGCGCAGAAATTGGGTAACATAGACCCATGAATAATGCCACCTATAATTTCATCAACACTGGTCGCCATTATTAGTAAAAAAACCACTCAGACGTCTTAGAAGATCACTGCTGCACGAAACATCATTATTCATACGAACTATAACAATCCGCACAACAATATCATATGAATATCAGTAAAATAGAGAGCGCAAGGAAAGAGCGTCTTCCCGCAACGAGATTTCACCTCCGAATCAACCGAAACTACTTGACGGGTTTGAAAAATTCTTTCACCGTTGAAAAGCTACACTATTTCCGGTGAACATAGGCTATATTATATTTTGAAAAAAAAAAAAAAAAAAGGAATCCTTATTAAAATACTAATAAATGTATCCCAAGGTGTAGAAAAATGGCTAAAAATTACCTTACATCGCGTCCGCTGCGAATACTATTGATTATCTATACTAATATTATAAAGAGGAAAGATTTGTTTGTTTAACGGATGGATCGATTTTTATGAAATTTTGTATGAAGGTATCTGAGACATTAGTTTAACATATAAGCTACTTTTTACCCGACTATCTAAAAGGAGGGTACTGTTTTTAGTAGTTAAATTTAATGGGATGAAGTAGTAGTAACAATTTGCTTTGTAGTGGCACGGGACTGGGCGACTTGCTGTTCCCGTAGCAAAGAGAGGGCGGGCTGCTAGTATAAAATAATAAAAATTATTGCCCAGTTAAACTGAAGGCATTGAGCTCACAGGCTACAAATAGTAATTGCACATTAAAGCTTTATATTTTCAAGGGTTAATTCCGTTCGAAAAAAAAAATTAAGAAGGGGAAACAGCTCTCCCCTTTTCTCTTTTTTTATACTTAATCATTGAACCTCCTATACTACCAAAGACATGCTTTATCATATAAAAAATCTATATCCAAAATTCAGAGCAAATTAGATAATTCTTAATAAAAACCCATTTAGCATTTATATAATTTAAAAAGAGTTATCCCCCTCTTTTATACTTAACCATTAAACTTCCAAAACTATTCAGAGATTTGAACGAAATCTGACAATTCTGCTTGAAAAACCCATTTATATAAATTAAGGGGGGGGGACATTAGAACCCCTGTTCCCCTTATTTATACTTATTCAATGAACACCTAATAACAGTCACGGAATCGCCTCATCAGAATGATCCTAATCTAAATTTTGAACGAAAACTTAATTCTGCATGAAAATCCCATTTATATCAACTAACGGGGGGGGGGGGCATTAGAACCCCTGTTCCCCCTATTTATACTTATTCAATGAACACCTAATAACAGTCACGGAATCGCCTCATCAGAATGATCCTAATCTAAATTTTGAACGAAAACTTAATTCTGCATTAAAATCCCATTTATATCAACTAACGGGGGTGGGGGGGCATTAGAACCCCTGTTCCCCCTATTTATACTTATTCAATGAACAACTAATAACAGTCACTGAATCGCCTCATCAGAATGATCCTAATCTAAATTTTGAACGAAAACTTAATTCTGCATGAAAATCCCATTTATATCAACTAACGGGGGGGGGGGGCATTAGAACCCCTGTTCCCCCTACTTATACTTATTCAATGAACACCTAATAACAGTCACGGAATCGCCTCATCAGAATGATCCTAATCTAAATTTTGAAAACTTAATTCTGCATGAAAATCCCATTTATATCAACTAACAGGGGGGGGGGATTAGAACCCCTGTTCTCCCTATTTATACTTAATCAATGAACACCTAATAACAGTCACGGAATCGCCTCATCAGAATGATCCTAATCTAAATTTTGAAAACTTAATTCTGCATGAAAATCCCATCTATATCAACTAACGGGGGGCATGAGCCCCCCGTTCCCCCTCTTATACATATCGAATGAACTCCAAAAACTAATCAGGGAAGCGCCTTGTCAGGATATACCTACATACAAAATTTCAAGTGGATCGGATATTTTTATCATGAGTTATCGCGTTACGTACATACATACAGAACGGACGGGCACATAAGCTCTCAGGCTATGATAGCCTGTGAGCTAAAAAGTAATTAATTCATTTACGACACGAAAAGATTCTCGAATTATACGAATTTCATTTAATTAAAAGATATTTTAGTTCTAAATTTTCACACCTCGATTTATCTTTTATAATGACTTTTCTAAGTGATCATCTGTTATACTAGAATTTTCTCAAACAATATTCGAAGCACTTCTGCGGTCCCAAATTAAAACTTTCTGATTAGTGTAAAATCTACAGATTTTATTGAGCACGTGAAAAAATTTAATCACGTATGCATTGCTTGCTTTATAATTTGCACCCAGTTCTTGAGTCAGACATGACTGACTATAAACAATGAAGTTCTTTGCAATAAATAATCTCATTTGATCCGATACAGTTCAAATCGATGAGCAATTTTGAAAATTTCCGAAGGAAGAAATGACATTTTTGAAATACAAATAGTTTCGGCCAAGTTTCGGTCCGATCGAATTTTCAGTAGTATTTTTGCCAAAAACACATTTTTAGCAGAACTCAGATTTTTTTAAATAATCAGATTTCACAGAGAATTCGAATAACGATATTTCAAAATAAAAGTATAGATTATTTATGTCCTTATACCCTACGTAAAACGGCTTTCGTAAAATTAAATCTTACGTTTTCAGAAACATTATCCTTTATAAGAAAACGCGCGCGTTTTTTTAAACAGGACTCTTAAACATTGCGCAATGCAATTCTTGTAGTAGGTGAATGAAACAAGCTTCAAAATTTTGTTTCAAACAAAACTTTCGTGAATTCTACAATACACGGATCCCGATTTCAGTATTACAGAAAATGATAGAATTGCTATCATGCAATCAAAAGTGTGCACAGTGTTACATTCAAAATGCGGGGAAAAGCTCATTATACCTAATAATTTATTGATAAATGCATTGTCCGTAACTCCGCCCATTGATAAACATATTGCATGGGAAATATCTATTTTCCACCATTAGGGGGGCGTGTTTATAACAAATGGGTGTATTCCGAAACGGTAAGTCTGAGAATTCCTGAAAGCAGAGGTTGGAAAGCGCTCACCTAGTGGAAAAGTGTCCCTGTTACAATACAAGCAAAGAGTATAAAATTAAAGATTAAATCAATAATTTGTGTTGTCCGATATCATGACATTTTTGCCTAAAAAATTTAGTTATTCGCTTTTTATACCAAATAACGTACCAAATCTTCTTTCAGCTCCTCCTTACTTCCACTCTGTCGGTCGAAGCATATGACTCCTATCTTCGTCTTTAGTTTCGGCTCCGATTACATTCATAAACACGCGCGTACACACACACACGCGCACACACACACACACACACACACACACACACACACACACACACACACACACACACACACACATATATATATATTGCAAATATATTTATCACATAAAACATACATATACCTAGACAAGAGCAATAGCTAAACGTGTTCAGAAAAAATCATCTTATACACTAAAACTAACGACGAGTACATAATTTTTTTTAAATTAGAATTATCATTTTATATTGAGGATAGATTCTACAAAAAAGTACTTAAAAAATAGGAAAGGTGAATTATATTACCTTATTTAATTCATTATAGTATCGGTAGTAGGATGCAAAGAAATTAGAGTTATATACCGTTCGATATTTTTGGTAGGATGTATCACAGGGATTTTTATATTTATCGTTTAGTATTATTAACTTTTTTTATTTGACTGTTTAAATATATTTAATAATGTAGTATTATGATATGATGCTAAACTAATTTTGGTACTACTCTTTCATCATGTCGGCCAATTACGCCAAATTATACAAACCGCCAAACTAATAGCGAAATTGACATAATTTTTATTTTAAATAACGAAAAAACAAATAATTAGTGGAATATTAATAAAAATATAAATAAAAAATTGAAATAAAAATCACTTAATGACATTTTAAACACGTGAATCGTATTTAATGTCATTGAATGTGACATTCACGATCATCCATTATTGGCATTTAATCTTATAATTTGGCGATAATTTTTTGGTCGACGGGATAACCTAGTAGTACCCTAATTTTTAATCGTAAAGAAAAAAGTTTAATAAGAAAATCGTTACTTTAAAGTTAGTAGATATTTTAACAATTCTAAACTTTGAGCAGCGGTGTAGCTTCGTTTTTTGCCGGAAAGAAAATTTGCCCCTCCCCCTTAAATAATAAAAAAAATTACCACAATACTTTTCCTCAAGATGGAAAAAAGTCCTTTCGGATTACAAAGAAAGACTAAAAAGCAGCTTCGCTCTTTCTTGTTTTTAAAGATTCAGCTAATTTTACTCAAACACACCAAACTAAAATGCGTGGATCCCCATTATAGAAAATTTCTAGTTTACGTTCATAATGAATTTGAATGAGAATTTCAAAAACCTAGCGGAACGTTCTCCTATACGACTGTTGTTTTAAGCATATGGGAGTAGCAACAATGTAAATAAATTTTCAAAAAACCATATTTGCTAAAACTCATAAATTATTCCCACTCATGAAAAAAAAATCTCCTGGTTCAAAATGCAACCACTGTAGAATTTCAAATTTCTATACTCATTTATTTTTAGCACTTTTCAGCAAATTTGAAAAGTGCTTATGCAATCAGTTTGTTTGTTTGTCCGCTTTTGCTCTAACTACCGTAAATATACTCGGATAGTCATGCAATTGATAAAGCTTTTTTAGGACCATCAAAGAATGTTTGGTACTGGCTAGTTCCATGCGAATTTGTTTGTCTGTTACAAAGCTAAAAATCGCTATGCTTGTTCACCACCGTTATTTTCGAAAAGCTCGCTTTGTCTTATTCAATTGATGAGATATGTTAGATAAAAGAAATCACATTTTTCCGCTCTAAAATACTGGTAGCCAAAAATAGTAGTATGTAACCAGGGGCGTAAACCATCCTTGTTGCATACGGGGGTGTAGATTCATAAAATTCCGACTCCAAGAAGGAAAATTTCCGAGTACTAAGAAAAATAAAATACCGACTATTGTGTACATACATATACACAAATATAATGTCATGTATTAAATTAGTGAAATTTTGGCGGTTTATAAAAGATTTTTTTTTTTTTTTTTTACTCGTCAAATTCAGTCAACTTGCGTGGAAGTCTTGATAATAGCTGATATCAGAGAATTTAAATTGAGAACACAATGTAGTTGTTTTGCACTCGTACTACTAGGTCAGAGTGTAAGTATAGCAATGCAGTGGATTCGATAACCCAGTGATTTCTCCATCAGAAACGGAGCCAGTTTGTTGTTCTAAGTCGTGTATTTGTCAAACATGAAAAATTAAAATGAGTCTTACATATGAAAAAAACAGTTAAGCCTTCATTCTTGGGGATGAATTTCTATGCCATACTATATGATTTTCAAAAGAAAATTTTTTTTAAATACCAGAGTCGTAGACAGGAGATAATATATATCGAAATACTTAAAACAAGAGAGAAATCTAAACTCCAAAGTCAGTGCATCTGCTTTTTGTAAGATTCGCAGACGGCGACAGACATCGACGTAATACAGAAACGAGCCAATCAGTGAAAGGAGCTTTTAGAGATGGGCAGCTAAGCTAATGACTCGAGAGGATAGCTGCTTAATGGCCCATACCTCGTAGCGTGGTGTTTTCGAAGCAAAAAGCCTAGCATTGAAAAGACATGGGAACATAGATTCCTGGAATTAAGATTGAAAAAAAAAAAAAAAAAAAAAAATGGCTTTTCAAACATTCGAAAATAAAAACTCGCTTCTCTCAAAATATTATAGATTGGGCAACTGATAAAATTAATAAAGGACTAAAAACTTTAGATTAAATAAGATATTTATTAATATACGCGTTTTAAAATAAAGGGAAACTCAATCGAAACAAATATTAGGTATTATTAAGAAATGGAGAAATAAATAATATGCCAGAAATTTAGATGAATTTTGCGAAATGAAATGTAACATACACACACATATATATATATATACTGGTAGCCTTCGCCCGCTACGTTAGTCGGTTTTCCTAAAAGATTATTGAATCAAATGAAATAACACAGATAAAATTAAAATAAAACTATACATTTTCTTAGCATCTAATAAATTATCCATTATTATTGTCTTATTCGTATAATTTTACATTATCCCCCTTCAAAGTCTATGTTGGCGATAGAATAGACAAAATAGCTCTAAAATCACTAAAGTACTGCAATTAACAATTTTTGGTAGATTTGTTACATTGAATTTCCCGCTCCTACCTAAAAATTTGTGCTTAGATATGTTGAAATGATCTAAAACTTACCTTCATCCTATTAAACATCATTACATGAGAATTTCCAAAATCAATAAAAATGTATATTTAAGTACGTGTTAGTAGATTAGTTATTCTGAATCTCATCATTAATCTGAAACATGAATATTGCGAAATCTTCTAAGAGTTTCAATACCCCCCCCCCCCCCTTTAATCCTCTTAAAGGCAGGAGAATTTCTGAAATGCATGTTAAATTACTTTTAAATTAGCTTGTTATCTTAAATTTCATGCCCCTATTTAAAACTGCTGCCAGGATATGGCCGAATGTTTTAGAATTTTGACTCCCTTTAACTTACTTAGAGTGCAATTTCTGAAGCTCTGAAATGTGTGCTTATTTTTTTAGTGGTTTTATTTTCATTTATTCTACACTTCTACCTAAAAGGGCTGATGAGTATACCAAATATTCAAAAATTTTCGACCCCCTTTACCTTTATAGGGGAAAAATTTCTAATATACTAAAATATGTTATTAATTATTTGTTTAGCAGATTTACTTTCTTTAATTTCACTTCCTACCTAAAAACAGCTATAGAAATATGGCTAGTTGATCTATAAAACGATGTCTCAAAAAACCGAACTACACAACTTGCATTGCATTTTTTGTTATTTGCATTTAAGAGGTGGCATAAGTGATACAGAAAATATTGCATTATTAAATATATACAAAAATATTCTCAGTAGTAGCAACATATAATGATTGACCGTCTTAACGATTTCATACTACATGATCATAAACTAGAATACTAAAAATCAGAATAGAGTTAAATATTAAGAAGATTGTTTGTAAGCCATTCGTAGGAATGTCCTTCGTGGCACAAGCGTAGTTTTGTTTTGTAACTGATACTTGGAAAGGGTTCCAGTCGTCTGAGTGTGCCAAAACATTACATGGAAAAGAAACCAATGTTCTATCTCTTTAATTTTTAGCAATGAGTTAAAATATTTTTAGCGTTTTTTTATGAATAAAATTGAAATTTGATTGCTCGAGGACTACATTAAACACAAAAATTTGGCCAATGCTTTTTTTTTTATTATTTATTTAAATTTATAATTCTTTTTAATGACTTACTTTCAATCTGCGTAAAAAATTGGTGTTATCTCTGTTTTTTTTTTTTTTTCTAAACAAAATACAGTTATAATAATATGAAAAAAACATTCGAATACAACTAAGAAAAAAAGAAAACGAACGAATTATTTCTGATAGAAATAAAGTCATGTAGATTGAAAAATATCCAGATTAATTCGCGGTAAAAATTCAAAGTATTTGGGTGTTTTCAATTTTCATCCATCTATTTTGATTAAAATTACATAAAGTAAACAAAATTCACATTAAAAAATAGTTAGTAGAAAAAATAAAACCATAGTTAATTTCAATTAAAATTAAAATCATGTAGCTTGGAAAACATTCAGACTGATAAGGAAAAGCACTAAATATTTGCATTTCATTTTTGAATTTTCATTAGAAGAAAATTACATCTAAATTCAGTGATTTCTAACTAAATTTAAAGTTAGAGAAAAAGTAGAAGTTTCATCACTTTAATCAGAATATCTTAAAATTTCCACATCAAAGTAAAAATTTTTCGAGAATACAGTTGAATCTCGATATTTAAGTCAAAGTGCACGAAAAAAATTCGGAACATCAAGGTTTTTTTAATCAAAATATGAAGATTTTATATAATATTAACATCTCTGGGATATGTACCTAAGTGTTTTTTGTAATATCGAAGTTTTTGAGTTCACAATATTCGACAAATCAAAGTTTATCTGTATAGTTTATTTAAAAAAAAAAAAAAAAAAAAAAAAAAACAAGTTGAATGTAGATTCTGACATTGCAGAATTCAGTTTCGCCTCCGATTAGAAAAAAAAAAAATATATATATATATATCGATAGAGGTTTTTTAGAAGGGAGACTCCGTTTAGATTGCAATGAACTAACTTTATTTTTCTTGTGTTTATCAACATAATAGCAAACAGAACGGCGTGAAATACCCAATTGAATAGCAATTTCTCTCTGAGACATTGGAATTGCGGAATAATAAAGAGATGCAATTTGGCGTGCTACTTCTTCATTGAATAGATTCATCAAAAACGGATTTTTTCTTTAGTTTAAACGCTTTTTTATAGACTCTGGGAAAAAGGAAATGCATTTTAATAATAAAACGAGTGGAATCTCGTCGAATTCGACGAATGAAATATTTGAAAGACCCGATCGATTTGGCTTAAAAGAAAAAGCAAAAGTAATTACATTATTGAATCAATATATAATAAATATATTTCCAAACTTAATGTCAAGTTTTCCAGTTACAATTTTGCATGCAAATATTTTCACATCTTCAGTTAAAATTGTAATCTGAGTGCCGGCGAAATCCAGAAATTTTATTTTATATGCACTACAAAAAAAAAAAAAAAAAAAAAAAAAAAAAAAAAAACTAATTTTATTTTTACTATGACATTATTTTCACTAACTGAAGTCATCTGAAAGTAAAATCTCAATCTCAGTGTCCATAATAAAAAGAAATATTGAAATGTAATATCGTTATGAGTAAAAATGCGATGTTTTAAATAGTGACGTCATTTTCTCTTCAAATGTTTTTTAAAAGTTACTGTTATTAGTAATATGAAAAAGGCGTCCGTAGTAATATTGTAAATTCATTTTATCTGGTTGCTGAATGCCATCATTTTCCTCATTTGAAATATTTCTTACTTTGCTTTAGACATTAATTTTTATCATAAATTATTTTCTGTTATTTTATTTACATTATTAATATTATTTCTCAGTAAATACATTTTTTTACCCCAATTAGTGCATAATTATATGCAATCATTTTATTGTGGTTAAATTTTACGAAAACAATTAACTTTTTCTTTTAAATGCGAGGAGATGTTCACTGATGAAATAAAGTTTCAGACTTGTGGAAAGTAATAATGGAAAATAAATTTTTATTATCGAGAGAAAAGCTAAACTAAGTTGCCACCATTTTGAAGAAATATCGTAAAAAAGCATTTAAGATTTAAAATAAAATATAAAAATGGAAATAAATTAAAAAATAGCTAAAATGGGCACAACTACAAATAAATAGCTTTCATTTTTAAAAAAAATTATCAAAATCGGTTCAGTAGAAAATTCAGGGCTGATGACACGACATTTTTAGCTTGTCTGAAAGAAATATCAGCATCGGATGCTTAAAAAAAAAAAAAAAAAAAAAAAAAAAATCTGACTAAGAACAAATTTATATGTTTGGTTTTTTTTTTCTGCTCTAATTAAAAGCTACAATGAAAAAAAATTTCTCCAATTCATAAGTTTTTACAATTTAATATATATATATATATTGACTAAACGTACATTTTTCCGATCAAACGGGAATTTTTCCGTCTGACTTTTTCATTTTTCCAATATGTAAGTCCTTATAAGTAGTACATACCATTTTCCCGTCTAAACATACATTTTCCCTATCGAACGGGAATTTTTCCGACTGAACTTTTCGTTTCTCCAATTTGTTAGTCATTATAGTAAATAACTTTTTTTTCTGATTAAACGAACATTTTTATAAATTGTAAGTCTTTATAGGTAAATACAGTTTTTAAGACGAGACTAAACATACATTTTCCCTATCGAACGGGAAATTTTCCGACTGATTTTTTCATTTATCCAATTTCTAAGCATTTATAATACATAACATTTTCCCAACTAAACGGCCATTTTCCCGACAGTTTTTTTTGTTTATAAGTTTTTATAGATAAACACAATTTTTTTCCAACTAAACATACATTTTTACTATCGAACGGGAATTTTTCTGACTGATTTTTTCGTTTTCTCAATTTGTAATTCATTATAGATAATAACTTTTTCCGACTATACGAACCACGGTAAGTAGAAAACACGGTAGGGTCCACGCGCAGGTTTCGTTTTCTCCCATGACGTCACTGGAACCAATCTCCAGTCTTGGGTAACACACTTTTTGCTTTGCAGAAAGCTTTCCGTTCATAAAAAATATATTAAGCATTGTAACGTACCTCTCAACTCCACTATTCTTTCCAGAGCCCAGAGGGCGCTGTGTTCATTGGTTCCTTGCACGGAACACTTTCTTACCCCCCAGTGAGATCTGAGTTAGCCCGACTGAAAACATGTCGCACCGTTGACATGTAAAATGTTCGACACCTTATCCAAGGTGAATGCTTTCATGTATGTGTAACATCTCATCTATAATCGTGGTATGTTTTGTGTGTGTTTGTTGTGTTTCGTGAAATAAATGTTTTTGTGACGTTAAGTCTTCGATTCATCAAATAACTGTCACAAAGAGTGGCGGCCCAACTCGGGGCATAGAACACCACGTTCTTCAAGTACAAGTGATTCTTCATAAAATCTGGAAATAAAATATTTATATTGTCAGTGGGACGTCGATTCTCACGGCAATAGTTTATATATTAAAAAAGCTGCATATGTAAAGCTTCTTACGAATGTCTGATTCAAAACGAAGTAAGTAGTTACGTCATGGATGCATTTTAGAACAAAAATGTTCTAGCAACAATCGTCGAAAATCTATTAAAGAAATGCTGTTTATTCGCCAGAAAATAAAATAAAAATGCAAGCAGTACTTTTGATCTACGATTATTGAATAATCTTTCATGTGAAATAAAATTAAAAGAACAGAATTCTATCATGTTTTCGATTTCATAGTAACATTGATTAATTTTATTCTTTGGTGTTGTGAAATATTTATTTGATTCATTTTATTTTTGTTTTAGGTGAAAAAAAAAAGTCATGACATAATTTTATTTTTATTTATTTTATTCTGTTCAAAATATCTTTAAAGATTACATGTTTTTTTTTTACTTTTTTTTTCATTTGTGTTTTTTAAACTGGTACCAGTAAAACGAAATTAACTTAGAAAATTGCTTTATTTTATTATTATTATTGATATGTGTTTAATGATATGGTTTATTTAAGTGAATTTATGGGTTATATTAATTGATTTAAATGTATTTATGTGCGTAATAATTGAAACGTGATCACGTTAAATTTTACAAAAAGGTATTTGAGTGGTAATTACGTAAGTATTTAGTTATATTTGTATTATCATTATAGGTTTATTGCTTTAGTAAGAAAAATTGATGTTTGAATCTTATTGCAATATTGTTTATATATTTATTAGTTATCAAAACAGGTTATTGTTTTAGTAAGAAGAGTTTTGTTTAAATATCTCTGCAGTATTGTTTATATGTTTATTTTGATTATTTTGTTTTACTTTTGGTAAGTGATTTTCCGTACAGGGAACCAAGGTTTGTTTCGATTTGTTTTATAATTTGTTAAGTTTTAAATTAAGTTAGGAAAATGGCGTTTTTAGCCAGGCCCGGACTGGCTCATTTGGGGGCCCTCGGCTAGAGACTGAAAAGGGGTCCCATACGGGAAATTTAGTGAAAACAGAATATTATATTTTATTTTTAAATGTAGGCTTACATGGCAAAAAACCCCATTTAAGCTATTTTGTCCCTTCTAAAATAGTTAAGTAAAGTGTAAGTTTTTTCTAATGTTGTTAACTTACTTTCACAATAAATATTTATATTATTTTTCTACACCATACCTAAACTAATTCCATTCTAGATATAAAGTTATTAATTTTGAGTAGTTTAGTACTTAACAGAACCGCCATTAGGGGTCATTATGAACCCTGCCAAATTGAAAATAGCCAATTCGAACCAGAAATTTCTTGGTAAGATTTGTTAAATACGTGCAGCACAAAAATAGGCTAATTAAATAAGTTAAATAATTTTAAATAAAAATTCTGATGTCAAACAATTGTTATAAAACTTGAGTAAAATAGCCGGCGGTTTTAGTGTTAAAAATGAGCATGAGGTATATTTTAAGTTTTAGGCATTCAAATGACTGTGTTGAAGTCATAATAATCCAAATCCTACTGTGATACCTCAGTAAATATTAAAAGTAACATAACAGTAATAAAAACAACTAGATAAGTATGATCAAAGATCGCTCAAAGGGTTTCGTTTAACCACTTAATCGTCGCGCACGAGACATTCACGAGCTGCAAGTTTGACGGCTTTTATTCAGAATTCTTTCATTTCCACCAGTTTTATTAAACAGTGTAATTGGCTTTATTCTAGTATCATTTTACTTGTCATGAAATAAGATGAATATTTTTTTTTTCCAAAAAAGTGATAGTAATAATGAATTTGAATTTTTAAACCGTAATTTAATGCGATCATTAAGTGGTTAATATATCTTTCAAAACATCTTATCTTTCAATTAGTAAATCCAAATTGTTAAATTATAGTTAGCAAATTTTTAGATAGATAGTAGCATCAGTATATTTAATTTTAAAGTAAAATGTAGTTACTTATTTTAATTAAACTAAAAATGTTCAAATTAAATTATTTAAATAAACTTCAAAGTTCCAAATTTTTTGAAAACCCGAAATAAAAAATAATAGCGGAAATATAAATAAAATTTTAAATTTCTAAAATCGAAAAAAAAAAATGTTTAAACGAAATTTAAAATGCTGAATCAATAATAATCCTCTAGTTTTTAAACTGGAAAGAAAAGTGCAATTAAAAAAATATTATGAATATCAGTGATAAGAAAACAATATAAACCCTTAAATTGTCAAAAATACAATTTTTTTAAATTTAGTCTACCTTAGTATAAAAACTAAGTTCCAGCATCGCGGTTCGAATTGTGAACCTTCTGTTTACTAGCAAGACGCTGTTCCTCCAAGTTATGATGTCTACAGAAAATACATTGAAATTAAAGTACTCTTTTAAAATTTAAATCATAAAAAGGAACGGATGACATTGATAAAATTGATTTCATTAAAATAATAGACTTTTTAAAAAATTGTGATTTATTGTGGGACACGAGGTATTCAACTGTAAGTACACAAAATTTGAAGTCTCTGACTTAAGTTTTTGTACACGGACTCTGTGACAGATGAACAGACAGAGGACTGAGACAAATAGGGTTTCATCAGATGAACAAAACCCTAAACAGAGTATATTGAAAGAAACAATGTCCTCTTTAATTTAGATTTAATTGTTACAAATTGTAGGTAGTTTTTAAAACAAAGAGAAAGGAAACTCTACAATACCCTAATACAGATACAGATTATTAAGAAAAGTTACGTTATTATAAATGATTGTTTACTAACCTGATAGCTTTTTGACCAGTTTTTCATTGGCCCTGGCTACAAAATCTATTAACATTTTTATACAAATTTTAAAATATGTCTTTTTCTACATTCATAAAAAGAAGATTAGACAAGGGCTAGGCTTTAGTACACTGCTGAAAAAATTAGGGGAGTAAGCATAAAAATGAAGAGGCCACAGCCATAAATAGGCATAAAAGAGAGATTACATGTATATCAATGCGTAATACAAAAAAAAAAAAAAAAAAAAAATGCAAAAGAGTTTATTTTTTTTAAATGATTAATAGAATATCGAAATACAGTTTAGTGCAACAATATTATTACATATAAATGACAAAAAAAATTGCTCTTTAGGAATGATGTAAAGTATTTGATACAGCGTGACGTCCACTCGAATAGATAAAACTACCGCACACCTGTTTTTCATGGATTCCTTGACATCGTCAATAAGGCTAAGGAGACTATTTTTCTACGCTTCAAAAATGGAAATCTCCATGTCCCGAACAATAAACAGAAGCCTTAATCTTACTGCAGTGCGTCTTCAGTGTTTCAAAAATACTTAATCGGACTCAAGTCAAGAGAGCATATTGGTTACTCCATACGCTGTATTGTTTCAGCTTTAAGTATGTTCTACACTATATGATCTGTGCGCAATCTGACATGAAGAAAAAGGGATCACCAATTGCATGCCAAAATCTGGATGAGATCTCAATATCTCGTCTGTATAACTTTACTTCGTGAAAGTACCCATCCGAATGACATATAGACCCGTATTCCATTTATACTGATTCCATCAAATACCATCAAACCATCTCATCTATAATATGATCATCCATGAATATGGGATTATTAAAAATGCACCTTTCACTCCATCCAAAACGCGTCGGATATTGCATCCATACAGAATTAGAAATAGTCTGTAAACAGCACTTGACGCCTATTGCATTGGTTCCTATCTCGATGTTCAGTTGCTTGTAGTCAACAGAATACAGACTATACGTGTACAGAGACCATCCTGATGAAGCATATTTAAGACTATTTGGTTAGGCACCCTTCATCCTGTGTGCAAGAATAACTGTATTTGCGACTGGGTAGCTCTGTCTGTTCCATCCCGATTAACTGATAACAGGATACATCGGCCAGCAGTTTCTGTAATAGCACATGATCGACCTTGTTCTGATAAACGTCTAAAATTCTTTAAGTCTTGGAATCGATTTCAATGCCTTGCATTGACACTTTCTTGCAATTTCTACAGCTTCCATTACACATCGTTGGGTTTGCCCAGATTCAACTGTCCCGGTCATACGTCGAGCCATGAATTTCGGTAAATCATGTTGTTGTGAGAGTTTTAAGTTATTTTTCTTAAAGCACAAGCTGAGTAATTTGAATTTAGAACTGAGAAATTGAAACAGACGTTTCTGTAAATCTCGATTTTTGCATATATCTCTTTTTTCTAGTTTCTGACGTCATCAACTTTGATTTTCGTGTGAAGTTTTTTTTTTCCTCTGTGGACTATTACGCTTTACATTATGGCTTTTTTATTTTACGTTACTTATTGGTATAAGTATTTACAATTTAAACCATGTGCTCTTCTAATTGTTTTGAGCAGTGTAGATCTAATTTGGTTCTTAACTATTTTAAATTTTCAAAAGATGACTTTTATACAATTTATGACACAAGTGACTTTTATACAAGGTATGGCAAGTACAAACTCTTAAGCGACATACATTTCAAATTATGAGAATTCAAAAACAATAGAAAAGGTGCACGATAAACACTGTAAGCATTGGATGTGGTCAGAGAAATAAATTTAAAGATTTTCGTTACATTCAAACTTAGATTCTGCATCGTCAAATTAAAATATTTCTTCAGCTTCTTTCAAATTGTCTTCTTTAAGCAATGTAAAACTTTCATGCTGACCTATAAACTGTTTCAAGTCTATCAGTAAATGACTTCTTTCACTTAAAAAAAAATTAAAAATTCTACAAAAAATTTCCGTAAAAAAAAACATCAACCACTACGAATCCGTTAAATTTCTTTGGATTTAACCAGGAATAATGTTCTAAAAATTTTTTGGACAAAATCTTTCTTCGGTATTTGTCCTGGCATAATCTAAAACATTGAAAAGTACCAATTTATACCTTGAGTAGTTGAGATTCCAGGAGCTTCGTCTATTAACTTTTTCACCAGGCATATCTTTCTTTGAAATTCGTTTTTCCTTGGAATCTAATTCTATTTCTATATCGATACTGTTATCTTCTAATTTGCTGTTAACTGTGCTAGTACAACATTGTGTTTTTAATATGAAGTTTACTTGTGTTTGTCACTAATTTTACTCCTTGCTTTTTGAAACATCTTCTCTACCGAATCGCAGGTTGTAAAAAATGGTTTTATTTTATAAATAATTTGAAATAGAAGATATAACAAGAAAATAATCTAGTAAACTAATATACATACGTAGGTTTTCAAATCTGGATTGTTGACTGATCAAATTTTTTGTCATGGATTTCGATTTACAATTAAAACTAAAAAACAGTAATAAAATTGAATAGTTTTTGTTGTTTTCAATTTCCTTGGTAATCAGAGAGAGAGATTTGCTAGCTCCATCATCTCGAGGCTCCTATATTTCGAATCTTGTAAAGTTTTTCATGTACAGTACATTATATTTTTATTTTCCTTCCCTTTTACGCACACTCTTTTATAAGACGAGCTTAGAAAAATAACATATTCTTCCACCAATCCATGTAAGTTTTCTACTTTGAGAATCGTAACTGTTCATTCAGCTATAACCAAATTCCGTAACTTTTCCATGCAGCAAGTATAATTATCATTCTTTTTTTAAATAAGCTTGTACACTTTTATAATAGCCTTTCATATTGGTAGCTCTATCAAATGAACAAACAATAACATTTGATGCAATCTACACTTGGCTAATTCTGATTTTACAAGCTCGTAGTTGTATACGAGCCAACTAACAAGGATCATAGATTGATGTTATTCTTAAAAATCTTTCACATACCTTTTCTTGAAGGACATAGCAGACTCAAATTGCCAACTCGTAACAGTTACATCTTGAGTACTACATACCATCATGATGAATATTTTGCTACCATATGGTTTTTTTAAAATAATATTATATAACACTGATGTTATTATTTGTTGTAGAGGTTTGTACGGACCCGGGTAGCCCGAGACCAGTATCTAGCCCAGTCTGTGGGCTGGATAGGCAAAGAAGCTTAGCGGGACTTCTGGGCTAATAATAATAATAATAATAATAATAAATAGCGAGTCTGCCAACACGATTTAAAAACTTAAACGAAGACGATAAAATATGATCCGTTTTCAGTGAATATGATACTTTCGCGAGAATGAGTATAAATGGGCATCACGAGCCGATGCTAGTTTAACAGCATCCATACAAAAATGCAACATGTGAATAAGAGATTGGCATCGGACAGTTATATGGTATTAGCGGCAGGGTTTAATTTTTTCAGCAGACTCATGCCTAAGGCCGAGATCTGGAGTGCACTTTTTTCCTACGTAGTAGAGTCGGGTCAGAACTGGACTTAAATGTTCTCAGAATGCGTAGGACAGGTACTATGATTTAAAAAATATATTAATAGCGATAATAAACTTCTGTTAACGGAATCTTTGGAAGTATAACTTAAAGTGGTTTTCAATACACATCTCAATAACGCGAAATTTTCTGATTAATTTATAATTGCAAATGCACAAAACTGACATGCGTGACTATTAAAGAAATTAGGAATCGAGTAATTTTTCCATTTTTGGTAAATAAATTAATTATCAAAATATAAAAGATTTTTGTGTTGTCAGTGCAGGTTTTTTTCATTTTCAATGATTCTAAAAATCAATTCAAAACGCTAACTTTGACAATATTTCTAAAAGGTATAATGTCTTTATCAAAAAATGGAAGACACCATTTGATTACAAAGGTTCTGAATAACAAAAAAAAAAAAAAAAAAGCATAACTTATACATTTCCGAAGAAAATGAATATTTTGTTCCTTATGTATTGTAGACTAAGAAAAGCGATGGTGGACATCTGGGACCCGCGACTGGGGAGGGGGAGAGGGAGGGGAAGGGTTGAAAAGTGCAAGGGAAAAAATTCCATTTCATAAAAAATAAAGAAAATTATCTATAAATATTAATATTTAAAACATTTATAGATTAGGAAAAACATTTGTGGACATCCGAGATCCGCTACTGGGGAGGGGGAGGGGAAGGGGAGGGGTTGAAAAGAGCAAGGAAAAAAAATTCCATTTCCTAAAAAATAAAGAAAATTATGCAAAAATATTAATGTTTAAAACATTTATAGATTAGGAAAAATATTTGTGGACATTCAGGAGCCGCGACTGGGGAGGAGGAAAGGAGGGGGAGGGCTGGGGGAGGGGAAGAGTTGCAAAGTGCAAGTGAAAAAATTCTATTTCATAAAAAATAAAGAAAATTATGTATAAATATTAATGTTTGAAACAATTATAGATTACGAAAAACATTTGTGGACATCCGGGACAAGCGACTGGAGAGGGGGAGGGGGAGGGGAAGGGTTGAAAAATGCAGGGGAACAAAATCCCATTTCATAAAAAATAAAGAAAATTATGCATAAATATTAATATTTAAAACATTTATAGATTAGGAAAAACATTTGTGGACATCCAGGATCGACGGGGGAGGGGGAGGGGAAGAGAAGGGGAAGGGTTAAAAATTGCAAGCGACAAAAATTCCATTTCATAAAAAATAAAGAGAATTATGTTTAAATATTAATGTTTAAAACATTTATAAATTAGGAAGAAACATTTGTGGACATCCCGGACTCTTGACTGGGGAGGAGAGGAATTTGTAAGGGGCAATAAAAAAATCCGTTTAAAAAAATATGCATAAATATCAAAGTTTAAAACGTTTATAGAATGAGAATGGCATTGAAGGATACTCGGGACTTGTGATTAGGAAGACGGAGGTAAGGGAAGAAGAGGGGAGGGAAGGGGAGTGGAAAGTGTTGAAAGAGGCAAGAAAAAATGCAATTTAATTATATATATACATATATATATATATAGGCTGAATTCAGAAATAGGAGATGTGATTAATGACATTGTGGAGTGGTACAGACTGGTTCTGAACAAGGTTACCCTCGGAACTTTATGAAAAATATTATGAATGATTTTGTTAGGGGTAGTTGCCGTCAAAATGAACTGAAATCATTATTGAATGGATCTGATAGTTCGACATGTTTAAAGATTTAGTTTGTGGGTTATTTGAAGGTTATTGCTGGTCTATACTTTAGTTTTAGTTTGGTTTGCTTTTAGTTAAAATTCATTTATGGTTGTGACGGGCATGGGGGATGTTGCATGCATCAAATCAGATTGAACCCAGCAGTGCATGTCATTAGCCATGCCGTCCGTCTCCTTGTTTGTTATTTTTCAAGTTTCTTGTTTAAGTTGTTTATGAGTTGTTATTTTGTTGGATCAGTTTATAGTTTAAGGATTTGTTATAGTTCACGTAGTGGTTTTTCAATTTTGTTTGGCGGTATAGATATTCGTGGGTTTTTGCTTTTAAGACTATTTTTATAGTTTATATATTTTTTAAGTAAATTACATATGGTGTGCAATTTGATTTAATATATCAGTTTTAATTAAATATGTACCGTAATTTCGGGTGTATAAGCCGCGGCTCAAACAATTCTTTTTGGACCCAGAAATCTTATTTTGTGATTGAACACAAATATTTACGGGATCTAAGTAGTAACATTCATTTTTAAAAAAATTCTGGGTCGAAAAAGAATTGTTTGACCCGCGGCTTATACACCCGAAATTACGGTATATATATATATATATATATATATATATTAGTATTTAAATCTTTTATAGAATAAGAAAAACAACAGCGGGTATCCAGGATCCGCAACTAGGCTAGGGAGGGGGAGGGAAGGGGAAAAGGTTGAAAAGGGCAAGAAAAAAGATCTGAAGCTTTAGTGGGACTGCATTCTTTTTCTGGATCTAACACCACTGGTTCATTCAGTGGTAAAATCAAAAACCAGTTTTTGGAAGAGCTTCATAAATGCTGACGATAGAATTCTGAAAGCACTTGCCGCATAAGGTCAAACAGATATCCTTGAGAGTGAAACATATATTGCACTTGAAGAATACATATGTTCAGTATACATGCCAAAATTAAGCATTAAAACATTGAGTGAGCTAAGATGGTGGTTATTTACAAAAAAGCAAGCTGAAGTAACAAATATGCCTCCAACTCAAGCCGCCCTTTACCCAGTCATAAGAAGAGTTCATTACCAAGCAATAATATGGCAAAGAGCACACATTTTAAAAACTAATATTCCACCCCCAACTGATTTTGGTTGGATAATAAAGGAAAAATAATACCTACCCGTCATGTGTAACATGCCATGTGCTCCTCAAGAACTGGTTTAATCGGTGCGTTGTTCGTGTGTCAAGTCAAGATGTGTAGCATCCTGTAAATGTTCACAAAATGGATTACCTTGTAACTGAAATGTGTTCATGCTCGGGTGAGACTGATAAATGTGATAATGTTTGAGGTTTTGATGAAGTAAATTATGATGAGAGTGATACCGATGATCCTACTTTGTTCTGAAGTTAAACTTGCAGTTTAAAATTTGAAAGTTTTTACTATTTAGGTATATGATGTATAATATAGAATAACAATACAAAGATAACAAATAATATTTAGCGTTACAAAATTTGTATTATTTAGTATTTATCATCACTCAGTTCCTTTTCAATTACCTTTATTGCTTATTTTTTCCCTTGCACTTTTCAACCCTTCCCCTCCCTCTCCCCCTCTCCAGTCGCGGGTCCCGGATGTCCACAAATGGTTTTCCTAATCTATACATGCTTTAAACATTAATATTTATACATAATTTTCTTTATTTTTTATGAAATGGAATTTTTTCCCATGCACTTTGCAACTCTTCCCCTCCCCTCCCCCTCCCCAGTCGCAGCTCCTGGATGTCCACAAATTTTTTTCCTAATCTATAAATGCTTTAAGCATTAATATTTATTCATAATTTCTTTATTTTTTATGAAATGGAATTTTTTCCCTCGCAATTTTCAACCCTTCCCTTTCCCCTCCCCAGTCGCGTGTCATGGATGTCCACAAATGTTTTTACTAATCTATAAATGTTTTAAACATTAATATTTATGCATAATTTTCTTTATTTTTTATGAAATGGATTTTTTGTCCTTGCACTTTTCAATCCTTCCCCTCTCCCTCCCCCTCCCCAGTTGCGGGTCCCGCATGTCCACAAATGTTTTTTCTAATCTATAAATGTTTTAAACATTAATATTTATACATAATTTTCTTTATTTTTTATGAAATGGTATTTTTTCCCTTGCACTTTGTAACTCTTCCCCTCCCCCACCCCTCCCCAGTCGCGGCTCCTGGATGTCCACAAATGTTTTTCCTAATCTATAAATGTTTTAAACATTAATATTTTTGCATAATTTTTTATTTTTTAGGAAATGGAATTTTTTTTGCCTTGCTCTTTTCAATCCTTCCCCTCCCCCTCACCCTCCCCAATCGTGGGTCCTGGATTTCCACAAATATTTTTCCTAATCTATAAATGTTTTAAACATTAATATTTATTGATAAATTTCTTTATTAATTATGAAATGGAATTTTTTCCCCTTCCATTTTTCAACCCTTCCCCTCCCCCTCCCCCTCCCCAGTCGCGGGTCCCGGATGTCCACCATCGCTTTTCTTAGTCTACAAGACATAAGGAACAAAATGAGACCACTCACTATACTTAATCATAAAATTGCACACGGGATGTAATTAGAAAACGGACTATAAGCTGTCTAAATGACAGACCAGATGTTATGACCAATAAGGTTATCTGAGCGAAAAATCCCAGCTGGCTATCGCCCAGTAACTTAACAGTTAAAGCATTGGCCTTGTAAGCCAAGTATCTGGGTTCGATTCCCAGCCTGGTCAATTTTTCGCTCAGTTGGAAATATTCAATTCGTATGATTACTTTACCGATCAGTTTGATCGTGTTGAAAATAATAGTATATAATAATTTCATAATGAATCTTTATTTGAATGTTCAAAAATCTAGGATCCTAAGTATTCATTAACGTTATTAGTGTGTATTTTCTGTGTTGCGAAAACGTCGTGATTTAAAAGTATATTTTTAAAATATAAAATATTTCATAAATGTGTATGTGGTATTCTTTAAAAGAATCTCAAATGTATGTTAAGAATAACTGATTTTTTTGTGGAAATTGAGTGGAATCGGGTCGTTTTCCAACTAATTTTTGTAGGCCTTATCCCTGAACTGTGAAAGTACAAACAACCCTGGACGAACCCCCAGGCATGGACATTCCGGCCCATGCAGATTTCTAACTTGTAGATAAAGATTTTCAACAAAAATTTCAACAAAGATCCCGTCCAGTTTTCATTAACGTTCCTGTGACCTTTTTTTTTGTTAACTATTTTTTTTTCTTTTGCTGTTTTTTGTTGTTTTCAACATACTTTTTGACATGATTTTGTAAAAACACATCATAATTTATAACCAACATGACCAGTTTGAGAAAAGTATTATAGTTATCTACAGAATGAAGAGTATAATCTCCTCCTAGAGTATATCCCATTTGTACGCAATGCCTTGTTTTCCAATAAACAAAACTACATCAATTAACCATTGAACAACATATCTTCTTGTGCAACTGAGAAGAATCATGGAACTACTTAACCAAATATTAAAACTTTTTAAACATTTAAAATTTTTCTCATTTTTTCTTTCCTTTCCGTACCGTCGCGTTGGTACACATGTTTCATCTTCACACGACTGTGACATTGCACTAGTTACAACCATACTGTACAAGATTGGCAAGTGAGCGTTGCGATGCACTCTGAATCTGACTCTATGGGTATTGCACAAAGAGCGATGTATCAGTCAGCAACCCCATTCCGTCTGCCCAACGACATGACACGACGAAACTATATAAGTTACCATGGAAACAATTATCAATTGTTAAAAATTTATTGTAAACGCATATACCAGGCAGAATTGCTAGCGGTATTTCGAGCAATGAAGTGGATGGACAAAAGCAAGTGCGGAAGTGCAATAATATACTCAGATAGTCTCTCAAGCATACAAACCATTGAAGACAGCATAGTAAAAACAGTACTGGTCCAGAAAATAATTCAATTACTACAGAATACAAATAAAAAGATAATACTAAAATGGATAAAAGGACACTCCGGAAGAGCAGGAAAGAAGGCAGTGAATCAAAAGGCAAAAGAAGCAATCATAAATCCTAACTTACCAGAAGTATTTCTACCTTTCCCACCATCTCATCTCAAACGAACACTAAAATTACAAATAAACAGGAATGGTAGAGACTTCGGGACACTGATCATAGCGGAAGGCTTACATATTTACTTCTATCTATTGTCTCAGTGGAGACATTACTATCGCACAGAAACCTCTTCCTGTTTGCAACAAATCCCAGGCCTTTTCCAGATTATCTGGTAAAGTTCGGAAAAGCTGACTCGGGCTACTGCACGTGTGGAAAACGAGGAACCTCGCTGAACTACGTAACGGAATACACATTAACATCCATATACCACATCAGAATCTCCAGAACGATAAGGCTCTCTTCATGGTTCAAAATAATAAGAAAAGAACCAGCAGTATTACAAAAAATCATAAACTGCGTAACACTGATTAAAAACAATCCAGTACTTTTCCAAATGCCTCCACGGGACCTTTTATACCATAATGATGATGAGCTATGAAACTAATCAATCAAACTTTTACTTTAAAACAGTTATAGAGTTAGCGTTATTATTTAAGAAAAAATATGCGTTATACGTCTGTAAAGCACTCAGCTCGTTTATTACTTACCCATCATACGTAGTATAGGGTAAGTCTTGCAATCGTTTTGAAAATCGAAAAATTTTTTTTGACGGATTTACACGTTTCAGATACTGAAGATTCCGAAAAACATATTTTTAGAAAAAAAAATTTGCCGTCCGTCCGTCTGTGTGTCTGTGTGTCTGTCTGTCTGTAACCGCTCTATCTCCCGAAAAAAAATGAGATAGAGACTTGAAATTTTGTATGTACTTAGTATGTAAGAATGGGACGAAGCCTATTTAATATCAGTAGCCTTGATTATCCGGAACAATTTTTTTCGGACTCTCGAAAAATTCGTTCTGATGAAAGGAATACAAAAATTTTCGATTTTTTTTATTTTAAGAAATGGACGTAAAAGGCAATAAAGTAACACAAATCTATACATATAATAAAACAGTAGGACCCGGTGTGTCTGTACATTGAAGATAATTGACAAAAATGGAGTCAGGGCAATAAAAGAAAACCAATGAAACACAAAAAAAAATTTTTTGAATTTTTTGTCTGTCTGTCTGTCTGTCTGTCTGTCTGTTTGTTCGAGGTTATCTTCGTAACTACTGAATGGATTTTTATGCGGTTTTCACTAATGAAGAATGCACACTCCCGGGCAGTGTATAGGCTTTGTTTCATCAAAATCGGACAACAGACAAAAAAGTAACAAAAAGAAACAAAAGAAACTGTGCGCTGCTCACGTTTTTTAGTACATAACGTTTTTTAGTACATATAAAATCCAATAGATGTCACTGTGCGATTTTAAAACGCGCTATCGTTATGTTTTCGCCAGTCTACTTAAGTATGAGAAAGTTTCAAGCTGGCTGTCGTTCCATGTGGTTTAGTCGGTAGAACGTCAGTGCGCCATACTGATGGCCCGGGTTCGATTCCCAGCATGGAATTTTTTTTCACTATGTTGGCATTAACGCCTATAAGCAATTAAAAGAATTTGAAATATTGTATTCAAGGCGAATTTTCTCTCTGGGAAAATTTCCTTGCATTAATATGTCAGTGTAATTTTTTTTTCGATTTAATTTTTTTTTTCGAAACTTTGTTTTTCTTAAAAAATTACAGTAAATATTTGATATTTCCCAACGTTTTTTGAATGATCGACTTGCTTTTTTTTTTTTTAATGTATGTCTGAACCTTATCTAACTACTTCTTCAAGATTTCTTTAGATAAACCGACCAGCGTAGCGGGCGAAGGCCGCTAGTTTTGCATAAAGAACGAAGTCGATCGAATTATTAGTTGCCGAGATATGTGTAATCCTGTTTTTCACATTCTTCGATTTTTCATGACCCTGTATTTCATTCAAATTTGAATTCAAAGATATATTTTAATTGGAAATGACATGTTTAATCCGACGCAGTAAATTGTTAGTTAATATGATCATTATTTTTGGAGTTATAAGGATGTTTCTTTTACGCAATCCAGTACTACTTGAGTATTTTGGCGTTTTGTAGAAATTGGCTCATCAGCAATATATTAATAGAGCATTACTGTGTATATAAAAATTATTTAAATATGTGTTTAAATATTATTTTGGAATTGCGATGCATTCTACTAATAGTTCACATGCGTTTTATTTTCATATTTTATAGTATGCATATCCATGATGGGTAAGTATTACGGTGGCCCCCAACGACTAGTTTTACTATTGTTGCTTATACTTATTACATTATCTCAATTACTTTTTGTTACCTACCTTTATTTTATTACTGTATAATTATTCAGTATTTTTTTAAAATAAACATTGCTGGGTGGGGCTAGTTAAGCTCAGGCCTCGTATATTCCTTTTTTGGGGTGCGCGTCCGGGGCCCCTTTGGGCCGGGGGCCCTCGGCGATTGCCGACCAGCCGACCTGCCCAGTCCGGGCCTGTTTTTAGCTAAAGGGAAAAAGGAAGATTTAAAGATTTTGGCTGAGGAATTGGGAGAAACTGTAGACGCGTCGCATAAAATTGTTGATTTACGAACTTTAATAGAGAATAGTCCTAACTATAAAGAAGATTTTGTAAAGGAAATGTTAAATACTATAATAAATACTAGAAAAGAGGAACAGGCTGAAAAAGAACGTCGGTTAGAACAAGAAAGAGCTTTCGAACTTGCGAAAATGAGAATTGAGAACAAAATTGATTCTAGTGCTTCAACTTTGAATGCTTCGGATGAGCAAAATCTCAAATTTGAATTGCAAAAATTAGTTCCTAAGTTCGATCCAAATAATGATGATATTAGTATTTTTCTAACATTGTTTGAACGCCAATTAAAATTTCTAAAATTTCCAGAAAATATTTGGGTTACACATTTAATTGGTTCGGTCCCCAGTGATATTGCTAATTTGATAGCCAGGGAACCCGAAGAATTATCTCAAAACTACGCACATATAAAAACCAAGGCTAACTTATCATAATATCAAGGCTTGTCATTCGCCAAGTTTCCTTTGACTGCAGTACAGGGGGCGCTGAACTACATGATTTTCACGTTGGTAGCGCCATCTAATGTTAGAAACTGAAATGTTTCCCATTATTTCCTATGGGATTATTAGCAGTAGCATGCACCAGGTGGCGTTACTTACGAGACAAAGTCATATAATAAGTTGGCAATTATAGGGACAATTTCAACAATGAATTTTCTCCTGAATGCGAGGCCTTAATATTATGATAAGGGGGCCTTGATAAAAACAATGCTTTTGAAAAGATTTAAATTGAGTTCGGAAAAATTTAGACAGTTATTCAGTAAACACCGGAAAGCTCAAGAATGCACGTGGAAAGATTTCTATTTTGAATTGCAAAATTATTTTAATGGCTGGATTTCAGGTCTTAATATTAGTACGTTTGATCAATTACGGGATCTCATGATAGCTGATCAGATCAAAAAAAGGGCTCCACCTGACTTCAGGGACCATTTTTTGGACCAATGGGGTGATATAATATCTCCAGCAGAACTAGCGGAAAAGTTAGAGCAGAACTAGCGGAAAAGTTAGATAGTTACGATAATATTCGGAAAGATTCTAGAAAAGAAACATATAGCAGTATCCCTAAAAACAAATACCCAGTTAAAGATAAAATTTACGACAAGCATGATAGATTTAAAGATGATACTTTTAAGCCAAAAAGGGAAAATTTTCAAGATAACAATAGAATGCGTTCGGATCATAGACCCCCTTTAACGTGTTATGGGTGTGGGTATCCTGGGTTCATTCGCGCAAAATGTCCCAAGTGTAATCCTTCGAACAAAAAGGGATCTACAGAAATTAATAGCGTAGTCTTGTATACGTGTGTATCAGACTCTGCCCACCTTGCCATTATAGATGTCCACATAAATGGATTTTATGGAACTGCGTGTACTGACACTGGTGCAAGTAATTCCATTGCGGGAGAAGCTTTGTATAACTTATTAAAATCACAGGGAATTGAATTTAAAACCAAAGTCATTACAATGACTTTAGCTAATGGTAGTACAGTAGCTAATGAAGTCTTATATACAGATGTAACAGTTGAAATAAAAGGAAAATCTTTCAAGTTAGAAGTCCTTGTTTTGCCAAAAGCTAAAGGTAATCGTACTTTATTAGGCATGGACTTTTTACAAAAGGCAGGAATTGTTCTTGATGTAATGAACCGACGGTGGTATTTTCATGACAGTCCTCGTCAGACTTTTGATTTTTATATAAACAATGACCCATTGACTCCGAAGAACCTGCCTAATGTTTTTAATTCATGCGTGCTACGTGACGAAGAAGGAAATCATCTATCTGAAGAACAAAGAGAAGAATTCAGTGAATTGATTCGAGAATACGAATATGTGTTCAAACCAGGGGGAGAGCCTACTCCTTATATAGAACATCATATTCCCACAGGGGATCATGCACCAGTAGCAGGACCACCCTATCGAATGTCACCTATGAAGAAAGAGCTCTTGAAGAAAGAATTGGATACTTTACTAGAACAGGGGATTATAGAAGAATGCGAATCTCCGTATGCAGCTCCTGTTGTCCTTATAGAGAAACCTAATGGTGAGATGCGTCTTTGCATAGACTATAGAAAACTCAACGAGAAGACGACTCCGGATACTTATCCACTTCCTAGACTGGATGATTTATTGCAAGATACTACTCCCACAGCGTACATGTCAACCATTGACCTAAAATCTGGTTATCACCAAGTTAATGTCTATCCTGCTGATAGAGATAAGACAGCATTCGTTTGCCCATTCGGAACGTTTCGCTATATAAGAATGCCTTTTGGATTACGCAATGCTCCGGCAACATTTCAAAGGTTAATAGATAAATTCCGCTACGGACTTAGCAGTGTTAAAATTTTGACATATCTAGATGATATGATCGTTCTGTCATCGACCTTCGAGCAACACCTTTCTGATTTGAGATTAGTATTTGAAAGACTGGCCAAATTTAAACTTCATGCTAACCGTGATAAATGTCATTTTGTTTGTTCACGTGTCAAATATCTCGGTCATTGGATAACAAACAAAGGAATTGAAGTGGACGAAGAAAAAGTGGCATCCATTATGAATATACCTTCTCCAAAGACTGTTAAACAAGTGCAATCTTTTTTACAAACTTGTTTCTGGTATCGCAGGTTTATCTCTAATTTTGCTGAAGTTTCGCGTCCTCTAAGTAATCTTACTAAAAAGAATGTTGAGTGGAAATGGGGACCTGAAGAAGAAAACGCATTTGTCACTCTAAAACAATGTCTGGTGACCGCTCCTATATTATAACAAGTTGATATGTCCAAACCCTTCATTATTCGAACAGACGCCAGCGCATACGGTCTCGGTGCAGTTCTACTCCAAGGCGAAGGATCCGAGGAACATCCCGTCGAGTACGCCAGCCGACTGCTTAATTCTGCTGAGTGTAACTATTCTACTACAGAACGTGAAGCCTTAGCCGTTGTGTGGGCTCTAAATAAATTTCGAGGGTATATAGAAGATTCTGAAATCATCGTAGCCTCTGACCATCAACCACTCCGATGGCTGATGAGCCTAAAATCTCCATCGGGTAGTTTGGCCCGATGGGCATTACAGATACAGTCCTACAATCTGAAGATAGAATATATCCCAGGGAAAGCAAACATTGTTGCTGATATGCTATCTCGTCCAGAGTATTCTCAAGATTCATGTGAGGTGAATGCTGTTATAGTGGACTTTCCTACTGAAAGTTCTAAAGTCATTCGAGAAGACCAGTTGAAAGATCCAGAGCTGAAGAAAATTATTGAATGTTTTGAGAGTAGCCCTCCTGCTACGGACTTGGTTAATTGGACCGAAAGAGGTTATTTGATGAACCAGGGAGTACTGTACAGATATGTCCCTGACTCTGAAGTCGAAGAAGCTCAGTTGGTGGTTCGAGCTCATGATCGTGAACGAATTTTAAAAGAATACCATGATGCTCCGACTGCTGGACATTATGGCGCCGAAGGAACTTTCCGGCGAATTATTAAAAGATATTACTGGACAGGACTGGATATTACTGGACAATTTATAACAGAATATGTCAAATCTTGCCCTGATTGTAACAGGTATAAAGCCTCTAATCAGAAACCTGCGGGACTATTACAAAATCCAATTTATTCTCAAAGACTAGAAACTCTTTCTATAGATTTATTTGGACCCCTTCCCGAAAGCAAGACAGGAAAACGATGGATTTTCATTGTTGAGGATTGTGCAACACGGTGGGTGGAGCTGTTCGCATTGACACAGGCTACCGCTAGGGAATGTGCATTAACACTTCTAAATGAAATATTTTTACGTTGCGGGTTACCTAGACGATTAATTAGTGATAATGGGCCCCAATTTGTGAGCGATGTTATGCAACAGTTATGTCACTTATTGGAAATTAAACAAAGTTTAATACCCGTTTACCATCCTCAAGCGAACCCTTTTGAGCGTAAAAATCGAGACTTAAAACCCCGACTTGCCATTTTAGTAGGAGATGACCATGCCTCCTGGGAAGAGCGTTTACCAGCTGTTAGATTCGCAATGAATTCAGCAAAATGTGAAATTACAGGTCAAACTGCCGCGTATTTGCAATTCGCGCGTGAAATGCGTACACTCGACGATGTAACGCATGATTTAAGGGTTGTAATAAATAACGATAATTTTGTTCCCGAAATTACCCCGTACCTTAAAAATTTTGCAAAGTTTTCATCTAGGGTACACGATTTAATCGAAGAAAAACAGGATAAACGTAAATTCTATGCAGATAAAAAGCGCCGACCAGGTCCAAATTATAGTCCTGGAGATCAGGTGTGGGTGACCTTACATCCAGTTAGTAACGCTAAACAAAAACGCAGTGCCAAATTCATGCCGCGCAGAGATGGTCCCTATACCATCTTAACTCAAAGATCCTTAACAACTTATGAGGTTGCACATCCGAGTAATCCGGACATTCCGGTAGGTACTTACCACACATCCGCACTCAGTCCATATCAAGGTGCTGACGAGCTGCCCGTACAACCCCTACGAAAGCGTGGTAGACCGCCAAAGGTTTCTGGTTCCTCATCGGGACGTTTTCGGAACCAGAGGGGGAGAATGTAACGTACCTCTCAACTCCACTATTCTTTCCAGAGCCCAGAGGGCGCTGTGTTCATTGGTTCCTTGCACGGAACACTTTGGCCGTGTTCAAAAGCGGCTTTTTTTGTGCGCGCGCGCTCAGAAGATTCTGCTTGGAGTAGGTGCTATCGAAGAAGAGAATTTTAAACTTATTCAATTATTGTATTATTTTTATGGTTCAGAATTGGTAAATACAAATACCATATCTCTTTATCCTTTCAAAATATGATTTTCGTAACAGAAATACATACCTGTGACCACTCAAATAAAATTAAAAGTATTCCGGAAAAGTATCACGTGACCTATTTCATGTAATTAAGCCCGATTAGCATTTAAAAAATGACAATCAACCCTGCTCAAACCTTGACGCGCGCGACGCAAAAAAAATGATGGGCGATTTGATCACGTGATTGTGCGTTTTGTGCTTATCTCTTATTGGTTGCACGTTGTTTGTTGTCAAAGTTGGTAGGTTGACTGATACAATTTAACAATTGGTGATTTAATTTTTTTAATAATTTTATTTTTATTTATTTAAAAATCATTTATCAGTTGCTTTATACTTTTCGTATTAAATAATAGAATACTGTTGATTCTATTGTTGTAATTAATGGAATGCTGTTGATAAACCAAGGTTGAGATATCCACACGGGGGACTAGCTGAGGGGGGGGGTACCCTCCCAAAACATTGACAAATGTTGTTACACTTTGCAAATTTAAAACTTTTATGTCAAATTTAATTAAAATTTTAATAAAAACTGCAATACATTTTCTATTTTTGATAGAATTTGCAAAAGTTACAACTCTAATTGGGAATATTATTAATTTTTTTACAAATAAGAATTGTATTACATTTTCAAAGTGCGTTAACTTGGCAAAATTATAAAACGAGTTGGCGAATATAAAAATTTGACTTGACAATATTAAGGTTTTCTCCCCCACCAATAAAAAGTCTTAGCGATGGCCCTGTATCCACATATTACAAGATTGATTTGTAATCTACAATACTGGATTGATTTCAATGGAATTTGCATTGTTAGTTAGATAATTTTTCAGAAGAAGTTTTAGTATGTATATATTTCTTATTTAATTATTGTATATTTTAATACCGTGTGGATAACAGGCCAAAATATGTCATAAAATATGAAAAACAAACGACATCCGAAATTATGTTAGTATAAGCAAAACACTTATTTATACTTTTAATAGAAAAATTATAAACATTATAATCATACTTTATTCATTATAAAACTAGAAGGCAAACTCCAAATATTTCACTTCTTTAAAATATATGTATGCAGATATTCTTAATTTAAAAAAATGTATATCTTTTACATTTTGCTTTTATAATATTTTCCATTTTGATTTTAACACCGTAAAATATCCACGCATGCATTATATTTGCATCCTAATCTCAATAAAAAATTACTTCTAAAATATTCAAAAAAAAAAAAAAAAAAAAAAAAAAAAAAGAGAAGAAGAAGAACATTAATAATTATTTTATGCGTATACGGATATTTTCGCAGAAAACTTTTTTTTTCATTTTCTTAATATATATATAAATCACTTTGGAACGATATTAATATCGTTCTAATTATCCTTTTAATATTCTAAATTTGGAATATTAAAACTTTCTCCGCAAAAATCTCATTTTCTCATATTTAAATAAGTATTTTATTATTATAATAGAAATACATGTGCTTCTGTATTATTAATATAAAATTTACCTTTAATAAAAATGTCTTATTTATTAATAAAAAGCAACCCCCCCCCCCCAAAAAAAAAACACAAACCAACTTTTGGCCCGCGCAGGTTTCGAACCCGTATCGTCTGGGTTCAAGCTCAGCACTCTGACCATTCGACCAGCCAGCTCACTTTCATTTGTAACAGATTATCTTTATAATTGGCACTACAAGTAATTACATCCTTGATCTGTTCTCCATCTGTTACTGAGCGAACAGTTACAGTAACTGGTGGCACAGTAGCGAGGACTGAACGCACATCCCACCAAGTATAAGTATCCACTCCATGTCCGTGGCTCCTAGCGTGCGCGTGCAGCGCGCGTAACAGCTGAACACAGCCTTTCTTACCCCCCAGTGAGATCTGAGTTAGCCCGACTGAAAACATGTCGCACCGTTGACATGTAAAATGTTCGACACCTTATCCAAGGTGAATGCTTTCATGTATGTGTAACATCTCATCTGTAATCGTGGTATGTTTTGTGTGTGTTTGTTGTGTTTCGTGAAATAAATGTTTTTGTGACGTTAAGTCTTCGATTCATCAAATAACTGTCACAGCATTTATTTAAAATCCTGTATAACATATTACTGAGATGAATGACATTCGGAACATCTACTAAATCAAATTAGAGTTAATATATTTGTATGTTTTTACTATTTAGAATTTTTTAAAGGGTCAATCTTATGTTTACATTTAGTTTTTCAAAGTATTAACTTTCGACAAATTTATTAGTAATTTATTTATAAAAAAAGACTTGAGCAAAAAAGACGTTTTCCAATTTTTTCAGTTCTATTTCATCAATAGATACAATCTTTTCAATATAATGTTTTACAATTTAGCTTTAATCCAAAATACTTTGAGAGAAATCGGAAAACTTTCGCTTAAATTCATAGATTTTTGAGATAAATGCGCTTATAATTATGTTACATATTTTCAAATATATGTATTATACATTTATAAATTAATATATGGGAACGTTCATTCAGCAATTTTGAGAAATTTCAGCAAATTTTCATGAGTAATTCCAATTATTTTATATTAAATCAGATTTAAGATAAAAATTGATATAACCAGTTAAATATTTTGCGGTCTACTTTCGTAAAATGTAGTTAATTTGTTTAGAAAAAAAAAAAAAAAAAAAAAAAAAAAAGTGATATTTTGGTCACAAGAGTAGCAGAATTTTGATTTATTATATAAGCAATCAAAATGCATTTTGTACTTAATTAGATATAATTTATGACAGGAGACTACAATATATTTTACTGGTTATATAAATTTTTATCTTAATTATATTTTTAAATAAAATAATTGGGATTATTTTAGAAAATTTGCTGAAATGGTCACAAGAGTAACAGTGGACGTTCCCATATATATATTGTATAAATATAATAAAAGTTTTTTTTTTATTATTATTTGAAAGTTTTTGTAATTCATAAATATTTTAAAGAAAAAACAGTAATAGTTTTTTAAACAATATCCATAAACTTTAGTTAATTTTTAAAAATATCTCCCTTTATTTGTTTACGTACACTAATACAGAAATTTAAATTGTAAAATTATTGATAATTATTAGAATATTCTTTCTTGAGTGCATAAAAATCACAATATAAAATATATTTGCTTTTATTTAAACCTTGCTTTATTTTTTTCACAATTTAAAAAATACTAAGCAATTTTCAAAGCAACTATGGATAAATTTAAGAAAAGTCTCTTTAACTTGGTATTTTTGGTATTCATTAATATTTTAAAGAAAAAATAGTAAAATTTTTTTTAAGCATTAACCATAAACTTTACATAAGTTTTAAAAACGTTTCCCTAAATTTGTTTATATACACTAATACAGAAATTTAAATTATCAAAATAATCTCTTTCTGCTAAGATGAATATTGCGACTCATATTGCTTTAAAATTTCTTTTGAATGGGAGTTTTCTAATTTTACATCTTCCATTTTGCGCAAAATTTCTTTATTTAATTCTTTTAAATCTTGATTTCCTCTTTTTATTGAATCCAATTCATTATATTCTTCTTCTGGAGAGTGCAAAAATAAAGCAGAATAACATTCTTTCTTATTTAACAAGAGGTTTATTTCATTTCTGGTATCTCGTTTTTCAGCTTGTTCTCTTCTTCCAGTATTTTCATTATTGGATAAAAAGCTGGGTATTTTTAAGTGAGAAACTGATTTAAGCTTTAAATTTCGTCCAGGGGTTTAAATCAAGCAGTTCCGCTTTCAAAATCTGCTTCTTTAAAGTGAATTGAACAGACTCTTGCATTATCAATGCAGAAATTGTAAGTTCTTTTAAATGCTTGTAGCCATTGTTTTTGCACTGCGTCATTTACTGGGAATCGATGAAATGAAATTCCATGAATTTTAGAATTTCTGGTATGATTAGTGCAACCAGAAATGCCACAACAAGGCATCTTTAATTATTTTAATTAATTAAACACCGCTTGCAAAAAATAGAAAATAGCATAAAGCATAAAATTATTTTACAAACGAAAAAAAATAATACTCCTTATCGCGATGACAGGAAAAGATAAGAGAAGAGTAAAAATTAGTGTCCAGATACAGGAAGTGCTGGACGCAGGGTGCAGTGACGTCATGAACTACTGCGCATCATCTCGTGGACCCTACCGTGTTTTCTACTTACTGTGATACGAACATTTTTTTCAATTTGTAAGTCCTTATATGTAAATACCGTTTTTAAGACTAAACGTACTTTTTTCCTATCGAACGGGAATTTTCCTGACTGATCTTTTCATCATTCCAATTTCTCAGTCTTTATAGCACATAACATTTTTCCGACTAAAGGGACATTTTCCCGACTGATTTTTTTCGTTTATAAGTTTATAGATAAATACCATTTTTTTTTTCAACTAAACATACATTTTTACTATCGAACATGAATTTTTCCGACTGATTTTTTCGTTTTTTCCAATTTGTAAGTCATTATAGTAAATAACTTTTTTCCGACTATACGAACATTTTTCCAATTTGTAAGTCCTTATAGGTAAATACCGTTTTTAAGACTAAACGTACATTTTTTTCTATCGAACGAGAATTTTCCCGACTGATCTTTTCATCTTTACAATTTTTAAGTCTTTATAGTTCATAACATTTTTCCGACTAAAGGGACATTTTCTCGACTGATTTTCTCGAGGGGGGGGGGGGTTGCCGCACCCCCCTGGGATTTACGCCCCTGTATGTAACAGACAAACAAATTCGTATGGAAATAGCCTACTGCATATGAAGCATAGGCGTAGCGTCGAGAGGTGCCAAATGAAGTTTTTTTTTTTTTTTTTTTTCACGCAAAAATGTATATACAGGGTGATTCTAAAATTTTTTTACAATAAAAGAGGGGTGATAGTACACATCAAGACAAACAATATTAAATAGGAGACCAAGGGTCCCAAACGTTTTCCAAAGGAGATAGCCGCTATTAAAGTTTAGGGACCAAAATTTCAAATAAACATAAGAAACGGAAAAATCGGTCGATTGATTTGCGGTTTTCACTAAAACTATTCTTTATGTAGGTATTTTCTTGAAAATAAATTATAAAGATAAATTTCGAAAAATGCCGATAGAGGGCGCTTTAGACTTTGAAGTACAGTAGAACCCCGCAAATCCGGACCCCGTTAATCCGGATCTCCGGATAATCCGGATCGGTTTGGTCATCTTTTTTTTTCAAGTTTCTTGAAGCAATTGGTTAATTTCCATAACATTAACTTGTTTAATCGTCGTATTCTGAATAAAAAAAAAGTTTCTGAAATCTTTTCGGAAGAATTGAGCAAAGTAAACATTTTTACTGTCTGTAAATATTCAATAAGTTTAACATAAAGGTGATTTTCTGTAAATATATTTTATTTTATTTCATTTGTTTCTAATTCTCCGGATAATCCGGATTTTCGATAATCCGGATTGGGTCTGGTCCCAGTTAATCCGAATTATCGGGGTTTTACTGTAATAAAAAACTATTTTTTGCATCTCATTAAATGGTTTTGTAAGCTTAGACTTAAACTTAAATTTTGAGGTCAAAATCTGAATAGTTGGGCGTGGTTAAGTAGACAAACTGAACTGTGTTCAGAGGATTCAAATTTCAAATGATTATAAAAAACGGAAAAATTGGTCGATTCATTTGCGGTTTTAGCTAAAACTAATTTTTAAATGAGCATTTTCTTGAAAATAAATTTTAAAGATAAATTTCACAAAATGCTGATAGGGGGCGCCTTAGACTTTGGAGTAGCGTAGAACTATTTTTAACTGTTATTTTTTTAATCTCATTAAATGCTTTCAAATGCATAAACTTTAGTTTTAGGCTCAAATTCTGAATCGTTGGGAGTGTTTAAGTAGCGAAAAATTTAATTGTGTTCGAGGAGGGGGAAGTGTTAAATTTCAACTCCTGAAGACACTTCAATTTGCGCTACTTAACTACTCCTAATTATTTAGATTTTGAGCTCAAAATTTAAGTTTAAATCTAAGCTTCCAAAAACATTTAATAAGTTTTTGCAAGCATTTAATTATAACAAAAAAATAAAGGTTAAAATTAGTTGTTAGTTACTCTGAAGTTTAAGGCGCCCTCTAATGGAATTTTTTGAAATTTATCTTTAAAATTTATTTTCAAGACGATACTGACTTGAAACGATACTGATAGGGGATACGAAACGATAGGAAATAGGGGGATATAATACGATAGTACGATATAAACGATAGGGGATAGGAAACGATACTGATACAGACGATACTGATAGGGGTTGAAAAAGGGGTATGTGCCTCGGACTCTAGACCGAAAGACAAAGGGGGGCACCAAATGAAGATTTTGTTTGTCTTTACGTACAAAAATGTATATGTTACAGGCCAAACCGGTCTATCCTAACCCCCATCGGATAAACTAGTTTATCCTAGGCCAAACCGGTTTATCCTAACGCCCATCGGATAAACTAGTTTTTCTTAGGACAAACTAGTTATTTCCTAGGCCAAACTAGTTTGTCTTAACATTTATAGGAAAAACTAGTTTAGCCTGCTGTTTATTGGTCTGAAGTAGTTTGTCCTAGGCCAATTCAATTTGGCATGATTTTATTGAATTCAATGACCGCCTCAGCGCCAACGTTTTGGTTTGTCCTAGGCTGATCTAGTTTATCCTAGGCCAATGTAATTTTACGTGTTTTTAGCTCACAGGCGTCAAAGCATGAGAAAGAATGGGCTCGTAGGTTCTGTACGTACGCATGTACATACGCATATATGTAGGTACGTAAGTACGTAACGCGATAACTCTTGATATAAATAATGTAATTTGATGTGTTTTTATCTCACCAGGCTACCAAAGCATGAGAACTAATGTGACCGTGGATTCTGTATCTATGTATGCATGTAAGTACGCAACGCAATAAATCTTGATAGAAATACCCAATTTGCATCAAACTTTCAATATAGGTTTGTTCTTATGAGGAGCTTTTCTGATTAATTTTGGGAGGTCACTGGAGAAGAATAAGGGGGGGGGGGGGTTAAGAATGAGAGGCTGATTCGCCCCTTCCCTTAATTTAAATAAATGGGTTTGCATGCATTGTTACCATCAAATTTTAGATATAGGAACATTCTGATGAGGTGCCTCCATGATTAGTTCTGGGTGTCCATTGTTTAAGTATAAAGAGAGGGGGGGAATAGGGGTAACGCCCCATAATTTATGTAAATGTTTTTTTCACGCAGAATTTACTGACTGGCCTCAAATTTTAGAAATAGATTCATTTTGGTAAGGTGCTTCCTAATTAGTTTTGGGGGTTAATTGGTTAAGAACAAAGGGAAGAACGTGGACTCCCGCCTAATTTCTGAAAATGGGTTTTTCATGCAGAACTGACCGATTTGCTGCAAATCTTAGATTTATTCATTCTGATAAAGCTCTTCACTGATTAATTTTGGTGGTTCTTTGGTTAAGTATAAAGGGGAAACGTACAAACTATTTCTTTCTTTAAATTGAATAAATTAGTTATAATCCGTTATTTTTTTTAATAGTATTATTTTTTTAAAGTATAATGGGATAGTGGATGATTTATCGCCTTCCTTAAATTAGATAAATGGGATTTTATGCAGATTTTTCCGATTTGCCGTAAATTTTGAATATAGTTTTTTATACAAGGCGAATCCCTGTCTAGTTTTGACGGTTTAACGATAAAGTATAAAAGGAGGAGTGGGGGATTACCCTCCTTAAATGAGATAAATGGTTTTTTGAGCAGAATTATTAAATTTGCTTCAATTTTGGATAATTGTTCAATTTTATAAAGCGTATCTGGTGCTTAGTTTTGGAGGTTTAATGGTTAAGTATAAATGAGAGAAATTGGAAAAAGTAATCCCCCTTACTTTATTTTTTGAGGGTGTTATTCTTTAAAAAAATAAGGCTGTAATACACAATTAGTGTAAACAGCCTGCGAATGCAAAGCCATCAGTTTAACTGGGCAATATTCTTTTTAATATTGATCCCGACTACTGCTCCAACGCTGCTAACATTGTGGAAAGTGGTTTTGCCATCACCCCTATATAATGTATTTTATTCGAAGGGTAGTAGAGTACTGTTAGAGATTTGCACGGGCCGGAATTTTGAGTCCAGGGCCCGACCCTTCCCGACGAAAAGTTATTTTGACTTGACCCGTTGTAAAAATTGAAAGTTCAGCCCGAGCCCTGCCTGTATCTGTGAAAATAGACTCAGTCCGACTCGATCTGGCCCTATTCAATTTTTGCAAAAAATTCAGATTTTACTTCACATACAATTAAGATTCCTTTAAAAAATACTGCAAACATATTTATTGGATAAATTTATAATGTATTTTTAAATTACGATGTGTTCGCAGAATGGAAAATATACAATGTATTATTGATTTTTAGATTCTTAGACCTTTTCAATATTCAAATAGGGATTCATTAAATAATTAATGTAGTTTAGAATAAAAGAAAAAAAAGGAGAGCTATAAACGCCATAACTTTTGAATCTGTTTAGTAAAAAGTAGATTTGTGAATATATTTCTCTATTATTCTTTAAGGCTCTTTTCAAATCCAAAAGAGCTACATCCTAACACATTTATGAGCTAATTTCTTTTCGGAAATGCATAAGATTAACAGGCATTCTCACTCAGAAAATATGTAATCGAATGGCGTTAAACATTTTTTCTTAAAAGCGAGGTATCTTTGAGAAAATGCTATTAAAGCTATTTTTGATTCGAATTTCCGGTTACGACTTCAAGGAAAAGAAAAACTTGACGCCCTGTTAAGAATAGCTTATATGTCGACAGGTAATTAATTTCTCAAAAATGGAAAACGCTGTTCGATTCCAAATTATGTTCAGCTCCGATCTGGCTCGAAAATGAATAATAATAATAATAATAATAATAATAATAATAATAATAACAAATGTAAGTCTGATCTCACCACCGCACGAGTATGTAGAAAAAAAAAGCAAACACCATGTCCAATGCATCATGTCTCTACGGTGAACATGTTAAATTTCTGTATTGGTGTTACAAGCAATGACTCTTGACACACATTTATACTTATCCTAGTGAAAGATATATTTTTACCGTAAAACCCGAATTTGAGCCAAATTAGATTAGCCTAGGTCAAAATATTTTATTTTAACGCCAATTGGATAAATTAGTTTTTTCTACGCCAAACTTGTTTATCTAAATACTCATAAGATAAACTAGTTTTTCCTTGGTAAGAGGGTAATCTTTCATTTTTCCCTTCATGCTTAACCATTAAACCCCCAAAACTATTCAGGTAATCGCCTTATCAGAAAGAGCATATATCCAAAATTTGAAGCAAATCCGTAAATTCTGCGTTAAAACCATTTATCAAAATTATGTTGGGGTTATCTACATTGCCCTTTCTTTTATACTTAAACAATAAATATCCACAACTAATCACGGAGGCACCATGTCAGAATAATCCTATATCTAAAATTTTAAATGAAAACTGATAATTCTGCATGAAAAATCAATTTCTCTAAATTAACGGTGGCGGATTAGCCTCCCGTTCACCTCCTTTTATTCTTATCCAATGAATTCCCAAAATTAACCAGAAAAGTATCTTATCAGAATAAACCTACTTCAAAATTTAAAGCAAATCGGATATTTCTATCAAGAGTTATCGCGTTATGTACATACATACGTACAAACATGCGTACATACATGCGTGCATACGTACCTACAGAACCTGCGAGCCCATTATTTCTCAAGCTTTGACGCCCTAGAGCTAAAAAATCTTAAAATTACATTGGCCTAGGATAAACTAGATCAGCCTAGGACAAACCAGAACATTGGCGCCGATGAGATCATTGAATTCAATAAAATCACGCCAAATTGAATTGGCCTAGGACAAACTAGTTCAGACCAATAAACAGCAGGCTAAACTAGTTTTTCCTATAAAAGTTAGGACAAACTAGTTTGGCCTAGGAAATACTAGTTTGTCCTACGGGCCTTAGGATAGACTAGTTTGGCCTAGGAAAAACTAGTTTATCCGATGGTCGTTAGGATAAACCAGGTTTGGCCTAGGAAAAACTAGTTTATCCGATATGCGTTAGGATAGACCGGTTTGGCCTAGGAAAAACTAGTTTATCGGATGGGCGTAGGATAGACCGGTTTGGCCTAAAATCGGGTTTGGCCTGTAACATATATACAGGGTGATTCCAAATTTTTTTTTACAATAAAAGAGGAGTGATAGTACACATCAAGACAAACAATATTAAATGGGAGACCAAGGGTCCAAAACGTTTTCCTAAGGAGATAACCGCCATTAAAGTTTAGGGACCAAAAGTTCAAATAAACATAAAAAACGGAAAAATCGGTCGATTGATTTGCGGTTTTCACTAAAATTATTCTTTGTGTCGGCATTTTCTTGAAATTAAATTATAAAGATAAATTTCAAAAAATGCCGATAGAGGGCGCTTTAGACTTTGGAGTAACGAACAACTATTTTTAGCCGGTATGCTTTGCATCTCACTAAATGTTTTCGTAAGTTTACACTCAAACTTAAATTTTGAGCTCAAAATCTGTAGCTGGGAGTGGTTAAGTAACACAAACTGAGCTGTGTTTAGAGGCTTCAAATTTCAAATGATTAAAAAAAAACGGAAAAATTGGACGATTGATTTGCGGTTTTCACTAAAACTATTTTTTATTTAGGTATTTTCGTGAAAATAAATTATAAAGATAAATTTCAAAAAATGCCGATAGAGGGCGCTTTAGACCTTGGAGTAATGAACAACTATTTTTTGCCGTTATTGTTTGCATCTCTTTAAATGATTTCGGAAGCATAGACTTAAACTTAAATTTTGAGCTCAAAATCTGAATAGTAGGGAGTGGTTAAGTAGCACAAACTGAACTGTGTTCAAGGGGGAGAGGGAGGTTCAAATTTAAAGTAATTATAGAAAATGGAAAAATTGGTCGATTCGTTTGCGGTTTAAAATAAAACTATTCTTTAAGTCAGTATTTTCTTGAAAATAATTTTTAAAGATAAATCTCAAAAAATTCCGTCAGAGGGCGCCTTAAACTTCAGAGTAACCAACAATTCATTTTAACCATTATTTTTTGGTTCTAATTAAATGCTTGCAAAAGTATTTTAAATGTTCTTTGAAGCTTAGATTTAAACTTAAATTTTGAGTTCAAATCCTGAATCGTTATGAGGAGTTAAGAAGCGCAAACTGAAGTGTGTTCAGGAGTTAAATTTAACACTCTTTCCTCCTCGAGCACAATTAAATTTTTCGCTACATAAACACTCCCAACGATTCAGAATTTCAGCCCAAAATTTAAGTCTATGCATTTGAAAGCATTTATGAGATTAAAAAAATAACAGTTAAAAATAGTTGTACGCTACTCCAAAGTCTAAGGCGCCCTCTATCGGCATTTTGGGAAATTTATCTTAAAAAATTATTTTCAAGAAAACACTGATTGATCAAGAAAACTGCTGATTTAAAAATTAGTTTTAGCAAAAACCGCAAATGAATCGACCAAGTTTTTCCGTTATTTACAATTATTTGAAATTTGAGCCCTCTGAATACAGCTAAGTTTGTCTACTTAACCACTCCCAGCTATTCAGATTTTGAGCTCAAAATTTAAGTTCAAGTCTAAGCTTACGAAAGCATTTAATAAGATGCAAAAAATAACGCCAAAAAAGAGTGTTTCGTTACTCCAAAGTCTAAAGCGCCCACTATCGGCATTTTTTGAAATTTATCTTTATCATTTATTTTCACGAAAATACCTAAATAAAGAATAGTTTTAGTGAAAACCGCAAATCAATCGACCAATTATTCCGTTTTTTATAATAATTTGAAATTTGAACCCTCTGAACACAGCTCAGTTTGTGTTACTTAACCACTCCCAACTACAGATTTTGAGCTCAAAATTTAAGTTTGAGTCTAAGCTTACGAAAATATTTAATGAGATGCAAAAAATACTGGCAAAAAATAGTTGTTCGTTACTCCAAAGTCTAAAGCGCCATCTATCGGCATTTTTTGAAATTTATCTTTATAATTTAATTTCAAGAAAATGCCGACATAAAGAATAATTTTAGTGAAAACCGCAAATCAATCGACTGATTTTTCCATTTTTTATGTTTATTTGAAATTTTGGTCCCTAAACTTTAATGGCGGCTATTTCCTTAGGAAAACGTTTTGGACCCTTGGTCTCCTATTTAATATTGTTTGTCTTGATGTGTACTATCACCCCTTTTTTATTGTAAAAAAAATTTGGAATCACCCTGTATATATTGAATTCGCATAAAGATGTCTCACAGCCGGAAAATTCAAAAGGAAAACTGTTCCAAATCCAAATGCATCTCTAGGCCTTCTGCCATTTAAACAAGTCAGTCTCTAGTCAAAAACCCTCTTCTGCGTGAAACCGTGTCTCACCGATAATTGCCGAACGCCATGATTTCCATAGGGGTTGCGAAAGGGGTATGTGCTTCGGACTCTAGAACGAAAGGCAAAGATGGCGCCTAATGACGATTTTCTTTGTCTTTACATACAATATATATACAGGGTGATTCATAAAAGATGGGCAGAACTTTAAGGGGTTATAGTACACTTAAAGACAAATAATATTAAATGGGAGACTAAGGGTCCCAGACGTATTCCCAAGGAGATAGGGGGCATTAAAGTTTAGGGTCCGAAATTTCAAATGATTATAAAAAATGGAAAAATTGGTCGATTCGTTTGAGGTTTTTGCAAAAAATTTTCTTTATGCCAGTATTTTCTTGAAATAAAATTTTAAAGTTCAATTTCAAAAAATGCCGATAGGTGGCGCTTTAGACTTTGGAGTAACAAACAACTATTTTTTAACGTTATTTTTTGTATTTCTTTAAATGATTTCGAAAGCTTAGACTTAAACTTAAATTTTGATCTAAAAATCTGAGTCCTAACGAGTAGTAAAGTAGCGTAAACTGAAATTTGAAATTTGAAACCCTTCTCCCCCCAGAACAAAAATCAGTTATTCCCGATCTTTGTGTCGTAGATTAGGCTCTAACTACTGCCGCGTTTTGCTAAAATTATTCTTTATGTCAGTATTTTCTTGAAAATAAATTTTAAAGAAAAGTTTAAAAAAATTCCGATAGAAACGCTTTAGACTTTGGAGTAACGAACAACTATTTTATACCGTTATTTTTTGTGTCTCATTAAATGCTTTCTAAAGCTTAGACTTAAACTTAAATTTTCGGCTCAAAATCTGAATCGCTGAGCGTGGTTCAGTAGCGAGGGGAGGGGGTTCTAATTTCAACTTCTAAACATAGTTCAGTTTGCACTACTTAACCATGCCCAACGATTCTGTGCTGTGATACGAGGCAAAAATACAACTTTCGTCAAGGACTGCATAGTCGGAATTCACTCATAAAGGCACTGGCACAGTTGGAAACGTCGCTCAAGCAAACGTTAAAGCTCCATTCCTGACGCTAGTCACCGGGTGAAGAAGGAGACAGAAAGTATGCAAATGTCAAATGGGGAAGAAGAAGAACACGTATGCAAAATTTCGACACGATTCAGGCATAAAAACCACTGAACGGTGAGTCAAGTGTAAGTCGCTGTAGTAATGAATCGGAAGATGGTGCCCTTCACGAATAAGGAAAAGGCTGAGATGTATTTAATTAAAGGGGCGGCAGATGGAAATGGTGCAGAGGCACAACGAATATACGGAGAGCGATTTCCCAACAGGCGGTTGCCTAACCGCAAAACTTTCGAGTGCTTGCACAGACAGTTGTGTGAGACGGGATCATTTCTCGCTTCCCGGTCGAATGCAGGTCGTGCAAAAAAGGACGAATCAGTAGTTGTTGCAGAAGCCATTCTGGATGTAGTAGCGGCGCAGCCAAGTACAAGTACACGAACAGTGGCTAGGCAGGTGGATACCTCACAGTCCATGACTTGGAGGGTACTGAAGGATGAACATTTGCTCCCGTTTCATGTGCAACGAGTCCAGAAACTGTCTCCAGGGGATTATCCAGATCGTATTGAATTCGCCCGCTGGTTTCTGCAGCAGAACGCGCTAAATCCACATTTTGGACGAACTGTGCTTTTCACCGATGAATGTACCTTCACACGTGAAGGTACATTTAACACACACAATGCACATGTATGGGCGGATGTTAGTCCACATGCTACGTATCCACATGCTCATCAGAGACGCTTTTCCATCAATGTTTGGGCAGGAATCCTCGGAGACCACCTAATCGGACCGTACCTTCTTCCTGAACACCTCAACGGTAAAACATACCTTACATTTTTGCAACATGTGCTGCCAGACCTGTTAAACGTTGTTCCTCCACGCATCCGGCGGGTCATGTGGTTCCAGCACGATGCACTCTCAAAAAAATTTCCGTCTTTTTACAGAAAATGTACTGGCAGCACTGCTGCCAGAAATTGTCTGTATATTGACGACTTTCCGTTTTATTTTTTTCTCCGTCAAAAGAGGAAAAATATCCGTCACTTGAAAAAAGTTTGGAAAAATCAATGCGGAAGAGGTGGGGATCGAACCAAGGACCCCAGGATTACAAGACCAACGCGTATCCACGGCGCCAGGATTGCTTGTGAAAATTTTGCTTTAAATAGAAGTGTTCATTTCATATGGGTGCGGTTTGGTGTATTTCGTTAAAAAGCTTTTAATTTTGCAGTTAATCTCGGAAAGACTTCATCTTTAATGAAACTGTGGCTGGTTTTTTTTTACGTTTAGTATTAATATGGTATAAAAATGTGAATTTTAAATATATTACGTATATTGTTAGAGAAAAAACATGGATGTTTTATTTTTATTCGATAAGATTTTTTTTAATAATATCAATTTTTTTTTGCATTTTATTTTTTAATTAAAATATTTTTTAAATGTGTTCACTTAAAGTATATTTTATATGCGAATATTTATCATAGAAATAACTTAGTATATTGAACTTTATTCAACTTATCCAACTTTGAATAACAGATTGTGAGAATTTTTGAACGAATAAAGAAAGTAATTGTTATTTATTTTTAAATTCGAAAACATTTTTGTCTTTTAAAACTAAATTAGACATTTTAATCGATAGAATATTTTTGTTTTCCATTTTAAAAATAAATTCGAATTTATTACTAACAGACCCAATGCGCATGCGTGCTAGATATAAACGGAAACGTTTCCTCATTTTTCGACTTTCGGGATGAACTCACAGAACAAATACGTCTTTTGGGAAAACAGAAGTTATTTGTGAAAAAATAACGATAACTTAGTGTATATTGACGAATTTTTCTGACAGTGTGGAGCGCCAGCCCATTACGTACGAGACGTCCGCAACTATCTGGACATCACATTTCCGAACAGATGGATTGGTCGAGGTGGTCCTGTTGCTTGGCCTGCTCGCTCGCCAGATCTTTCACCCCTCGATTTCTTTTTTTGGGGACAATTGAAGGTTCTTATGTATGAGACACCCATTGAATCCCCCGAGGAACTGGTCGCCAGACTTTCCGCCGCTGTAGGGGAAGTGCTCGAAAAGCCTGATGTTTTCGCGAATGTTCGCCGTTGTTCTGCGTGCATAACCTCTGGTGGTCACAATTTTGAACATTTATTGTAATTACATGTTAATAAATATGCTTTGGTAATATAATCCTAATTTGTGTCTTTTTACCTCGTATCACAGCACACAATGTGTGGACATGGTAAACTGAACTGTGCTCAGGAGTAGAAATTTCAAACCCCTCTCCCCAGAAACTTAACCACGTCTAACGATTCAGATTTTGAGCTGAAAATTTAAGTTTAAGTCTAAGCTTTAGAAAGCATTTAATGAGACACAAAAAATAACGGTATAAAATAGTTGTTCGTTACTCCAAAGTCTAAAGCGCCCTCTATCGGAATTTTTTGAAACTTTTCTTTAAAATTTATTTTCAAGAAAATACTGACATAAAGAATAATTTTAGCAAAACGCGGCAGTAGTTAGAGCCTAATCTACGACACAAAGATCGGGAATAACTGATTTTTGTTCTGGGGGAGAAGGGTTTCAAATTTCAAATTTCAGTTTACGCTACTTAACTACTCGTTAGGACTCAGATTTTTAGATCAAAATTTAAGTTTAAGTCTAAGCTTTCGAAATCATTTAAAGAAATACAAAAAATAACGTTAAAAAATAGTTGTTTGTTACTCCAAAGTCTAAAGCGCCCCCTATCGGCATTTTTTGAAATTGAACTTTAAAATTTTATTTCAAGAAAATACTGGCATAAAGAAAATTTTTTGCAAAAACCGCAAACGAATCGACCAATTTTTCCATTTTTTATAATCATTTGAAATTTCGGACCCTAAACTTTAATGCCCCCTATCTCCTTGGGAATACGTCTGGGACCCTTAGTCTCCTATTTAATATTATTTGTCTTTAAGTGTACTATAACCCCTTAAAGCTCTGCCCATCTTTTATGAATCACCCTGTATATATCTTATACTATAATGCGAGCAAAAATTGTGTGTGTGTGTGGGTAAATTTTATCTCAAAAACGGCTCTAACGATTTTCGTAAAAATTTGGATTTTACCATTTTCGGGCACGAGAAGACCATTGGGCTAGGTCACATGTTCGAGAAAATTCGATTATTGGGTCATTTTGGGTCATAATGGGTCAGGATCAAGCTATTTATATCTATAGAACGGCTGGATCGATTTTAAGGAAATTTTGTACCCAATCGTTTTTTGGTACGAGAAAACTATTGGGCTGGGTCACATGTTCGAAAAATTTCGATTAGTGGGTCATTTTTGGGTCATTATGGGTCAAACCATTTTTATCTAAAAAACGGCTCTAACGATTTTGACCAAATTTTATATTGTATCGTTTTGGATTACAAGAAGACCATTGGGTTAGGTAACATGTTCGAGAAAATTCGGTAAGTGGGTCATTTTTGGGGTCATTGTGGGTCATGCTATTTTTATCTAGCGATTTTCTCACGCAATTTTGACTAAAAATTGCATTCTATGGTTTTCGGGCACGAGAAAAACATTGGGCTAGGTTACATGTTCGAGAAAAAATTTCAATGGGTCATATTGGGTCATTAAGAGTCTGGGTCAAGCTATTTATATTTAAAGAACGGCGTGATGGATTATAACGAAATTTTGTATGTAACAGTTTTTTGACATGAGAAAACTAATAGGCTAAACCATATGTTTGAGAGATTTCGACTATGAGGGTCATTTGTAGGTCATGATGGGTCATAATGGGTCATGGTCAACCTATATCTAAAGAACAGGTGGATCGATTTTAACGAAATTTTGTATGCAACATTTTTTTGGCACGATAAAATCATTGGACTAGGTTACATGTTCGAAAAATTTCGATTAATGGGTCATTTGGGGTCATTAAGAGTCTGGGTCAAGCTATTTATATTTAAAGAACGGCGTGATGGATTATAACGAAATTTTGTATGTGACAGTTTTTTGACATGAGAAAACTAATGGGCTAAATCATATGTTTGAGAGATTTCGACTATGAGGGTCATGATGGGTCATAATGGGTCATGGTCAAACTATATCTAAAGAACAGGTGGATCGATTTTAATGAAATTTTGTATGCAACATTTTTTTGGCACGATAAAATCATTGGACTAGGTTACATGTTCGAAAAATTTCGATTAATGGGTCATTTTGGATCATAAAGGGTCTGGGACAAGCTATGTATAATTAAAGAACGGCAGGATCAATTTTAACGAAATTCTGTATGTAACAATTTTTAGAAACGAGAAAACTAATGGACTAAGTCACATATTCGAGAGCTTTCGATTTTAAGGGTCATTTGTGGGTCTTAATGGGTCAAGGTCAAGCTATATCTAAAGAATGGGTTTGTCGACAACACACGAAATTTTGTATACAACATATTTTTGGCATGAGAAAATCATTGGGGTAGGTCACATGTTCGAGAAATTTCGATTAGTGGGCCACTTTTGAGTCATTGTAATTTTATCTAGACAACGCAACGTTTCGCGGAATTTTGATTAAATTTTCTATTTTATCGTTTTCGGTCACAAGAAAATCATTGGGTTAGGACAGATTTTTGAGAAAATTCGATCAATGGGTCATTTTGGATTATAAGGGGTCAGGGTCAAACTAACTTTATCTAAAAAACGGCTCAATCGATTTTATCTAAATTTTGTATCTAACGTTTTTCGGCATGCTAAAACTCAAGAGCTAGGCCACACGTTCGAGAGATTTCGATTATAAGGGTCATTTGTTGGTCATGATGGGTCATGCTAATTTTATATAGAAAATGGTACTCACCATTTTGACTATACTTTTTATTATATCGTTTTTGAGCAAGAGAAAACCATTTGGCTTGGACACATGCTCGCGAAAATTCTATTAGTGGGTCATTTTGGGTCTTAATGAGCTAGGGTCATTCTAATTATATATAACAACGACTCAATCAATTTTACCTAAATTTTGAAACAAAACGTTTTTTGTCACGAGAAGACTATTGGGCTGAGTCGCATGTTAAACAAAATTATATTAGTGGGTCATTTCGCTTCATTGCTGAATGCTGCCAAGCTAATTTTACCTAGAAAATGGCTTAAACGATTTTGATTCAATTTTATATTCTACTGTTTTTGATTACCTGAAGACGATTGAGCTATGTCACATGCTTGATCAAATTTGATTAGTGGCTCATTTTGGGTAATACGGGTCAGGGTCACGAGAATATGGCAAAAGCCAATAACTTGGTGATATTTGACACAATATTGGCGACATATGGCCAAAAAATCGACTATAAAAATTACTAAAACCAAAACACGTATTTGGAGCCAAATGAAAGAATGCCTCCAAATTTGGCTATATCTAGCAAAAAATATTGTCTTTCAGAATTTAAAGAATTTTTTTATACATTCTTAAGAGGATTCGAGATGCATGGTTAATCCAATCAGAGTCGAGCTAAAAAAGTGATTTAGATCGATGTCCTTTCGTTGTAAATTTTAAAATAAAGTAAAATTTCTAAACATGCGCATAAAAACATAGTTTTCTTATTGGTTGTTTTTCTAAATAATACTATTATAAAGATGTTTTACAGTAATAATACAGAGTTAATGATACAGTGAAAATACTATATCGATTTGAACACAAAGTTAATTTTGACCGAGCTAAGCTCGGTCTCCCCTGCTAGTCTTATACTATAATGCGAGCAAAAATTGTGTGTGTGTGTGTGTGTGGGTAAATTTTATCTCAAAAACGGCTCTAACGATTTTCACACAAATTTGATTTTATCATTTTCGGGCACGAGAAGACCATTGGGCTAGGTCACATGTTCGAGAAAATTCGATTATTGGGTCATTTTGGGTCATAATGGGTCAGGATCAAGCTATTAAAATCTAGAGAAGAACTGGATCGATTTTAAGGAAATTTTGTATCCAATCGTTTTTTGGCACGAGAAAACAATTGAGCTGGGTCACATGTTCGAAAAATTTTGATTAGTGGGTCATTTTTGGGTCATTGTGGGTCAAGCCATTTTTATTTTAAAAACGGCTCTAACGATTTCGACCAAATTTTATATTTTATCGTTTTGGATTACAAGAAGACCATTGGGTTAGGTAACATGTTCGAGAAAATTCGGTTAGTGGGTCATTTTTGGGGTCATTGTGGGTCATGCTATTTTTATCTAGAGATTTTCACACGCAATTTTGACTAAAAATTGCATTCTATGGTTTTCGGGCACGAAAAAAACATTGGGCTAGGTTACATGTTCGAAAAAAAATTTTAATGGGTCATATTGGGTCATTAAGGGTCTGGGTCAAGCTATTTATATTTAAAGAACCGCAGAATCAATTTCATCGAAATTTTGCCTGTAATAGTTTTTTGACACGAGAAAGCTAATGGGTTAAGTCACATGATCGAGAGATTTCGATTATAAGAGTCATTTGTGGGTCATGATGGGTCATAATGGGTCATGGTCAAGATATAGCTAAAGAACAGGTGGATCGATTTTAACGAAATTTTGTATACAACATTTTTTTGACACGAGAAAACTGTTGAGCTGGGTCACATGTTCGAAAAATTTTGATTAGTGGGTCATTTTTGGGTCATTGTGGGTCAAGCCATTTTTATTTTCAAAACGGCTCTAACGATTTCGACCAAATTTTATATTTAATCGTTTTGGATTACAAGAAGACCATTGGGTTAGGTAACATGTTCGAGAAAATTCGGTTAGTGGGTCATTTTTGGGGTCATTGTGGGTCATGCTATTTTTATCTAGAGATTTTCTCACGCAATTTTGACTAAAAATTGCATTCTATGGTTTTCGGGCACGAGAAAAACATTGCGCTAGGTTACATGTTCGAAAATTTTTTTTAATGGGTCATATTGGGTCATTAAGGGTCTGGGTCAAGCTATTTATATTTAAAGAACCGCAGAATCAATTTCATCGAAATTTTGCCTGTAATAGTTTTTTGACACGAGAAAGCTAATGGGTTAAGTCACACGATCGAGAGATTTCGATTATAAGAGTCATTTGTGGGTCATGATGGGTCATAATGGGTCATGGTCAAGATATAGCTAAAGAACAGGTGGATCGATTTTAACGAAATTTTGTATACAACATTTTTTTGGCACGAGAAAACTGTTGAGCTGGCTCACATGTTCGAAAAATTTTGATTAGTGGGTCATTTTTGGGTCATTGTGGGTCAAGCCATTTTTATTTTCAAAACGGCTCTAACGATTTCGACCAAATTTTATATTTAATCGTTTTGGATTACAAGAAGACCATTGGTTTAGGTAACATGTTCGAGAAAATTCGGTTAGTGGGTCATTTTTGGGGTCATTGTGGGTCATGCTATTTTTATCTAGAGATTTTCTCACGCAATTTTGACTAAAAATTGCATTCTATGGTTTTCGGGCACGAGAAAAACATTGGGCTAGGTTACATGTTCGAAAAAAATTTTTAATGGGTTATATTAGGTCATTAAGAGTCTGGGTCAAGCTATTTATATTTAAAGAACCGCAGAATCAATTTCATCGTTTGCCTGTAATAGTTTTTGACACGAGAAAGCTAATGGGCTAAGTCACACGATCAAGAGATTTCGATTATAAGAGTCATTTGTGGGTCATGATGGGTCATAATGGGTCATGGTCAAGATATAGCTAAAGAACAAGTGGATCGAATTTAACGAAATTTTGTATACAACATTTTTTTGGCACGAGAAAACTATTGGGCTAGGTCTCAGTTCGAGAAATTTCGATTAATGGGTCATTTTGTGTCATAAAAGGTCTGGGTCAAGCTATTTATATATAAAGTACGACAGTATCAAATTTAATGAAATTTTGTATGTAAGTTTTTGACACGAGAAAATTAATGGGATATCTCACATGTTTGAGAGATTTCGATTATAAGAGTCATTTATGGGTCATGATGGGTCATAACGGGTCATGTCAAGATATATCTAAAGAACACGTGGATCAGTTTTAATGACATTTTGTATACAACATTTTTTGGCACGAGAAAATCATTGGGCTAGGTCACATGATCGAGAAATATCGATTAATGGGTCATTTTGGGTCATAAAGGGTCTGGGTCAAGTTATATATATTTAAAGAACAGCAGGATCGAGTTTAACGAAATTTTGAGTGTAACAATATTTATACACGAGAAAACTAATGGGCTAAGTCACATGTTCGAGAGATTTCGATTATAAGGGTCATTTGTGGGTCATGATGGGTCATGGTCAAGCTATATCTAAAGAACGGGTGAATCGATTTTAACGAAATTTTGTATACAGCATATTTTTGGCACGAGAAAATCATTGGGCTATGTCACATGTCCGAGAAATTTCGATCAGTGGATCACTTTTGGGTTATTCTAATTTTATCTAGACAATGTCTCGCGCAAATTTGACTAAATTTTATATTCTATCGTTTTCGAACACAAGAAAATCATTGGGTTAGGTCAGATGTTTGAGAAAACTCGATTAATGAGTCATTTTGGATCGATTAATGGGTCAAGGTCAAACTATTTATGCCTAAAAATTGGCCCAATCGATTTTATCTAAATTTTGTATTTAACGTTTTTCGGCACGCAAAAACTAATGAACTAAGTCACATTTTTGAGAGATTTCGATATAAGGGTCATTTGTGGGTCATGCTAATTTTATCTAGAAAATGGCTCTCACCATTTTGAGTATATTTTCTATTATATCGTTTTCGGGCAAAAGAAAACCATTGAGATAGGACGCATGCACATAACAATTCAATTAGTGGGTCGTTTTAGGTCTTAATGGGTTCGGGTCATTCTAATTATATATAACAACGACTCAGTCAATTTTATTTAAATTTTGCAACGGAACGTCTTTTGTCACGAGAAGACTATTGAGCTGAGTTGCATATTAAACAAAATTATATTAGTGGGTCATATCGCTTCATTGCTGAATGCTGTCAAGCTAATTTTACTTAAGAAATGGCTTAAACGATTTTGATTCATTTTATACTCTACTGTTTTTGATTACCTGAAGACCATTGAGCTAAGTCACATGTTTGATCACATGTGATTAGTGGATCATTTGGGTAATAAGGGTCAGGACCACGAGACTATGGCAAAAGCCAATAAGTTGGCGATATTTGACAAAATACTGGCGAAATTTGGCCGAAAAATCGACTATTAAGGTTACGAAACCAAAACACATATTTGGCGCCAAATGAAAGAATGTGTCCAAATTTCGTTATATCTGGCAAAAAATATTGTCTTTCAGAATGTGAAGAAATTTCTTATTCATTCTTAATAGTCTTTGAGATGCATAGTTAAACTAATCAGAGTTGAGCTAAAAAAGTGATTTGGATTGATGTCCTTTCGTTGTAAATTTTAAAATAAAGTAAAATTTATGAACATGTGCATACAAACATAGTTTTCTTATTGGTTGTTTTAGTAAATAATACTATTATTAATAATATGTTTTACAGTAATAATACTATATCGAGTTGAATACAAAGTTAATTTTGACCGAGCTGAGCTCGGTCACCCCTGCTAGTATATATATATATATATATATATATATATATTTAATTTGCATGAAATTGTCTTACAGCCGGAAAATTCCAAAGGAAAACTGTTCCAAATGTTTCTGTATGCATTTCTATACCTTAACTATGTGCCTAGCAAAAAAAAAAAAAAAAAAAGGACACCTTTTTTTACAACCTTCTTCTCGCGCTCACCCCCTATTCATCACGATTTTTAGTATATTCATTAGTGGACCCTCCCGAACAATATTACCAAGCTTCAAAACTTTCCGAATTACGTCCCAAAATAATCAAAATTCTGGACTATATATAAATTAAAAGAAATTAATTTCATTGATAACTTATTTTTCAAGGAATAATTAACTTGTTGCATACTTTTTGAACACTATGTCCGTTCGGTACACTTTTCTAAAAAACTGTTGAATATATCACCATAAAGTTTTTTAAGGTGTCCCAAAACATATTGTTTGAGAATAATATGAGGCAATTTTCCTTTTGGATTAAAATAAATAAAATTAAAAATATTTTTCTAAAAAATTTTGTAAATCCCAAAAAAATTAAGCATTTAAGAGTCTTATTCTCCTTATTTCTTAGAAAAAAAAATCACTCAGACCTATAATGTTGGATATTTTAAAAGAAATACTAAGTTAGTAACAAATTTTGGAAAGTTTTAACTGTTTACCTAAAATAGATTTTTTTTAATGTACCAAAGCATAAAAAAACACATAAAAAAAAAAAAAAAAAAAAAAAAAACTATGCACGTCATTTTCTCTTCAAATGTTTTTTAAAAGTTACTGTTATTAGTCATATGAAAAAGGCGTCCGTAATAATATTGTAAATTCATTTTATCTGGTTGCTGAATGCCATCATTTTCCTCATTTGAAATATTTCTTACTTTGCTTTAGACATTAATTTTTATCATAAATTATTTTCTGTTATTTTATTTACATTATTAATATTATTTCTCAGTAAATATATTTTTTTACCTCAATTAGTGCATAATTATATGCAATCATTTTATTGTGGTTAAATTTTACGAAAACAATTAACTTTTTTCTTTTAAATGCGAGGACATGCTCACTGATGAAATAAAGTTTCTGACTTGTGGAAAGTAATAATGGAAAATAATTTTTTATTATCGAGAGAAAAACTAAACTAAGTTGCCACCATTTTGAAGAAATATCGTAAAAAAGCATTTAAAATTAAAAATAAAATATAAAAATGGAAATAAATTAAAAAATAGCTAAAATGGGCACAACTACAAATAAATAGCTTTCATTTAAAAAAATAATTATCAAAATCGGTTCAGTAGAAAATTCAGGGCTGATGACACGACATTTTTAGCTTGTCTGAAAGAAATATCATCGGAAACTCTTATTTAGAACCTTCAATTTGTATGATTTTATAGTTCCTTTAACTCCATTTTATCTGAATTTGTATTTTTAAATGAGAAAATGTTGAACTTAAAGTATATGCTATTTGGTTTTTATGTTCTGGTAATTATCATAGAGTAAAAAAAAATTAATAGAGTGGATGTATTATGTCTGGGGGTGTTGCTAAAAATATAACTCTACATTAAGTACAATTAAATACCAACAAAAACATGTGCTTTGACACGCCTATAAATTGAAACAGGTTTAAACCGTATTTTTCTGCTCTTGTTTTTTTAAAAAAAGAACTAATTTATCGCTTCACCGGTAAGAATTTATCAGTTATTTTATCATGTGTTTTAAATATCGATATAGAAAATTCTTTTAACGTTTTGCTTGAAAATATATATCATTCTTTAGTTAATATCTTAAAATCGTTTGCAGTCAGAAATCTATATTTTAGATTAATATTTATTAAGTTTTCATACATGATTTTAAAAGAATGTTTTCATCATTATATTTTATATATTTATTTACATGCAATTATTAAGTGATAAACATTTTTCATCAACGTATAAAGTATTTAAAATTACATAAAAAAGGAAACATTTAGTAATACAATTTTTTGTTCGTATCAAATGTTTTCAATATCTTATTTAATTTTAATTTGACATTTAATTATTGCTAATTTTCCAATTTCTTTTATTTTAAAAGCGAACATTTATTTTAATAAAAAATAATAGAACAAAGACTATTTAAAAAAAAATCCTATTTCTTCATAAAATATGCTTCAGTTGTAAATCATTTCCTTCAATTCGTCTTATTAATTAATACAAAATCACTCTCACGTCCTTTTGTTAGGGTTATTAAAATTTGAGCGATAAATGGTTTCATATTGCAAACCTTTTTTGAGGCTTACTTCACCTCCACCTATCTCATTCCTCCATGGGTAATTATATTATTGAGATTTATGCGTATCGGAAATGAGCGAAGCCGAGAATAAAAAATTGGATTTTTGTTGATTTCGACAAAAAATTCCCTACATTTTATCTAATAAAAATTATTTCTATCCATCCGAACGTTTCAACATTTTTAGGTGCGTTCGTAATTATGTAAATACGTAGCACCTGTAGTTGTCGTTCAACCCGTCCGTCTGTGCGTCTGTCAGTCTATCCGCATATAACATAGCAAAAACTAACTAACCGAATTGTTTGAAATTTAAAATATTTAATTATTACATAATTTGGCGAATCATTTCAAATTTTATGAAAATCGGATGGATAATTCAATTACAGGGTCAATCCAATTCCAATACATTATGGTCAATGGGGGAAAATGTTTCAAGTGCATTTTATAGGTGTTGAACTCTTTCGAACATAATAAAATTGATATGTGCCTATGAAGTATACATTATAATACACATTCTGTACAACCTGTGGTGCAAAAAATATTTGTTATTGATTTACAGGGCCACACAAAAGTATTCTATTACATAATGGTATAGGGAGAACATAGTTTGGTGCGCGTTTTAATTGTATTAAACTATTTAACATTTCATGAAAATATCCGATGCTGAGGATTATTACAAGTTATTTTCTGTATAATAGAAAGCAGATAGGATTTATAGTGACACACAAAAGATTTCGGCCTCTATACTGTATCCGAAATATTGTATACTATTACACCAAAATCTGAATATTTTTAGGTGCGTTCGTAATGATATAAATACGTAGCACTTACAGTCGTGGTTCAGTCTGTTTGTCCGTATGTCTGTCCATCTATCTGTCAGCATATAACAGAGCAAAAACTACCCAACCAAATCGTTTGAGATTTAAAATATGTAATTATTGCATAATTTTGTCGAGTCATTTCAAATTTTATGAAAATCGGATGCATAGTTTAATTACAAGGAAATTCAAAAGTATTCTATTATATTACGGTCAATAGGAAAAAAAAGTAGTTTCAAATGCATTTTAATAGTGTTACACTCATTCGAACATAAAAAAATTAATATGCATCTATAAAGTATGTTGTAAAATATACATTCAGTAGAATCTGTGATTTAAATAATATTTATTATTCATAATAAAAATAACCTCAAGTACATTTTAATGATGTTACATTCTTTCGAGTATAATAGAATTGACATGAATCTATGAAGTATATATACTAAAATATACATTCTGTACAATCTGTGATTCAAATGATATTTATTATTTATTTACAGGACCACATAAAAATAATCATAACATACTATACGCGGAAACATTGTTTGGGGAGTGTTTTAATTATATTAAACTATTTCACATTTTATGAAATTGATATGTGTTGCTGAAGTTTAATACAAGTTACTTCAAGTATAATAGAAAGCAGATAGCATTTACAGGAACACACAAAATATTTCGACAATATACTATATTCGAAGTACTGTGTACAGCAAGATCTGTATATTTTTAAAACTTCGCTATAGTACGAACGCACCTCATATGCTATGCTTTACGTGATATTTCCAACTTGTTGTAAGTGATGTAAATCTTGTACATTGAGATGCTCTAAAAATTGTGTTCAAATATGGGTATTTAGTTGCTTCTAGCGTAGAAAAAATATCGTCTCTGGAGGCGCGAAGTGACCTGTATTTGCCAGTGTATATGAAAGGGTTAAAATTCATATTTTTAAAAACCGATTGCACCATAGATTAGAAGGAAGTTTCAGCTTTAAGAACATATTTTTGGTTTGTCGATTTTTCTAAAAATAGCTCTGGAGGAGCATACCAATGAGGGAGAAAAGCGTTTTTCGGATAAAAGGACCCTTTTTGATTTTTTGATTTTTTTTCTTTCAAGAAGTTAACTGCAATATTTTTATAATCGTTTGCGGAAATTAGAACATAACAGTACGGTTTTTCAGAATATGTCTTCCGTTTTTAACTTTATTAACCCCTTGGGGACGAGCGACACGATTACGTGCCGCAAAAGACTAAAGAATCCTTGTCTATCGCCACCAGTAAAAATTATTGTAAAAATTTTAGCTTATTTAATCAGAGCATTTACTCGATTTAATAAGGCACAAATTTTTATTTTTAAAAACCGGTGACAAAACATTAAAAATTTCGTAAAAGGCGCCCGTCGCGCAGGGGTTAAGCAGTTTGGCCGAGGTTAGATAATGAAAAATGCCAGAATGCTCTTGAAATTTATTTTTTCTGTTCCTCATTTTTAATCGATGCATAAAGAAAGCTTCTGTGAGTGTATCAGATATATATATTTTTTTTTTCAGGAACCAAGATGAGTTTTTAATAAGTGTAAAATGCTATTTTTAATTAACGCAACTAATTATTGGAATTTTAAAATTTGCCATTTCCGAGTGAAACTTCGAAACATGCTAAGCCGGCTATTCGCAAACAGCTGATTTACAGGCGAATAACGACAAACTATTGATTTTAATAAAATGCCATCAAAATTAACTTCTTTTTACTCTGATTAATTGACTGAGCGTTCCATTGTTTTCCGGAATGCAGTAATTGGGAAAAGAGACAGTGAACATCTTTCGCATTCGTACGGTTTCGGAACAACGCAACTAACGCAAGAGATTTTCAATGTGCTGTCCACTGTTTTCTGCGTCAATGGCACAGTCACTGCGAGGATATCTGTAGAAGAATGAACATGAGATATACGTGCTTCACATTTTTATCGCCAATGTGCGTGTGCCGTGCGCACGCTCATCTCCTGACTTTACTGCATATATAACACTGTCTGTCAATTTGATTTGAAGAGTTTTTTTCTTTTGATCAATGATTCTTTTGTTGTAGGATTTTACTTTCACAACTTAAAAAAAATACACACGGCATACATACTCAAAAAAAATATATTGTTTTCTTTTAAAAATAAAGCATTTTCCTAAAAATACTATCAAAGTTGATGTTCTAAGCGGGATTTTTGTTTTATTCGGAACATAAATACAGTCGAGTCTCTCTTTAACCCTTTCAGGGGCAAGCTATTTCTGTTCCAAAAATGTTCAAATAATTGATTCACACCACAATTTAAGAACAGATTTATTTGAAAATAATTAAGAGCTGTTTTTCGCGCATATTATAAAATCGAAATTGTATTAAAATTTTAGTGGTGCCAGTTCGCAATTGGAATAGTAATGTTATGTGTTTGCAGACTGCAAACACCGCCCTTGAAAGGGATAACGAAACTCCATATATCGAATTTCTCTATATACCGAATTTTTAGTAGGAACCCTTTCGCATGATTACATTAAAAACAGTCTCTATATAGCGAAATATCTATCTCCATATAACGAATTTTCCCATAAATTGGTCTTAATTTATTCAGTTTTAAAAAGCTTCGAAATCACATAGAATCAATTTTCTATCACTTATTTTTGATTTATCGTCAGTACTGAGTTGTTTTTTATATTACTTCTCTACTTGTTCTTTAAATCCAACGAATTCATCCCACCTCCCACACATCTTTCCCCATCCTTCTCAAAACAGAGTCAATTGGATTGATACACAAGTAAGAGAGGAATCAATGAGAGGCTCATAAGAGAGGCCTTCAAATGGAGGAAAATGTTAACTACAATTTTTCGTTTCTTGCTAAAATTTGAGTATTTTTCCTTTTTTTTTTTTTTTTTGAGAGCGTAACAATTTTAAAATAAAAACAACAAAAAATTACAGATTTCTTCGTCTGAAATTAATGCAGGTCTTCCTTATTTAATTTTCATTAAGCTTTCAAATAAATGTGTATTCTCTTTTTTGAAACAACTTAAATATTAAGAAATAAAATGTTAGTTTAATATTTACTTTTAAACATTTCAAATTCTTAATTCAAAAGATCAAAAATAATATTTGTTCAAATTTCACGCATTAAATACGATTTTTAACATCATTCTCTATACATCGAATTTCTCTATATAACGAATTTTTTACTGGAATGGTGAATTTCGTTATATAGAGACTCGATTGTAGTTTAGTCACTGATGGTGTATTTAGAGGTTTTGTTTTTGTAATCATGATCAAGGAGTTTCTTGCACTTCAACGACTACTTCACCCGCTTCTTGCCTTTGTTGCTGCTCAGGGGTCTGTGGGGCTTGGCCTTGCAATTGGGTCATTTGGATTTGCTCACGAGCCCATTTGTGGAGTGGCGTAAGGTAGTCTACAGCAGACGAAGGCGTTTTAACATTGTCACCTTCATCTTTACTATCTTTCTTGCAGACGGTGAGATCTGGAACCTTGGATATTTCATCCCATGTGGTTTTGTCCACCCGTTCCTCCTTTTCCTTATCAACGAACACCTTGACATTAGATTCGGCTCTTTCCTTCGTAGATACCTGTAACATATACAGTATGTTGTTTATAAGATATGTATAATGATTATTTTTTCCAAAATCATAATGATCTTAACATTAATAATTTACAAAATAAATAAATAAATAAAATAAGGAATAAAAATAGGGTGTCCATAATTAAACGAACCTGTATTAAAATTTTATACAGACGAAACTATTGGCCAAAAAGTTGTGAAATTTTGTGAAGGGCGTATGGAATGTATTGAAATTTGTTTGAGTGATAAAAAATAGTTCAAAATTTCGCCACCAGAGGCTGTTTTTAATAAATTACATATTGAGATACATTTACGATAATTTATAAATTTTATTAAAACAAAACATGTTCCAAATGACGGCCATCATTTCCAGGTACCATCTAATCTATAATCTTAAGATAACGTGTTTCCAAGCTGACCGCAGTGTGTTCTGGGAAATGATAAGAGTATGTTATGAAATGTTATCTTTAAGATCAGGTAAAATTATCAAACAAAATTTCTAAATTATGGTAAATGTATGCTAAATAATTAATTGATCAAAAAACGCCTTCTGGCGGAGAAATTTTCAACTATATATATGCATATATTTTTTCATTAAACAAAACCTATCTCTTCATTACGTATTGCACAAAATTTCACAATTTTTCAACAACAGTTTTGTTTGTAGGCAACTTTAGAAATAGGATCGTTTAGTTATGGATACCTGTACTTTAAAAATATTGGTTGAAGGAAACTAAATGGGGATATTTCAAAATTTTAATTGATTAAAAGGCCCTTTTTAAGCAACTAAAATGTTGAAATATTATGAAATGCAAGGCATGAAAAATTTTCTACAGAAAAATTTCTATGAATTATATAGAATTATTAAATGGAGTAAGTTGCTAAATCATTAGGATGAAATTCTTGAGCTTTTATAGCATGTTACTTAGCCCATTTAAGACGATAATCATTTAGACTTCTTTTAGTTTTTCAACAAGTTTTCTATTTTTAACCAATACATCAGAATTTTTCGCAAATCTTAAGTTTCAAAGTAAATAAATAAATAAATCTATCTTCTTCTTCTATAATAATAAAGAGAGAAGGATGTTTGTCTGTCAGCGCTGTTCTGAAGAGACCGCTGCATGTAGAGTTACAAAATTTGGAGGGAAGGTACTTTTTTACATGTAGTTTTGCACCTCGAAGCCCGATTTTCGATTTTTTTTTTAGATTTTTTTAAATAATTTTTTAGGCGATTTTTAGCGTCATTTTTGCGGTTTTATCCCATTAGTGAAAGGGATACGGTTTCATTCTTTTAACCCAAAATAGCAATTTTTTTTTCTCTTTTCAACAAAGTTTATTCGGAATTTGTACAGCGATTTTTGAATTTTTAACGAATTTTTAATGCGATTTTTAGTGTTTTTTCTCATTTTGCGGCTATTTTTCGAGATTGATAAAAAGAAAATCGTTTCAAACTTTTAGCCTAATGCACTAAATTTTGTGTTTGTTAAGATTTTTAGATTTTAACGATTTTTAATGCGATTTTCAATGCGATTTGTAACGCTTTTTCAAGATTTTTTGCATTTAGCATCTATTTTTTTCATAGATGTTCTATCAAAAACTTGAGCTGTTGAGAATGCAATAAGTAGTATTTTTTTGCGAAATCCAGCTAAAATGTTAAAAATTTAGGTACCACTATTTTCGAATAGCAATTTCATCAAATATCTTAAATTCTTGCTTAAGACCGCTACCCCCTCGAGTAATGTATCACCTGATAGGTTGTTTAACACAGTATCGTTTTGATAAAGTTTTTGAAGAATAGAGTGCGCTACCTGGTGGTGGAAAATGGAACTAACAGAACGCGATTTTGTTAAAATTTGGAAATACAACAATGTGCTTTGTTTTAAAATTTAAAATGGTTTGTAATACATGATAAAAAAATTTAAAAAAAGAATGGTGTGACACATTTCAGGGTGCGTGAGAGGAAGGGCGCGAACAAAATTAGGAAATGTAACATGGAGATCTGTTTTACACTTTAAGGTAGTTTATAACGCATGTTAAAATTTTTAAAGTACTGGCGATGCTCTGGAGAGACCGCTGCACGAAGTTATGTGTGAAGTTTTACACCTTGAAGGCCGATTTTTAAGTTTTTTTAAATTTAATTCATATGCGATTTTTAGTGGGTTTCGAGGCGATTTTTCCACATAAAAAGAAAGCGTTTTCATTCTTTCGACCTAATTTAGTGAATTTTGTTCTTTTTTCAGTATAATTTATTTGGATTTCGCGCAACGATGTTTGGATTTTTAGTGAATTATTTAATGTAATTTTTAATGTTTTTTCGAATTTTACCGCTATTATTCGACATTAGTAAAAGGAATTTTGCTTACAACTTTCAGGCTAATGTATTAAATTTTATCTGCTAAGATTTATGAATTTCAGCGATTTTTAATGCGAATTTTTGAGTTTTTTTGCGTTTGATGTCGAATTTTTGTCATTCATGAGATATTTCCAACTACAACGTTTTACCCTATTAGAGTAAATTTTGACCCCTGTGATTTTTTAATATTAGTGATTTTTAATGCACTTTTCAATGCAATTTTTAGATTTTTTCGAGTTTTATGGTGATTTTTTGATATTGGGAAGTAAAAATTGATTTCAAACTTTTAATGTAATATAATTTTAGAGATTTTTAACGCGGTTTTTCAAGATTTTTTGGGTTCCGTGTCGATTTTTTATTATCTATAAAGGATTTCCAATTACTACTTGATTATCCTGTCGACCAATTTCGCCAAATTACATCAATCGTAAAACAAGCCAAATTATGCAAATTGATGTAATTTTTAATTACAATTTGTAATTTGTTTGTTAAATAATGAAAGGAGAGATAATTTAAAAAAAAAACATTAATAAAAATACATATAAAAATACGAAGTAAAAACCACTTGATGACGTAACAAATATATGTAACATGTTTAATGTCAAGTGAATATGGAATTTACGATCCGCCATTATTGTCATTTAATCTTATGGTTTGACCTAGATCTAGATAGTTTCTTGGTCAACCGGATAATCAAATAGTACAGATTTCCGATTAGAATGTTTTATTCGTTTGATGAAATTCTGATTACTGCGATTTTAAAAATAACTAGCGATATTTAGTGCATTTTTCAATGCGTTTTTTAATGAACTTTTTAATGCGATTTAGTACCATTTTTTTTTCGACCTCCACCACAGCGGTGTTTTAACAATTAAAAAAAATATTTTGGTTTCAAACTTTTAGCCTAATATAGTAAATTTCACCATTTACCTTTTTTGAATTTTGTCGATTTTCAATGAGATTTTTGATATATTTTGTGTTCTGCGTCGATTTTTTTGTAATTCATGTAAAAAGGAATGATTGCTATGTTTTACACGACTAGAATAATTTTTTATTCACGGGATGTATTTACATTTAGCGATTTTTAATGAATTTTTCAATGGTTTTGTATTGATTTTTTGAATCTCACGGCAATTTTTTGAAATTTGGAAAAGGAAATTAATTTTAAACATTCGCCCTTCATTTACGAATTTTGAAATTTAGGGATTTTTCAATGTAATTTTCAATGCAATTTTTAGCAATCTTTTCATTATTTATCACGCTTTGCGCCAATTTTTTTCATTCGTATTTAAGAAAGAATTCAGATTACACTACTTTACTCTATTAATGTAAATGTTGTCCCCTGCTATTTTAAAATTTGAAACGATTTGTAATGCATTTTTGAATACAATTTTTAGATGTTTTCGAGTCTACGGCGATTTTTTCACAATTGGAAAAGAAAATTTCTGAATAATTTGTAGCTTAATGTAGTAAATTTTGACATCAATGATTCAGATTTTTAGCATATTTTCATAAAACCTTTAGCGATTTTTTTAAAGTTTTGTGTCGATATTTTTTAACTAATGAAAGAGTTCAGATTTCAATGCTTTGTCAAATTATGGTAAATTTTGTCCGCAGGAATTTAATATAAATATTTATCTTACTATGGTAAATTTTGTCCGGATTTTTGAATTTTACTGATTTTTAATCTGTTTTACAGTGATTTTTCAGGTTCTGCGACAGTTGTTGACATCGGCAAAAGAATTTCGGTTTCCAATTTTTAGCATAAATAGTACAATTTGTTTTCCACGCTTTTTGAATTTTTCCAATTTCTAATGCGATATTCAATGTAATTTTTAGTTAGTTTTGGGGATTTTAGGTGTTCCGTGTTGACTTTTCCTTATTCATGAACGATTTCCGATTACAATATTTTCGACTGAATATTAAATTTTTACAGCCATGACTTTTAAATATTCAGCGATTTTTAATATAGTTTTCAATACGATTTTTATCCATTTTTTAAGTTCTTTGGCGAATTTTCTGCCATTCGGAAACCAATTTTGATTTCAAACATTTTGTTTAATGTAGTTATGTTTCGAATGCAATGTTTTATCTCTTAATATGATTTTCGCGTTCCATGTCTACGTTTTGTTATTTATAAATGATTTCCGATCATACCCCCCCCCCCCCGGCCCTGCCTTAATATTAATTTTTTAAGCATTGACTTCCAAATATTTAGCTATTTTTTAATGCAATTTTCTATGTTATTTATAGTTATTCTTTAAGTTCCGTGGCTATTTTTTTCATCCGGAAATCGATTTCGATTTCAAACTTTTTGTTTAATATGGTTAATTTCTTGATTACAATATTTTATATTATAACAGTGAATTTTTACCCTAGGGATTTTTTAATGTTTTACGAATTTTATTACAATTTTCGATGCAATTTTTGGGCTTTCTCAGTCATTTTTTATTTTTATTTTATTTTTTTACATTTTTCAAAGGAATTTGATTTTAAACTTCTAGACTAATAAGACTCTGGTTTCAAACTTTTCTCCTTTATGGTAATTGTTTTGCTCTCCTATTTTGATCTACAGCAATTTTTAATGCAGTATGCTTTTTTTGTTTGTTTGAGTTCACGGCGATTTTTTCAGATACGGAAAAGGAATTCGGTTTTAAATTTCTTTGCTAATATGATAAATTTTCTCCTGTGCGATTAAAGGTTTTTATTGCGATTTTTTGCGATTAGCGGGTTTTTTTTTTCGCATTTCAATGCTTTTTATATTATCAAATTAATTAGATTCAAAACATTTATCCAAGTAGAGTAAATTTTGAGTTCCATGATTTTTGAAAATTTTGCCATTTTTAAAGCAATGTTTACGTTTCTTCGCGACCCGCTTCGATTTTCTAGACGTTCAATTTTTGGCCGAATGTAATAAATTCTGATCTCTTTTCTTCAAAGTTTATTCGAATTTTGAAACACAATTTATGAATTTTGTTTTATATTTTTATGTGGTTTTTAATGTTTTTTTGCGATTTTGAAAGATTTTTTAGTAAAAGTAATCCAGTTTCAATTTTCTAGCCCATCTCTTTTCAACGAAGTTTTGACGAAATTCGTGCAGTATTTTTTCAATCTTTCGAGTTTTTTATTATGATTTTTAAAGTTTTTTCGCAATTCTTGCTGTTTTTTGACGAACCCGGGCAACGCCGGGCAGGACAGCTAGTAAATAAATAAAATAATAATAGCGAAAATTTGATACTATAAAATGTATATAAACTTTTAAATTCAATTTAATTTTATTTAATTCAATAACTTATTAAGTTTTTTGGTTTATACTGGTGGTTTTTATAGCTAAACAGCTCTGCGGTTTGATGAGAGGAAGGGAGGTGTTCATTTTTAACTTTGAATTTTTTAAGTTTGAAATTTACGATTTGCGAAAAATTCTGACGTAATGGTTAAGAATCCATGTCGGCTTGGCCTATAGGCGGAGGTAGATTTCGAAAAGTGCTCATTTCAACAACAACAACAACAACAAAAAAGTATGATTAGAGATAAACCCAGTTTAATAACTTCTTTTGGCCGCTTATGAAAAATTTGTAATTTCATTTTTCTGCGAGAACTGGTTTTATCAGAATCATCTTAAGCGAAATTCAGCTCAAATGCCCTTTTTGACAACATATTTTGAAATATATTCTGAATTTATTAAAAAATCGACCAAAGCAGCACATTATATAGTTCCTAAAAAAAAAAAAAACGCCAATTGAATGCGTTTGAGAGCAAAATTGAATTTAAAAGTGCGTCATAAAGTAACCGATTTGTTATTTGAAGACATCCTTAATACTTTAATCATGATCACTTCGGAAAATTTTGTGCGAAATACCCACTTTGACAGCATTTTTAAAAATATATTCTATCTTTATCAAAAAACTGGCCAATGCGTCACATTATATAGTTCCTAAATAAGAGGATCTGTAAATTGGATGCGCTTGAGAGCGAAAATGGCTCTAAAAACGAGTCCGAAAAAACGCCGTTTGTTATTTGAATACTTCCTCAAATATTCAATCACGATGACTTCGGGAAATTCTGTTTAAAATACCCTTTTTGGCCACCTTTTTTGAAATATAATCTGTCTTTATCAGAAAACTGGTCAATGCGTCACATTATACACTCTTAAAACTGTGCCTCTGATATAAGAGGTACATTCGGAATTTTTTGTCTCTGAATATTAAGAGGCACATGGTGCCCTTGAAATTAAGAGACACGCTGTTAAAAGTGTGCATGCGTATTTGCCACCGTGCCGCTTATCACTTTGACAGGGAATTTTCAAAGGTACACAAATGGAACTTTGTGCCCCTGACAATTTTTAGAGGCACAGATCGAATTTAGTGCCTCTGAAAAACTTGGTGCCTCTGTGTCTTTCGTATCGGTGACTCTTATTTTGTCGTGACTTGCCGTTTTTCTGAAAAATCAGAGGCATTTTTTCTATGTGCCTCTCATATAAAAATAATAGAAGGCACGATATGCTTGTGCCTTTTATATAAGAGGTACAGTTTTAAGAGTGTATAGTTCCGAAATAAGAGGATCTGTAAATTGGATGCATTTGAGAGCAAAAATGGATTTAAAAACGAGTCAGAAAAAACGCAATTTCTTATTTGAATACTTCCTTAAATTTTCAGTCACGATGACTTCGGGAATTTCTGTTCAAAATACCCTTTTTTGGTAGCCTTTTTTGAAATATATTCTGTCTTTATCAAAAAACTGACCAATGCGTCACTTTATACAGTTTCCAAATAAGAGGATCTACCATTTGGATGCGTTTAAAATCAAAAATTAATTTAAAAATGAGTCAGAATATAAGCAGTTTGGATTTGAGGTTTTTTCTCCAACTCCTATTTTTGTTTAATTTATTTTTGCTATACGAATTGGTCCTATGAAAAAGTTGTCAATATAAAAGTTGAAGATATTATTGAGAAGATGTAAAATAAATTTAATTAGATTTGATAGCTTAAAAATTGACGGAGTTATGGATTTTTTTTTCTTTTTCACCCCCCCCCCTTTTTTCTTTTATTTTTTAATTTTTTTCATCGATAAAAGTTGGTCCTATCAAAAACTTGTAAATACAAAAATTTTACATAATTTTGAGAATATTTATAAAAAATTTAGTTGGATTTAATATCCTGAGAATTGACGAAGTTATGAAATTTTTTCTCCCAAAAATCCTGTTTTTTCGCCCCTTGAGCCCATTTCTAAATATATCAAAAATCTGTCACGCATAAACTTTTGGTTTATTTTTAAGAATTAATATAAACTTTAAACCGATTCGATATCTATTTTAATTAAGAAGTTATGACGTTTTTTCGATTTTCACAAAACCCCTCCTTATTTCCACCCCCTTGGTCCGATTTTGCCCATTAACGAACTCGACTGAAGTTTTATGCCTCTTGATTTTATGTAAAAGTTTGAAGAAGATCTGAGCATAATTATGAAAGTCATCGTGTCCAGAAGAAAGTGATTTACACCGATAGATAGATAGATATATAAACTTTTTTACTGATGGTAGTTTTGGGGTCTAGGAGTCATGATCGGTGTAGATCTGCAAAAATTTTTCAGAAATTCCAACATGGGAGAGAATGCAATAGGTAGTATTTCATACGAAATCTACCTAAAAATGAAGGTCATTTTCGAATTCAGCGCCAACATATACACAAAAATGAGATATCAAAAGTTAAAAAAACGAAGCAATCACATGCATTTTATTGTGATGTAGAATCACGTATAGTTTTCTTAAATTATACATTTTTCTAAATTACAGTTAAAACTAATCTTTAATTACATATACATTTCATCTTAACTCTAATTTTCGTTGCTACAATAATTTTCCTTCAAAAGAAAAGAAAGAAAATATATTTAACATCTGCTTTATCATTAATATGGTTTTTAGATAAACAGATTTCCTTTAGATGAATATTCACCCTTGCTAGAAAAAAAAAAAAAAAAAAAAAAAAAAAAAGAATAAAGATCGACTGTGCCAGTGAAACATCATTTTCCTCTCTACGTAATTTTGAGTCTAACTTACTCGTTACATAATAATATTTTCATGTGCATGCGGCATACTGTGTCTTTCACAAATTTTCTCAGTGCTCTTACGTACGATTTGGCGCGAATTCTTTTTGGCTTATTTTTTTAGGATTGCTATTTCTGGGAACCCTGACATTAAATTCAAAATCCGTTTAAATGTTTAAGATGTAATAGACAATTTTGAGTAGATGATATCATTCATTTTTCATATGCTCTTTATCGCCAATTGTGTGGTGCCAATGTGTGAATTATAGAATGAGGAATTTAATTACCTCGCCCTCGCTTCACGAAGTCAGTCATGTGAAGACCGTCTTTTGAAAAGATACTCACAGGCACCATCCCTAACTATTTCTGTAAGAAATGTTTTAAATTTATAATACTACTTACAATAAAGAAATTTCTCAAAAAAGCATTTATTTTTTATAAGTGATCACAGCCTACAACTTTAGCGAATGCATTTTAAAAATGATCCTGGTCAACATATTTTAATATTACACATAATATCACATTTATAATATTAGATTTTCGCTAATTTTGAAATTTGTAATTTGCAAAAAAATCTTACGTGATGGTAAAAAATGAAGATTATTTTCTGTTTCGCATTGCAAAATATATAAGAATCAATTATCAACAACTACAGTGCTCAGCAAAAAATTAGACAATAATCGATTACGCTTGTGTATTCAGAAGTATTTGCCGAATGCTTGTAATTCATCTGTCATACATTACTTGTGACTTATCCTTTATTCCAGGGGTGCACAACCTCTGGCACGCGGGCCACAATGATACCACTATTTTTATGCAGAATAATTTTCCTTATAGTAATGACAGAAACTTTGCTATTAAAGAAAAGAAACTACACTTTTCAAATATTCTGGTGGCAAACGATTTGCTGGTAAAAAGGTTGTGCATGACTGCTTTATTCACAAACAATAATTTTTGAATTTTATCTTTGACATAAAACGAGGTGGAACCCGTCGAATTTCGACGAAAGAAAATATGTTTAGGAAGAAACTGTTTCATTGATTTATTGACCTACAAAATTAGCTACAGTAAAAAATGCATTTTAGTCTTTATATATTCATAATAGTTATTATATTTTTCTAATTTTATATATAGTAAGAATATCTCTGTTCATGCAATAATTTATGATAACATTTTATTTCTGCGTTATAATGGTCGGATGGGTGCTGGGGATAGAGCTTTGTATGAAATGGTATAAGACACATGAAACACATATTTGTTCTCTTGAATATTTTAAAAGGGTAAACTAAATAATTAGGAAAGTGGGAACAAACTACATATTGCATCGCTTTCAAAAACATATTTCCTTTCCGTTTTCGAAGATCCTCGCTTTTTCCGGCATGCCAAGAAAGACTTGGTACTAATATTCAAAAATCTGGTCTCCCTCGATTTATGCGGTATGCCGGATAATGCGGGGGGGAATACGGTATGTAAGCTTAACGTATTTAAATTTGTAATCTTAATTGCGATATTTTTTGATGAGGATAGAATGGATACCGTTAAAGATTGATTTTATTGGTAAAATAATCGTTATTAACTCAGATTTTTCTCTCTAAAAATGATTTTTTAATAAAATGTGATAACTTTTTTCTTCATAGGTGCTTTTACCTGTATTTGTCTGTCTATCTGATCTTGTTCAGCTTCTAGGTAAGCATTGAGGAATTTGTACTGCACGTAAGTCACATCATCGAAGCAACGCACGATGCAGATGACTGCAATAATTTAAGAAAAATAAGGTTTGATATAAATAGAATAGATTTAAAATAAATAAATAAATAAATAAATAAAGTAAGGTCAAATTTTAAAAACAAAATAACAATAAAGGCATGTAAAATAATATAAAATGCGGTTTTTTGGTGCGTTCGTCATTATGTAAATAGTTATAGTAGTCGTTCAGTCCGTCCGTTCATCTATCTGTCTGTCCGTATTTGTCTGTCCGCATATAAAATCAACCTAATCGGATAATTTGAAATTTAAATATATAATTTTGGCATAATTTTGTCGAGTCTTTTCAAATTTTATGAAAATCAGATGCATAGTTTAATTACAGGGGAAATCAAAAGTATTCCGTTACATTACGGCCAAAGGAAAAAAAAAAAAAAAAAACAGTTTCAAGCGTATTTTAATGATATTATATTCTTTCGAACATAATACAATTGATATGCATCTATGAAGTATGTACTAAAACGTACATTCTGTAGAATGTGTGGCTTAAAGAATATTTGTTATTAATTTACAGGGTCATACAAAGGTGTTCCATCGCATAATGGTATAGGGGGAGGCATTGTTTGAGGGAAGTTTTAATTATGTTAAACTATTTCACATTTTACGAAATCGATATATACATTGCTGAAGTTTACTACAAGTTAAACCACTAGTGATATTAATATTTGGCTTATGCATCACTCCACTTCCGGCGGACATGGATCATTAGATTCCCCTATTACTATTCTTCCATAAAATGAAGGTTTTTTCTTGTGTACTTTCAAATTTAATTTGTTTGAAAACTGCATCTCAATTTACTGCTTTTTTCTGTTTTTGAAAGTAATTTCTAAGTACGATCCCCCACCCCATTAAATGACCTTTCTTGCATGCAATTCGATTTCGAAAAATCCATCAAAACAAAATAATTTTTATATTTGTTTCCGGTTATAATTTGATAATAGTATTAAAACTCCATCCCAAAATAAATAAATAATAGTAATAAAACTCAAATTTAATAGGTAATCAAGCTTCGTGATGGAGCATGTTTGATTACACTTTTTGCCAAAGCATGAAAAATACATTACACAACAATTATTGATCCGTAAAAGGGCCGTAGTTAGAAATGAATAATAGGAGGGTTCAAGAAAATGTAGTATAGGCTCATATTCTTCCTCTCTTTGTGACGCAGAAAGATTAAATTAGTACATATTCACACTGTAGTTACAATATTTCCCATTAAACTGTTATAATAACTTCATTTTATGCTAAAAAAAAAAAAAAAAAAAAAAAAAAAAAAAGAATATGGTGATGAAAAATTTGAGTGTATAACTATTGCAATATTAAACATCATGTTAGCTTCATATGTGCAAACAGGATGAGCAAGTGTTGGAACACTTATTTTAATTACAATTTAGTATTTTTGCAAAACTGAAAGGTCCTCAAAATTAAATCAGATTTTTGAACAGAATTTCATTTGAATTTTCGGAACAAAAATTCATTTAGTGATCTTGGAATCTTTTCCAGGGGAGATGCAAAATGTTTTAGAAAAGGGGGGGGGAGGGCTGAGCGGCCCCTAGTATCCCTTTAGCTACGACCCTGTCCGCAAATTGCGTAGACTAATGTTAATTGTTTATCCATAAGTGCAATACAAACCTATAAAAGAGACTAGTATAACACCTCCCAGCACTATCCATGCGATGTTCTGAGATATCGTTTTATAATGCAATATTTCCTCTGTGTCCTTTTCTCTTCCTCCCTCCAGTATTTTTTCACAAGGTTTCTCTGCCATCATGCATGCGAAATAGCTGAAACAAAGAGACAGACGTGTCTATATTGAAAAAGAATGGAAACTGCTTGTTTCGACTGGAATAAGTGACATTCAAATGATCACAACAAGCTACTCCATAAAATAATACACAGGGTGTATCTGAAAAAGGGAACAAAACTTTATGTAGTGATAGAACGCAGCTATACGAGCAAATTTCATCATAGAATGTACGGTCGGAACGCAGTGGAAAGAAGTTAAAAGCAGGGCTGCGGAGTCGGAGTCGGAGTCGTGGAGTCGGAGTCGGACCCATTTTTGAGAAAAAGGAGTCGGAGTCGTAAAAAACCACCCGACTCCGACTCCGACTCCGGCTTTTTTTTTAGACAGTTTGAAGTGAAATTAAACCGATAAAATGTAATTTTAAATCCATAGAAGGAATTCTTATTTTTATTTTTGGATTATATCGGACTACCCAAGTTAAAGAATCCCAATAAACTGTCCAGTGTACACAGGAGATGAAAGCTGTTTTTAATTAAAAGTTCTAGTAGATCACAGATTATTTGCGAACTATTAAAATTTTCATCTTCAATTTTATTTTCTTCTATCTTTACAAGAATAAAGTATTGGATTCTTGAAAAATTTCGATTTCCGGCATTCGATGGATTTATACGTTATAGAAGATCCTGAACTGAACATGATTTGATAGTTTTTTGAAAATGTCTGTCAGTGTCTGTCACTTCGTGAGTCTGCATGCGGCAAAAATTTCGGAGCGCTCTATCTCAAGAACTAATGGATGGAATTTCACAAAACTTTAGATTTTGTTAGATCTTGATAGAAACTGGATCTGATTAATTTTTGGTGTATATCACTCGACAGGTGGCTTTGCTATGTTGCATTAAACACAATTTCCACAGTAGCTATATCTTAAAAAGTAATGCATGGATTTTTATAAAACTTTAGATTCAGTTAGTCCTTGATATAATTAGGTGCTGCAAATTTTTTGGTGCAAATCGCTCAATAGGTGGCGCTGCTATACTGCATTGTTCATGATATTGCAACAGCGCTAGCTCAAAAACAAATACTCGAATTTTCATCAAACTTTATAATTAATTAGTTTGTAATCTAGATTAGTATAGTTTAGTGTTTGGTGTAAATCGCCCTACAGGTAGCGCTGATATGCTGACTTTTTTACGATTTCGAAATAGCTCTGGCTTAATCGCTAATGCATGGATGTTCATTAAACTTTAGATTCAGTTAGTATCTGATAGAAATTGATCCTGATTCTTTTTTGATGTACATCACTCAACATGTAGCGCTGTTATGCAGAATTTTAAAATTTCAGCAATAGCCCTATCTCAGAAATTAATGTACTGATTTTCACCAGACTTCAAATTCAGTTAGAGTTGATATAACTTGTTGACTAGATTTTGGTGTAAATCACATAAGATGTGGCGCTGCTATGCTGCATTTTTCAGGAAGTATTAACATGTGTGATATAGAAGAAAGTTCTAAGGTTAACACATCTGACTATTTTTTTTCCTTTCCATTGAAATTTTTCTGCTCTGGAGAGCACTAGTTAACGTAGAAATTGTACAGATTTCCCCTTTTCGAGGCTACGGATCCGAAATAATAAAATATCCGTTTTTTTATTTCTTTTAGATTTCGGTAATTTAATTTTTCAGGTTTGTGGTACGTAAAATTAAAGAATTTGTAAAACGGAAAAATTTTTTTACCAAAGCTCTAAGAACTAAATACCGAAATAATGACTTTTTGCCTCATTTTTCTTTCGTTCCCTCATAACTTTAACGAGCATCAACATTAGTATATTTGCTAGCCAGGAAGCCAGGAGTCGGAGTCGGAGTCGGAGTCGTTAAAATTTCCGGAGTCGGAGTTGGAGTCGGAGTCGGAGTCGAAGGCGTTAAAAATTCTGGAGTCGGAGTCGGAGTTGGAGTCGGCCATTTTTCCCACCGACTCCGCAGCCCTGGTTTAGTTTTCCACTGTCCCAGTAGAATTAACACGAAAATGGGACCGATCAAATATTACGTAAGCACATTTTTAGTCCTTAGTACTCCTCCCTTCCCCTTGTAAGGAAAAATAAGCAAATGCTAGATCCCCCCTCCCTCCTTTGCTCACGTAAGATTTTATGACATATTAACATCTACACTCTTTGCCATAAAAATACAGTAAGCGATAAATTACATTATTAATCTAGCAAATTTACATAAATACACATATATGGCTTGTGGTTATGGTATCGAAGGAAAACAAAATCGGTTTAATATATTGTTACTTATTGCATTAAACAATTCATAGAATACAAAATAATAATTATTATTATGATATTTATCGCGATAAGAAAAAAAAAAAACTTTTAAGAAATACAACAGGTTTTAACTTATTTAGGCACAAAACTAAAAAGTTTTAAGAAGAATCATAGAAATGTTATGTGTTTGGCTTTCACATTTCTAGTCTGGTACTCAAGATCTTTGAATCCATGTTTCTGTATTATATACTAGCTGTCCTGCCCGGCGTTGCCCGGGTTCGTCAAAAAACAGCAAGAATTGCGAAAAAACTTTAAAAATCATAATAAAAAACTCGAAAGATTGAAAAAATGCTGCACGAATTTCGTCAAAACTTCGTTGAAAAGAGATGGGCTAGAAAATTGAAACTGGATTACTTTTACTAAAAAATCTTACAAAATCGCAAAAAAACATTAAAAACCACATAAAAATATAAAACAAAATTCATAAATTGTGTTTCAAAATTCGAATAAACTTTGAAGAAAAGAGATCAGAATTTATTACATTCGGCCAAAAATTGAACGTCTAGAAAATCGAAGCGGGTCGCGAAGAAACGTAAACATTGCTTTAAAAATGGCAAAATTTTCAAAAATCATGGAACTCAAAATTTACTCTACTTGGATAAATGTTTTGAATCTAATTAATTTGATAATATAAAAAGCATTGAAATGCGAAAATAAAAAAAACCCCGCTAAAAATCGCAATAAAAACCTTTAATCGCACAGGAGAAAATTTATCATATTAGCAAAGAAATTTAAAACCGAATTCCTTTTCCGTATCTGAAAAAATCGCCGTGAACTCAAACAAACAAAAAAAGCATACTGCATTAAAAATTGCTGTAGATCAAAATAGGAGAGCAAAACAATTACCATAAAGGAAAAAAGTTTGAAACCAGAGTCTTATTAGTCTAGAAGTTTAAAATCAAATTCCTTTAAAAAATGTAAAAAAATAAAATAAAAATAAAAAATGACTGAGAAAGCCCAAAAATTGCATCGAAAATTGTAATAAAATTCGTAAAACATTAAAAAATCCCTAGGGTAAAAATTCACTGTTATAATATAAAATATTGTAATCAAGAAATTAACCATATTAAACAAAAAGTTTGAAATCGAAATGGATTTCCGGATGAAAAAAATAGCCACGGAACTTAAAGAATAACTAAAAATAACATAGAAAATTGCATTAAAAAATAGCTGAATATTTGGAAGTCAATGCTTAAAAAATTAATATTAAGGCAGGGCCGGGGGGGGGGGGGTATGATCGGAAATCATTTATGAATAACAAAACGTAGACATGGAACGCGAAAATCATATTAAGAGATAAAACATTGCATTCGAAACATAACTACATTAAACAAAATGTTTGAAATCAAAATTGGTTTCCGAATGGCAGAAAATTCGCCAAAGAACTTAAAAAATGGATAAAAATCGTATTGAAAACTATATTAAAAATCGCTGAACATTTAAAAGTCATGGCTGTAAAAATTTAATATTCAGTCGAAAATATTGTAATCGGAAATCGTTCATGAATAAGGAAAAGTCAACACGGAACACCTAAAATCCCCAAAACTAACTAAAAATTACATTGAATATCGCATTAGAAATTGGAAAAATTCAAAAAGCGTGGAAAACAAATTGTACTATTTATGCTAAAAATTGGAAACCGAAATTCTTTTGCCGATGTCAACAACTGTCGCAGAACCTGAAAAATCACTGTAAAACAGATTAAAAATCAGTAAAATTCAAAAATCCGGACAAAATTTACCATAGTAAGATAAATATTTATATTAAATTCCTGCGGACAAAATTTACCATAATTTGACAAAGCATTGAAATCTAAACTCTTTCATTAGTTAAAAAATATGACACAAAACTTTAAAAAAATCGCTAAAGGTTTTATGAAAATATGCTAAAAATCTGAATCATTGATGTCAAAATTTACTACATTAAGCTACAAATTATTCAGAAATTTTCTTTTCCAATTGCGAAAAAATCGCCGTAGACTCGAAAACATCTAAAAATTGCATTCAAAAATGCATTACAAATCGTTTCAAATTTTAAAATAGCAGGGGACAACATTTACATTAATAGAGTAAAGTAGTGTAATCTGAATTCTTTCTTAAATACGAATGAAAAAAATTGGCGCAAAGCGTGATAAATAATGAAAAGATTGCTAAAAATTGCATTGAAAATTACATTGAAAAATCCCTAAATTTCAAAATTCGTAAATGAAGGGTAAATGTTTAAAATTAATTTCCTTTTCCAAATTTCAAAAAATTGCCGTGAGATTCAAAAAATCAATACAAAACCATTGAAAAATTCATTAAAAATCGCTAAATGTAAATACATCCCGTGAATAAAAAATTATTCTAGTCGTGTAAAACATAGCAATTATTCCTTTTTACATGAATTACAAAAAAATCGACGCAGAACACAAAATATATCAAAAATCACATTGAAAATCGACAAAATTCAAAAAAGGTAAATGGTGAAATTTACTATATTAGGCTAAAAGTTTGAAACCAAAATAATTTTTTTAATTGTTAAAACACCGCTGTGGTGGGGGTCGAAAAAAAAAATGGTACTAAATCGCATTAAAAAGTTCATTAAAAAACGCATTGAAAAATGCACTAAATATCGCTAGTTATTTTTAAAATCGCAGTAATCAGAATTTCATCAAACGAATAAAACATTCTAATCGGAAATCTGTACTATTTGATTATCCGGTTGACCAAGAAACTATCTAGATCTAGGTCAAACCATAAGATTAAATGACAATAATGGCGGATCGTAAATTCCATATTCACTTGACATTAAACATGTTACATATATTTGTTACGTCATCAAGTGGTTTTTACTTCGTATTTTTATATGTATTTTTATTAATGTTTTTTTTTTAAATTATCTCTCCTTTCATTATTTAACAAACAAATTACAAATTGTAATTAAAAATTACATCAATTTGCATAATTTGGCTTGTTTTACGATTGATGTAATTTGGCGAAATTGGTCGACAGGATAATCAAGTAGTAATTGGAAATCCTTTATAGATAATAAAAAATCGACACGGAACCCAAAAAATCTTGAAAAACCGCGTTAAAAATCTCTAAAATTACATTACATTAAAAGTTTGAAATCAATTTTTACTTCCCAATATCAAAAAATCACCATAAAACTCGAAAAAATCTAAAAATTGCATTGAAAAGTGCATTAAAAATCACTAATATTAAAAAATCACAGGGGTCAAAATTTACTCTAATAGGGTGAAACGTTGTAGTTGGAAATATCTCATGAATGACAAAAATTCGACATCAAACGCAAAAATCTCAAAAATTCGCATTAAAAATCGCTGAAATTCATAAATCTTAGCAGCTAAAATTTAATACATTAGCCTGAAAGTTGTAAGCAAAATTCCTTTTACTAATGTCGAATAATAGCGGTAAAATTCGAAAAAACATTAAAAATTACATTAAATAATTCACTAAAAATCCAAACATCGTTGCGCGAAATCCAAATAAATTATACTGAAAAAAGAACAAAATTCACTAAATTAGGTCGAAAGAATGAAAACGCTTTCTTTTTATGTGGAAAAATCGCCTCGAAACCCACTAAAAATCGCATATGAATTAAATTTAAAAAACTTAAAAATCGGCCTTCAAGGTGTAAAACTTCACACATAACTTCGTGCAGCGGTCTCTCCAGAGCATCGCCAGTACTTTAAAAATTTTAACATGCGTTATAAACTACCTTAAAGTGTAAAACTGATCTCCATGTTACATTTCCTAATTTTGTTCGCGCCCTTCCTCTCACGCACCCTGAAATGTGTCACACCATTCTTTTTTTAAATTTTTTTATCATGTATTACAAACCATTTTAAATTTTAAAACAAAGCACATTGTTGTATTTCCAAATTTTAACAAAATCGCGTTCTGTTAGTTCCATTTTCCACCACCAGGTAGCGCACTCTATTCTTCAAAAACTTTATCAAAACGATACTGTGTTAAACAACCTATCAGGTGATACATTACTCGAGGGGGTAGCGGTCTTAAGCAAGAATTTAAGATATTTGATGAAATTGCTATTCGAAAATAGTGGTACCTAAATTTTTAACATTTTAGCTGGATTTCGCAAAAAATACTACTTATTGCATTCTCAACAGCTCAAGTTTTTGATAGAACAACTATGAAAAAAATAGATGCTAAATGCAAAAAATCTTGAAAAAGCGTTACAAATCGCATTGAAAATCGCATTAAAAATCGTTAAAATCTAAAAATCTTAACAAACACAAAATTTAGTGCATTAGGCTAAAAGTTTGAAACGATTTTCTTTTTATCAATCTCGAAAAATAGCCGCAAAATGAGAAAAAACACTAAAAATTGCATTAAAAATTCGTTAAAAATTCAAAAATCGCTGTACAAATTCCGAATAAACTTTGTTGAAAAGAGAAAAAAAAATTGCTATTTTGGGTTAAAAGAATGAAACCGTATCCCTTTCACTAATGGGATAAAACCGCAAAAATGACGCTAAAAATCGTCTAAAAAATTATTTAAAAAAATCTAAAAAAAAATCGAAAATCGGGCTTCGAGGTGCAAAACTACATGTAAAAAAGTACCTTCCCTCCAAATTTTGTAACTCTACATGCAGCGGTCTCTTCAGAACAGCGCTGACAGACAAACATCCTTCTCTCTTTATTATTATAGAAGATAGATTATGACGTTTTAATGTAGTGGTGAGTGTGATATATTCACTGTAATTTTAACTGTAATAATTTTGTATCCTGTAACCAGGTTTCAACTCAACTTAACGCTACTCTATGAGTGGTAGACTAGTATGTCGTAGCACGTTTGATAACTATTAAATAATCGCATTTCAGAGTATTCTGAGTAGCATTTTATAAGTATATTTTAAGTTATTATAGTGAGCTCAAATTTTTCTCGTTTCCAGTCCTGGTTTACTATCTTAAGTCGTTAAACATCCGCAGAACATTCATCTAAATCATGCTCTTTGCATTTTGTTGTTAAACTATAGTTGCTTCATTGTCTAATACTTACGTAGGCATTCTCGTAACCCCTCCTCTCTCCCTAGTCAGACAAAAATAAGCAAACACTGTACCCCCTCCTCTCTCACTGCTTACGTAATACTTGAACGACCACAATGAGAGGAGATAATTCAGAAAACATTTAATTAACAGGGATGTCATTAACGTACACGTTCAAAGAAATTTCTCAAAAGGTCTTCCGTCAACTGTAATGCATCTAGTCGTTCGAAGTTTGTTGTCGGCTATACTCGGGAAATGCTTGATGTCTTCGAAAATGTACCTCAGTCTCTATCCCACAGTGTGAACCGTGCATTGCAGTTGGCGGAAGACCTTTTGAGCAATTTCTTTAATCATGTACATTAATGACATTCCTGTTAATAAAATGTTTTCTGAAGTACCTCATCTCATTCTTGTGTTAATCCTTTAATTGCGACAGTGGAAAACAATCTTTTAATTTCTTTCCGGCTTGCGTTCCAACGGTGCATTCTATGACCAAATTTGCTCGTTCTTTCATTCCATAAAGTTTTGTCCACTTGTTCAGATACACCCTGTAGAATTTATTAAACGAATGTAGTAAATCCAGTAAAACGCTATTCATTTTATTGCATTTTTTGGCATAATGATTTGATATTTTATTAGCAATGAGATCAGGCATCTTTAAAAAAAAGAGTTCAATTTGTTGTATATCGATGAAATGGAGTGTTTCAAGCTGCCAAGGAAAAGCACACGGAACCAGGTTTTACTCGGTGGAGTGTGATAGAAAAGCCAGGTTTCGTCTCTCAATGTAACGAACCACGTTTGCTAAAATTATCTTCTTTTATTCTGGTGCAGCTTATAGCCCATTTAAATTAGATAGTTAAGATTTCTTAGATGCTGATTTTGGAATATGATACAAGCCGGAATTAGGACATTGTTCACATTGCAAAATTCGTCTAAGATAAGTGAATGAACATCACTGTGCCCATGCTCAAAAGTTAAAACCAACCGTAAACAGACAATGAAACAATCAGCTTAAAAAGCCGACATAAAGAATAACCACTGCAGCAAAACACGGCCTGATCTCATCTTTATTGTCTGTTCTCATGAAAAGGAACACAGTGTATTACAATAAGCTGTTTAATCATAACCTACAGTTTAAACGAGTTTTCTACATTAGTTTTGACAAGATTATCCAGAAGATCTTTGTTATTTCTCAATTTTTTGACGGTTCCCTATGGGGTTTTGAGGAAAAATCTTCACAATAATATGTGACTTGTACTATTATGTTTACACACCTGGAATTTCAGGATAATTCCTCATGTATTTTTCAAGATATTTAACAAAATGTCTAAAATCGCAAGTGGCCGGTCGCCTTTGGCCGTATAGTGTATATCATAAATATCGATAATAGACAAAGACAGAAACATTTAAGCTTTGGAATGAAAACCATTATTGAAGTAAATAAGATGTCCTTACTTGCCATCCAGGAATGCAATGAACAACCACGCACACGGTACAACAAGAGCCCTCGCTATGACCATGCAGAGATATCCGGAAGACTTGCAACAACCATTTGCAGTTTTTTCAGACCTCCCATGGCAGCCGTGTAATATTCGCCAAGTAAGATTACTGACTGCCACACCTAAAAATGATTAAACATGATATGAACAATGTTAATATTTATAACATTAGTCGAAACATTAACATGAATAACTTTTAGTCATGACAAAGATTAACATGTTTAGAACAAATAACCGACTATTTTTTGATAAAAAGAAAATGTTACAAAAATAAGCAAATTTTGATTGGATAAAAAATGATAACGATAATAAATGACAAACTCTCCCCTTCAGGGATGTAGTGGAGGGTATACGGGAGTATACGCCTTGTACCTTCTGCATTTTTTAAGAAGCTCCGTATGCCCCCTGTTTCTCAAACTAAGCATTAGAGTATACCTTACATATAAAGGTTCATGATGTCAGCGTATACCCTCTTCTTATACCGTATACTCTCTGCTTTTTTTACTACTACAACACTGCTTCCCCTCTCTAGTGATAGCTTACAATATTCTTTGCCAGACCTCTCTCCCTCTCCGACCTAAAGTGATAACGTTATATATGTAGAGATCCCTAAGGTAGGCTGAAAAGTAGTCAAGATCGGTGGAGTGCCGAGGAGTGCTCTGTCGTTCATTGGCTGTGTTCTAGCACAGCACAAATAATATCCTGTTCATACTATGGTGGTAAACTCACTTAAACTATTTTTTTTAAGTGGACGACATGGCATCAAAATTTTCGACTTGAGCAATTTTCCGGAACGTCTCCATTTTGAGAGACATTTTCTCATCTTTGAGTTGAATAAAACTCTCTTCTAAACATTTTTTTATTTTTTGAAATTGTTTTTAAATTTCAAGTTTAGTTCTATAAGTAATTAATCAGGTTTTTTCGAATTATTCTTTCAATCGTTTATTTATTTGATCGAAGAAATAATAATGAACTATAGATGATCAGAAGTAGTTGTAGTTATACAACTTATGCGTAAGTCCAGATGTCTGTTTGACTAACCGGGCGATTCTTCACCAATCTTCAACTCGCGGTTCAGCTGACAGTTGAAAAACTTTAGGTTAGCAAATCTAACAGCTGATTAATATTTGAAATTCATCGTTAAGTTCAGAGCCGAGATCAGTCAACATCGGGTTAGTGAACATCAGTTGAAATGTGCATACCTGATTGGCCAAAGGAATCACATGACATACTTATCGCGTTCATGAGTTCAATCCTCGCATATCACCAGTTTTTAATTACGAAGTAAAACCTAGATTTGAAATACATACTTGTGTTTAATTTTTAGATCGATAAATTTCGAATTACCATTGTGATTTGGTGGTTTTGTTCGTTCACAAAATTAGATTCAAAGATTAGAAATACCGATACAGTTATAAGATGTTTATTTTTACAAGATTTTGCGTTACAGTGAAATTCTTTCATAAAAGTTACTTCATTAAAAAATATATATATATATTTCTATAATCATTAAATTTAATAAACGATTTTCTGACCAGGCTGGCAATAGTAGTTAGAATAAAAGAAAAAAACGAGCTGGTTTATTTAGTTATTTTTCAACGAATATTGAAAATACATCTATTTTTTCAAATATTCATTCTAATGTTTTTCTAACGTAAACCTAATGCTTTAATTAATTTAACTAAAGTAATTGATGCGAAAATTTTAAAGGTAAATCTTCTGAAAAATACTTCTAAACAAAATTAATTATTTAAAACAAGTAAGAAAATTAATTATTATAGTGTATTATAATTGTAGTTCAACGGCTTATTATTTTGCCGTCACAAAATTCTTGTTTTTACGATTGCATGCTTTAAACAAATATAAAAAAGTTGAAACCGAAAATGTAAGAAAAAAACTGCTTTTCTTTTTTATTATTATTAAAAAAAATCTAAATTATGTAACCAAAATTTTTCATACCAGAACTTTCTTTCTATTCACATTCGATAGATGACGATACCTGATATCAAAATTGCTAGGCAAACTTAAGCCTTCAAAGCCTAAAGACTTATCACAAATTAATGTAATTTTCGTTTATAGACGTAAATTGTTGAAAAAAAACCCTCAAAAATTTCAAGCAACACATTCTTTTATAACAACATCTTTTATAATTAACATTTCGTTTACTTTGTGAGTTACAAATAGATTTCTGTGAAAAAATCCTCCCATGTTCAATTCACAGCTGCCGCCATCTTTGCTTCGACTGCGCATGCTCGGTCGAACAACCTCTCTCCTTTGGAAGATTGAGTAACCGGACTTTTGTTTCGATTTCTTCTCTGAATTCGGCAGGTTGAGTTAATGGTGAATTAGATTTTAGATTCAACGGAGAGTTAGGCGCTAAATTCACGGTTCAGGTTGATGGAGAATTATCGGGTAAGCCCTTTAAATTGTATGGCAATATGAACGGGTAGGCTTAATTTCAGGTTGTCCGGATCAAAAAAGTTAAGCTAAATGGCTTAACCGCGATAGTGTGAGCAGTATGTAATCAAACAAGTAATTAAGTCTCATATCAAAACCAGACTAAAGAATCAAATCACAAGATACATACTAAGATAAAAACTAGGGATGGGACGAATAGTGATTTGGCCGAATAGCCGAATACCGAATATTCGGCCAAATTTTAGGCCGAATACCGAATATTCGGCCGGCCGAATAGTAAAAATTTTTCCAATAAAGAAAATAAATTTTGATTATATATAATTTATAAAATAGGAGCTCATTAATAATTATTACTCTTAAATGTATTTTTAAATTTGAAAAACTTATTTTGACACAAAAAATTATGAAATTGCATTATATCCTTTATTCTAATATACAACAAATTGATTTTCAGTAAGTCAAGATGGGAAAATATTTCCATTAAAATATGAAGAATGTACTTCACTTTTACTATCAATTGATACTTCTTGCATCCAAAATCAATAATATTTTTAATCTCTCTCTCTCTCAGAACTCACGAGGACATATTTTCTGAAATAACCTTTAATGAAGTAAATTTGATCATTTAGAGTTTGTGTCCCTCGTGATAAGCAAATTTGTAAGAATGAGACTGTTCTGAAATCAGATGCCAAGCTTTAAATTACAAATTACGTTAAAACAAAAGATTATGCTTAAAGTAGAATGCATATGTTAACAAAATCTTTGACATTTGAATCGGCACATACAATATTCAACTTAAATATTCCACTTATTCAACAAGCATTAAAAGGATAAACAGAAATTGATAACAACATGAAGGAAGGAAGATTAAATTAAAAATATATACATAATATTACATATTTAAGTCACTCATCATCGGTGGCGGACATCATTTTCAGTTCATGGTCTATCACTTATCATCGGTGGCGGACGTCATTTTCAGATCAGTGGCGATGTAGGTAGGTACTCCTTGGAATTAATAACGATTTTTTTTAAACACATCTTCGCCTCCCGGAGAGAACTTTTCATCTAAACTCCTCAAGAAAACAGTCTATGTTCTTTTTTTCTTTTTTTTTTTATGGCGGGCGTGGCTAATCCATCTGCCCGTAAAAAATGACCATTCAGTTTCTCGCCCGTCCTATTCCTGATAAATGATTCGTTAGCTTCCTCTTCAAGCGTGGGGGGGCTGGCCCCTCTCGTCTGCAACGCACTCCCAGCCGGAAAAATGAACGGTAGCCTCAAACTAGAGAAACGTGTGGGGTCTCGCTTAATTGGCTTGTAAATCTACCAATAAACCATTCTTGACGTAAATGTCAAGCGATTGTTATGCTAGAGCCCAACTGGTGCCCATTAGATGCCGGCCGAGATAGGGGTCTGCCTTGCTCCCGACATGAATAGCGTCAAACATACACTAGTATTTACAACCACTATACAAAAACATCAAAGGATACAACATGTATAATATACCATTTATATATATATATCTATAAATCACGGAAGATTGCTGGATGCTTATGCTTCCAGCATCTCCCCCCCTAACTAAATGAAAAAAAAAAGAGATAAACAGACAAAAGAGTACTTTTTCTTTTCTTTTTTTTTTTTTTTTTTTGTTTTATAAGTGTTCGGCGATCCTGAAAGATCAATCACTGTTTCAAAGTCTGTTTGTGATTGAACACTTGCAACGCCATCAGTTGTCTACTTCTGTACATCACTATCGAAAATGAACATCGTAGAATGCCTAGATTTGTTTTTTTTTTTGTCCATGTCTGTAAAGAAAGTTCAGGTTACGTAACACAATGATTCGCAGTCTCTGATTGTATTGCTCCTGGCTTCTCTCCCCTGCTGGGAGGTTGTTGATGTGTGAGGATTCTTCTTCTGCGTTATGCATCAATACTTATATTGTTCCCATAATTTTGCCTAAAATCGCGAGTTTCCGAAATAATAAAGCAAAGATAATGTATATACATATATATATATATGTATTTTATTTATTTATTTATTTTAAAGCTGTTGATATGTCCAAAACTAGTTACTGAAATAGTTTAAGAACACATTTCTGACTCATTTTTCCATTTACAAGTATGGCTGTTATCCTAACGTACAAACAATGCATCACCATATTTATATGCTACACTATAATTTTTTTTATATATGATACACATTTTATACCATTCACATTATCTCCATATAAAATCAATACACACAATTATTTATATTTACAATTTTGTTGTGCAGGCTGATTTTCACCCTTAGCACTATTCCAAAACTTATAGTAAGTGCTGTTGTTTCTGTTTCATTCCTTATACATATTGAAAAATTAATCTTACAAGACCAGTTTTACCCTTTTTCTTTATATAACATTTATACATATAATATAACCTGTCCACTGAAAAAAAATCCCAATTTCTAAAATTTTATGTCATTCTGATAACCGCGGAAACCATATACTTCGATAAAATTTTGTTAGTAGTCAAACTCTATAAGTAATCCATTGTGTAAGCCTTCTAAGCATTTTGTTATGTGCTGATATAAAGAAAGTTTTTTATTTATTTATTTATTTTATTTTATTTTATTTTTTATTATTTTATTTTTTATTTTATTTTTTTTTTTTAACTAATTTGAAACTGAAACAGGGAGGGGAAAAACAAAAAGCTACCACATTTATTGATTTATTTATTTATTTATCCTACCAATGCTACCTTATGTCTCCTTATTACTTATATAATTCTTATTATTATACCCCTTTTATTATATATCCGTTTTATTTATTTATTTTTTTTTATCGCTATTATTAATGTATTTACTTCCAAACCCTTTTACCCAATTTCAAAATCTATCCTTCTCGGAGCAAATAAAAACAATGATAGTTCACGACCCCGCATGCCTTGGCCAAGTAAATCAAAATCTTCTGCCCGCAAAAGAATTTTGTTACATGCAAAGTCCCAAAACCCCCCAATGTTGGTTGCCCCGCGAAAGATAAAGTTATTGCAAAAGTTTTTTTTTTTTTTTTTGTATGGCCCCGAAAAGGGCCTTTTTTTTTTTTTTTTTTGTATGGCCCCGAAAAGGGCCTTTTTTTTTTTAAACTAAGTTCCCCTTCTCGTCTTTAAATATAAAGAGGTATTATCTCCCTGTGTCGCTCAAACAAAACCCATTTGAAAGAAGTAATTATTAATATTATTGTTATAATTTTATTTCAAAATGTTCTATGAATCTGACTATCTAAGCTATCTTTACATTCACTCAATAATTAATCTTAAGAGGAAATGCGTTCATCCACCTTATCTTATATAAATTTGCCTATCATCCGTAATACTTATTTATTTTATTTTATTTTTTTTTTTATTTTTATGTATGGCTCTGAAAGGAGCCTTTTTTTTTATTTTTTTTATTTTTTTTTTTATTAAGTCTTTGTGACAGTCTTGTACAAGCTAATCCTCCGTCACCTATATATCTAAGTAAGCGTGCCCTTACCTAATCCTCAATATTCTGTTCCGAGTCTGATTCATTTCTCTCGCCCTTAGTTTTTCTGGCATTCCTCGTCGTAGCCTTGGGTGCAAAAAGAAATTGTATGTGTCGACGTATTGTTGGCCCATTTATTTTATCTTTCAGACGGAGCACATAATTATTGTGTCGAACAACTTTTACTACCACAAAAGGCCCTTCAAAACGAGGGTGTAAAGCCCTAGGCTTGCCAATTACTTTTGCGTACACTTCTTGACCCACGTCTAACTTTTTAACTTCTTGAAGATCATTTTCTTTGATATATTCCGCCATAATTTTTTGTTGGTTAGCTATGGCTTGCCGGTGAACTGCCCTCATATGTTCTATCCTATTTTTAACGAACGCTTGAGTGCACGTTAAATCCGGAGCACTTAATACCGTAAATTGATTTTTAATTTCTCTACCAAAGAATAATTTTGAAGGAGAATAACCTAGTGCTCGATGGATCGTGGTATTATAATTAAGTTTAAAATATTCGAGTCTGGTGTCCCACTCAAGAGTGGAATTGGACATTGCCACCAAGGATGCCTTAATCGATTTATTAATAATTTCAGCCAGACCATTCCCACAAGGTTTGTAGACGCTTGTCGGGTGTAGATCTATATTTAGTGTCTTCAAATATTCTTTAAAAAGCGCACTGCGAAAATATTGTGCGTTGTCTGTAACTATTTCGGAACACAAGCCGTAGGCTCCGAAGTACCTATTTAGAACGTTCAAGATAGTTTGGGACTCCACATTTCGTAAAGGGACTGCTTCTAAAAATCTAGAGCCTGCGTCTATGATAGTAAGAATGAAGCAATTTTTCCTAAGGGTCATGGGTAATTTTCCTACTATATCCATTTGTAGACTTGCTCCGATTTGTAAATTTCTTTCCATTTTTTCAAGTGGTACTTTTATCGTCTGATGCTGCTTACTGCAATTACATCTTACGCAATTCGTGCAATAATTTTTTATATCTTGGTACATTCCGTACCAGAATAAACGAGTTTTGACAGTTTCGTATGTTTTTTTAAAACCAAAATGGGGTCCATGTGCCTCCGCCATAACCGTGAACTTAAGCTCGTCCGGTACGATTATTAATTCTGGATATTTCCCGTTTTGTTTTAATACCAGCGTTTTATTCTCGTTTAAATTATACTTTTTTGTTATTCTGTTGTTTTTCTTTGACTCAACCTTTTTTATAATTGTGATTAATTTTTCATCCTCATATTGCTTGGCTCTAATGTTCTCTTCACTCAAGTTAAGATTTACTTTGAATAAGTTATTCTGTAACTCGTTGCTACTAGTGATATTATTTACCAAGTTTCTGGACAAAAAATCCGAAGGATTAATTTTCCCTTCGATGTATTCGATATTGTAATCATAGTCGCTGAGATTTAAAATCCATCTAGCCACTATATCCGACTGCATTTCAATTTTCAGCGGATATGTGAGAGCTTTGTTATCCGTTAAAATAGTAAATTTCCGCCCTAACAGCATGTGTTTAAAATGCATAACTGCGTCATGAATAGCCAATAATTGGAACTTCATGCTTGGGTAAGCCGTTTCTGACTGCTTAAGTTTTCTACCGTAAAATTCAATAGGGACTAAGTATCCATTATCCTCCTGCGCAAGGACACCTGATATTGCTTTCTTTGAACCATCAGTTATTAAAAAGAACTCCCTATCAAATTTTGGCGGTTTAAGAGTAGGGTTGCTCACGATTGCCTCTTGTATATTTAAAAATGCTTGTTCCGTCTCCTCAGTCCATTTAAATTTTACATTTTGTTTAGTCAATTCGACTAGAGGATTGACAATATCGGCATAATTTTGAATAAGAGTTCTGAAATAATTTGCCAAACCTAAAAGTGACTTTACCCCCTTTTTATTTTTAGGCCTAGTTAATCGTTGTACCTTCCCCACGTTTTTTTCTGATGGGGCATATCCATTTTTATTAACTTTGAATCCCAAAAATTCAATTTCCGGTTTACATATTTGCACCTTAGAGGGTTCAACTGTTAAATTGTGATCAATTAGAGTTTCCAAAACTTCCTTTAACAACTGTGCCATTCCCTCCGGGGTGTCTTCGGCCAAAACCACATCATCTATAAAATATCCTACTTTGTCCTTAGGAAAGTGTCCCAGGACCCTATCCATAAGTTCAGCGAATTTTGTACTACTTAATTTAAGCCCAAAATTTAGGCGGCACGGGGCGTACTTCCCACACTCCGTCACAAATGCTAATTTGTGACGATCCTCCGGGCGTAACATAATTTGGAAAAAAGCCGAATGCAAATCTAATGTTGTATAAAATTTTTTTCCACTAATTGCCTGTAAAACATCTTTTACGTCCGGTACCGGATATGGAAACCCCTCTAAAATATCGTTCAACGTCCTGTAATCCACCGCCATTCTATAGCGAACCAAGTTTTTTTCCGTACCTTTTTTTTTTTACAAATAATACCGGAAATGCATAATCTGAATCTGATTTTTCGATTATTTTCGCTTCTAACAGTTTTCGTAGTTCCTCCTGCGCATACTGCTTAACTGCCTGGGGCGTCTTATATGGTTTATGCTGAATGGGAAAATTGTGGTTTAATTGTATTTTGGGCACTACCAATGAAGATTGTCCCAAAGATTTGTAAGACTTCGAAAAAGCATGTGCATGACTCATCAATAAGTCTTCTATCTTTTGCTTAAAATCCCCCGTTAAATGATCTAAATTAAAATCCGATCTATCAAGCTCCGCTTCTCTCAAAGCCCTAACTTCTTGCAAATCCAGGTTATTAATTTGATAGATTTCTCCATCTTCAATCTCATTAGGCTTTAAATTATTCTTGCTAACAAAATCCGAACTGATAAGTGCGATCCTAGTATCCGTTCTAATTATAATCTTATCTTCTGTATTGTTTGTTACAATCAAATTAATTTTATTAGTGACTGGTACCTCATGAATTGAACATTCCGTAATTAAATTTTTAAATTCCTCTGTTGGTTCAATTAAAATCAGCTGATTAGGCTGTACTGCCTCAGGACATCTCAACGATATTATTTTCGTTTGTCCTGGGTGTAAATGCGTTTCTTTCTCTATACACGCAAATATTTCATTTCCTTTAAAACGACATTTAATTTTATTTGTGCGCAATGCCTTGGTGATATTTTTCATTTCCGACCCTCTTTTATTTACACTATTTACACTAACTATTTCCTTATTCATAACCTGCGGTTCCAGGGCAATTTCCGTATTTTTTAATTTTAGTGTTTTCTTATCAAAATTTAAAATCATTCTATTTTTTTTCAAGAAATCAAAACCTAGCAACATTTTATAGTCCCCTTGAAAATTATGAGATGTAACATAAAATGTTCCTGTCACAAACTCGTTGTTAATTTTAAATGTAATTTTTATACATTGCCGAAAAGGTATGACTGAGTTATCGAATGTGTGGATTGTTACCCTATTCGCTAAGTATTTAATTTTTGCCTCCGTTTGTTTTAGCGCCTCTAAAACCTCCGGTGATAAAAGCGAAACTGCGGCCCCACTATCCAGCAACGTGTCAATTTTTAACCCAAAAATCTGTAATGTAATGATGGGAAGTTTATCCTTTTCCGCTGAATTCACACTAGCAATCACGAACTTATTCCCCCTTATCGGGAATCTACCGGGGTCTTTCTTATGACTATTATTTACAACTGCAGATTCCCTTAAAAGTTTCCCGAATTCGACTTTCTTTTCCCTTTGTGTCTGTCCGAAAAATCTCTCTTATTTTCTTTTTCCTGAATTGAATTTCTATTTCTTTCATGCTGCGGTTCATCCCTGGAATAGTCATTTCGCCCTCTCCTATGTTCATCCGATTGTTTACGATTTCCATAATACGCGTCGTAGCGTGCAACCCCTGATCTGTCCTCTCTGTTATTATAGCTTCTATCCGAAAAATCCCTATTCCATGGAGAACTATGATTGAAATTTTCATAAAAATTTTCAAATCTATTACAATCCTGATAATTTCTATCCCTGTGAAATCTGTCATAATTAAAATCACTATACATTTGTGCACTGGGAAAACAATTTTGTGATACTGGCGCTGCGAATCCATAGCCTTCCATCGCCCTGTAATTATTCGCACCAAAACTCTTATTTGCAAAATTTCTCTGTCCCTGGTTCCGAAATTTAGTATTTGAATTTTTCAAATTGTACCAACATTCGGAAATGTCATGCCGATTCGTATTACAGATTTCACACCGTTTTTCTTTCAAATTATCTTCCCTAACTTGTGTTTTCGTTTGTAATTTCAACTCGTTGACCTGAGCGGTTAATTCTGCTATGGCCGTAGCCTGCTGTTTATTTAATTGTAATAAATTCGTACAAAAATCCTCATTTTCTTTGCTTGTATTGGCTGTTACCGCATTAATCTGATCTAAAACTGTCGATTTATACGCGGATTCGATCGTCTGAGCTTTTTCGCACAATTTCCCAAAATCTTTAATGTCTAATTTTCGCAATTCCAACGCAATATTTGGCGATATTGCCTCCAAAAATTTATTGGCTTTTATTAAATCGAATAGTTTATTAGCTCCCACCTCCGTTGCCTGGCCAGAAGCACCTAAATACATTGATGCGGCCTTGTTAAAAACTTCTATAAAATCTTTCATGTTTTGATTTGGGAGTTGCTTAATTGAGTTAAAATTTATCTGTGCTTCGATAAAAGAATCTTTTTTCTGAAACAATTCCACGATTTTTCTTTTAAACTCTGTATAATTCTTTTCCTCATTTAGCGTCTGGTCAGATACTAATTTCTCACGGGCCGTACCCACAAATTTAGCTTTTAATATCTGTAATTTGAAATCCTCTTCTACGTTGACCCGATCCAATAATTCATCGAATTCTTTCAAATAAAATAACACATTGCTAATCTTTTTTACGTCAAAGGGAACAATCAATGATAACATTTGCGACAAATTCGGTTTTAACGAGTCGTCCATTTTAATCTCTAACGTTTTAGATTTCAATTTTGATTTATTTCTTGTTACTACCCCTGGGTTAGATTGATTTTGTAAACTTTTCCTTCCTCTTCTCCTCGGCATATATTGTCCTAATTGACATTCATTACCCTTATATTATATTTTTTTACACAAATAACTTTGCAATACAACTTAACTCCTGAATAAAATTTACTATAACACACAATAAAATATATAAATATATATATACACTGTCCCTCAAAATCCAAATACAATCAAAATCAAAATAAATGTATAAAGTACACATAGAAAATCAGTACCAAATTATTAATTTTCTAAACTGCCCCTTCTTCTTCTTATTATTATTTTATTTCATTTGTAATACTACTCCCGCTTTTTTCCTTTGCGGCATAAAATTGGTCTTATACATTCACATAAAACACTTCTTTTTTTGTTCAATAACATAGAAAATGCCATGTACCCCCAAAATATAATCATTACAATAAAATACCATAAATAAATTCAATGTGATGCAAAATCTATTTTAAAATTCTTTCAAATTTTTCAAATATATCATATAATTTGAAACCTTATTTCATAATATTACTCTTAAAACCTTTCCACACACAATTATAAGATTGTTTGTTTTCAATTTAAATCACAATATCATCAGTATAATCATACTTAAACATATATTTATTTTTTAATATAACACATCAAAAAATAGCCATTTTGGACGAATGAGTCAGAAACGTTGTAGCACACTCCATTGGCACCAAGTTTTACTTTTAAAATTTAATTTAACATTAAAAACCATGAATAGCGCGTAGAATTTTGAGTAAAACTAACTCTATGAATTACTATTAACTTTTTATACCAAAAACAATATTATTAACCTCCGGAACTCATCCGAAAAGGTCACGGTACCAGATAGGGTTCAGGGGCCTATGCTGGACAGAACTGGGTTCCTGTAACGGAAATCTTTATTTCGGCATGTCAGCATAGCCCAATCCCAGAATGAACTAAGTTAATCACTCCTAATCATTTTAATTCAAAGTATTCATAGTGCAAACTCATGCAATTTTTTATATCTAATACAAAAAATAACAGTGATCGTTCGTTTCAATCCTGGTTAATCCCTTCGATATAAGTGAGGCAACTGCCTTCATTACCAAATTGCGTTGTGAATATTTTTGTAGATGGAATTAACTTATGGATCGTAAATAAAACATAACTCTAAATTAGATCATAATAGAATTAAATAAAATAAGACTCATGGTCGAAAAGATACCAACAATTTTTTAACAACTAACATATAAATTTATTTACAATTATTTTACAAATTGTTGGGCGTCATAAGACACAATATTCTCAATATAGATAGCATAAAAAAAACAAAATAAAACACTATTAATTCTATTTGTCTAATTATTGTTTTAATACTAAGATTGAATACCAATTGGAGCGTGCAGAAACCCCTACTAGGCATTTTGCCTTAAACATTTTGGGAAACAATATAAATTATAAGAAAAACCGTACCTTCATATTATTTTGTGCCCAGCACTCAGTTAAGGCTCTCATTCGAAAACATCTCAGGTGGTCGCACATCAATACTGGCGAACATCACATTCAGATCCTCGGCTATCACACAGCACCAGTGGCGGACATCATTTCCGGATCATAGGCTAGGTGGTCGCACATCAATACTGGCGAACATCACATTCAGATCCTCGGCTATCACACAGCACCAGTGGCGGACATCCTTTCCGGATCATAGGCTATCACTCATCATCGGTGGCGGACATCATTTTCAGTTCATGGGCTATCACTCATCATCGGTGGCGGACATCATTTTCAGTTCATGGTCTATCACTCATCATCGGTGGCGGACGTCATTTTCAGATCAGTGGCGATGTAGGTAGGTACTCCTTGGAATTAATAACGATTTTTTTTTAAACACATCTTCGCCTCCCGGAGAGAACTTTTCATCTAAACTCCTCAAGAAAACAGTCTATGTTCTTTTTTTCTTTTTTTTTTTTTATGGCGGGCGTGGCTAATCCATCTGCCCGTAAAAAATGACCATTCAGTTTCTCGCCCGTCCTATTCCTGATAAATGATTCGTTAGCTTCCTCTTCAAGCGTGGGGGGGCTGGCCCCTCTCGTCTGCAACGCACTCCCAGCCGGAAAAATGAACGGTAGCCTCAAACTAGAGAAACGTGTGGGGTCTCGCTTAATTGGCTTGTAAATCTACCAATAAACCATTCTTGACGTAAATGTCAAGCGATTGTTATGCTAGAGCCCAACTGGTGCCCATTAGATGCCGGCCGAGATAGGGGTCTGCCTTGCTCCCGACATGAATAGCGTCAAACATACACTAGTATTTACAACCACTATACAAAAACATCAAAGGATACAACATGTATAATATACCATTTATATATATATATCTATAAATCACGGAAGATTGCTGGATGCTTATGCTTCCAGCATAAATGTAAAAACTATAGAATGAAAAAATTATTTTGTTGAGTATTTAGAATTTATATTAAAATATTTATAAAACCATCTTCATAAAGCAAGTTGTCATATAATGTGTATCGAGTTTGACACCAGTTCTGCTTTCAGATGTACCGTTGTATTTGGAATGGTGATATATTATATTTAATTTTGAAATTCAATCTTCGTTAACACACCTAGTGAATAAATTTTTTTCATTTCTTACTTTATAGAAAATAAGTTATGAATTTTATAAGAGCCTTTTTTATATGTGCATGGAATTTGCAGACATTAATAAATATTCGAGCATTTTAGAATAAGGCAGTGTTTTTATATCTTGAATTGTAATATATCATTCTCTAATGAAGACATTTCCCGTACAATTAAATCTCCAACTTGGGCAGCATTTTCTAGAATATCACTAACTTTTATAGAAAATACAGAAAGGCTGTATGTATATTTTTTAGTATCTGAATAACTCTATACAGTAGACTCCCTCAAATCCGCACAGCTTGGGACCAGAGGTTTTGCGGATTTTAGAATTTTGCGGATTTTTGGTCATTGCTTTGTTTACATTTTTAAAAAAGTAATTTGAATGTAATTAATAAGGAAATCAAAAGTATAATGAATGCTTACAATATGCTAACATATTAAAGTAAGGAATAAACTAAAATAATAAAAATTTAGATAGTTTTTAAAATGATAAAAATACTAAAAGCAAAGGTCAAGTTAATAATCAATAATGTACAATTAAATATTCATTATAGATGTGTTTTTCCTAAATTATTCAATGAAACTTGCCTCATAAAGGTACATTACTAATTCACATCAAGATCATAAAATAAAAAACTTTATTTCAGGTTTAGCCAGACTTAATAACTAAAAAAGCTTGATTAATGCATAAATATATTTGATAAGATTCTGATCACCAGTGATATCAGCAATATCTTGATTTTTTCAGAAATAAATTATTCTTTCTTCATGAAAAAACATGAATTCAATAACCTTAACAAAAATTACAAATTCAAAAACTATATGGAATTGATATAAAACTAAAAAAGTCAAATTTTGCACCTACATCTGAACTGAATGTTTCATTGTTTACATCCGTAAAATATGTGCGGATTTTAGAGAGTTGCGGATTTTAGGAGTGCGGATTTGAGGGAGTCTACTGTATTTTGTAAGTAAGAGTGAGAATGACTTCATAAATGAAGTAGCCAATTTGGATTAGAGAAAAAAAATTGCAAGAATGAAATTCTTTAAATCCGAAATTTATTTGGCAAGATATCTTTCACTATTCGGTGAGATTTTAGCAATATTCGGCAAGATATCTCTAAATATTCGGCTACAGGTATTCGGCCGAAGTATTCGGTCAACAAGCCTTCAATATTCGGCCAACCGAATATTCGGCAAAAGGGCCGAATAGGCCGAATACCGAATAGTGGCCGAATATTCGTCCCATCACTAATAAAAACTTAAAAATTAAACCTACCTAAAATTCCAAGAATTATTACAGGTGCAGTCATAAAGATGAGTGCATAGTTGAAAGCTTCATCATGATCGCAAGGACATTTAAAAGCATTGAATCTGAAGATCTGTTCACCTCCTATGGTGAAGAGAATAAGCAGTCCATTGGAAAACGACACCTGGTGGTCTTGCAGAAAGGCAGAGAGGTTCTTTAATGAATTGGAAATGACTGCTGCCATCGTACCTGTTTAAACTAATCAAACATATCTGTGTCACATTCCGTACAAACACGATACCTTATACTATAATGCGAGCAAAAATTGTGTGTGTGTGTCTGTGTAAATTTTATCTCAAAAACGGCTCTAACGATTTTCGCAAAAATTTGGATTTTACCATTTTCGGGCACGAGAAAACCATTGGGCTAGGTCGCATGTTCGAGAAAATTTGATTATTGGTCATTTTGGATCATAATGGGTCAGGATCAAGCTATTTATATCTAGGACTGGATAACGGCTGGATCGATTTTAAAGAAATTTTGTATTCAATCGTCTTTTGGCACGAGAAAACTATTGGGCTGGGTCACATGTTCGAAAATTTTCGATTAGTGGGTCATTTTTGGATCATTATGGGTCAAGCTATTTTTATCTAAAAAACGGCTCTAACGATTTTGACCAAATTTTATATTTTACTAGCTGTCACCCGTGACGTCGTTCACGTAGTATTAAAAAAAAAGATAAACGCTTTAGTTAAACAAAACGTTTCATTAATAATAATTTAAAATATATATAACACATATCTTATAGGAGGCTATGCAGTAGTTTTTTTATAGGGGACTTAAAGAACTCGGTCAAATAAAATGGAAATGTGTTAGATAATATGAGCAATCGCGAAAATGAAATTGCAACCACTTATACTGTAGAACAACTGTAACGCACCCCAATTGTACACAGATCATGTTGTAGTGTATTTCAGAATTCCATATCAAAGAAAGAAAAATCATATGTTAAACCTAGGTAATAAAAAAAATCCAACATATCCATAATACATAACTTCGCCGGCCCATTCTTTTCTTCAGCTGTGTATATGTATGCTGAAGTGCTGTGTTTGTAAATATTCTAAATACAATGTTAAAATTTTGCTTAGTTAGAAAAAGTGTAACGAAGATTAAAATTCATTTTTAGCAATTTCTAATAATAGACAGAAACTTACTTGGATTCTTTTTTACAGTCCTGTATACTACGTGCAAATATTTATACGACCGCATATTTAGCTTAAATTATTCAAGCAAAAAATTCGATTAAAATTATTGAATTCATATTTCCGGGAATCGCTATTGAACAGGTGACCATATATCCAGTTTATTGTATAGTCCGATACATGATTTATTCAAATTCTACAAACATCTCTTATTATACTAAATGTAGCTGAACTTCAGGATGCATTAGTTTTCCTTAAAATAATACGATAATTGTAAAAGCTCTTCAGCATTCTTTTCTAATAGACCATACTTTGGATACAATATCTGAGATCTGGACACAGGTCCAAAATCTTTTATGCGTCTGTGTAAATGAACTACAAATGTGATGCAAATCATACTTAACTGCAAGCATTATTGTAGTAAATTTCAGTATTTATCATTGGATTGATTAATCTCAGTATATTAATTTCATCATGTTTGAAATAGTGCAACGCAATTAAAATACGCTGAGAATATTTTTCCCCGTGGACTATTATATTACCGAACATTTTTCTGTGATCTTGTAAATGAATGTTAAATCTTTTCACCCCATTTTCTATAGAAATCCTGTTTTAGTGCCTTTCAGAAACTGATATCAATTTCAATATTATTAAAATAACCTTAATAAAATAACCTTAATAAAATGCGCTGCAAATGGTTTTTCTTCACAGACCATTATATATTGAAATACTTTTGAGCTCCCTGTACGCACACTATAAGTACTACACTTAACATATTCAATGGTAACCATGTTCTAGTGAACCTTAAAAATGCATGTAAATTTCATTACATTTAAAATTATGTAACATTATCAAAATACACCAGAAATGATTTTTCCTCCTTAAACCATAATGTAAAGTCTCCTTATGAGTGCTCCTGTGATTCAGCTATAATTGCTACCTGGCGCATTTTCAATGCCGCACATGCTATGGCAAAACTCAATAACGTAAGTTATTTTCGTATGAATCCTACTATATTTACTCAAGTTGAAACACGGACAAACAGACGGCAGACCCCAGGCACTCGGCATCCGGTATACAGACAGGCTGAAGTCGTAAATACTTTTAGACCATGTTAGAAAGTGTCAAAATGGAGGTAGTTTCCGTAAAACGAAAAAAAAAAAAAAAAAAAAAAACAGTGTTAGGAAAAATCTACTTCAAAACTGTGTTTTAGGTGGCATTTTTGTATAATTTGTACATATATGTTTTGCATACCATAAAAATTTATAGAAATTTATTGTAAAAAAAATTCTTAAAAGTGGCAACATATTTTTACTTTTTAAGAGCTAAAAAAAGTGGAATTAATATCCATTTACAAACCTGTTTCCAGCACACTTCGAGCGCATTATGCGAAATTGAGATATTGACTGAGGGAATGTATTTTCTCACAATTACATTAAATCTTTAGTTTTTAAGCCCGATAGTACATTTTTAAAGTGATTTTTATTTATATTTGAAGAATTGAACAATTTTAAGAATTAACACACAAAAAAATATTTTTTTAATTATTAGTTGAGTTTTTCTTACTTTCTAAGAATGGTAAAAAGTATTTTTCATTGACCATTACGTTATTTACGATATGTATAAATTATTAACATTTTCTAATCATTTAATACTTAATCTTTAAAAAACTTATTTCATTTTAAAATTAAATATTTATACTAACCACGCTCAGATGATAAACTTAATTTTCTTTAAATAATAACTTTTGATATCATAATTCAATCTCATTTCATTACAACATCAGGGCATATTTATTTTATTTTTAATATGTGACGTCACAGTCGTCTCTTTTTAGCACTTACTCTAAATTACATTGTGTTATTAAAATGAAAACTTGAAAACTTATACTTTGTTTCAGATATGACGTTACATTGATAAGTTTAAAATTCTTAATGGAAAGTAGTCCTGTGACGTCACAATTGGTAAAAAATTGAATTGTATAGCCTCGAACCGAAAGAAAGAAAAAGGTTCATTTTGATTACGGATTAATATCTGGAAAAACTACTAAAATATTTATTTTCTTGTAAAGTGTGAAGTTATATTCTTGTGAAGTCTTCTAAGTGTAAAAGAAATTTTATATAATCGTCTGCCTGATATAAGAAGAAAAACAGCATTCCTCTGACGTCACAATTGGTAAAATTGCGGTTTTTAACCTCGAACCGAAAAACAGAATAGGGTCCATTTATTTAATTCGTTTTGTTTTATCACGTGAAAATCTTTCAGTTGAAAATTAGTTACAGAAAATAAATAATTTTTCCGGTTTTTTAGGTGCGTTCGTAATTATATAATACGTAGCACCTATAGTTGTCGTTCAGTCCGTCCGTCTGTCCGTCCGTCTGTCCGTCCGTCCGTCTGTCTGTCCGTCCGTCTGTCCGTCCGTCCGTCTGTCCGCATATAACAACGCAAAAACTACCCAACCGAATCGTTTGAAATTTAAAATACATAAATATTAGATATTTTTGTCGAGTCATTTCAAATTTTATGAGAATCGGATGGATAGATCAATTACAGGGACGATCAAAAGTATTCCATTACATTACGGTCAATGGGGAAAAAAGTTTCAAATGCATTTTAATCGTTTGAAATTTAAAATACGCAATTATTACATAATTCTGTCGTGTTATTTCAAATTTTTTGATAATCGTGTGCATAGATCAATTACAGGGGCAATCAAAAGTATTCAATTACATTATGGTCAATGGGGAAAAAGTTTCAAATATATTCTATACGTTTGAAATTTAAAATACATAATTATTACATAATTTTTTCGAGTTATTTCAAATTTTATGAAACTCGGACGAATAGATCAATTACAGGGACAATCAAAAGTATTCCATTACATTACAGTCAATGGGAAAAAATGTTTCAAATGCATTTTAATCGTTTGAAATTTAAAATACGCAATTATTACATAATTCTGTCGAGTTATTTCAAATTTTTTGATTATCGTGTGCATAGATCAATTACAGGGACAATCAAAAGTATTCAATTACATTATGGTCAATGGGGAAAAAGTTTCAAATATATTCTATACGTTTGAAATTTAAAATACATAATTATTGCATAATATTTTCGAGTTATTACAAATTTTATGAAAATCGGATGCATAGATCAATTACAGGGACAATCAAAAGTATTCCATTACATTACGGTCAATGGGGAAAAATGTTTCAAATGCATTTTAATCGTGTTACACTCATGCGAACTTAATAAAATTTATATGCAACTATAAAGTACATATTATAATATACATCTTACATAATTTGTGGTGCAAAGAACATTTGTTATTGATTTACAAGGCCACACAAAAGTATTCCATTACATAATGGTATAGGGAGAACATTGTTTGATGAGCGTTTTAATTGTAGTTCACTATTTACAATGTTATGAGATTGATATATGAACGTAATATTTTTAAAACTTCGTTATCGTCCGAACGCACCTAATTTGCTACGCTTCACGTGCAATTTCCAACTTGTTTATTTTTTGGCAACCGAAAAAGAAAGATGATTAAATATTATGGAAAAATTTTCAATTTATTCTGTATGAAGAATAGTGAAATTTTGAATTATTAAGAAAAATATTTGAATAAAATATATAAAAATTAGCCTATGTTCATTTCAAGCCAATAATCTATCTATATACAAAAATTCAAAGACATTAATCCATCCGTTTTGAGGCCAAGTTCATTCCAATTTTCGGACACACTTTCACATTTATAATATATATAAGGATGGTTTTGGATTACAAGAAGACCATTGGGTTAGGTAACATGTTCGAGAAAATTCGGTTAATGGGTCATTTTTGGGGTCATTGTGGGTCATGCTATTTTTATCTAGAGATTTTCTCACGCAATTTTGACTAAAAATTGCATTCTATGGTTTTCGGGCACGAGAATAACATTGGGCTAAATTACAAGTTCGAGAAAAAATTTAATGGGTTTTATTGAGTCATTAACCTCTTCAGTCCTGGAGTACCCATTTGGGTACATTAAAACAAAAGCCAAAATTACACCCAAAATTTTTTTATAAATGCATGGATTTCTGCTAACACTATTCAGATACAATTAAAAGGTATGTAGTATATGTATAGTGGTATGTGTAGTAGTATGTGTATATTATCTGTGGCTTCCAGTAATAATCAGGTAACGCACATTTTTAATATTTTGAGTAATTAACGTTTAAAGTTTTTAAATGTCTTTTTATCATTACTTTTATAAAATAGATTAGAATTTAATAATTTTCATTACATTCAGTTAGGATATAAGAGCTTCTCTTTTTTTGCCAAAATAGTTATATAAAAATATTTTTTATTAATTGAGAACCAATTAAAAAAATTTTCAATTTTTAAATGAAAATTTATAGTCGCCCTATGACGGGAAGTTTTCAATTTTTTTTTCAGTAATATGGCAGATTAAAGCACTCTTTTAAAGCTACATTTTCCCAAATTATCTCAATTTTTTCAAAAATGTGCCATACCTGGTTATTACTGGAAGCCACAGATACATCAGATAGACAGATAGATGTATAGTAGCAAGATATGCATTACAATTATTACAAGATGTGTATAATATTTTTGCGCAATACATAGCTTTAGGTAAAAAATCACTTAAGTTGTTTAAATTGATATAACTTTTAAACAATAAATAGTTTTATTTTTGTAAAACAAAATTGGTTTTATTTGTTTAAAAAATGACATTTTTACTCAATTGCGACCTGATGTACCCATATGGGTACATAAATTTTAACTATTTAAAAAATTTAAAAATAAAAAACTAATTTTATTTTATTTTTTCTGAGCCTAAAAGCACCATAATTTGTTAATAAAATAATTTTTCTATGCAGCAGATTTTTCTCGGGACTGAAGAGGTTAAGGGTCTGTGTCCTATTTATATTTAAAGAACGGCAGAATTAATTTCATCGAAATTATGCCTATAACAGTTTTTTGACACGAGAAAGCTAATGGGCTAAGTCACACGATCGAGAGATTTCGATTAAAAGAGTCATTTGTAGGTCATGATGGCTCATAATGGGTCATGGTCAAGCTATATCTAAAGAACAGATGCATCGATTTTAACAACATTTTGTATACAACATTTTTTGGCACGATAAAACTATTGGGATAGGTCTCATATTCGAGAAATTTCGATTACTGGGTCATTTTGGGTCATAAAGGGTCTGGGTCAAGCTATTTATATTTAAAAAACAGTAGGATCGATTTTAACGAAATTTTGTATACAGCATTTTTTTTTTTTTTTTTGGCACGATAAAACTATTGGACTGGGTCACATGTTTGAAAAATTCAGATAAGTGTTTCTTTATTGGGTCATTATGGGTCAAACCAATTTTATCTAAAAAAAGGCTTTAACGATTACCATAAACTAAAATTTCGAAATTTTGTCGACCAAATTTTGCATTCCACAGTTTTGGATTACAAGAACACCATTGGATTAAGTCTTGTGTTAGAGAAAATTCGTTTAGGGGATCATTTTTTGGTCATTCACGCTAATTGTATCTAGAAAATGACTTGCTCGATTTTGACTAAATTTTGTATTCTATAGTTTCCGGACAATAGAAAATCATTGGACTAGGTCACGTGTTCGAGAAAATTCGTGTAATGGGTAATTTTGGATTATAATGGATCAGGGTCGAGCGAATTATATCTAAAAAACGGCTCAATCGATTTTAGCGAAATTTTTTATCCAAATAATGTTTTACGGCAAGAAAAAATTATTGGACAAGGTTACATGTTTGAGAGATTTTGATTATAGTGGTCATTTGTGGGTCATGAAGGGTCACCATAATTTTATCTAGAAAACAGCTTTCACCATTTTGACTATACTTTGTATTATACTGTTTTCGGGCAAGAGAAAACCATTGGGCTCGTACGCATGTTTGAAAATTCGATTAATGAGTCATTTTGTTTGGGTCGTAATGTGTCAGGGTCATTTTAATTATATTTAACAAACGACTCAATCAATTTTAAGTAAAATTTTAATCGAAACGTATTTTGGCACAAGAAGGCCTGTGGCCTTAGTCGCGTATTAGAAAAAAAATTGATAAGTGAGTCATTTGTGGATCTCTGTCGGTCACACTAACTTTAACAAGAAAATGGCTTTCATGATTTTGACTAAAGCTTGTATTATATCTTTTTCGGGTACGAGAAAATTATTGGACTAGATCACATGTTCTTTTGTTGTAAATATTTAACTAATGTAAAATTTAGAAATATGTTCATAGTATTGATATTTATAGTTTCTGTAAATAAGAATATTATAAAATAAATTATTTATAGCAATAATAGAGTGAGAATTTCATTTTATATAAAATTTTATACAGAGTTCACTTTAACCGAACATGGTTCGGTGTTCCCCGCTAGTTCATAATTTATACGACATAAGCATATGTTTTAAAACACTGGTAGGTATGAAACATTATAATAACATTGAATGAAAAAAAGAAAAAAAAAAACTTTTTAAACACACAATAAAGGGTGAAGAAAACGAAACGCATGAACCATCCCGCCGGCTCTTAATTATTTATTTGCTAATTTTAAATCTTTATATTATTTTATAATTATTGATTTTTATTTTTTAGGTCCGTTTGTAATTGTATAAATACATAGCAGATAGTCATTTTCTGAATCGTTCGTCATAGAAAAGCACTAAAATTACCCAACCGGATAATTTGACTGGGTTCCCAGCATCTTGGAAAGTCAGGGAATTTCTAAGTAGTCAGGGAAATTTCAAAGTAGTCAGGAAAATTTCAAAACATAGGGGAGAGTAGCCTAATTAGGACCACTTCACCTATTTTCAGTTCAAGCTCTCCATTTTTTGAATATCTCCAAAATATCGCTGCACATGTTTAATCTATTCATCAACTAGTTAAATAAATCTTTAGAAAAATTTCTTTTTCAAAATCTTAAGCTTTATTTTAATTTGAAAATTTTGGCAAAAGTACTCCAAATTCAGCGAAAGTGATCGCCTAAATTGAACTCTCAGTCTAATATATTGGACCAAAAATATTTTATATCCCATTTTAATTCCTTATTAAATTTCTTATAGGAATCATTATAGGAATTATTATAGAAGAGTTGAATTTCACTATCATTATATTGCCAATAAAAATATACACAGTTGAATTTACAAAATTCCAAATTACACGACAATGCGGAGTTTCTGGGTTAATTTTCAACAAGATATTTGTAAATTTTAAACGATGTTTTCTGCAACACATATTTAACCATTAATTACTGTTAGCGGCCTTGCAGACTACATCCTTTTAAAATTGTCACGGATTAACTTGAAATTTTGAGTTTAACTATAAATATTTGTGAAATTTTGTCTCGTTTGTAACCTTTACTAATGTTAGGAACTTCAGAATAAGTGATTTTAAATTATAATAATCAGGCACATAAAGTTTAGTACAGAAACAATATACTATGATTTAATGAAACTTTTTATTTATTTATGTATTTTATTTTATTTTTCGAACGGCCACGGAGACCGTTTATACAGTCCACCCGTAACGAGAAAGACCGTGAAAAATATCTTTCTCCCCGTGGTCACTATAGAAACGGACTCGTCCACTTTACTTTAGGGTGACCGCAGTACTGTTGGCTTCTTTTGTACGTATTGAGAGCGAAAAAAAGGGGAGATTATCGCAGTCTTCAGATTTCAAACCACCTCTGTCAGTTGGTATCTTCCGAAGAAGCAACCCCTCTCAGGGTCTTTCTCCTGACGGTAGGTCTGTAATAGGCACGGGTCAATTTCTATTACAAAAATAAAGGATTAAATAATTTTTTTTTTTTTTTTTTTTTTTTATGGGGCAGATAAATTGGCATACATGAAGCGTTTGATCACAAAGGCTGCAGACGTCTCATTTATGTTTTAAGCGCCGTAAATGCGAAAAACTAACCGAAATGGACTAGATTGTAGGATTACATTGTAGATATTTAATCCATTTCTGTAAAGGATGTTTGTTTTGAATTAAAGGCTCGGTATTCAATAATTTTATGAGTAAAAAAAATACATTTTTTTTATATAAAATGGCAAATATACTCTAAAACTATGGGGAATTTCGTCTCATTTAGCCGCAATGACCTTAAAAGATACTTTTTATGTTTATATACAATGGTGGCCAAAATTGCGGACACTTTTAGGTAACTTTCATTCCAAAAAATTAACTACTTTTTGCAGTCGTCCGGGGGGCTAATATCCATTCACTCAAGGATACAGCGCTTGGCGAAAGTCAAAGCGTTTGGAGGAAAAAGAGCCATTCCACCCATCATTCACTCCTCTTCCAAGATTCCTTGATAACATCGTATAGTGTCGCCATCTACTGAAAAAATGTATTATACAAATAATTTATTTGAAAAAAAATAAATTTAACCCCTTAACGCGCAGTGCTGCCGGGTCGGCAACACCTAAAGTTCCCCTTGTTTAGAGACACAAAAACTCCGTGAATATTTCAAAAACTACTCTAAGGGCTACTTTAAATCTTTCTTATGAGTTCTAGATGACAGCACCACAGATATAAAACTCTACTGTTTTTAAACAATAGGTAAAATGTTTTACTGTGATACGCGCTTCACAGCAATGCTCTTCTCACTGCGCTTAACAATGCTTTACTTATGGGAGGTTATCACTTCGGCAACAGCTGTATAATTAAAATGGTTAGTGCAATCTTTACAAAACAATACCTGTGTACTCCTCTAGGCCTAAATAGATTGCCTAATTTTTTTTCTTTAAATTCTAACTTTAAAGAGTAGTGCGCCGGAAAGGGTTAATGTAATTTTCTTTTTTTTATACCACCAAATATTAATTAAATATATATAGGAGTAACTTGTTGTGTTAACTTAATTTGTAAATTTTAATTTATATTTCTTTATATTTCTTATAGTATTTCAGTTTATAATGAATAATATAATAATGAAAAAATAAAAAAAGATGAACGAAAGAGAGCTGTTAATTGTATTCGGATAAATTACATGATAATAGCTAAAAATAAATTTTATTTTGTTTAATTTATTTTCTTGGTAAGTATTAATTCAAGTTTTTTATAAGAAAATACTGAGATCTGCGATATCAAATTTTTATTTATTTATTTATTTTACTAATGTGATATAAATCACCAAGTATAGCAATGCACTAAGATTGATAAATTAAAACTTCTTAATGTTGGAAATATATATGAATATATTCATAAATATTAGCATATGTACATAATATGTATGAACTTATGCATTCATACATGTCTGCTTAAATATTATATATGTGTATATTATATAGTTGTTATATAGTTAGGTCATTTAATTATATAGTTAGAAAATGTACATAATTTCGATATCATCTGTTCTGATCTATTCAGATTTTAATGTCTTACAAATATATCACTAATGTTGATAACATATTTTTTTAAAAAAAGTATAGTTTCCAGATTCTAAGAATCATCAAAAAAGTATATGTTTCAGTTAATAATAAATTGTATTAAAATTAAAATATTTGTTATACTTGGAAATTTTTCATTTGAAATAAAATATGTTTGGGAATTTACATAAACTTTTGTGACACTGTGATTTAATGCATCTTTCCTATTCATAAATTGATAAGTCTAAACTAAATATACATGCATATACTGATTGAATTTGTACAAAGTACAAATACAAAACAAAGATCACGTTTTATCTAAAAAGCCAACTTAAACGTTTTTATCTAATATAAATTGTTTTTTTTTTTTTTTCATATTTAATATCTCACTAGACAGTGAAAATTTAAGAAAATTGATAACAAATCACTAAACGAAAACATTAAAAACAATAATTATCTGTTTAAATGATAATACTTATTAATATTAGTTATATACGTAATAATTAATAATGTTAATTAATATATTTTATAATTATATATATATTAATATTAATTAATAAATAGTTAATATTAGTTATATATATTTAAATATTGATAATATTTTTTAAAGAAAATCTTAAATTATGTTAGTGGAAGATTAAAGGAAGATTAAAGATTTTCCTTTTTTTTCAGAAATTATTATCATTAATTAAATAAATAGAAATATTAAAATTTGAATATTTATAATTAATATTTTTATGTTTCACTACTTTATAATTATAAATGAAACAGTAATTATTAAAATGAATACTAAATAATATAGTTTTTTTGTGTGTGTGCGTGTGTGTATGAATGCCTCATTTCAAAACATAAGAACTTTGATAAATTGGTTTTACTAATTTGATATTCATCTCTTACAACAGGGCAACTTAACTTATTCTTAGTATATTTAGTAACTTAACTTATTCTAAGTTCTTAGCATAACTAAAATAAAAATATTTTTATTTTATTTTAATAATTATTGTATTTTAAATTATATTTATTTAATTATTAAAAAGCAGAATTTAAAAACTTATATTAATTATTTTCATTTATTTCAAATTAAACTTTATGTAATAAAATTTTAAATTAAATTTTATAACTTAATTGTAAATAAAATTTGTCTAATTGACAATAAAACTAATACAAAGTAACTGATTTTTATAACATTCTTTATTGATTACTTAAATAAAAATCAAAACAAAATTCTACAAGAGCAAGCACGCAACTCACCATCTTATAATTACAAGCTTTTTGCCTTAACCACCTCGCTATACCTCTGATACTTTACAATAGCTTCCAAGTGCCTCATATACGAAAAAAATTGTAAGTAAAATGTCTGAAACAGCCATGATGCGCGAGAAAATGCGTAGATGTAGAGAACATTTGGCACGCTTTGACTTTCGCCAAGCGCTGTATCCTTGAGTGAATGGAAATTAGCGTCCCGGGGAAAGCACTTCGGGAAAGTTTGCTATATTTTCGTCGATCGTGACCCCTAGATCCCAAAACCACCCTTCGTTGAAATGTTCACTTATATATACCGTATTTACTCGTGTATAGGGCACATGCTTGTATAAGGCGCACCCCTACTTTACACGTAAAAATGGCGATTTCTTAAAATCTCGTATATAAGGCGCACCATAAATTTGATACGCTAATGAAGAATGACCAAATGAATTTCAGTAAGAAAAAACGCGAAGCAAACATTACACCAGACCACAAAACAAGATGAAAATGCACTTTTAGACTTCGGGTTGTAAGAGAATGACGGGAAATAGGAATGAGTGACGGTAAAGAGAATTGCTAATCAGCGTTTGGATAACATCATTAGCTCTGTTGTATAAAACACTGCAAGGAATGAAATAAATATGCAGTAATACTTCAATTAAGTAACATCTTCCGAGTTTTAATATCTTCTTTGAATTGGTTCTTGTTTCATATGTATATCGTTCGACTGCATCCAACAGTAAAAAATTATTCCGTATATAAGGCGCATCTAGGAGTTTTGCACTTTTTTTGGAAAAAAAGTGCACCTTATACACGAGTAAATACGGTATATACTATATATATATATATATATATATATATATATATATATATGAAAGGATAAAACCTAAAGCCTTTTTTAAATTTAAACTTAAAATTAAAATTCAAAAACTTAAAGTTCCCAATTAATATTTTTAACTTTAATCTAAAATTTAAAGGCCCCTTCTTTTAACCTTAATTCTAATACTTAAAGCTATTTTGCCCCTGTTAATGTTCTTTCCCAACCTAACATTTATTACTTTCAGAGATCATTTTTGGATGTTCTTTAAGATTAAAAAAGCTGACGTAAACGCAATTCTTAATTTGTAGAATCAGCATTCAACCCTGGAAAACCGCGCCTAACAACGTCATACTGCCCAGATATTTCTTAACCAATTAAAATTAGAGTAACACCCATTATTTAGTATCGCGACCTGGTAGAAATAATGCGAATTAACGTCCTTTAAATAGCGGGAGCGCCTAAAATAAGTGGCTTTTTTGACCTAACACTTGCCTAATAAAATGCTGCCCAAAGAAACGAACTTTTAAAAAGAAAGCATCAAGTTCCAGGAACCTGGTTTCTCCCAGAAGATCTGCCAAAAAGGATTAATAAACCAGGCCCCAAGTGAAAATACTGTGTCGTTATTTGTCTCTCAATCACACCTCATGATTCCACAAAAATAACGGCTTATCGATGGTAGAACACCACAATCGTTCCCCGGCCATTCGGACGATTGATTCGGCGCGATCGCCAAAGTTCTCTTCCCGGCACTTCCACGCTGGACGCGACGGAGCTATGTTTCAGCGCCCGAACTCTCTAATCTCTCCACGACTACGATATGCACTCCCTCTCCTCGGCTTATGACGATATCCCACGAACGTACGCCAAGATCGGGTTCCTTACATATATACATATATATATATACATATATATCTAGATATAGATAGCTGAATTTTTTCGTGTTGTAACTCTCGAATTTATGAACAGATTTGGATGAAGTTCTTTACGTGCATAGTTGAAATACTAATGTCTCGACCAAGTTCGTTGGCCAGCTTCAACCGCCATCTTGTTTAAAAATGGAGGCCATTTGAATTTGTGGACACTTATGGAAATTTTTATGCTTTCTAACTTTTTCTTTAAAATGACCTATGTTGTTAACTTATATTGTGTGACTGTTTAAAATGTCTTTTGATGTTTTTAACATTCTGTTTAAAATGATATATAAGAGATTTCATTTTGTGAAACAGAACTTTTTCTATAAGCATACAAAGTTAAAAAACAAAATAATTTCAAAAGAATAAAATTGCTGCCATTTTGAAACAAGATGGTGGATGAAGCTGGTGAACGAACTCGCTCGAGACATAAGTACTCCTATTATGCACATAAAATATCTCATCCATATTGGTTCATAAATTCGAGAGTTACAGCATGACAAAATTCAGATGTATCTATATCTATGTATATAGTATACATATGTAAGTCAACATTTCAACGGAGGGCGGTTTTGGGATCTAAGGGTAATTATCGACGAAAATATAGCAAAATTTAGCTATGGGTTTTCCCCGAACGGCTCAATAGGTAGTTTTTTTTAACTTTTTGTAATGAAAGCTATCTAAAAGTGGTCACACTCCTAAATTGCATAAAGAAATTGTTCCAAATATATAAAGAAAAATTAAATTGATAATTCAAAAACTTGCATGAATATAGTGATTCATTATAAAATATTAAAAAATAAAAATATAGTGTCGAAAAACTATAGCCCTCGAATTTCATTACTTGCTTTTCAAATTTATGATCATATGTCTGGTCCAAATTTGGTAACTCAAATTGGTCCAATTAAGACAACTGCGTCATTTTTTGAAACAAAATCTAAAGACAAAGAACAAAGATTAAAGTAAACAAATCAGTGTGAAAAATAAGCGGAAATCCTTGGGATAAGACTCTAAAAATATTTATTCCCCCCCCCCCCCCCAAAAAAAAAAAAAAAAAAAAAAAGAACAAAAAAGAAAGAAAACTTGTGACTGGGAAATAAGAAAATAGTCTAAGTTTTTAAAAGTATTTTACAATCCGTTTGAAAAGTAATTGAACTGTTATTGATGGGATACAAGGATAAATATTCCATCTAATTCTGAAAGCTGTGTACGGACAGTATTAGTAACTTAAAGAAGCCGTTGGATATTCCTTGTCTGTCCTGGTTTTCTGTTTGAAATTCTTTTCTAGAATTATAGGACAACGCAATCCGTGTCCATAGGTACAAAGGTATCCGTACAAAGGTATTTTCAAAGAATACAAATTGTGGCTTTTACAGAATTTTGTTTGAAATCTTTTTCCAAAATTATTTGAACACAGAACTCATCTCTTTTTCTCATAATTGTACAAGGATATATTGAGCTAACAAATTTTGCAGATTTCTACTAGTGGTTGGGTATATATATAAAAATTTTGTTTCTGGTTACTTTAAATAGATTGTCAGAGACATGTAAATCACGAAACATGGTCGTGAGGCAGTATTTATAAATAATAATTTTTTCTATAAGGAAGGTTTTTAACTAAGAAAATTCAGTTTTAACAGTATAACACTTATATTAACAATAACAATATTAATAATTTTACTAACAAATTCCTACTGCGGACTTTCGATATCGAATTCAGCCTGTAATGATACAAAATGTTTCGGGTTCGAACTATAAAGAAAAAAAATTAAATAATTTAACAAATTACAATAGCCGTTTGGAAAAGGTTTTTTCAAAAACTAAAATTTAAGACTTATAAGTAATTCGCAATTTTTAAAAAATATTTATTTTTCTTCATTTTTTTAAACGATGCGTGTTTATTTACAGTTGAAGTTAAATAAAGGTGAAATATCTCGAAGAGATTATCCTTTATACAGTCATTTTCCTCCTAAAGGGTTTATTAATTTTTACAAAACAAAATAAAAAGGTAGTGTTTCTTTTTTCCTGAATTCATTCAATTTCTTATATAGTTATATGTACCCTATTTACTATATAAAGGACAAACATTTCTGTGGGTAACGCGTACGCTCTTCTGCGAGTGGCAATACTTTCAAATTTTAAATGAAATTTCAGTATTACAGTTTTCGATACTACAAATTTTTAAACCTCTAAACATCGAGCATTTTCAATTTTTACACCGTCCATAGGGGAAAAATGTACTTTTAAATGCAATTTGTTTGAAAGCTGTATCTCAATTTGTTTTTAAGTTATTATTACTTTTTTGTAGTTTTTTTTTTTTTTTTTTTTTTTTGTAGCAACAAAAGTATTCCAAAAATGCGAACATCAGATAATGTCTGTTTTCAACCGAGAACGACGTACATTTTCTGTTTACTTAAAAAAAAAAAAAAAACTACAAAATATTTTTTTAATAGCAATGGCTCTAGTTCGCAGAGAGATTAATAATGTAATATAGATCATATAATAATAATAAAACTCATACCTAAATTACAGAATCAGAATGTTGTTAAAGTAATCCAGATCCAGTAATTGGAGTAATACTCTAAGAGCATTAATCCGAAAAAATCTTCTTATCGGACTCAGACTCGGATTCTCAGCCCTCAAAAACTCGCGTCTTTCCAATAGGACGCCGGAAATAACAACTGCGAACTCCTTGTCGCTCTCATCTAATATTATATTTCCTTTCATACTCCGAGATAAAAGGCTGGGCAAGAATCGGAGAAGGAAATATTATAAACAATCATCATCTTACGAAAAAAAGAGAGAGAGAGAGAGAGAGAGAGGGGTGACTCATTAAATCGCACATTCTGATGGTAAGTTACTTGAAAGAGGTCAATAGCATAGCAGCACTCAATTTTTAATTTTTACTTTCGCTTTCAAGCACGGGCTATCTGCAGATCAAAATCAAATGAAGGCAAGATTGTTAAAGATATGTGCTTGTGGTCAGTGCAGGGCCATAGCTAAGAGGGCGCTATGGGCGACTCAGCCCCCGCCTAAAATATTTTGAGCCCCCCGTGGTAAAGATTCCAAGGTCACTCAATGAATTTCTGTTCCGAAAATTCAAATGAAATTCTGTTCAAAAATCTAATTTAGTCTTGAGACTCTTTCACAGTTTTGCAGAGTTACTAAATTGTATCTAAAATAAGTGTTTCAACACTCCCTCATCCTATTTGTATGTATGAAGCTAACATGATGTTTAATTTTGCACCAATTATACACTCAAAATTTTCATCATCATGTACTTTTTTTAGCATAAAATGAAGTTATTACAACAGTTTAATAGTTACAACAGTTGCCGGCCCTGGGTCAGTGCCGGCATCATGTCGTACGGAGCCATGGCAAATTCCTTAGCGGAGCCCGACAACTCTGACTGAAATATTCGTCTAAAGAAAATCATTTTTTTAAAACAATTTAGAATTTAGAGTATAAAATTTATGAAAAAATAACATGCAAATACTTTCCCGTGCAATGTTATAATTAGTTTTAATTTCTAAAAACCTTCTGGCCTTTAAATATACGAGGTGGAACCCGTCAAAATTCGACGAAAGAAAATCTTTAAGAAAGAACTCTTTTATTGATTTATAATAAATCTACAAAATTAGTTACAGTAAAAAATGCATCTTATAATGGTCAATATAAATCTTAAACAGATATTATTTTAAGCTAAAATTAACAAAATACTATAAAACTTAATTATCCAAATTATTAAACGAAACAAAACCGAAATTCACCGTATTTTATAACAAACGATATTTTAAAAATAGTATATAAATTTTAGTCTTTTTTTTAGTTTTAAGAGAAAATGGAGTGATTTTGTTGCCACAACTACAAAATCGGTACTAAAAACGATTAAAAAAAATTAGTATCTCAAAAATAAATTGAGATACAGCTTTAAAACAAATTACATTGAAAGTGCATTTTTTTCTCTATTTGACCGGTGTTAAAATTTAAAAGGTACGATGTTTAAAAGTGTAAACTTTAGAATAACGAAAATTGAAAAACGGAAATTGCATAGGAACGTGTTATGCATTGTAATTTATTTTTTCCCTCAATTTTAAGAGAAAATGGAGTGATTTTGTTGCCACAATTACAAAATTGGTACTAAAAAGTATAAAAAAATTAATTTCTCAAAAATAAATTGAGATACAGCTTTCAAACAAATTGCATTTGAAAGTGCATTTTTTTCTCTATTCGACGGTGTAAAATTTTAAAATATGCGATGCTTAGAAGTATAAAATTTACAGTAGCCAAAAATTGCAAAACCGAAATTGCAGGGGGAAAGTGTTGCCATTCGCAAAATGACGCATGCGTTACGCACAGATACGTTTGGCCTTTATAATATAGATTTTAAATATAGCAGACCCTCGATTAACCGGGAGAAAGGGGCCTCGCTCGGATAAACGGATATCTTAAATTATCCAAATGTACAAATTTTTGGTGGAAAATTTTAGTAAAATGGTGAAAATGTCAAATTATTATACAATAAGACATTAATAATTTAATTAATACAAAAGAAATAGAATGAACATAAATTTTAATGTTGTTTAGATTTACAATTAGTACAATATAAACTAGTCCGATGTGGCAATCCCAAAACTTTCTTCTGCTCATACATGTTACTACTTCCTTTAAAAAAAAAAAAAAAAAAAAAAAAAAAAAAAAACAGCAGCGCCTCCGGTTTGGTTATTTACACCAAAATCTAGCCTGCAATAGATTTATGATAACTTCTTACTGAATCTAAACTTGTATGAAAATCCGTTCATTACATTTTGAGATAGAGATATTCTGGAAATCGTAAAAAATTATACATAACAGCGCCACCTGTCATGTGATTTACACCAAAAACTAATTAGGACCATTTTATAGCAGGGAGTAGCTAAATTTGAAATTTGATGAAAACTGCTGCATTAGTTCTTAAGATACAGATACAGCTATTGCGGAGACCCTGAAAAGTGCAGCTTAGCAGCGCCGCCTGTGCTGCGATTTACACCAAAATCTAAACAGCACTTATTTATATCAGGGACTAACAGTATCTGAAATTTGGTGAAAAGTTATGTGTTAGTTCTCAAAGTAGAGCTGTTGAAATAATCATGAATAATTCTGCATAATAGCGTCACCTGTTGAGCAATTTACGCCAAAACGTATTCAGCACCAAATTATTTCAAATACTAATTGAATCTGAAGTTTCATAAAAATCCGTGCATTATTTCTTGAGATACGATTATTGTGATAATCATGAATAATGCAGCAATAGCAGCGATATACACCAAAAACTAATCAGCACCAGTTTATATCAAGGTCTAACAAAATCTAAAGTTTTGTGAAATTCTGTGCACTACTTCTTGAAATAGAGCGCCGATTGCACATATTATGTGCAATACACAGATTATTTATTGAGTAATATTATTAAGTATTATGTAAGTAAAATAACAGAAGATAAACTTTAATAAAATATCTAAAGTGAAATTTTGTCGATGGAGAAAATGTCGTCATACAAAAACCAGATAAATTTATATTAATTATAAATAGAAGTTTTCATATACGTCCATTAACATTTCAAAAATATGCATTAAAATATTTAATTGCTATAAAGGACGTTAAATACTAATAAAAACATTAAAAGATCTTAATAATTTTTGCATGTTTCGATTGAATTTACTCAATCATCATCAGAAAAAGAGAAAGAAAATACAAATAAACACAAAGATGGAAAATGACAAAAAACTATTACAAATGAAATTTAAAATTTTTTAAAAAATAAAAAACACGCGCGTTATATTTTAATTATGTATCACGTTGCTTAATTTTTAAATTATTTAACAATTCAATCTGTTGTAAAATGAAGTGAAGTGAAACTAATAGAACGTGCTGTGCGTAAATTAAGAAAATGAAAATATCGTCTGATTTTATTTGTTATTATTTTGAAGAACTTTGACAAGTGTATGAGTACGATTGAGTTCTCTGGATGTAATGATGGATGTGTCTTTTACATGGAATTAAACGACATTTTTTATAATATATGGATTTTTAGATTAATTTGAACTTAGAATAAGTTTATCTTAACAGATGATTTCGATTTTAATTCAAGAGCTCCAAGCATCGCGTAGATGCAACCCGCAAATGAAGACATACATGGTTAGTAAGTAAGTTTTAAACTAACCCTATTTTCGAATTCTAACACATACTGGTACCCTCGGTTCGGGACAGGAGTTTTTGAATTTTAATTAATTTTAAATGAAAAAATGAATCTGAGTAGTCTGACAGATCAGAGAAAAGGACTGATAGCTGCTTTTACTCTCACGTTTAAGAAAATTGAAACTGAATTAACTAAAGAAACATATAACATTAAAGAACTTTCTATTTTGAAAACTCAACTGTTTGATAAATTTCAACGGATGGACACTTGTCAAAGTAAAATTTCAGAAATATTGTTACAAGATAAGGACGAAAAATTGTTTACCGAAGATTTTGAAGGTGCAGAAGAACACTGTAAAAAATTTTCCCGTTAAAAAACGGAAATAGTTCTGGTAATCTAGACGCCAGTACTATTTCCGTTTTTAACGTAAAAAAAATTTCCGTAAATTCCAGAAATAGTTCCGTTTTTTCACAAAATATTTCCTTTTTTTAATATTTTCTCATGCAAAAATTTTCGTTTGAAAATTAAAAGAATTTTTCAAGGACAAACTAACACCTTTGTGATTTTTATTCTTTGCTTTAGAAAGACACGTTAACATCAGGAACATATTGTATACATTTAATTTAAACAACAGTGAATAAATGTGACTTACCTTCCATGGGGATCGAACCCGGGAGCTCTTCGGTCGTAGACAGCAGTGTAATACCATTAGACCAGGATTACACAAAACACTTTTTCAAATATCTTTAGTTATTTCGGATGCATTTCATAAAATAAAGACAAGATTTTGAAAGCGGGTTTATTTTTTTAGAATTTTTTTTTTTTTTTTTTTTTTTTTTTTGAGCGGATAATTTAAAATTATGTTTTACAGATTTTCTTTCTATAATTTCTAATATTTAGCTTTTTAATTTTAGCTATATAAAAAAAAAGTTTAGCCTTTAAAGTGTTACATGCAGGAATGAAATTATTAAAACATTTTGTTTCCTAATTTTTTGGAAGAGTTTTAAAGTTCTATTATAATATTATTCATATTCATTTATTTATTTTATAAAAGGATTCTAACACACTTTTTAAAAAAGCATGTATTTTAACAAATATTTTGTATGACGATCTATTGTAAACTCAATAAAAATAGTTACTATAGTAACTATTAATTATAGTAATTATTAATTTTAATAACCCATATATGGGCTATTAAAATTAATTACATTTATTGATTATTATGACTTAGGTAATCGCCGAAATAATAATAATTTTGGTAATGTATTTCAATGTATTTTAAATTTTATGTGCGAACTTTTTAATTTGAATAGATTAAAAAATATATATATTAAAAATTAAAAGTAGATTTTTTTCTCACTAAAATATCCTACACACTTTTTGTACTGTGATTAAATAAACATTATTTTAAAATGATACTGAAAAAAGGAATAATTTTCCTTAACTGTATCAAACTTAAAAAGAATTAATAAATCTTATTATTACTATTATTAATTTAATATTGTAAAAATATGCTATCTTTTTATTATTAAAACAGAAAAAAAAAGAGAAATGTTGCTATAACGTTTTTCTCTATTTTTCTCATACAGATGGCGCCACGACACTTACCGGTTAAAAATACCAATAACATGTGCTGTTAAAAACGGAAGGTTTACTGTTTCGGAAAAATTAACGGAACAGTTCCGTATTTGTAACCGCAAAATACGGAAATACGGAAATACTACTGTTTTCTGGGAAAAATAAAACTATTCCATAAATTTTACGGAAAAGTTTGTGTATATTAACGGATATTTTTTACAGTGAATATCGAGAAAAATATATAGAAATATGTGCTCGTATTGATGAAAAGATACAGTTTTCTTCATCTCCTGGCGAAGAAGTAAAACGCAAATTTAAATTACCGGAGATCGAGCTGAAAAAATTTAACGGCGAACCAAAGGAATTTTTATCGTTTTGGAGTCAGTTCAAGAAAATACACGAAGACGATTCTATTGCCGCTGAAGACAAGATGCAGTACCTATTCCAATGTATGGAACCAAAATCAAAAGGGGAGCGTTTAATATCAAGCTATCCAGCTACCGCGGAAAATTATCCGAAAGCTATCGATCAATTAAAACAGAGGTTTGGACGAGATGATCTTCTTGTGCAAATTTACGTCAGGGAATTACTAACCCTCGTAATGAAAAATGCCACTGCGCCTAAAATGAAAGTTGACTTAGCCTCTTTATGAGTTAGAAAGCAAACTTCGTGCCTTAGAAAGTTTGGGAAGAACTCAAGAGAAGTATGGAGACTTTCTCATGCCCTTGGTTGAGAGCTGCTTGCCTGAAGAAGTTCTTTTGACCTGGGAAAGAAGCCGAAATCATGATACATATTCCAGTGAGAATTCCAGAACTTTAAAAAAACTGATGGACTTTCTACGCCAAGAAGTTCAAGGAGATGAAATGGTATTTTTAGCAAGAAAAGGTTTTGATTCTGTTGTTAGAAAAAAAAAACATTTCATCTGAAATTATTAGCAAACCTGATCCAGCCACCGCCTCTGCATTGGTGAGTATAGAAAATAAAGGTAAGAAAAACAATTGCATATTCTGTGATAGGTTTCACCCCTCTAATAAATGTTTTGGGGCTAAAAAAATGTCTTTAACTGAAAAACAAAAAATTTTGTTAAAAAAGGGGATTTGTTTCACTTGTTTGCAAAAAGCTGGTCATCTGAGTAAGAATTGTAATATTAAAAATAAATTAAAATGTAATTATTGCCATAAACCTCATTTTGAAATAATGTGTCCAGAACAAAATATAAATAATAATCAAGATGATACTTTGAAATCTGAAAATTCTCTTTCTAATTGTAGTAGAAATAAAGTTGTGTATATGCAAACGCTTGGTGTGCGCATTCGATCGCAAGGTCGCCAAAAAGTCGTACGCGCACTGCTGGATTCAGCGAGCCAAAGTAGTTACGTAAGCGAGAGAATAACGAAATCACTAAAAATGCATCCTATAAGAAAAGAAATAATTATTCACGCACTGTTCGGGGGGGGGGATGAAACGAAACCTAAAAAACATGATGTGTTTTCTGTAGAAATTAGTGAATTAGATGGAAATAATGCGTTTTATTTTGAAGCATTTTCCGAAAAAAAGATTTGCGGATTTGTACCTAAAATTAAAGATTTTAGAATCTTAAATGAATTAAAAAGAAATAAAATAAATCTATCTGATGATTTTTGTAAGGAATCTGAAATTGATCTTTTGGTGGGGGCTGATATGATAAGAAAATTATTGACAGGAAATTTAATTCAATTAAATTGCGATTTGACTGCCATAGAAACCAAGCTCGGTTGGACAGTAATTTGGAAACAAACGTGTGGCAAGAAACATAACGTTTTGACAACATTGTCTATGCACGTTAGAAATATTCCTTTGAATGAATTATGGGAACTTGAAACCATAGGAATTTCTGACCCCATTGAGAGTTTTGAAAAACGGGAAAACTCTGCTTTAAACGATTTTAAAGAAAATATGAAAATTCTTCCCGATGGCAGATATGAAGTAGGGCTTCCATGGAAGTGTAATTTTAAGAACTTTCCCGACAATAAAGTTTTAGCTTGGAAGAGATATGAAAAAATTATCAATAAATTGAAATGTGGGGGATTTTTCGATGAATATTAGGAAGTATTTAAGAATTGGGAAAAAATTAATATTATTGAACGTGTTCCAGAAAATGAATTAAGTAATAAGTGTCATTATTTACCACATAGGCCCGTTATCAGGTTAGATAAGGAAACCACAAAAATGCGCCCTGTATTTGATGCATCTGCTTCTAAAAAAGGGAAACCCTCGTTAAATGAATGTTTGTATAAAGGCATTAATCTTATAGAATTAATACCTGATATTCTTGATCGTTTTAGAATGTATCCTATCGGTATAACTGCAGATATAGAAAAGGCTTATTTAATGTTATCTGTTATGCCTAAAGATAGAGATTTTCTTAGATTCTATTTCCCATGTAATGAAGGACAATTGATTTATAGACATTGTAGAGTTGTATTTGGTGTCTCTTCTAGCTCTTATTTACTAAGTGCATCTATAATGCATCTTTTAGAAAGTAGTCCTCCTGAATATAAGGAAACTGCTGAAAAATTAAAATGTTCATTTTATGTAGATAATTGTGTATCAGGTGTTTTTAACATTAATGAAGCTGAAATGTTTATTGAAAATGCAAAGTTATTAATGTCTAAAGGGTGTTTCAATTTGCGTTGTTTTGAAAGCAATGTAGCTTGCAAGAATGTTGATAAACATTCTGGGGATACTTCAATTTTGGGGATTATTTGGAATTTAGATAATGATTCTTTGAAATGTTGTTTAGATTTAGAAACATTAACGTGTGAAAGAAAAATTACTAAGAGACTAATTTTGAGCATTGTGCAAAAGATTTTTGATCCTATCGGCTTATTCTCTCCTGCTACATTGCTTCCAAAATTATTGCTACAAGACTCATGGAAACAGAAAATCTCATGGGATCGAGAATTACCTTGTAACATTGTGAGTGCTTTTCTAAAATGGTTGAAGAATATTGATGTTTTAAAAGAAGTAGCTATACCTCGATACTTAGAAATTAATGCTTCATCTGAACTTCATGTTTTTGTTGATGCGAGTAAAGGGGCATATGCAGCATGTGTCTTCGCTAGATCAATAATTGATTCCGATGTCAAGGTTACGCTTGTTAGAGCGAAGTCTAGGGTTGCTCCTCTCAAAACTTTGAGCATTCCGCGTTTAGAGTTAATGGCTTGTTGTATAGGTACTCGACTTGCGAGTTCTATCGTCAAGGCAATAAATATGCCAGGTCTGAAAATCACATTCTGGTCAGATTCTACTACCGCAATTTGGTGGATAAAGGAACATGGAAATTGGTCGGTTTTCGTGAGCAACAGCGTCAAGGAAATTCGGCAGATGTCCAATATAGAATCATGGAAGCACGTTCCAGGAAATTTGAATATAGCTGATATACTTTCACGTGGATGTTCTCCACAGAAAATGCTTAGTTCGCGATGGTGGGAAGGTCCTAAGTGGTTAAAAGAAAATCCTGAATATTGGCCAACTGGCGCGATTGACTGTCAGATAAAAGATGTTGATTTAGAAAGAAAAAAGGTTGAAATTACGAATATTGATCTAGCTAAAGACGCACCCCTTTGGCTCTTAGATAATATATCTAATTATGATAAGATGATAAGAATATTTGCTTGGATTCTGAGATTTGTAAATAATTGCCGAAATGTTTCTAATAAGTGTAAATATTCTAATCTTACTCAAAATAAAATTGAAAATTCTGAAAAATATTTAATCCGTTTAGTTCAGAGCTGTTATTTGTATAATAAAAGGTCATTAAATGATCATTAAAGGTCATTAAATGATCATTAAAGGTCATTAAATGATCATTTCCAAAATGATCTACACTTCTTTTAATAGTGATAATTTAAAATAATATTTTAATGGTAGGTGAAAAAGTTACCGAAATCTGAAAAAAGCTTCCACACCAGTGTTTTCCCAACGATCAATTTACAAAATAAAGAATACTGCCCAGTTAAACTGAAGGCATTGAGCTCACAGGCTACAAATACTAATTGCACATTAAAGCTTTATATTTTCAAGGGTTAATTCCGTTCGAAAAAAAAAATTAAGAAGGGGAAACAGCTCTCCCCTTTTCTCTTTTTTTATACTTAATCATTGAACCTCCTATACTATCAAAGACATGCTTTATCATATAAAAAATCTATATCCAAAATTCAGAGCAAATTAGATAATTCTTAATAAAAACCCATTTAGCATTTATATAATTTAAAAAGAGTTATCCCCCTCTTTTATACTTAACCATTAAACTTCCAAAACTATTCAGAGATTTGAACGAAATCTGAAAATTCTGCTTGAAAAACCCATTTATATAAATTAAGGGGGGGGGACATTAGAACCCCTGTTCTCCTTATTTATACTTATTCAATGAACACCTAATAACAGTCACGGAATCGCCTCATCAGAATGATCCTAATCTAAATTTTGAACGAAAACTTAATTCTGCATGAAAATCCCATTTATATCAACTAACGGGGGGGGGGGCATTAGAACCCCTGTTCCCCCTATTTATACTTATTCAATGAACACCTAATAACAGTCACGGAATCGCCTCATCAGAATGATCCTAATCTAAATTTTGAACGAAAACTTAATTCTGCATGAAAATCCCTATTTATATCAACTAACGGGGGGGGGGGCATTAGAACCCCTGTTCCCCCTATTTATACTTATTCAGTGAACACCTAATAACAGTCACGGAATCGCCTCATCAGAATGATCCTAATCTAAATTTTGAACGAAAACTTAATTCTGCATGAAAATACCATTTATATCAACTAACGGGGGGGGGGGCATTAGAACCCCTGTTCCCCCTATTTATACTTATTCAATGAACAACTAATAACAGTCACTGAATCGCCTCATCAGAATGATCATAATCTAAATTTTGAACGAAAACTTAATTCTGCATGAAAATCCCATTTATATCAACTAACGGGGGGGGGCATTAGAACCCCTGTTCCCCCTATTTATACTTATTCAATGAACACCTAATAACAGTCACGGAATCGCCTCATCAGAATGATCCTAATCTAAATTTTGAACGAAAACTTAATTCTGCATGAAAATCCCATTTATATCAACTAACGGGAGGGGGCATTAGAACCCCTGTTCCCCCTATTTATACTTAATCAATGAACACCTAATAACAGTCACGGAATCGCCTCATCAGAATGATCCTAATCTAAATTTTGAAAACTTAATTCTGCATGAAAATCCCATCTATATCAACTAACGGGGGGCATGAGCCCCCCGTTCCCCCTCTTATACATATCGAATGAACTCCAAAAACTAATCAGGGAAGCGCCTTGTCAGGATATACCTACATACAAAATTTCAAGTGGATCGGATATTTTTATCATGAGTTATCGCGTTACGTACATACGAACATACATACAGAACGGACGGGCACATAAGCTCTCAGGCTATGATAGCCTGTGAGCTAAAAATTAATAAAAAGAATACTGCCCAGTTAAACTGATGGCATTGAGCTCACAGGCTACGCATACTAATTGTACATTACAGCCTTATATTTTCAAGGGTTAATGGCGTTCGAAAAAGAAATTAAGAAGGGGAAACAGCTCTCCCCTTTCCCCTTTTTTACACTTAATCATTGAACCTCCTAAACTATCAAGGACATGCTTTATCATATAAAAAATCTATATCCAAAATTCAGAGCAAATCGGATAATTCTTAAAAAAAAAACATTTAGCATTTGTATAATTTAAGAGGAGTTATCCCCCTCTTTTATACTTAACCATTAAACTTCCAAAACTATTCAGAGATTTGAACGAAATCTGACAATTCTGCTTGAAAAACCCATTTATATAAATTAAGGGGAGGAGCATTAGAACTCCCGTTCCCCCTGTTTATACTTATTCAAGGAACACCTAATAACAGTCGCGGAATCGCCTCATCAGAATGATCCTATATCTAAATTTTGAACGAAAACTTAATTCTGGATGAAAAACCCACTTATTTCTATTAAGGCGGGGCATGAGCTCCCCGTTCCCCCTCTTATACATATCGAATGAACTCCAAAAACTAATCAGGGAAGCGCCTTGTCAGGATATACCTATATACAAAATTTCAAGTGGATTGGATATTTTTATCATGAGTTATCGCGTTACGTACGAACATACATACAGAACGGGCGGGCACATAAGCTCTCAGGCTATGATAGCCTGTGAGCTAAAAACTACTAAAAGGTTTCACCATTTCGTACGAATTCTTTGCGGGTTGTCTTTACTTTCAAGTCCATACGATTTCAGGATTTCTCCAATGATCTACACTTCTTTTAATAGTTTTAATCTTTTGTAAATTAATCGTTGGGAAAACACTGGCTTTTATTCAGATTTCGGTAACTTTTTCATCTACCATTTTAATATCATCATCTGTCAACTAATATTGGATTTTTCGATTTTCTGCCATATTGCTTCGCAACCAGTAGTAGTGGCGTATGATATCAGTCAGGGCCGTAGCTAAGGGGGCGCTATGGGCGGCTCAGCCCCCCCTAAAATATTTTGAGCCCCCCCCCCCCTGGAAAAAGTTCCAAGGTCACTAAATGTTCCGAAAATTCAAATGAAATTCTGTTCAAAAATCTAGTTCAAAAATCTCTTTAGTTTTGGGACCCTTTCACAGTTTTGCAGAGTTACTAAATTGTATTTAAAATACGTGTTCCAACACTCCCTCATCCTATTTGTACATATGAAGCTAACATGATGTTTAATTTTGCACCAGTTATACACTCAAAATTTTCATCATACTATACTTTTCTTAGCATAAAATGAAGTTATTACAATAGTTTAATGAGAAACATAGTACCTACAATGTGAATATGCACTCATTCATCTTTCTGCATTAGAGAGAGAACAAAAAAAAAAATATGAGCCCGCCCTACATTCTCTTGAGCCCCCCCCCCCCCCTATCGTACACTGCTAGCTACAGCCCTGATATCAGTATAAGTTGACAATTACAAGTCTTTCAACAAGCATGGTGCCCAAAAAGGATACTTTTCATGCTGTCGCGTGTATTTTTCATTGCCATGGACCTTCATAATAGCCATTTCTAAGCTCGTCGTAATAAAACTCACAAAACACTGTAATGGTACGTCAAACGATCCAAAAAGTGCTGAATCTCTCTGGAAAAAGGTTTCACATACACACTGAACAAATGTCGCAGATTTTGAGCATGGTAAAATAATACCAATCCCTTATCGCAATTTTCTCTTCTCTTTTATATCTTCCTTCACTCCCTCAACATTACGATGAGGCATTGCGCACACTTAAGGTCCACGCACATAGCACTAACTTCTTGCGCTATCTTTGATCTTTCGTGTCGGCGCTTTGATGTATAAATTGCACTTCTAGTGCACTGAATCTGAACTTCAAGAGAAGAATCTAACGCGACTGAAGATAAGGTAGATAAAAGTTCCCCTTCCTTTGTCAATTTGGTAGGATCAGTCCCTCAAAAATCTTTTAAAGAGATTTCACCCTTGTTCCGTTCGAAAACAAAGATTGATTGATTGCTCTTTTAGTGTAATAAAAACTAGTGTTGTTCGCTCCCTGCCTTAGAGTCCTGTTTCACCCCCTTCTCACTTTCCAGCTTTGTTTTTGAGTTATACTGCTGTCCGCTGCCCAAATATATGACCTTTGACGCATAGAAAAAATTTAAAGACCAAGGAACATAAATAAGAGAGAAATTAACGAACGATTCAAACCAATACAATTTTTGTCTGTTATACGTGAAAAAGCTATGAAAATCGACTTATTTAAAATACACTTAGCAATTAAATAATGCATTATCAGAACTTATTTAAGTATTTGGTACGTTAAAGATGCCTTCTCACGTAAATACAACCAAAATAAATTTAATTTAACATTTTTAACTATTTAGCTAAAAAAGTTCAAAAATCGGCATTTTTGCAAATTTTCAAGCCATTTGCGGCAGGGTAAGGAAAAGTAAAAAAAATCTCAAATTTTTTGTGTGAACTGAGTGCCACCAGTGGCCACTTTTCCGCACCAGTTTTTTTCGGCACATTCTACTCTTTATGCTTCGTATAGAACAGCCAATCGGCCAATGTGACTACATAAAAAAAAATAAAATAAAAGCTGAACTTTCATGCATATGTGTCTTGAAAGAGGTGATAAAAGGTGAAAAATGTTTACTTTTATGTTATTTCTTAAATATAAAAAAACTAATTCCAATTATTACCAAATTTAAGGTTGTATAATTACACTTTAAATACACTTATTACTAATAACAAGAAATTGTGGAAATATGCATGAGTGTGTTTCTGGTTTTTAATGCGTATTTACAGGTTTTGAAAGTATGTCTTATACAAATGTTAGTGATTTTGAAGAAAGCATTATTTATACTGGAATTTTACTTTTAAAATGTCTAATAACAGGAAACCTTCAAAGGGACGCCAAGAAAATCGTCGAAGGGCGCCGCGTTGGACAGCCCTGATATATATCATACCTAATATATATTCTTTTCCGTCGAGTTTCGACGGGTGCAGCTAGTATATATATCAAATTCCTTTTTAATTTGCAAAATACCACTATTTTTAATTTTTTTTTCACATTAATATTTTATTATTATTGCATGTTAACTATGTTTTCCGTTGTAAACCTTAATCTCATACACACACAATAAGTACACGAATCATTTTTATTGTTATGCTCACAAATGCTGTTAAAATAGATAGTTAAATTTAAAAAATAAAATTTGAAATATTATCTATAGCATAGTGCTTTGTCGCTGAAATATAAGTATATGTTTGCGTAATATAGCCAGACATCTGACAAGAGGGGGGGGGGGGGAGGGGATAAAAAATACTGGAAAAATGTGTGACATCATTTATGGGTGGCCCCTTAACCTTCTCAGTCCGGATGTCGCCTGGAGGAGACGCTAAATAACGCCCTTTAAATTAATTTAAATATTTTTAGAATTGAAAAAATTACTATTAGACCTTTTTAATCAATTCGTGCCTACCATAAGCATTGATATTTAGAATGATACATTATTTGGAAATGTTGTATTGTATTTTTTTAAGGGTGTATTCGGAAAAATAATTTTTTACTTTCAACAGCTCAAAATTTTCCGATACATTTTCAGACACATTTTTAAAGGTAAATATATGAAACTTGCTGAGGTGATTTTCGAAGAGACTTATAAGATGTCGTGTAATTTCATTCTTCGCTCAATCCCTTAGAATTTGATTTATAAACAATTATGTTCGCAGCGTGACCCTTTTTTTCGTTCGCAGATCTCCCGCTTCGGAAAATTTGGTCCAAAACGCCGTTTTTGACAGCATTTTTTTGCACATTTTCTACATTTATCAAAAAATCGACAATTGCGGCATCTCGTGTAGTTTCTAAATTAAAAAAAATTGAAAGTTTGGTGCATTTGAGAGCAAAAATAAATTTAAAAATAAATCAGAAAATAAGCAGTTTGGAACGAAATACACCCTTAACTGGCTTTTGTGGTCCCTCGTAATATTTGTCTCAGGACAGAAGGATAACAGATGCCTGTTTATTATTTCCCATCAACTCTTCGACAACTTGTACTTACTCCGATTTCACAGCATCATTTTTTTTCCTTGCAGGTGTGCTTTCATCTTCTTGCTCCAAGTAATTAAGTGATACACCAAAGGGATCAAATTTTAGATGACTTACAAGATTTTCTTCGTCACTTTCAGGGCATTTTTGGAAATTCTTTGGTTCCTATGAACCACAAACTACTCAGGACAGACTCCTCTTCCCTTCCGTACAAAATATATTCATATGAAAAATAATACTAAAATATATCCAGTAAAATATGTTGAAAATTCAAAAATAAGTTTCTACCGCTTTCTTTTTTAAATAAGAGTTGAAATAATTAATAAAGCTATACATATAACTCTTGGAAATTTTTGTAGAAAATTTATCACCAGGAATCCAGTGGCGTGTATACGGAGGTATATGCCGTATATCTTCTGTATTTTTCTAAGAAACACCGTATACCCTCCTTTCTCAAGAAAGTTATAGTGCATACAATCTGGAGTATACTCTGTGCCTTGAGCTCATACTCCCTATTTTATTTATTTTTTTTAAGACTACGCCCCTGTTTATTACGCATTGAATTCAAATAATATTTTGACTGGTCAATACCTTCGGGTCCATGGGTGCATATACGCATCTTCAAAAGATGCTTACCGCACTTATTTTTGATACCATTAAAAAAGAAAAGTGAAATTTGCTTTATATAGTGAAGACATTTTCTTGATTGATAAGATAAATTTAATTATTTGATAAAAAGTGGTGCCAACCGAATAAAATTCATGTGATAGATGCTCGACCCCGAACGAATTAAAAGCCAATAGAGTTACAAAATATCCAAGCCTGAAATAGAACTAGGCTCATTGAGAACTATACACGTCAATGCTTTGCAACACAGCTTCGTTAAGGTAGTTTTGTAAAGTTGACACGTCAAGTCAATATCCCTCTGGTTAGATTCCGATACTTATTTACTCTGTTGGCTACACTCCTTAAAAGCAATTAAAATATTACTTGAAATAGTTTATTACCAGGGGCGTGCCAGCAGTATTCGGCTCCTGTGTGCAGAACTGCATTTGGCGCCCTCCCCCCCCCCCCCAAAAAAAAGCTATGAATATTTAAAAATGTATAGTTGCCATTCTTTTGGAGGTTTTTTTTAACCAGAAAATTTATTTAATAAAATATGTCTTGTTTCTTTACAATTCGTACTTTATTTCATTAAATAAATTAATTTCTGTTTCCAAACATGCTTAAATTACTTGAAAAAAAAAGAAGGATGGCAGCTATGTAAATAAAATTTGTAACACAGTAAAACCTGTATAAATGAAAGCACTCTCTATCAGAAACCTGCGTTACCGTAAAATTTCATTATCTCGGAGAAAATAATTTAATGCAATAACAATAGGTTGCATCTAAAAGAAAGAAGTATTGGCGATAGCTACGAAAATCTACTGCACATAGAGATTGAAAATTTGGATAAGGATAGATGATGGTAGATGCATCGTGCACCTAACACTTAATTTTTTTTTTTTTTTTTTTATTAATTACCCGAAATATTAATTAAAACCCCTTAATGATAATCGCAAAATGGCGAACTGGTATTCCTCAACGAGATTATGCTTGTGTACTTCCCCAAGCAGTCCTTCCCACTGACGAAAAGCGTAACGTTTGATTTCTTCTGCATTTTCAAATTGGGATATAGTGAGATCCCGGTAGAATTACAAATAAATAAATAAATAAATAACAATAAAGAAAGAAAGAAATGGTATTTTTTAATAGTATTTTTAATTACTATTTCAAAAAATCTTTTTATTTGGCAGCGATTCGCATTAGTTTTCAAATTTTCCATTTATCTGAACTTTCTAACTTAAAAAAACAAACAAACAACAACAACAGCAACAGCAACAATAAAAATTGTTGATACATTCACGGTATTTTTCAGGTTATAATAATATATCTGGTGTGAAAATATTAATATTTACTGTTCAAAAATTTTTTTGAAGTCATTTCATGGATTCGCCAAACATATTTTTTCTCTCGGTGTAAATCATCTCAAGATATCGTTTCCCAATTAAGAAATATGTGATTTGAATATCATTTCGCATTTATAAATAAAAAAATATGTATGAGGGGTTGTGCACATTTCCATTATTTATTTTATCAAGATTTTTTTTTTTTTTTTTTGGTCAAAATTGAAAGTTTTATTTCTAAATGTCAGAAAATAAATACAAATTAACGGTTAGGTTGAAAAATCAGACTGGAACATGAATAGCACCGCCGGTATACTCTACTGAAGGCAGTGGGAAATCAACTCGAGCTTCGATTGGATGGATTTTCATTTAAAAAGGAAAAATCATACAAATTCAAGATTATACACTGCTAACAATATAATGTTCGTTCGAAAATATTTTTATTCAAAATTATAAAGTCAAATCAACATGCTGCTGAAGACATTGCCCTCCCCACACCCCATCACCACATTCGTTTGGAAAAAAATAACATTCAATATTTGGCTTTAGAATAGTTAAGGTTATTGTAATTGGCCTAGGTGATCCAAGGTAGTTGGTTAGTAGGACATAAAGTGCACGGGATTTTAAAACACCTTTTACATAAATCTATATTTTTCCATTCATATTAACAGTCATCATTGTAGTTTCTAATTTATTTATGTCTTTTTTTTTTTTTTTTTTTTTTTTGGGGGGGGGGGGTTATTTTAGTATCTGTAACGTCTACGGTTATGTGTAATGCTAATAAGTGCCCTTATTTCAAAAATTCAATTTTATGTTCGGAAATGAAATGTACAAATTTTACAATCATTACAATAATTTATGCAGTATTTGAATAGACATGAGTGTACGCAGGGAGTGCAGGGAACGGCTCCCCCTTCAACCTTCGAAAAAATTAGAAAATTTGGACATCTATGGCCAAATTTAGTCTGTCTTCATCAACTCCCCCCCCATTTTGGCTTATCATGATAATATCAAAGTACTAGATAGGTAAAAGATAGATAAAAGGTATTTTTCGCTCAAAAATCTATGGTTAAAAAAAAAAAAAAAAAAAAAAAAAAAAACGCTTTTGTTTAATACATAATAGTTTCCACCAGAAATGCTCATTAGTAGAACTGCTGAACAAAATTATTGCTTTGGCCGCTTAAAGTAAGCTTTACTCTTTAAGTGCGAAAACCAGTGTTAAACCTACGGCACGGAATGCCAACAACTTCACAAACGGCTGATGCTCCATTTTTACCAATTAAAATTTGTTACATAGCTGACGCCAGTATCTCCAATCAAAAATCTGTATACTGACCAGAACAGAGAACACTAACATACAAAAAGCTATACAAATGTAATGAACGTTATCAACTTTTTGGCAATTTCTGGACCTCCGCTACCCCTTACGATATCATACGTTATCATTCCTCAATAACATTCTCTTTTCTTTATTGATAAACACAAATATTATTTCAAACATACTTTACACCTGTTTTCTTAAGCGCAGATTATATATATGCATACACATAAGACGGAAGAATAGGAATATCAAACATTGAGATATTCAATATTTTGAAAATAAATAATTTTATAGTGATTTAATTATTTTAATTTTCATAAAAATAGTCAACAGACTAATATATATATATATATATATATATATATATTGCAGATTATATTGGTATAACGAACAAGTTATAAATAAAATAAAAAAAATTTATATATATATATATATATATATATATATATATGTATATATATATATATAAAAGGAAACAGAAAGAGAAAATTTTGGTTGGATCATTCAAAAATGATAAATATATCAAGACACCCCATCCCTCACTAGAGATATCTTTCGATATCATATGCTAGATCCTTCCCCCTAAAGTAATAACGTCATGTATGCATGGCCAGTGCCGTAGCTAGAAGTGAATAATGGGAAAGAGGGGGGGGGGGCTCTCTTTCTGTGACGCAGAAAGATAAATTAGTACATGTTCACTCTGTAGTTACTATGTTTCTCATTAAACTGTTGTAATAGTTTCATTTTACGCTAAGAATAGGATGATGAAAAATTCGAGTGTAAAACGAGTGAAATCTTAAACAACTTGTTAGCTTCATATGTGTAAATAGGATGAGTAAGTGTTGAAACACTTATTTTAGTTACAATTTAGTACTTTTGCAAAAGCTGTGAAAGGTCCTCAAAACTTAATTAGATTTTTAAACAGAACTTCATTTGAATTTTTGGAATAGAAATCAATTTAGTGACTTTAGAATCTTTTCCAGGGAGGTTCAAAATGTTTGAGGGGAAGCTGAGCCGCCCATAGCACCGCCTTAGCTACGGCCCTGTGCATAGCCCCCAAGTTCTGGTTTTACATTGTTTCTCTATTCAGGATTCTCCAAAGCGTCGCGTCCTCCGCGGACGCCGCGATTGCGCCCTTAAGTTTTCTTGGTACCCATTCGAATGTATCTTCTTATACTAGCTATTGTTAAGATTAAAAATACATTTTAAGGGATGCATTTTTAAAAGTAAAAAATATTTAAATAGTTTTCTTGTAATACTAATCGATGACCTTAAATAAATCTTAATTATTTAATGCTATTAAGTTGTTATTCAGTGATTAAGGTTTCTATAGCTTCTTCATCTACTAAACTTTTGAAGATAGACTGTCCTCTGAAAATCTAATTTTAAATTTATTCTGAGTTAAGTTATTGTAGCAAATTATTTTAAAATAGTTTCTGAATCATAGGGGACTTATAGCTATCATCGTGAGATGTACGCCCATTATATAAAACGTTTCTAACATATAAGTCTACCTCTATTCATGGACTGATATTACAGGAGAAACTTTTACCAGTATTTCCGAATAGTAATTTTCTTATTATTTATGATAAATTCTGAAGTAAAGTGACAATTGTTTCTTATAAATAACTAGCTGCCCGCCCTCGCTTTGCTTTGGGTAGAGCAAGTCGCCCAGTCCTGTACCACTACTGACAACACAAATTGTTACTACCACTTCATCCCATTAAATTTAACTACTAAAAACATTACCATCCTTTTAGGTAGTTTGATAAAAAGTAGCCTAAATGTTAATCTAAGGTGTCAGATACCTCCATACAGAATTTCATAAAAATCGATTCATCCGTTCTTGAATTATAAATGGTGTAACTTACACGACTTTGTTTTATGTATATAAATTATAATCAATAGTATTTACAGCGTACGCGATGTAAGGATTTTTTAAGGTAATTTTCTACACCTTGGGTTACATTATTAGCATTTTAGTAATGATCCCTAATTTTTTGAAAATATAATATAGCCTATGTTCACCGGAAATAGCGTAACTTTCCAACGGTGAAAGAATTTTTCAAATCCGTCAAGTAGTTTCGGAGCCTATTCAATTCAAACAAACAATCAAATCTTTTCTCTTTATAATATTAATATAGATAATCAATAGTATTCGCAGTGCACACGATGTAAGGATTTTTAAGGTCATTTTTCCACACTTTGGGTTACATTAGCATTTTAGTAATGATCCCAATTTTTTTTTTTTTTTTTTTTTTTTTTTTAAATATAATATAGCTTATGTTCACCAGAAATAGAATAGCTTTCCAATGGTGGAAGAATTTTTCAAATCCGTCAAGTAGTTTCGGAGCCTATTCAATTCAAACAAACAATCAAATCTTTTCTCTTTATAATACAGTAAAACCTCCATAACGGACACTCCCAAATAGCGGACACCTCTATTTAACGGACAGTTTTCCAATCCCCACTCCCAAAACCTAAATTTTTGTATTTTTAACCTCTGAATAACGGACATTCCGAATAGCGGACACTTTATTCGGCGATAAAGGATGAAAAAGTATGTTTTAAAGAGATTTAAAAAAAAAAAAAAAATGAAAAAAAAGCAAAATAGCCTCTGAGTTTATCAGGACAACATGTCACAAATTTTGTGATCACAGATATATGTAGATAAAGAGCTGGGGAAAATCTCCCCTTTCCCCCACGTTCAGTGCTAAATTCAGGGTGTTGCCCGGGAGGAATATCTCCCAGAGCATTGAAATGTCACCAAACAATATTTTGAGATTTTATGCTTTTAAAGGTCAAAAAGTGCAATCCTTCCCTTCCTGCCCGGAAACTTTACAATGTCCAGTAACGTCACATAGAAAAATAAATTACATGTAATCGCAGGCAAAAGTAAACTTTTGTAACCGATTATTTCACGAGAATATAATAAACAGAGGATAAAAGTGTACACAAATTTATTTCAATTTTATTGATTAAAAATATTTTAAATTTCTGATTAATTATATAACAGAGGTTTTAGGACATATAAAAATAAATTAATGAAACATAAAGCATTTCTTAGCACTTTTTGAATTTCTGAGGTTTTCCCAATAACGGACACCTCCGAATAGCGGTCAATTTCTGCATTCCCGAGGTGTCCGTTATTTAGAGGTTTTACTGTATTAGTATAGATAATCAATAGTATTCGCAGCGCACACGATGTAAGGATTTTTAAGGTCATTTTTCCACACTTTGGGTTACATTAGCATTTTAGTAATGATCCCAATTTTTTTTAAATATAATATAGCCTATGTTCACCAGAAATAGAATAGCTTTCCAATGGTGGAAGAATTTTTCAAATCCATCAAGTAGTTTCGGAGCCTATTCAATTCAAACAAACAAACAATCAAATATTTCCTCTTTATAATATCGGTATAGATAATAATAATAATAATAATAATAAAAAAAACAAGTGAAATTTAGCTCTTACGGTAATAAAACTGTATATTATGCTTTTCCACCGCAGTGAGATTATAGTGTTGCATATTTTCAGCTATGTGGCGCCTTTTATTATTTATAATTATATGAGGTGCGACTCTGCTTATAAAGGTTGGGCAGGTCTTGTCTAAATGATTATTAGAGGACTCATAAGTAAAATAAAATAAAATTTTAAAGAAAGAAATGAATATTTATAAATAATTTCTATAAGGTAAATCTGCAAAAGATAATTCAGATGCCAAGAAAATATAATACATTTTAGAATAAATAAATTAAAGATTTTTTTTTTTTTTTGAATATTTGCTTTTCAACTGAAATCTTTTGGCGCCTTTACTGCTTCGGCGCCTGTGTGCGCCGCACACTTTGCACACTGGATCGGAACGCCCCTGTTTATTACCACTTTCGTCTAGAAACCTTCCGACCATCTCCCGAGCTCGCAGTGACCATTGTCCGCTTTTATCTCTCTTTTCAACCTAAATCCATGCATAATTACTTAAAAAACTTACAAATTCGCCGATTATCTGCGATTTTTTTTCTTTATTATTATTATTATTATTATTACCTCGTTTAGTAATGGGCTTTTTCCTAACACACAAAACATACAATTAAGATTCTTTTAAAGAATATTGCATACATATTTCAGAGCAAATTTTAAAGTTTATTTTAGATTCTGTATATTCCCAAGACCGAAAATATGCAATAGCAACATTAACTTACTTAGAACATCAAGGGAACAATTAAGTCCATTTCCGTCCCGGCTCAACTACGAAGAACGAAAAAAGAAAAAAAAAAAAAAAAATACCGCCCTGATCCCGATCCTGCCCAAACCTATTTAAAAAAAATAAGCTCTGGCTCAGGCACTAGACTTCCGAATTAATGGTCAATGAACTTTTTGAAATAATATTATTGAAAATTATTAATTTTGTTTAAATTATTAAATATCATATGTTATATATCAGTAAATAGTGTCGTAAATTTTCGAGACTAATTAAAATTTTAATATTTTAGATTTACCATATGATGGATTTAGAGATCTGCACGGGCCGGAATTTCCAGGTCCGGGCCCGGCCCGTTGTAAAACTCAAAAGTTCGGCCCGGCCCGTACAAACATCAGCGAAAACAGGCCCGGCCCGTTTTGGACCGTTACAATTTCTACGATTTCTAAAAAATTCAGATTTTTATCATATAACTAAGATTCCTTTAAAGAATATTGCATACATATCTATGGAATGATTTTACAGTATATTTTACAGCAAATACACATTAACAACATTAATGATTACTTAGATTCTTAGGCTTTCAACATTCGAATAAAGATTCATTAAAAAATTAATATGGCTTAGAATAAAAGAAAAAAGAAAGTAAGCTAAAAACATCGTTAATTTTGAAGCTGTTTAATAAAAGAAGATTTATAAATATATTTCTATATATTTTATTATAAATTTCAAATCCAAATTCATTCTTAAATTCAAAGAAGCTCCTTTCTGATACATTTCTAAATTCATTTTTTTCTTTTTTTCTCAGAAACGCATAAGATTAGCAGATATCTTTATTCAGAAACTATATAATCGAATGGCTTTATCCATTTTTTGATACAAGCAATTTAAGAATACTGCAAACAAATAAAATACTGTCATAATTAGCGTTTTGAATAGAATTTCCGGAAGCAATAGCAAGGAAAAAGAGAAAAACCTGCAATCATTTGAGAAACTATTATATCTCAACAAGGTTATACAAGTATTTTATTTACGGAAAATGAAAAACGCTATTCGATTCCAAATCCCTTCAATAGTTAGGCTTATCACTTTTATACTTTTACAATTTAAAATTAACCAGAAAATGTGTCAAACTTTCGCATTATTGAGAAATTAATTTAAAAATCATCAGGAAGTATATATCCGAAGACTAAGCTAACATAAGTTCTTTATCGCTATTAATAATTTTACAAATCATGTTTTCTGCCAATAATTAAGTCTAGTGCCGATCCGGCCAGTCTATATGTAGAAAAATAATGCAAGCGTGATCTCGGACCGGCATGAGTCAGCTAAAAAAATATTAAAACGGGCTACACATAATGTAATTCTCCGATGCCGATACACTGTGCATTTTTATATTGACGCTGTCAAACTAGTATGGTCACATTTATACTTATTCTCGTTAAAACCATTTTCGTTGAAAATAGCTCATATTTTATCGTCTCTGCTTAAATCTTCAGAACGGGCCGGCAGGCCCGAAAATTTATTTTATCGGTCCGGCCCGTTGAAAAAACTATTCTAAATCTGCCGGCCCGGCCCGGCCCGTTGGAAAATTCGATCCGCCGGGCCGGGTACGGGCCAAGCCCGGGCTCGTGCAGACCTCTAGATGGATTACATCATATCACTTTCATCGATATGATATAATGAAAAAAATTTTGAGAACACCTACTATATTAAGCTCTTCAATTGCACTGAAAATCCATACATAAATATTAAATCTCATTTTCTGAAAAAAAAAAAAAAAAAAAAAAAAAAAACCTTTAGAAATTAACCAGACACACCAAATGTAATAGCATTGATGTATTGTATAAAGACATTATTGCTATTACATTTAATTTGATTATACAAGTTCTGCACATGTTGGAATTCACAGAATTGGCTTGGATCATTCATATTTTTTCAGTTCATAACTCGGTTCGTACAAAAATAAATTAAAAAAGATTCAACCAAGCAAATATCAATTAAATCAGACCTGGATAGGGCCGACTCATTTTCTACGAAAAATTCCACTTTTCCTTAACATATAAAGTATAAAATTAAAGTTCTTTTAAAGAATACTGCATACATATTTATGGGGAAATTTTACAGATTAGTTTAGATTACCATGGATTCGCAAGACCGAAAATACGCAATAGCTACATTAATACTTACTTAGAACATCAAGGGAACAATTAAGTCTAATTCCTACTAGCTCGATTAGGTCGGGGAAAAAAATTAACCCTGATCCCGAGCCGGCCCGAGCCTACTAAAAAAATGAAGCCCTGGCTCAGACCCTAAAGCTTCCGAATTAATGGTCAATGAACTTGATTAAGTAGTACTGTTAAAAATTATTAGTTTTACTTAAATTATTAAATATAATATGTCATATATCAATAAATAGTGTCGCAAATCTTCCAGACAAATTAGAATTTTAATATTTTAGATTTACCATATGATAGATTACATCATGTCAATTTCATTCATATGACATAATGAAACAATTTCTGAGAACACGTATTTCACTAAACTTTTCAATTCCACTGAAAATCCATACACAAATATTAAATCAAGATTTCTTAGGGGAAAAAAATAGAAATCAACCATACACATCAAATATAATAGCATTAATGTAGTTTATAAAGACTGCGAATAAATGGTCAATGAACTTTCCGAAAGACAATTCTATCCTTGAACGTAGTCAAGGAAAAAAAAAAAAGCTCCCAACAAATTTTGAAGAGCAAAATTCTCTTGGCATTGAAAAAAGGCACATCCGACACCAAGGTCACTTTCCGGACAATGTATTCGGCAGAATTTGAATAAATAAGAATGAAATCAAGCAACTTTTTTTCTTTTGGAAAAATCTTTTCACAACCCCAGCCAAAAGTACAAAAAGCTTTTTACACATGGATGGATTCAGACACAGTGATGTTCTGCAATCGGACAGAAAAAACGTTTAAAATTAACTAATAAGGATAAGATTCATGCGCAACCGTTTCTCTCTAATTCAGAAATCTCCTGATAAACACTTCGTTTTCGAAACTTAAGGGCTTGTATTCGAAAAAAGTAATTTTTACTTTCAACAGCTCAAAATTTTTCAATACATTTTCAGACTCCTTTTTAAAGGTAAAAATATGAAACTTGCTGAGGTGATTTATAAGAGACATATAAGATGCCATATGATTTAATACTTCGCTTAATCGATTAGAATTTCATTTACAAACAATTATTTTCTCAGCGTGACCGTTTTTTACGTTCATAAATCTTCCGCTTCGGAAAATTTGCTCCAAAACGCCGTTTTTGACAGCATTTTCTTGCAACATTTTCTACCTTTATCCAAAAATCGACAATCACAGCCCCTTTGTCTAGTTTCTAAATATGAGAATTTGAAAGTGAGAGCAAAAATGAATTTAAAAATAAATCAGAAAATAAGCAGTTTGGATCGGAATGCATCCTTAAGTAATAAATGCAGTCAGTGGCGTAGCCAGGATTTCGTTTCGGAGGGGATCCAAAAATTTCCCCTTCAGTGTATATATGTATATATATATATATATATATATATAGTAAAACTTGTCAGGCTAAAATCGCCAATGTTAGTTGCAATTCCAGGGATGTAAGACCTGCGCCAATTGCGCCAGACTGCGCCGAAACCGCTTTTCTGCGCCAAATTGCTACAAAACAGCTATTTTTTCAATTTTGCGCCAAAAGGCACAAAGTGCCAAAACGAAATTTAGCGCGATTTCGTCGATCCAGGAAACAACAACAAATATATTTTTTTTTAGGCTATTAATTTCGTCGAAAAACAAAGAAACATTGCAAAAAATCTCGAAAAATGCGCAAATTTCGCCGAAAAATTGCCAAAAATATGCGCATTCGGTCATGAAAAACGCGATGTTTTGTGGAGTTTTATCGTGACTCCGCAAACGACCGTAAGTTGTTTTTCCCGCGAGTATCCTACGTTCATTTTCATCGCAGCCGATCGCAGAGTTCGGAGCGGAACATCATGTGACGTACAGTGCGCGCGTTGGGGGAGACGAATGAGAGCAGCCGTAATGCGTTTATTCTATTGACTTTCCAATTAATGGGAGTTCGCCTCTTATTTCAGGGGTTATTCTCGTCCGAAATTTCCAAATATTTAAGGCATCCTCTTCCGAAAATTTTAAATTGGGTTATCAGTTCCACATAGTTGCCAACTTGTACGGTTTTGCGCGCGGAGAAATGCAAATTTCGTGAAAGGATCGCCAAAAAGCACACATTTCGTCAATATTTCGTGGAAAAATGACGATTTTGTCAATGTTTTTTTCAATGAACTTTGTCAAAAGATCGCTGAAAAAACGCGAATTTCCTCTGCGGATCGCGAAAAACGGCAATTTCACCAAATATCGCAGATAAAACGCTGATTTTGTCTGAAGACTGCGGGAAAACGTTGATTTCGTCTAAAGATTGCGGATATAACTCCGATTTCGTTAAAAGATCGCGGAAAAAAACGCCGTTTTCGATAAAATATCGCTTAAAAATATTTTGTCAGAAGATCATTGGGGGGGGGGAATGCTGATTTCATCAAAAGATCACTGAAAAAACACCGATTTCGTCAAAAGATCGCGGGGATAAAACGCCGTTTTCGAGAGAAGATCGGTTAAAAATACAAATTTTGCTAAAGATCGTCGAAAAAAACGCTGATTACATTAAAAAAACACGGAAAAACGCCGATTTCGTCAAAAGATCCCGGAAAAATTGCTGATTTCGACAAAAGATCGCAATAAATCGCCGATTTTGCTAAAATATTGCAGATAAATCGCTGATTTCGTCTGAAGATCGCGGGAAAACGCCGATTTCATCTGGAGATCGCAGATACCCACCTCGCGGGGGGGGGGGGTCAGGGCCGTAGCTAAGGGGGCGCTATGGGCGGCTCAGCCCCCCCTAAAATATTTTGAGCCCCCCCTGGAAAAGATTCCAAGGTCATTAAATATATTTCTGTTTCGAAAATTCAAATGAAATTCTGTTCAAAAATCTAATTTTGTTTTGTGATCCTTTTACAGTTTTGTAGAATTAAGAAATTGTATCTAAAATAAGTAATTCAACACTCCCTCATCCTATTTGTACATAGGAAGCTAACATGATGTTTAATTTTGCACCAGTTATACACTCAAAATTTTCATCATCCTATACTTTTCTTAGTATAAAATGAAGTTATTACAACAGTTTAATAAGAAACATAGTACCTATACAGTATAAATATGGGCTAATTTATCTTTCTGTGTCAGAAAAAAATTGAGCCCCCCTACAATCTCTTGAGCCCCCCCCCCCCTTATAGATCACTTCTAGCTACGGCCTTGGGGGGGTAACCCGCGGACCCCCACCCTCTCTTCCCCCGTCACCGATTTCCGAAAATGCGATGTGAATTTAGGAAAAAAAATTTCCACCTAGAATCGCCATTGTCTTTTGTATTGTATATATTTTCTGTAAATTAAGTATCTTTCTGTTCTGTATCTTTCCCGTGTTCGTGGTAAATTATTTCGCTCCTCGGCGAATCCTGCCGATAGACGACAAAACCGAAAGCAGAATGAAAGCACGTACGAAAATCTGCTACGCATGTTTGTCAAACAATTACAAAAAGAAAAAAAAAATGCTATTTTGTCCAAAAATGAACAAAACGCAGTCAAAGGAAAACAGTATGTAATTCACTTTTCTCCGGGAGGGACTTCTGTCGCTCTGCGGGAGACATGATAGAGTTCTGGGGGGGGGGGGGGATTGTACCTTTTGACCATTGAAAGCCCAAAATTTCTGGGGGGGGGACATTTCATTGCTCCGGGGGGGATGTCCCTCCCCGGGCCACCACCTGAATTCAACACTGAAGGAAAAAAACGTAAATCTGCAAAAAAATCGGGAAAAATGCTCGAATTTCGTCAAAAAATCGTGGAAAACACGCGAATTTTGTCAAAGGATCTCGAAAAAATAAAACATGAATTTTGTCCAAGGATCGCTAATTTTGTCTCTCGAATTTAACTAGTAGATTGGGAAAAACACTCGAATTTCATTAGTAGATCATGAAAAATTTGTCTATAGATCGCGAAAAACATGCACATTTTATTGAAAAATCACGAAAAACACTTGAATTTCATCAAAGAATCTCGAAAAAAAAAACGTGAGTTTTGCTAAAGGATCGTTATTATCATCAAAAAAAGAGTGAACAAAACACAGCTAAAAGATCGTGAGAAGAAAAACGTTAATTTCTGGAAAAGATCGCGAAAAAAAAAAAACGCAAACTTCTTTAAAGGATCCCGAAAAACAAGCGTATTTCGTCAAAAAATCACAAAAAACACGCAAATTTTGTCAAAAATCGCGATAAATACGCAAAATTTTATCGAAAGATCGCGAAAAATACTTGAATTTCGTCAATATATTGCATAAAACACTCGAATTTCACCAACAGATCGTAAAAAACACTCGAATTTCATCAATAGATCGCGAAAAAGATGCGAATTTCGACAACAGATAATGCAAATTTTGACTATAGATCGCGAAAAACACGCAAATTTTATCGAAAAATCACGAAAAACACTCTAATTTCATCAAAGGATCGCGAGAAAAATGTGAGTTTTGTTAAAGAATCGTTAATATCATATAAAAGAGAATAAAACACAGTCAAAAGATCATGAAAAAACGTTCATTTCTGTAAAAGAAGGCGAAAAAAACCTGCAAATTTTTCTAAAAGATTTTGAAAAACAAGCGTATTTCGTCAAAATTCACAAAAATAACATGCGAATTTTGTCAAAGGATATCTAACTTCGTCATAAAAAGAACAAAATATGATCAAAAGATTTTGGAGGAAAAAAAAGTTTATTTCTTTAAAAGATCAAGTGGGAAAAAAAAAAAAAAAAAAAAAAAAAAAGAAAAAAAATGAAAATTTCATCAAAAGGACTGTAAAATCCATAAATTTCGTCAAAAGATCTCAGAAAACGTACAAATTTCATCAAAAGGTCGTAAAAAACCCACAAATCTAGTTTTTTAAAAAAACGCACAAACAGGGTGAAAAGTTTGTGAATTATGTTAAAAGATCGCAAAAAACTGCAAATTTTATTAAAAGGTCTGAGACGTGTGGAGAAATTTAATCTGAGTATTTATTCTTTCAAATGTAAAAATAAATGTAAAAATATTTTTCAAGATAGCAATTATTGCAATTGTTAAGAGTTTATTAGCATTAGAATATTTCAATCTGCTCCTTAAACAGCTTTTATTGCTAAAATGTTATTATTATTATTATTATTATTATTATTATTATTTTTTTGCTGCTACAAAATACGATATTTACTGCTACAAAATCTGATTTTTGCTGCTACAAAAACAGATTTTACTGCTCCAAAATTCGATTTTTGCTGCTCCAAAACTGCTACAAAATGGCTTTAGCGCACTTTCATCCCTGCAATTCCGTTTTACACAGGTTTTTGTCTTATCAGGTGTAATTGAAAAGCATTCTTTTCGATAGTGTTATGAAACATTTCTATTTAAGACAATATTCCATCGTAGGCAGGTACAAGTTTCACAACTTTTCTTCATTTATATACCTATACTTAAATATGTTATATAAATAATTAAACCTGCCAAAATAATAACTGTCTAATCTATAATAGATTCCTGCCTGAAACGGAAGCGCTGCATGGTCTTAATAAGAATTGTCGTACAATTAACTTTATTAAAAATCACCATTCACCAATTTTCACCATTCTTTAGTGGAATGCAGTAAAACCTGTGACAGCGGAGTTTCACGCTGTCTTATTGAGGTAGTGTATCTTAGTTGTATAACTAATTATACTTCTTTAAACTATTTTCGGATCTCTTGCGTTCACGTTTTTATAGGATTGACTGTGATAGAAGTATATTGAGTAACTTTAAGAATTTGGGTACAGTAGATTTTCGAACATGCGAAATCCGATTAACCGGAACAGTAAAAAATTTCTAAGTTTTTGATGTAATTTATTATGTTCATTTTGCATAAAAATTAGTAAAAAACAACATTGTTAAGAAATCAGGAGGGCAATTTTATCAAATGAAGAATATCTAATTCTTTCTGAAGATGACGATACTACTGATTTGACGATACTACTCGATCGGATATTAGTTGCCGAGATATGTGTAACCCTGTTTTCCACATTCTTCGGTTTTTCATGACCCTTTATTTCATTCAAATTTCATTTCAAAGATATATTTCAATTGAAAATGAAACACTTAATCCGACGCAGAAAATTGTTAGTTAATATGATTATTATTTTTGGAGTTATAAGGATGTTTCTTTTACGCAATCCGGTACTTACTTGTGTATTTTGGAGTTTTATATAATTTGTCCAAATCGGCTCATCAGCAATTCATTGACAGAGCATTACTGTGTATATTAAAACTATTTAAATATGCGTTTAAACTTTATTTTGGAATTGCGAAGCATTTTATAAATAGTTTACATGCGTTTTATTTTCATATTTTATATTATGCGTATCCATGATGGGTAAGTATTACGGTGGTACCCCAACGACTAGTTTATTTTAATTTGCTAAATCAAAACTATAGTTTAAAAAAAAAATGTTGAAAGTTAGAAGCATTGATCTTTAAGCATAAAAAAGTAGAGAAAATTTTAATGCATGATTCTTTTTTTAGAAAAAGTTGAGATTTTTGTATTCCGGACTCCCTTAAACAAACAAAATGACATCATAGATGCCAAAAAAAAAAGGGGGGGGGGTTCGGAAATTAATATTTTAAGGGACTAATAATTTAGGTTTAGACATAGGGATCTATAATTACAAATCCCCTTAAAACATCAATTTAATGACCACGAATCTAAGTTCGCACAATCACAAGTTTGAGGCCTTTTAAATAAGTAAATGATATTCAAATCCAATATATATATATATATATATATATATATATATATATATATATATATATATATATATATATATATATTGAAATGGTTTTAAGTTAAAGGGGTCCGAGGCACATTTTAAAATAATTTTTATTTATGGAATTAAATTTTGAATTTTTTTTTATGGTTAACCATACGATTTCAAACAAAATCATATGATAAAACTTCTCGTACATATGCATGTATATTTAAATTTATTATTTATTAAAAGATTGGAGTGAGTTAAAATCGTTATAAATCAAAATATTATTTGTAGAATTTCAATGTTTTTACATTTAAATAATCAAAAATATCTTAATTTTAATTTTGATTTAAAAAAAATTTAAAATATTAATTAAAAAGAAAAAAAATATTTAAAGCAAAAATTTGAAAAAAAAAAAAAAAAAAAAAGAGGATGTAACTTTTATCTAAAAAAATAATATTTCTAAAAGTAAATAGTTTTTTTATTATTATTATTTGTTGAATCAAAATTAAAGTAAAACAATTGAAAAAGACATGTTTAAAGTTTAAACCATTTATCTCTAACGATTCTTGAATAATAACAATTTAAATAGGAGAAATGATGAAAAATCTCATCATGAAGAAAAACGCATTTTTTAAAAAAGTAATTTCCTTGACAACTATTGCTTGAAAGCTAGATTTTGTAAACAAATCAAAACGAAAAAATTTATATTTCCTCTAGTAATTATGATAATTTTAAGCACAGAAAAGACGAAAAATTATTTTTTAAAGAAAAATTGAAGATTTTTGCACCTTGGACCCTCTTAAATAAGTATGAGTATTAATAAGTAAATAAAAAATTCCATTGATTTTTTTTTTTTTTTAATTTATCACTGAAACTAGTTTTACAATTAAAATTGATTCTAAAAGGATAATAGATATTACGTATCGGTCTAAAGTAAATGAAAATAAACCATTTACCAATTATCTAGCGAATACATTTGACTACAATAGACTTCTCCCCCTCTGAATAATAAAACACATACAATAACAGCAGCTTCTATAGCTCAGTCATTAAGGTGTATTAATGACTGGTGTATTAAGATATATAAGGTGACCCTTATAGCTGGTCTTAAGCTCAAACTCCAGGCCGGCTAGAAACAAATTGAGTAAAAATTAAATGATAGCAGTTCAAATTTGCTCACAAAATTCTAATTCTGTACAGTTCTAAAATTCACTAATTTCGAAAATTAAATTAAGTTACAGTTATTAAAAATAAACAAATTTAGAGTCTTGTGTATCCTTAACGATGTTAATATACAGAGTCTACTATAACCCAACTAATTGAATTACAATTATTCAAAACAAAAAAATTTACAGAGTCTTGTGTATCTTTAACGGTGTTAATATACAGTGACTTTGACCCAACTAACTGTTATCAAATTACTTCTCTGTATTTTTAACAAAACCCCCGTTTTTCTATTCTCTGTAATTTTACATAAAACTTAAGGTAATGGATTACGTGTAGATTCCCTGTAATTTCATTTTAAAAAAAAATTAACAACGTAGATTTCTAATTTTAATTTGTATCCAACATTGCAAAACAATAAGAGGCCCACTTAGACAGTGAGGGGCCCTGGGGAAAACATTTTTAGGGGGATCCCCTTTTATCTTAAAATTTTTCGTGAATTATACTGAAGTGACTAAAATTAAAATTCCTACCTATTGTATGCATATACCGGGTGTCCCAAAAATGACTGATGGATTTAAAAATTCAATAACTTGCAAACGGTGACAGCTATTAAAAAAAATTTTGCAGGAGAGTTATGTATAATGTCAGGAGATTTTTTACCGTAATTTTTTATTTTAGTTCGCATCTCAAACAATAGATGGCGCTGACGGTGATTGAAGGCCAGGTCGACGCTTCACTCAGCACTGATCACCTGGCCTTCAATCGCCGTCAGCGCCACTTATTGTTTGAGATGCGAACTAAAATAAAAATTACGGTAAGAAAACTCCTGACATTAAACATAACCCTCCTGCAAAACTTTTTTAAATAGCTGTCACCGTTTGCAAGTTATTGAATTTTAAAATCCATCAGTCATTTTTGGGACACCCGGTATATAAATTTTGAACCAAGTACTATTCACATACATACATAATAGCAAAAGAAAGATAATTTTAAAAAACTATAGAATGCATTTTTTTCCGGTTATCAGAATATTAGGATAAATGTGAGCCATTAAAATGTAAATACACTAACTATTAGTTTTTTCGATGATCTAACTAATACCTGAAGTGTACGTGGGGCACGGAAACAAGGAGGCAGAAGAAGAAAGCCAAACAGAAACAAAAAAGAACTTTGGTCACTTTTGGCCATTTTCTATTATTTGGCACTTCTTTAACTAAAACTTATATCTGTCCTTGGGGGGGGGGGTGGAGGGGGGAGCGCAAGCCGGGGGGCCTGGGGCTATTGCCATGCCCCTGCGTTAGTTAGGCCCTGAAATCAATGCTACATCTGTACAAACTGTAACTGATGTACTGGAAGTGTACTTTTTTATAATTTTGAAGTACTTTTCTATCAGCAGAGGTTTAAAAAGTTATTCAGCATAAACTCTATTTTCAATCATCCTGTATGTTGCAGAATTAGAAACTTTCAAGTTTTCCCGGACTTGAAACAACTTAACACTCTTGACTACGAAAGTCTAATTGTTCTTTAACTCAATTATGCATTGCCGCATTGAATTATTTTAGATTTAGAGCAACTCTTGACTTTATAAGTAATTCAACCCTCTTGACTTTCAAAGTCGGATTGTTTGTAGTGCAATTGGATATTGTTTACACGCATCTTTCTAAAAGAACTAATGTACCTGAAATACAGTAAAAAAAATTCCAGTTTTATATATATATATATATATATATATATATATATATATATATATATATAAATACTTTTATAAATACATCCAAAGTTATTCAGACAATACCAATAAAAGAACCAATGAAACCAGTATTTTTACATTCATATTATTAAAAACAGTTGAAGTTTGAAGAGAAATAGAAGGCAGATTACCAAATTACTAAGAAATATGTGGATAAATGGACATTATATAACCAGAGTAGTTCATATATTACCATACAATAAACCAATGAAACCAGTATTTTTACAATCATCTTATTGAAAACAGTTGAAATTTGAAGTGAAATAGAAGGCAGATTACCAAAATAATGAAAGATAAATGGATAAAAAGGCAGTAGAAGGCTTTTCTATTAAACTACTTCTTCAGGGGTGTATAGTTCAACAAAAAAGCAAAAACATCCAACCAGTTTCTGTTATGAGTCGTGCTGAAAGCTAAGAATTCGACTCACAATACACCCGACTGGCTGGAAGCTATTCAGATGACAAATTAATAGAAAGATACGCATAGAAGAAAATAAAATCAATATGACAAAATAACAATAATACATTATTCCATTAAAAAAAAAGGATATATATACTAAGATATTTACCATTACCCATATCCTAGCAAGATTTGTAGTGCAATCAGATACAAACTACATGTGACTTACTAACAGTCAAGGTTATGGTCATAGTATAAATCGCATAGATAATAAAATAAAGTTGTAACAATAATTATAAAAATTAGTAAAACATATATTATACTATATAATAACATAATATATTTAGAAAAAAATAGATGCTACTATTAGAAATATTATATTTTTATTTTTAATCAATTATTAATATTACTATATTATTTAATTAACTAGAATATATTACTACAACTTCTAGCGGAAAATTATTTTAGTGCTGCCATCTAAAGGATTAATATATTAATTAAATTATATGCTTATGGTGCTGCCCTCTATATATATATATATATATATATATATATATATATATATATATATATATATATATATATATATATATATATAATTTAATTTAATTATTTATAAATTTTTTGAGTTGATTTGGAAGAATAAAAATTAAAGTTTTTGCAAAATTCCATTTTTGAATATTTTTATTTACTTAAAAAACTCTGTGCACTTTGAACTTTTTTTTTAAAGCATTTTAAAGTACATTTTTGGCATGACAATAAATAACTCAATGAAAGAAAATATTCCTATCAAGAAATTGCTCGATTTCCGTGGCAAAATTCGAAAAAATTTCTTTTATTATTATTATTTGAAAAATGTAAATAAATTTTAAAATGTATCTTCTCGTACAATTTTGAGGATTTGAGATAATTTCATTTTTAAAACTATTCGTGGAAATGTGCTGTATAATTTCGAGGGATTTATCATTAAATCGTTTGGGAGAAAATAAATAAAAGGTGCAAATACGGGTAAAATTACGGTAAAAACTGAATTTATTTTACATTTTTATGCAAATAAAAGATTTTTTAAACACTTATTTTTATTAAATAAACCTCAAGGAACAAACAAGTGCGTACGTTTGATCACAAATCGCACACAGTATTTCGTTTAATGTTTCTTTCAAAAAGCTCTATCCTTACTTTTATTATGTGTTATACGTCAAAGTTTAAAGCGATCGATTCTTTAGTTTTCCCAAACTTTACAAACTTTAGAAAATAGCTCTTTCTCGGACAATCCTCTCCTTCTCCTGAATTTTTCACTTTTTAAAATATTTAATGTTAAGAAATAATATTTACATCAATGCTCAGTAACAAAAAATGCACTCAAAATACAATAAACAGCTTATCTAAAGAAAAAAAAGCAACATTGCCCTCTCCCCCCACCACCACCACAAAATAAATAGATAAATAAATAAATAAATAAATTTATCTTAAATTTATAAAATTTGTATTATGTGTTATAAACTAAATCAAAGTGTAAAAGCGATCGTTTAGTTTTCCTAATTTTAACAAATTCCCGTCAATTGTCTGTGCGAACAAGCATCTTTTTTTATAAGTTTAAAATTTTATTGTTTCATAAATTGGAAAGTTGTAGTCTGATTTTTTAAAATTTAGATTTTATGAATCGGCGCATGAAATAATATCCGAATGCGAAACAACCAAATTTGTGAAATCAATAGTTAAAAAAAATTGTACTGCTATTATCAAACTCTAGTATGAAAATTTATTGCTTTTTAGCTCACAGGCTATCATAGCCTGAGAGCTTATGTGCCCGTCCGTTCTGTATGTATGTGCGTATGTGCGTAACGCGATAACTCATGATAAAAATATCGGATCCACTTGAAATTTTGTATATAGGTATATCCTGATAAGGCGCTTCCCTGATTAGTTTTTGGAGTTCATTCGATATGTATAAGAGGGGGAACGGGGGGCTCATGCCCCCCGTTAGTTGATATAAATGGGATTTTCATGCAGAATTAAGTTTTCAAAATTTAGATTAGGATCATTCTGATGAGGCGATTCCGTGACTGTTATTAGGTGTTCATTGAATAAGTATAAATAGGGGGAACAGGGGTTCTAATCCCCCCCCCCCCGTTAGTTGATATAAATGGGATTTTCATGCAGAATTAAGTTTTCGTTCAAAATTTAGATTAGGATCATTCTGATGAGGCGATTCCGTGGCTGTTATTAGGTGTTCATTGAATAAGTATAAATAGGGGGAACAGGGGTTCTAATGCCCCCCCCCCCGTTAGTTGATATAAATGGGATTTTCATGCAGAATTAAGTTTTCGTTCAAAATTTAGATTAGGATCATTCTGATGAGGCGATTCCGTGACTGCTATTAGGTGTTCATTGAATAAGTATAAAAAGGGGCAACAAGGGTTCTAATGCCTCCCCCCCCTCTTAATTTATATAAATAGGTTTTTCAAGCAGAATTTTCAGATTTCGTTCAAATCTCTGAATCGTTTTGGAAGTTTAATGGTTAAGTATAAAAGAAGGGGATAACTCCTTTTAAATTATATAAATGCTAAATGGGTTTTTATTAAGAATTATCTAATTTGCTCTGAATTTTGGATATAGATTTTTTATATGATAAAGCATGTCTTTGATAGTATAGGAGGTTCAATGATTAAGTATAAAAAAAGAGGAAAGGGGAGAGCTGTTTCCCCTTCTTAATTTTTTTTTTCGAACGGAATTAACCCTTGAAAATATAAGGCTTTAATGTACAATTAGTATTTGTAGCCTGTGAGCTCAATGCCATCAGTTTAACTGGGCAGTATTCTTTATTCTTTTTGTGTCAAGCGGTTTGCCGTGGAAAAAATACTAATCTGAGATTAATTACCAAAATAAAAACAAATAAGCGCGTTTTTCGTGTTATTTATTTAATCCAATAATTTATGTCATATACATATTAATTTTTATATATGTTTAAACTTTGGCAACAATTATAAAAAAAAGAACAACAACAAAATGAACTGATGATATTAAAATATATATATTTTAATTAAAATAACAGGCTTTATCAAAGTATTTATGATTTGTTGTGTGACAAGAGGTATTCAGCTGTAAGTACACAAAATTTGAACTCTCTGGTTTATATAGCTTTTGTGTACGGATTTTGTGACAGACAGACAGACGGCAGAGACGAATATTGTTTCGTCAGGCAAACGAAACTCTGAAAAAAAAAAAAAAAAAAAAAAAAAAAAAACGAGTTAATTGAAAAATATAATGAAAAAACACCTTTAACACTGGTGACAATTAATAAATAAAATAAAAGACTTCGAGCTACAACAATAACAGCTGATGTTAGCTGATGACGAGTTGTTATTGTTGTAGCTCGAAACGCGTCCTACTTTATTTTTCATTTTATGGTGATTTTACAAAGTCTTTTACTTTATTTATTAATTGAAAAATATGCATAAAAGTTTTATCACTCTGAATATACCGATTCATCGAAAAGATACAAACTAAGAAAAATCCCTTTTAAGTGAAGTGGATTGTGGTATTTAAAGGGACAGCGATGTAATAAAATCACTTTAAACTGTATTTATAACACTCGGATCTTTGCGAAACTTCATCAAAATTTAGTAATGACCATAAAGTATAATATAAACAAAAAGTTAGAAAATCGGTTTTTTCATCATTTTTTGCCAGAGTACTGAGTCTCCTAAAGGCCAAAATAGACCTGACCACTCTGAAGCTGAATTGAATTCCTGGAACTCCCTTCTTTTCTCCCCACTTGAGGTTTACTGACAGTAGAAAACAGGGGAGATACAATGGCCAGGGAGATAATTATCTTAAACCATACTGAAGTTTAAGGTTCCTGTCCTACACTTGGATTGAAGTTGAACCACAAAACTCACTAACATCAAACACGCGCCGTGTGAGGACATAAAACACACAGCCTTAATTCAACTGAAAGTATTGCAGTCTGAATGCAGTCTTAAAGTATCTAAATGACGTTTTAATTAGAATCCTGCACCGGCTAATCGAAGCCGGTGCAGGATTCTAATTAAAACATGCCCAACTCGACATGACCCGACCCATGATTCGAACCGCGAACCACCAATGGAACATCTCGATAAGTAAATTAAAGCAGATTTTGCGAAATATTTAACATCATGTATTTCACTTAAAATCAGAGATAAAAATTATTTTTCTTCTTTTTAAAACCAATATATGAATCAAAAGTTTATGTTCCCCTCATATTATTAACAAAAACATTAAACAATTAATATATGATGCGATAAATCATGGATTTCCTAAGAAATTTATTTACTCTTTAATACACAATTAATTCTTTTATTACTTATCATTTGCAGTAGGATGTTTATTGTGAGTTACTTTTAACATATTGCGCATAAAAAAAATACATCAATAAAAATATAAAAAATACACCAAAAAATAAAAAACTATAAAATGTGTTAAAAAATAAATTAATAGGTCGGATGGGTGAGTGATGTTAGATTAAGGAGGAAGGGCGGTGCTGCTGGAAAATATATGCGCTTATGTTAATATTAATATTAAAAAAAAAAAGGGGGATGACGGTAGGAAAATGGTGCAGTGCAACAATAATGTAGTGTTAATTTATTATATATGGTAATGTATTATTATAGCATTCCTTGTTTATTCCTCTGGATTTAATATGTAATGTAATTTGAGGCTAATCTATGGTTGTTTATTTAATATAATATTTTATTACTTTTACAACATTTTAAATTCTTATTTTAGTTATAAAAATAAGCTATACTTTGATGGTATATTATATAATAATATAATAAATTATTAATTTACCGATTTTTGCTTTAAATAAGGGTTGGCACGGCTTATGTAAGTTGGTTTTAATTATGGTTTAAACCATAGGTATATTTTCATAACATCATCTAGTTATTTTTTTATTCTCGACAATTACTAAAGTTAGTTCGTATCTTTATTTTACTTTATTTTATTTTTTTCTGAATAAATTCAGACTTCTAATTTTATACAGGGGGCCTTGGTCAATCTTATATGTATAGGAATAACTGTTCACTTAAAATAATTTTTATTATTATTATTTTTATTATAATATCTACTTAATCATCTGTTTATAGGTTGTTTACAAATATAATAACAATAGGTTACAATAGATTATTTGAATATTAAACAAATAAAAAATACCGTTTTATGTTTTTTTAAAAATAAAACGAAATGTTTTTTCCAACCCTGTATTAAATATAAATATTAACTGTTAAGATTTTGTTTTTATAGTTAAGTAATTTTTTGCATTATTTAATGTTTTTAGCAAATATAGATGACGACATTAATGCTTTAGCAGTTAATCTGCATTATTCTATCTCACATGTACAAATTTATCGATATCATTCGATTCAAATAATTCTATAATTACAATTTAAAACTTGTAATTAGTATTAAATACTTTAACTATTTTTATTATGTTAAAAAAAAATTTTGTCTACTTATGTTTTGTAATTAATTATTTTTGATAATAGTTATTTAAATATCTAATATTAATAAAAACTATTTTACTACTTTAACTTGCACATTAACTGTCTAATGTGACTGAATGTAAAACTGTATTGCTATCACATGGTCCAAATTGTTATTTGAAAGTTAACCTATTATATAATTTAATTTGTCTAATTATTTCCATTTGACATGATTTTCAATTTAATTTAATCAATGTTAATTCAATTATATTATTATTTTCTTGTTCCTGTTCTCAATGGAAATTTTGGTTGCGATTGATAATTGTAAGTTATCTATATCAATATTCAATTACAATTTAATTATTTTTCTAATATTTTTTCTTTGAAATATTTTTTCTATTGCAGTTATTGTATTGATAATTCTATTATGGTCTTATTATTTTTCTTTGAAATGAATTCTCATTTGCGATTAATCGGGCAATGTGGAAATTATTTTTAGGTCTATCCTGATTTCCACTCAGAAATTAATTGCAATTAATGTGGCTATTTAGTATTGCCCTTGATAACGAGCTAAATACCACATTTCCAATTTTATTTCTAATTCTGACAATTCCTCTGTATGATATAATTTGGCATTAACAAATATTTACAGTAATTGATGTTGATTTGTAGTATTATCTAATGGTTCTGCATATATATATATATCAAAAGAAATTAATTTAATGCATCAATTAGTTTTCAAGATCTAATTAACTTTTTACATATTTTTGGAATGATATGTCTGTGCGGTACATTTTTCTGAAAAGTTGTTGAATATATCATCTTAAAATTTGTTGTGATATTAGAAAACATATTATTTGAGAATAATAAGAAGCAATTTTCATTTTGGCTTTAAAGAAGCAAGGTAGAATCCGTCAAATTTTGACGAAAGAAAATGTTTAAGAAGGAGCTGTTTCATTAACTTATGATAAACCTAAAAAATTAGTTATAGTAAAAAATGCATTTTATATTGGTACGTCTAACTCTTAAACAAACTATATTTATCGTCAAATTAAGAAAATATTAATTTATATAAAACGCAGTTGTAGAAATTGTTAAAATTAAACTTTAATCGTATAATGTAAGCAGTAAAAAGTAATAAAGATATGTTATTATGATAAAGTTATCAATTAAGTTCTTATGCTAGTATTCCAAAATGATAAAAAGTAAAATTTATTCAACTTTGACTCAATCATAGATTTTTTAAATCTAAAGCCGGCATCATTTTCACCATTTCAAAATTTACAAATGTACATTTCAAATCTGTATCAACGTTTTAAAAAAATAGGCATTTTAATTTGATAATTTTGATTCAAAACTTGAAGACTCAATGGTTAAACTGTTGATATTCTTTTACGTGTAAATCAAATTTTGTAAATGAAGTCAAAATTCACCACGTTTTATAACAGAAGATATTTAAATTTCTATGTTCTCCCTTTTAATTAGAAAATGGCAACATAAAGATACAGCACTCAATTTTTTCCCTTTTTTCCTTTGCTTTAAATAGAAATGGAGCACTCCTGTTGCCACGATTAGAAAATAGGTATTAAAAGCAACAAAAAACAAATATACAACAAATAATATTTCAAAAACAAATTAAGATACAGCTTTTAAACAAATTTCATTTAAAAGTACATTTTTCCCCCTACACGATGGTGTAAAAATTGAAAATGTGCAACATTAAGAAGTTTAAAAACTTTTAGTAGCAAAAATTGCAATACAGAAATTCATTTAAAATTTGAAAGTGTTGCCATTTGCAAAATGACGTATGCATTACGCACAGATACGTTTGGCCTTTATAATATAGATAAAAATATTTTTTACTAAAAACGCTAAAAATCCTAAAAATTTTTAATACATATTTTTTATTTTTTATTCAGACCTAAAATGTTAGATGTTTTTAAAGAAACAAGTTAGTTCCACGTTCTGGAAAGTTTCAATCTAAAATTTGCCTAAAATAAAATTTTAGAAAAGTATACCAAAAAAAGAAAAAAAGAATAACGCTATATATATATATGCCTTATTGCTATCCTAGGGAAAATATCGTTGGATAATTAGTCATCAATAATTAGTTTAAACGATTAATTATTGTGTAAATATTTTATTAATCGCAAAAATTCCTCACCTTAACCCTTTCGAGTCTGGTGTATTATTAATAGTACATGTCTTTTCATCGAATATTACTTTGTCTTAACAATTTCTTAGTTACTTTTTACATGAAATGACTGTATATGGTTATACCTTTCTTATTAGGACTTCATTTATGTTTTGACATTTAGTATTAATAGTAATAACATAAGTATTTTTTTTAAATTCTCTTTGCGCCACTGGCGATTCCTTTATTTTTTACAGATATTTCAGTCTTTAAATTAAAGATATAAGTTATTTTTCTAAACGAATCATGTGTGATAAAACGCAAAAAACATTAGAAAGTTGCAATAATCTCCCAAATCCTGTTGTATTACGCTATTTTCCAAACGTTTCTAAAAACTCTTCTTTAACCTATTTTCATATTAAAATGCATTAAATAGTACACAAAATAAATACAGTCGACTCTCGTTAATTCGAAATCGGATAATTCGAATCTTCGCTTAATTCGAACTAAACAGGAAGTCCCGAAATTTTCAATGCCAGTATAACGTAAAAAATTTTCATTAATTCGAACTAATTTTCTTTTGATTTCCTTTAATTCGAACTAGAATTCCGATTTTCATTTTTCTTTTCTTTCTCACGGATTTCAGATCATTTGAATAACTTTCTTTCTTTGATTTTTGTGAAAATTGTTCCGAACAAGTATACGTATAATTCAGTCCATTTGATGTCCAATTTCTTAGAGCCGCGTCTGTCCATCAGTGACTCTTTAAAATTTTCTTCCATTGTGTTTGTTTCTAATCTTTTAATTAGTTTATGTATTTATCCATTCTAATTTAATATTAAGTCATATTCTAATGATAACAGACGAAATAAGTTTAAAAAACACTATAACATTAATTCCTTTTTAATAGTACCATATTAAGGATGTTTTCCATAATTCGAACATTTCTTGTGATCCCGACGAGTTCGAATTAACGAGAGTCGACTGAACATTTGTTAGGTTTCAGACAGTGAGATAATCTTTAAACTTCAGTATGTCTATTTGAACTGCCACGATTAACGTTATTAAAATAAAAGTAATTTTGTTCTCAAAATGAAAAAAAAAAAAAAATTCGGACCCGAAAGGGTTAATTTTTGTGTTGCTATGCCACTCACTGGTCTGTTTTAACGTAATTTGGATGACTTTGACCTTCTTACATCGACGAGTGCAATTCATTAAAAGATGGAAATGTATTAATAAAAACAACATGCAAGGTCAAGATTAAATCTGACATCACATTCATGTAATGTGATCAAAGTTTACTCGAAAGTGAAAGCGAAAACTAAAGTGCTGAAATACCATCGCTAGAGATCTGCACGGGCCGGGTTCGGGCCGATTTTCATTAACGGCATTCGGGCCGGGCCAGGCGGTCGGGCTCGGGCCTTGATTCTGAAGACTAGGGCCGGGCCAGACGGGCCTAGTTACTAATCTTTTCGGGCACGGGCCTTAATTTTTTTCCCTGGAGTATCGGCCAGGCCGAGCCTAACTTATTTTTTCCGTAAGAAGCCGAGACTGGTTTCGTCCTTCCTAGTCTTCACGGACCAAAATAATCAGTTCCTGTTGAATCTTCCCATATCAAATCCTTTTATCGACGTGGAAAAGTCTGTTCATAAATGGGCTTGGTCGAAAAATTTTTGCAAAAAATGTATATACTTTATTTACTTATAAGAATTTATTCTTTTTAAAGAATCGTAGATCACTAGGCGTCTTAAAATAGAATTGAACACATAAAATAAAACATGATTATGACGGAATTTTCATTTAAACTGAAATCTGCAAATTTCTTTTAAACTGTTCATTCATACAAAATGAATACAACAATACGCGAGAAAAAAAATATATATAAACATTTACATCTGCTAAGAAGGAAACGTATTTTTTTTTCTTTCCAATGTATTAAAAGATTTTACTTTTACCATATACCATTTTATTTTTTTTTTTTTATATATATTAATAATACTAATGGTAACTGAAACATTTACATACAACAAACAAAAGTTCATTAAAAGCGTAAATATCGCAGCCTATGACACTTCTGCATAAATGGAGATTATAAACATGAAAAAAAAAAAAGACTAAGATAAGTTTTTTTTTATCTGAACTCTTCCGTTAGAGTAAAGATCAATGTTCTGTAGAAATTCACCCGAGCCGGGCCGGGTTCGGGCCGAATTTTTAACTTTTTTTGAGTCCGGCTCGGGTCGAAATTTTAACTTTCGGGCCGGGCCGTGTTGGGCCAATATTATTTTCGTTCGGGTTGGGCCGGACCGGGCCAATATTTCTTTCGTTCGGGCCGGGCCGGGCTCGGGCCAAAATTTTAACTTTCGGGTCGGGCTCGGGCCAGGAAATTTCGGCCCGTGCAGATATCGACCATCAATTTTTCGACTGACCGTATAAGCTGGTGTCAGAATGATAAAAAGAAGGAGAAAAAGTCTGAAATTGCACTCCGAAATCAGCAAATGAGGTACGTTTGTACTATAAAGAATTTTTTAAAATATTCAGATCTTGGTGCATTAAGTTTTATCATATTATGTTGAATATATACAAATTGCATATTAAATGTGAATTTTTTACCAATTATGCATTTTCTTTCTAAACAAAGTTTATTCTGTTATGCAGAGTATGTATAGATTGGAGATTAAATGTGAATTTTTTTACCAATTATGCATTTTCTTACTAAACAAAGTTTTATCCTATTATGCAGAGTATCTACAAATTGCAGAATAAATGTGAATTTTTAACCAATTATGCATTTTTTTACTAAATAAAGTTTCAGCATAGTAGGTTGAATATGTACAAATTGTAGATTAAAAATGGATTTTTAACCAATTATGCATTTTTATTAGAGCCCGATCAAGCTGAAGTTGGGCCCAAGGCCTGTTAAAAAGGTGCAAGTGCCTAGGTTAAAAGCTTCTAAAAATTTTATTGAATCATTCAGAATATTTAAATTTTTACGTTTCATATTTTATAAAACAATATTATTTAAAAAATATTAGATTAAGGAAAAAAAGGTCACCCACTTAATTTTTTGGGCCCTTGAAATTGGTGGGTCCAGCGCCAAGGCCCTGGAGGCCCGTGCATTAATCAGGCGCTGATTTTTATACTAAACAAAGTTTTATCCTATTATGCAGTTAGAAAGTACAAATTGTAGAATAAATGTGAATTTTCAACCAATTATGCATTTTTTTTTACTAAATAAAGTTTCAGCATAGTATGTTGGATATGTACAAACTGTAGATTAAATGTAAATTTTCAAACAATTATGCATTTTCTTACTAAATAATGTTTCAGTATAGTATGTAGAATATGTACAAATTGTAGATCAAATACAGTATTGCGTAAAACAATCGGACTATTTTTCCGCGATGGACAATAATTACTGAAATACGGTTTTCAAAAGTGCTATGACTTTTTTTAAATGTTTATTTAAACTTTATAGTGTGACCTTAATAAACAACGAAGTTTTTGGTAAAGAAATGTTGGAAAATGTATCATAATATACAATGGTGTAGTGGCAAAAAAACAGACGGTATACGCTCTAAGCAGAGAATATACCCTCAAGCTAGAGCGTATATTGTAGAGTGTAGATAGCATAGCTTTATTGAGAAACAGAGGGTATACGGTGCTCCTTTAAAAAATTCAGTAGGTATACGGCGTATGCCCACGTATACCCTGCGCTACATCCTTGATAATATATGCTTGAGGCGTGATTTTTCTTTCTTGTTGACCATTAGATCTGAATAACCGGAAAACGTCATTTATCAATAGATGGCAGCACTACCGAAAACTGGATTTGCCCATAGAATTGCGAAATCAACCTTTCTGCTTATCTTCCTTTCCTAGTTCTGTGCATTTGCCGATCTTTCAGAAACAAAGAAAGTGTATTTATTTATAATTTTATCCTAAGGAATTTATTTGGTAGAGCATAAATGAGTAGTATTTGGAGAAGGGAAGTATGGTATTCTAAGTGATTTATAGAAAATGATTTATATCTGTCAAATTTCAGCCAGGTCCCAGGTGGTTGGTTCCTAAAGTAGTTTTTCATATTACATTGACCAGGCCGTCCAATTCTTTGAATACTTTTACAAACTTTTAAACATTTCTACTATATATATTTAATCAATTTAATAGGTTTTTAGTAATTAGAGTTTTTATATTTTTTTTCTATACCTTTTTTTTTTAATATGAATTCTTTATTTTACTATATTTTAAAATTTTCAACAATCTAAGAATTTATTTAAACAAACTATCTAGATTTTTTTTTTTTTTTTTTTTTTTTTAACAGTTATAACAATTTAAAATTAAATTTGCAACACCTATTCTTGTATTTCCGTGCTGAAATTTTTAAATCAGCATAGTCTAAATTCAGACTGCCCGATAATCATATTTATAAAACATTTATATATATATATATATATATATATATATATATATATGTATATATATATATATATATATATTCGATTTCACGTAACTTCAAATTTCAATAGTGCCAATTTCATGCTTTTGACTTTCAAAAATGACCCCATGTTGTCATAAGTTTTGCTTTATTGATCGGAGGGGGGGGGGGGGGGATAATATTTTCTTGATAATCGCTTTAAATAAGATTGTCCTGGTAGAGGTCTGCACTGGCCGAAATTTCCAGTCCCGGCCCCGGCAAGATATAATAGCTAAAAACACGGCCGGAGCCCGGCCCGCGTGAATTTCACGGAATATTGAATTTTACTCTTACGGAAGAGTTCTGACCAAAAAAACTTATCTAAATCTTTTTTTTTTTTTTTTTTTTTTCATATTTATAATTTTTATTTATGCAGAAGTGGAGCAGGCTGCGATATTTAAGTTTTAAATGAACCACTGTTTGTTGTATTACATTAATATTAATAATCCATATTCCATATAATGCAGACATAAAAATCTAAAAAATGATATATGGTAAAAGTAAAATTTTCTAAGACGGAATCGCATTGGAAAGACAAAAATATGTTATAGACAAGTTCCCGTCTTAGCAGGTGTAAATATATGTATATATTTCTCGCGTATTTTTGTATTCATTTTTCATGGATGAACAGTTTAAAAGAAATTTCCAGTTTTCGGTTTAAATGAAGATTCCGTCATAGACAGGTTCTTTTTTCATGCATTTAACTCTATTTTAATAAGCCAAAAGATCTACTATTCTTTAAAAATAATAAATTTTAATGTTTAATTGTAGAATAATGGCGACTTAAAAGTATATGCCTTTTTTTGCAAATATTTTTGGACCAAGCCAAATTTTACTGATTTTTTATCTGATTTGGCCACATTGAAAAATGATTTAACCAGGACTAAATATTTTGGTCCGTGAAGACTTGGAAGAATGAAATCATTCCCGGCTTCGTACAGAAAAAAAAAAAATTAGGCCCGGACCAGCCCGCTTCTTCAGAAAAAAGTAAGGCCCGAGTCTTTAGGAAAAAATAAAGCTCGGGCCTGGCCCGAATGCTGCTGATGGAAATCAGCCCTTGCAGATCTCTAGGCCCTAGTGCAACTGTAACATTTGCTCTTGCGGTAACCAGATCCTGCATATAGTACATTATGGTATCAGGGCGTAGCTAAAGGGGCGCTATGGGCGACTCAGTTCCCCCCCCCCTTCCCCTGGAAAAGATTCTAAGGACACTAAATAAATTTTCGTTCCAAAAATTCAAATGAAATTCTGTTCAAAAATCTAATTTAGTTTTGTTAATTACCTTTCACAGTTTTGCAGAATTACTAAATTGCATCTAAAATAAGTAATTTAACACTCCCTCATCCTATTTGTACATATGAAGCTAGCATGATATTTAATTTTATAACAGGTACACACTCAAAATTTTCATCATCATATACTTTTCTTAGTATAAAAAGAAGTTATTACAACAGTTTAATAAGAAACATGGTATATACAATGTGAATAATCACTAATTTATCTTTCTGTGTCAGGGAGAGAGGAAAAATTTATGACCCCCGCCTTGATCACTTCTAGCTACGGCCCTGTATGGTATTGCAACCATAGTCCAATACTGACATTTGAAATTTGCAACACTCAATCTCAGAAGATAAAAAAGAAATTCCAACCCATTTAAAACATGCACGATCTCTTTGCAAATAAACTATCAAATCGTTCTGTCTCAGAATGCAATAAAACAAACGTCTTCCACTGCGTTTACATTCGTGTAAAGAAACTCTATCCTTTTGTCCAGTTACATGTTATAACCATTTGAATGCAATCCATTCCAGTCGAAACAAGCAGTTTCCATTGTTTTTTAGTGTAGACACGTCTATCTCTTTGTTTCAGTTATTTCGCATGCATGATGGCAGAGAAACCTTGTGAGAAAATAAAATACCGGAGGGAGGAAGAGAAAAAGATACAGATGAAACGCTGCACTATAAAACTATGGCTCTGAACATCGCACGAATATCGCTTGGCCTTGTTACAATAATGTTCTTTAATAGTGGCGCCCACTTATATGGGCCCGTGGGGCCTGAGCCCACCCAATAATTTTGAATCCTAGCGCGCCCAATTTTCACTGCTCTATTGCGCTATTTATTTCATTATTATTTTATTATTCATTTTTCTCTTTAGAACTAACTTTATTTTGCGAATGACCACGCGCTTTAATTCTCCAACTGATACCCATAAATCAAAAATGACTGAAATACAAAAGTTTAACTTTTTGCTTTACAATTTGTAATCATGCTCATGATATGATGATATAACAATAAATATCAATGTCTTTATAATAAAAAATGCATGACAATGTAAAAAAAAAAAAAAAAAAAAAAAAAAAAAAAAATCAACTATTTTAAAACACAATAGCTTGACTTAAAATTTTCATCTTTCACCAGCTATCCATTCTTTAAAGAAAAAAACTGGTTGTCGCATTTCAACAAAATATCACTGAGCCCACCCAATATTTTTCAAAAGTTGGCGCCACTGTCCTTTAAGGATTAGTTTTTTATTGCCCCTATGGCTTTTAATAATTTAAGATACAGGTGTAAGAAGGCGTTATCAGGGCCGTAGAGCTAGAAATAAATAATGGGGGGGGGGGATCATATTTTCTCTCTCTCGCCCTGATGCAGAAAGATAAATTAGTGCATATTCACACTGAGGGGACTACGCTTTTTATAAAACTGTGTAATAACTTCATTTTATGCTAAGAAAAGAACATGATAAAAAATTCGAGTGCATAACAGTATAACTAGTGCAATATTAAACATGTGCAAATAGGATGAGCAAGTGGTATTTTATCGCTTATTTTAACTACAATTTAGTATTTCTGCAAAACTGTGAAAGGGCCTCAAAACTAAATTATTTTTTTGTGCAGAATTTTATTAAAATTTTCGGAAAATGAATTCACTAAAGGACTTTGGAATCTTTACCAGGGGAGGCTCGAAAAATTTTCAGGGGAGAGGGGCTGAACCGTCCCTAGCACTCCCTTAACTACAGCCCTAGGCGTTATGTAGTTATTATTAATTTTGTTTTGTAAAATTGTATAAATCGACTATATTTTAAAGAATATAAATCGGGACGTAAAGCGTAAATCTTAGTCCCCCCCCCCCCCCACATACACACACACCGCAATCACAGATTTAGGATCTCGTTCTATTCTTCCCACCTTCTAAAAAATAATGAAATAAATAAATAAAAAATAACAATAATAAGCCGCCATTATTTTTGGCCATTTTCCCATATTACAGCGAAAATTTTTGATTTTACATTAACGAATTCTAAAAAACCTTATTTTCCTCTAAATTTTCTCCATATTCATTCTAAAAAAATAAATGACAAAGATTTTACATTTTCATTTATTCGTACTTTCCTGATGAAATTATTACTTTTTCTCCACACGAAAAATGAACTTTCGTGCAATTAAAAAAAATAATAATAAAAGTTTGCTTCCGCTTTTAAAAGTTGAATTTGACAAAAAGGGATAATTTAAAAGTTTGGTTAAAAACAGGGACACTTAAGAAAAGTTTCCGGATACTGAGTCTAAAACAGGCAACACATCTGATCATCTTATTTATGGATGAAGTAATCATGAGACAATTTTTCATATGCGGCATTAAGAGATTTTTATTTTACCAAATTAAAATAAGTGAGAACATTCTATTAAGAGAGCTTTGCTCGGGATTCGAGAACCGAAATCAAATTGCTTCCTGTTGGTCATCCATTCCCCCCCCCCCCTCCCCTCTTTTCCGCGTCGCCTTATAAAGAAGTTATTTGAGTCCAAGTTTAGATACCATAAATTATTATAGTAAAAAAGTATGAAACCTTCAAATAAAACCTTCACCTATGTGCAAAGCTGTTTTCATCTTCCTTCAAAATACAGTAAAACCTCTAAATAACGGACACCTTGGGAGCGCAGAAATTGTCCGCTGTTCGGAGGTGTCCGCTATTGGGAAAACCTCAGAGATAGAAAAATTGCTAATGAATGCTTAATGTTTCGTTAGTCGATTTCAAAATATCCTAAAACCTCTATTATATGATTAACTAGAAATTAAAATAATTTTTAAAGCAATAAAACTGAAAAAAAAAATGTGCATACCTTTATCCTTTGTTTATTACTTTTTTACAAAAAAAAAAAAAAAAAAAAAAAAAAAAAAAATGTTACAAAAGTTTGTTTTTACTTGCGATTACATGTAATTTGTTTTCCAATGTGAAGTTTTAAATCTGCCAATAGTTTTAATTCTTTTGAATCATCTTTTTGAAAAAATAAATAAATAAATAAATAAAATAAAATAAAATGATATTAATGTTTACTGCATTTTTTTGCTTCTTAAAAGCATACAATCTCAAATCATCCGAGGGAAGGGGGGGGGGGGAGGTTGTGATCACAGAAAAATGTAGGGGGAGAGGGGATTTTCTCCAGCTCACCCCCACATTTATGTGTGATCAGAAAATTTGTGATACATTGCCCTGATAAAATCAGAGAATTTTTATTTTTTTTCCTCGTTAAAAAGTAATTTTTCATTCTTTTTTGCCAAAATTATTGTCCGCTATTCGGAATGTCCGTTATTCAGAGGTTAAATATACAAAAATTTAAGTTTTGGGAGTGGGGATTTAAAAACTGTCCGTTAAATAGAAGTGTCCGCTATTCGGGAGTGTCCGTTATGGAGGTTTTACTGTACAAGAAGTGATTTTAACAAAATATGCCATTGAAGATAATTTGAAGTTTTTAGTTTTATACAGGTTTATTTCCACAAATGTAAACTGTAAATTTCCCTTTGGAGATGAGCAACCGGTATAGATAATGTGCATGTTTGTAAACAAACTGGCTTTTTTCGCGACAACTCATTTGCTGTTGGCAAAAATTCGAATTATAAACTGCATTAGAAAATTCTAAACTAAATGTAAGTTTTACGTCGATATAATAAATTTCGATTCATTGTATTATACGCAGGAAATAATACGTTATAAATTAAACTCTCCAAGAAATAAACTCTCCAAGAATTATTATTTTTGCCAACCACAAGTTGACAAGTACATCCTTTTTCGGGTGCGAGACGTCACATTCACATTAGCGTAAGGTGCTCAGAAATCCTGACTATTCTCATGTGTAAAGTTTTACTGTGAATTTGACTTTATTTTATTCGCGCATTTTCCCGATTAAATTAGGCAAAATTTTCTGTTTTTAAAAATTAGTGATAAAAGATTAAAATTTCTGTGAAATACACTCGTCCCGAAAGAGTTATGGAAATCTGTATTTTGGATTTTCTTCCAAAATACCTGCAAATTTATAAACATTTCAAAGGTTTTTTTTTTCTGAGTTTTAGGTGCGTTCGTAATTCTGTAAATACGTAGCACCTATTGTTGTCGCTCAGTCCGCCCGTCTGTCTGTCTGTCCGCATATAACAACGCAAAAACTATCCAACCGAATCGTTTGAAATTTAAAATACATAATTATTACATAATTTTGTCGAGTCACTTCAAATTTTATGAAAATCGGATAGATAGATCAATTACAGGGACAATCAAAAGGATTCCGTTACATTACGGTCAATGGAAAAAAAAAGTTTCAAATGTATTTTAATCGTTTGAAATTTAAAACGTATAATTATTAAATAATTTTGTCGAGTCATTTCAAATGTTATGAAAATCGGATGCATAGATCAATTACAGAGTCAATCAAAAGTATTCCGTTACATTACGATCAATGGGGGAAAAAAGTTTCAAATGCATTTTAATGGTGTTACACTCATTTGAACATAATAGAGTTGACATAAATCTATGAAGTATGTACTAAAATATACATTCTGTACAATCTGTGATGCAAAGAATATTTATTATTAAATTACAGGGCCACGCAAATGTATTCCACTAAATAATGATATACGGGGAAACATTGTTTGGGGCGTGTTTTAATTATATTAAACTACTTCACATTTTATGAATAAGATATACATTGATGATGTATAATAAAAATTACTTCCTGCATATTTACAGGAACACAAAGATTTCGACCACTATACTGTATCCAAAGTACGCTCTACTATACCATCAAGATCTGAATATTTTAAAACTTCGTTATCGTACGAACGCACCTCATTTGCTACGCTTCACGTGCAATTCCCAACTTGTTTACTTATACTGTAGCACATAAAATAAAATATATCTCATTAGAGCAGAAAAAACACAACAAACTAAAACAAATATAATACTGGGATGCTCTGCCCTCTGCACTTTTCGTGTGCCAAATCCCAGACTTTTTAAAAATCTATCTGTGAGTTTTTCGGTCTCGGTCTCTCTCTCTTCTTACAACCCTCCCCCCATTTATAAGAATCTGTTCCTCTTCATTTCAACCTAGAAACGTGCTTTAATACATTCATTATGTATTATCATTTGTACAATAACTTAAAAAAAAAAAAAATTTGTTTTTCAAACAGTTGAAAAAGATTTACAATAAGGGTGCTGATCACCAGTGTTCTCGCTGACATTTGACCAACGTTAGTAATTTGGCTAATTTAAAATAAAAAACATTCGCCAAATGAGAAAAGTATTAGCAAAATAAATTCGTTGTGTAGCACAAAAAAAAAAAAAAAAAAAAAAAACTTTAAATCTTTAATGTATTCTTTTTTTTTCAATATGTTCTAAAATAACCCAAGTTTTTATAACTGTCACAGCGATTGTTGTTAATCTAATTTCAACTATCCACTACAAATGTATTAAAAATATGTATATATTGAATATATATGCATATGTATGAAAAACGAAAAAGAAATAATTGAGCACTAGCAATTTGGCGAATCTAATCGCTAGTTTACTCGCCAAATAAAGAATTTAGTCGCAATTTGGCGCATTGGCGAGCGACAGCGAGAACACTGCTGATCACTCAGTTTCCGAATTCTCCTCCGTAATCTTAAATTTATGGACGTTTGATGCATATTTAAAATATCTCCTCAGGAATTTAATATTTAAAACTTTTTTTTTCCAGTGTTTTCTCTTCTTAAAAGATGTCCCTTTTATTCTTATTCCTCAAAATATTTCTAAAATCTTTGCTCAATTTAATATTTTATGCTTTTTAGCTCACAGGCTATCACAGCCTGAGAGCTTATGTGCCCGCCCGTTCTGTATGCATGTACGTTCGTTCGTTCGTTCGTGCGTGCGTACGTGTGTAACGCGATAACTCATGATAAAAATATCCCCTCCACTTGAAATTTTGTATATAGGTATATCCTGATAAGACGCTTCCCTGATTAGTTTTTGGAGTTCATTCGATATGTATAAGAGGTGGAACGGGGGTCATGCCCTTCCCCTTAATTGATATAAATGGGTTTTTCATGCAGAAATATTAGTTTTTGTCCAAAATTTACACATAGGATCATTCTGATGAAGTGCTTCCGTGATTGGTATTAGGTGTTCATTGGATAAATTTAAAAGGGGAAATGGGGGTTCTAATGCCCCTCCCCTTAAATATAAATGGGTTATTCATGCAGAATTGTCAGATTTCTTTCAAATCTCTGAATAGTTTTGGAAGTTTAATGGTTATGTATATAAAAGAGGGAGATAACTCCTCTTAAATTATATAAATAGGATTTTATTAAGAATTTTCCGATTTGCTCTGAATTTTGGATATGGATTTTTTATATGATAAAGCATGTCCCTGCTCAGTTTAGAGGGTTCAATGACTAAGTATAAAAATGGGAAAGGGGGAGCTGTTGTCCCCTCCTTAATTTTTTTTCGAACGGAATTAACCCTTGGAAATATAAGACTGTAATGTACAATCAGTATGCGTAGCCTGAGCTCAATGCCATCAGTTTAACTGGGCAATATTCTTTTTATTAGCTCACAGGCTATCATAGCCTAAGAGCTTATGTGCCCGCCCGTTCTGTATGTGTGTATATACGTTCGTTCGTTCGTGCGTGCGTACGTGCGTAATGCGATAACTCATCATAAAAATATCCCATCCACTTGAAATTTTGTATATAGGTATATCCTGATAAGACGCTTCCCTGATTAGTTTTTGGAGTTCATTCGATATGTATAAGAGGTGGAACGGAGGTCATGCCTTTTTCTTAATTGATATAAATGGGTTTTTCATGCAGAAGTATTAGTTTTTGTTCAAAATTTACACATAGGATCATTCTGGTGAAGTGCTTCCTTGATTGGTATTAGGTGTTCATTGGATAAATTTAAACAGGGGAAATGGGGGACCTAATGCTCCACCCCTTAAATATAAATGGGTTTTTCATGCAGAATTGTCAGATTTCGTTCAAATCTCTGAATAGTTTTGGAAGTTTAATGGTTATGTATATTAAAGAGGGAGATAACTCCTCTTAAATTATATAAATGGGATTTTATTAAGAATTTTCCGATTTGCTCTGAATTTTGGATATGGATTTTTTATATGATAAAGCATGTCCCTGATCAGTTTAGAGGGTTCAATGATTAAGTATAAAAATGGGAAAGGGGGAGCTGTTGTCCCCTCCTTAATTTTTTTTCGAACGGAATTAACCTTTGAAAATATAAGGCTGTAATGTACAATTAGTATGCGTAGCCTGTGAGCTCAATGCCATCAGTTTAACTGGGCAATATTCTTTTTATTTATTAAAAGCTGACGAACTGTGAGTGTGTCGAGCCATTATATGCCGACAGTTGGCGATACTGGTCCAGCGAAAAGCCAGCTTAAGCCAGCCTATATGTTGATACATGATGAAATTCCAGAGAATACTAACATGCCTAGTCACTCCCATACTCCACAAGTCATTTATGATGATCAAATATTGCCTTCAACAACACGTTGTGGCAGAAAAGTTAATTTGCCAGTTCGCTTTAAAGATTGGTTGTCAATTTTTATTCTTGATATATTTCTCCTATTCTTGCTTAGTTTATGATATGATTTATAATATTGAATTACATGTTTAAATTAGCATGGTTTCATATAGTATTTAAGTCGAGTAAATAGTCTTCAATTTTAGTAACCATTAAATTTATAATCTCATAGATTTCAGATAATTTTCTTTTACATGAGATTATTTAAACTTACTACAAGACGTTACTCTGAGTAATAACAATTTTATGATATAATTTATAAATATTACTTTTTTTTCTTTTTCTTCCCCCAATGGTGGATAAAGTTGCATTTATAGTTGTTGCATTTAAATTAATAACAATTCTATACTAGTTTAAAATTAATGTCTCACTGAAAACAGAAATAGATTTTTGTGGATATAAACGATTATTATTATTATTTTCATTAAATTATTTCCATTATTATTTTGAAATGTAATTAATTATTCTCTACCATGATTTCTGTTATCGTAACTTAGTAACTGGTAGGGGAGTAATGTCGAGCCATTATATGCCGACAGTTGGCGATACTGGTCCAGCGAAAATAGCTGTAATCGTAAGCTGTATCGCATCGCAAATAGTAACTTTTAAAATGATATTCATATTTTCAAATTAAAATGTTTTATAATAATTCTTTGCTAACATAATAATTTAAAATAATGTTTCTTTACTTTAAAATGCATTTCTAATATTTAAAATAGTTTTTGTAAAATAATTTGTATTTTTATATTTCACTTATTTAACTGTGTATTATTGTGCATCTTTTGACTGTAACTGTACCTTCTAGCAGTTAACATATTTTTTACCTAATAAAGTTTGCGTGCTTGTTCTAAAAACTTAATTTTATCGTTATTTTTATTTAAAAAGTATGTAGTGTGAATAAGATTGGTTTTAAAGATTAGTTATAAAAGTTATTACTCTTGTTAGCTACACGTACTAAAATCGGTAGCTACAAGTGAAATTTTAACACTTCATATAAAGTGAAGTGTAGCTTTTAGAGATACGAGGTGGAACCTGTCGAAGTTCGACGAAAGAAAATGTTTAAGAAGGAACGGCTTCATTTATTTACAATAAATCTACAAAATTACTTACAGTAAAAAATACATCTTATATTGGTCAGTCTACCTCTGAAACAAATATTATAAAAAATACATCTTATATTGATCAGTCTAACTCTAAAACATATATTATTTTAAACTAAGATTAAGAAATACTATAAAACTCAGTTGTACAAATTTTTAAAATTAAACTTTAATCGCATATAAAATTAGTAAAATATAATAAAGATCAGCTATTCTGGTGAATTTATCAATTGAGACTCTTATGTTTGGTATAAATGCGACTTAAAAAAAAAAAAAAAAAAAAAAAAAAGGAAATTTATTCCAAATTGACACGATCATAGAATTTCACGCGAGATTAAAACCCGTCATATTTTATCTTCTCAAATTTTAAACACATACTTCTCATATTCGTATTTACCATGTTTTAAAAAATGGTATTTTAATTTGATAATTTTAAAATAACTTTAACTCAAAACTTGAAGTTATTCAACTGATGAACAAAAACGAAATAAAACCGAAATCACGGAATTTTATAACAGATGATATTTTTTGCAAAGTATGCGCATTTTAATTTCTATTTTTTTTCCCAATTTTAACAGAAATTGGAGCGATTCTGTTGCCACAATTACAAAATTATAGCTAAAAACTATTAAAAAAAATTACTATCTCAAAAACAAATTGAGGTACAGCTTTCAAACAAATTGCATTTAAAAGTACATTTTTTTCTCCATACGACGGTGTAAAAATCGGAAATATGCTATGTTTAGAAGTATAAAATTTGCAGTAGCGAAAAATGCAAAATTGAAATTGCATAGGAAAGTGTTGCCATTAGCAAAATGACGTATGCGTTACGCACAGATACGTTTGGCCTTTATAATATGATTTTGAAAACTAAGGAAAAAAAGAGACATCATCTATATAATAAAAGCCTAAGTCATGTGACAAAACACATCCGGGTTTGACCGCTTCACTTTTTATAAGCAAGGCGGCTATTTTGCTACTTTTGTGTTACTTGGGCGCAGATGGTTCATTCGCCAAATAGGTTTCCATTGGCATTTAAAATATGAAGTTATCGCTGACTCCTTTAAAAATACATGATTTTCAAAGTATATAACTTTAAAATACGTACATTAGATACATTTAAATTACACGTCTTTCTTTTATCTGGTTTAAAATACAATAAGTAAATATAAAAAGATGCTTTCTCAGTATATGTACTTGAAGAAAAGGTGCTTGGCGGAAAAAGAAATTTGGCAAAGTATTTTCTGGCAATTTATTTACTATTTCATATACGCAAGCATTTTTTTTTTTCAGTGTAAATACAATTTCTTTAATATAAAAAAGCCATTTTATCTATTTTTTATCCAAAACCAGAAGTAATTTGTACATTAACCCTCTGACAGTCTTGCAAAAGGGCAAAATTGTAATGTTGTTTTCTCAACATTTTGTTTTAATTGCTAAAAAAAATATGTTTCTTTCAAAAAAATAGAAAATTCTTATTTACGAATATAAATGTTATCCTTGAGTGTGTTAATCATTGCACAGTGTATTAAAAATCCATTAAATCAACTGAGTTATATCATTTTAAATATTACTTGCATTGTAGTGAAACCTGGAGCTTAGGGAACGTCTATAGACGGGCTTGTCAGTGAGAGGGTTAAAAAGATGGTATATGCGTGATGGTAAAGATGCGTGAGTGTGTGTATTGTTTTTCGTTAAACCATACACCCCTGATGAGTAGTTTAATAAAAAAGCTTTTCTACTGTCCTTTTATCCATTTACCTTTCATTATTTTGGTAATCTGCCTTCTATATCACTTCGAACTTCAACTGTTTTCAATGAGATGACTGTAGAAATACTGGTTTCATTGGTTTATTGTATGGTGATATATGAATTACTCTGGTTATATAATGTCCATTTATCCATATATTTTTTAGTAATTTGGTAATCTGCCTTTAATTTCACTTCAAACTTCAATTGTTTTCAATAATATGATTGTAAAAATACTGGTTTCATTGGTTTAATGGTATTGTCTGAATAACTTTGGATGTATTTATAAAAGTATTTATATATACTTTATTACATATATAAACAAAAATGAGTGCTTATCAGGTTTGTTTTCAGAGCTGTTTATATATTTTAGCAACATATTTCCCTTTTTGAAGCCAGAATTGCATAAAGTTTTTTTTTTCTTTTTAAAAAAACCGGGGCCTATATAATGGGAAAATATCTAAATAAATACTCAATAGTAATGAAAATAACTAATACAAAAACATCTTATTTCAATATTAAAACGCTGTTTCTAATTTACACATCCAAAATTTAAAAGCTAGCAAGGTGGAAAATGCTGTTGGCGATATTTTAATCCGCCTAACGTAAAAGTTCAGTGATTTCTACTGAAAAGTTTTAACAAAAAATAAAACTGCTTAAAATTGAATTTTTAAAAAAAATCCTTAAAATTTTTTTTGAAAAATGAGTTGTATTTTAAAATATGTATTTGTTTCAAGATAATTTCAGTTAAATTAGATTGACAAGTCAGCTCAAAGGCGATTGGTATTGGAATACCTACGTGGGCGTGATGCCCACGTTAACTTCCATCGAACAACAGACGATCTAAGCAGAGTTCATCAGTAGCGGATAGCGACAGCTTAAGGGCCTACATCAGTAACGCTCCGAGATAGAACGGCTAATGTTATTTCAATGGAAGAAATTTATCGCTTTCATTCCTTTGCATTTTGCTCAAATTTAATATTTTTTGTTGTTTTGAAAACCTGTAGGTTTAAACTATGCACGTCATTCTGAAATTTTATTTCTTTTTTTAATTTTAAGGCGATACAAGTGCGTTATTTTATAGTCTTTAAAATTCACCTTTAATGTCTTATTACGAAAAATCTGTTTGACATTTTAAAATTTGGTAAAACAGCATGCAGAGTTTAATTATTTAGCTTTCAGAAAATGTTTTTTATTTTGATTTTTACAAAAATTTAATCTATGCTATTTGTATAAAAAGTTGAAATACTTTGATTTAAAAGAGTCGAAAATGGTGTTTAACTCCGCCTTTAAAAGGGAGACGCCTTAAAAGCAATTAGGGTGAAAGACGATATGGGTTTACCTCCAGGGAGTCTTACAGGGACGAAGGTGTAAAATCTTGCCTGTGGCTATTAGTAAAATGTTGTTTGCTGGTTTAGGATAAAAAAATAAAAACATCCTTTCCTGAATACATGATAGTTCGATCAAAAAATGAATTTCAGAAATGATGTAAATAGATGTTGATTTCAAAAAGTTTGTTTAACTAGGCATTCAATCTCAAATGTACTTTAAAAGCATTATTGATTTCGAATAAAAACACATTTAACATTTTTATTATTTTTCTTCCATATATTTGAAGTTTAATTTCTAAAAAAGATTCTTTAATTGCGGACAACATCAAAATGAAATATTCGTTAATTTATAAAAAATAATAGAATTAACTTTTTGTCATCTGCAGACGACAAAGGGAAAAGAAGAAAGGGCAGAAAGAAAATAACAATGGTTCTGACATTAAAAATGAATAGATATATTCGCGAATAAATACATTTGTATTAAATTTTTCTTATCATTCTTTTAGACAATTCTTAATGAATTAGTTTAAATGTTCCTTTTCTTAAATATTTCATAAATATTTATATTTTAATCAATAAAAGTTTGCAGTATACCCACTCTAAAATATAAAGTAATTATTATGCAATTCATGATTAAATTGGATAACACTAATTTAAAAGATAGAAATATATTTATTTTGACACTTCTATCGAAAATTATGACTAATTTACAATACTTTAGAAAATATATTCTATTGCGGTAAAATTCACATCCGTAAATGATATATTTATGCTTTATTGTATATAAATTGTCTTTCCTTTGTTTTTCCTTTTCAGAAAGATAAACGAATGATTTTTAAAGTTTTTATACTATTTTAACTAAATAATACGCATATATTCCAAAGCCTGTCATAGTCTAACTGATCTAAGTTTTAGAATAGCGGTTTTTTCAGTCACGCAAAAAGACAAACTCAATTATACTAAACCTATGGAAGATTTTTTTAAAGATACCATATTTTCATTCCAATTTTTAATTATTTTTTTTCTGCATAGTATAGCTGACGATGGTTTGTATAGAGGCCGCTTTTTACTTTTTTCGATACTGATTGTAGATTTTAAATATGAGGATAATATCACTTTTGAAAACGGTTCCGAAAATGAAACTGTCCTGTAAAGAAAATTAAAAAAGTAGAAAAAGGCCTTTGAAGAGATCGCTCTGAGCTATTAAAGGGAAAAATATTAAAATGCAGACGAGACTTATTTATAAATTTCGACCGTTGGATTATCGTCGAAAAAATTATCATAAGCTAGTAAATTGTTTCGTTTGATTAAAGTTTATATATATATATATATATATATATACCCGTAAAATAAATCGAAAAAATAGAAAATGACCTTTGTGCAAATCGATATCAACTAGGCAAAGTAAAAAAAAAAAAAAACTATTAAAACACAGACGATAAACTTTTATAAATTTCTTTCATAGCATTAGTTTTAAAGCGAAGGCATTGTTTCGTTTAACTGCAGTAGCCTCTTTCAAATAAACGAAATCGTAAAAGCTATTCAATGTAAGAGAAAAAAAAAAAATTTAAATGTAGGCGAGATATTTTTATAAATTTCTACAATGGGATTTCGCTTGACTGAAGTAAGTCACATTAAAATACCTGTATCGAAATCAAAAATTGTAATACGGCCTTTGAACAGAAAGATCTCAGCTGTTCAATATAAAAAAGATTATTAAAATATAGACGAGATATTTCTATAAATTTCTGTGATAGGATTTCGCTTCATTGAAGTAAGCCCCTTTAAAATACCCGTAAAAAATCGAAAAAAATATAAAGCGGTATTTGTACAGAAATATCTCAGAAATTCAATGCTAAAAGAATAATTTAAAAAATAAAAATGTTGACAAGATATCTTTATAAATTTCTATAATGGGACTTCTCTCTATTCAAGTAAGCCACTTTAAAATACACGTAAAAAATCGAAAAAATGTAAAAAGGTGTTTGTACAGAGAAATCTTCGATATCTAATGCCCCCCCCTCCCCGAAAAAAAGTTTAAAGACAATTAAAATACAAACGAGATATCTTTAAAAATTTCTAAAATGTGATTTAGATCTATTGAAGTAAGTCACTTTAAAATACCCGTAACAAAATCGAAAAGATATAAAACGTTCTTTGTAAAGAAAGATATCAGTTATATAATGAAAAAAAATTACAAGTATTAAAATGATCTTTACAAACGACTTTTAAATGATCTTAAAGATATCTTTATAAATTTCTACCATGGGATTTTACTTGATTGAGGTAATCATCAGTTAATATTTACTTGTAGACGAGATATCTTTATAAATTTCTAACATTCAATGCTAAAAAAATCATTTAAAAATATTAAAATGTAGAAGAGAAAAATATATATTTATATGAACTTCAAAACTTCATAGGATTTCGCTTGATTGAAGTAAGCCCCTTTAAAACTCCCATAACAAAATCCAAAAAATATAAAACGGTCTTTGTACCGAAAGATCTCAGATATCCAATGCCAAAAAAACATTTAAAAATATTTAAATGTAGAAAAGATATCTTTATAAATTTCTACTAAAGGATTCCGCTTGACTGAAGTAGCCTCTTTGAACACCTGTAAACAAAACCAAAAAAGTACAATACGGTTTTAACACCGAAAAATCTCAGCTATCCAATGACAAAAAAATCATTTTAAAATATTAAAATGTAGAAGAGATATTTTTATAAATTTCTACCATTGGAATTCACTTGACTGAAGTAGCCTCATTAAAACACCTGTAAACAAAATCAAAAAAGTACAAAACGGTCTTTGTGCCGAAAAATTTCATCTATCCAATGCCAAAAAATCATTTAAAAATATTAAAATGTAGAAGAGATATTTTTATAAATTTCTACAATTGTATTTCACTTGACTGAAATAGCTTTTTTAAAATTCCCCTAAACAAAGACGAAAAAGTACAAAACGGTCTTTGTACCGAAAGATCTGAGATATCGAATGGCAAAAAATAATTTAAAAATATTAAAATGTAGAAGAGATATTTTTATAAATTTCTACCATTGGATTTCACTTGACAGAAGTAGCTTTTTTAAAATTCCCCAAATAAAAGTCTAAAAAGTACAAAACGGTCATTGTACCGAAAGATCTTAGCTATCCAATGACAAAAAAATCATTTAAAACTATTAAAATGTAGAAGAGATATTTTTATAAATTTCTACCAATGGATTTCACTTGACTGAAGTAGCCTCTTTAAAACACCTGTAAACATATTAAAAAAAGTACAAAAGGGTCTTTGTACCGAATGATCTCAGCTATCCAATGTCAAAAAAATCACTTAAAAATATTAAAATGTAGAAGATATATTTTTATAAATTTCTACCAATGGATTTCACTTGACTGAAGTAGCCTCTTTAAAACACCTGTAAACAAAGTCGAAAAAGTACAAAACGGTCTTTGTACCGAAAGATCTTAGCTATCCCATAACAACAGAATCATTTAAAAATATCAAAATGTAGACGAGATATTTTTATAAATTTCTACCATTGGAATTCACTTGACTGAAGTAGCTTTTTTAAAATTCCCCTAAACAAAGTCGTAAAAGTACAAAACGGTCTTTGTACCGAAAGATCTTAGCTATCCAATGACAAAAAAATCATTTAAAAATATTAAAATGTGGTAGAGATATTTTTATAAATTTCTACCATTAGATTTCACTTGACTGAAGTAGCTTTTTAAAAATTCCCCTAAACAAAGTCGTAAAAGTACAAAACGGTCTTTGTACCGAAAGATCTTAGCTATCCAATGACAAAAAAATCATTTAAAAATATTAAAAATGTAGAAGAGATATTTTTATAAATTTCTACCATTGGAATTAAGTAGCCTCACTAAAACACCTGTAAACAAAATCAAAAAAGTACAAAACGGTCTTTGCACCGAAAGATCTCAGCTATCCAATGACAAAAAAAAATCATTTAAAAATATTAAAATGTAGAAGAGATATTTTTATAAATTTCTACCAATGGATTTCACTTGACTGAAATAGCTTTTTTAAAATTCCCATAAACAAAGTCGAAAAAGTACAAAACGGTCTTTGTACAGAAAGATCTGAGATATCGAATGCCAAAAAATATTTTAAAAATATTAAAACGTAGAAGAGATATTTTTATAAATTTCTTCCATTGGATTTCACTTGACTGAAGTAGCTTTTTTAAAATTCCCTTAAACAAAGTCGAAAAAGTACAAAACAGTCTTTGTGCCGAAAGATCTGAGATATCCAAAGCAAAAAAAAAAAAAAAAAAAAAAAAACATTTAAAAACATTAAAATGTAGAAGATATTCTTTTTTTTTGTTATTACTACCATTTGATTTCACTTGACTGAAGTAGCTTTTTTAAAATTATCCTAAACAAAGTCGAAAAAGTACAAAACGGTCTTTGTACCGAAAGATCTGAGATATCAAATGCCAAAAAATCATTTAAAAATCTTAAAAAAAAAAAAAAAAAAAAAAAAAAAAAAAAAAAAAGATATACTTATAAAATTCTACTATAGGATTTTGCTTGAATGAAGTAGCTTCTTTAAAACAGCTCTAAACAAAATCAAATAAAAAAGAATACTGCCCAGTTAAACTGAAGGCATTGAGCTCACAGGCTACAAATACTAATTGCACATTAAAGCTTTATATTTTCAAGGGTTAATTCCGTTCGAAAAAAAATTAAGAAGGGGAAACAGCTCTCCCCTTTTCTCTTTTTTTATACTTAATCATTGAACCTCCTATACTATCAAAGATATGCTTTATCATATAAAAAATCTATATCCAAAATTCAGAGCAAATTAGATAATTCTTAATAAAAACCCATTTAGCATTTATATAATTTAAAAAGAGTTATCCCCCTCTTTTATACTTAACCATTAAACTTCCAAAACTATTCAGAGATTTGAACGAAATCTGAAAATTCTGCTTGAAAAACCCATTTGTATAAATTAAGGGGGGGGGGACATTAGAACCCCTGTTCCCCTTATTTATACTTATTCAATGAACACCTAATAACAGTCACGGAATCGCCTCATCAGAATGATCCTAATCTAAATTTTGAACGAAAATTAATTCTGCATGAAAATCCCATTTATATCAACTAACGGGGGGGGGGGCATTAGAGCCCCTGTTCCCCCTATTTATACTTATTCAATGAACACCTAATAACAGTCATGGAATCGCCTCATCAGAATGATCCTAATCTAAATTTTGAACGAAAACTTAATTCTGCATGAAAATCCCATTTATATCAACTAACGGGGGGGGGGGCATTAGAACCCCTGTTCCCCCTATTTATACTTAATCAATGAACACCTAATAACAGTCACGGAATCGCCTCATCAGAATGATCCTAATCTAAATTTTGAAAACTTAATTCTGCATGAAAATCCCATCTATATCAACTAACGGGGGGCATGAGCCCCCCGTTCCCCCTCTTATACATATCGAATGAACTCCAAAAACTAATCAGGGAAGCGCCTTGTCAGGATATACCTACATACAAAATTTCAAGTGGATCGGATATTTTTATCATGAGTTATCGTTTTACGTACGAACATATATACAGAACGGACGGGCACATAAGCTCTCAGGCTGTGATAGCCTGTGAGCTAAAAAAGTACAAAACAGTCTTTATACCGAAAGATCGCAACTATGAAATGCCAAAAAAATCATTTAAAAATATTAAAATGTAGAAGAGATATTTTTATGAATTTCTACCTTTGGATTTCACTTGACTGAAACAGCTTTTATAAAATTCCCTTAAGCAGAGTCGAAAAAGTACAAAACGGTCTTTGCACCGAAAGATCTCAGCCATCCCATGACAAAAAAAATCATATAAAAATATTAAAATGTAGAAGAGATATATTTATAAATTTCTACCATTGGATTTCACATCACTGAAGTAGCTTTTTTAAAATTCCCCTAAACAGAGTCGAAAAAGTACAAAACGGTCTTTGCACCGAAAGATCTGAGATATCGAATGCCAAATATTAATTAACAGATATTAAAATGTAGAAGAGATATTTTTCTAAATTTTTACCATTGGATTTCACATCACTGAAGTAGTTTTTTTTAAAATTCCCCTAAACAAACTCAAAAAAGTACAAAACGGTCTTTGTACCAAAAGGTCTGAGATATCGAATGCCAAATAATAATTTACAAATATTAAAATGTAGAAGAGATATTTTTATAAATTTCTACCATTGGATTTCACTTCACTGAAGTAGCTTTTTTAAAATTCCCTTAAACAGAGTCGAAAAAGTACAAAGCGGTCTTAACACCGAAAAATCTTAGCTATCCAATGACAAAAAAAAATCATTTTAAAATATTAAAATGTAGAAGAGAAATTTTTATAAATTTCTACCATCGGAATTCACTTGACTGAAGTAGCCTCATTAAAACACCTGTAAACAAAATCAAAAAAATACAAAACGGTCTTTGTACCGAAAAATTTCAGCTATCCAATGCCAAAAAATCATTTAAAAATATTAAAATGTAGAAGAGATATTTTTATAAATTTCTACAATTGTATTTCACTTGACTGAAATAGCTTTTTTAAAATTCCCCTAAACAAAGACGAAAAAGTACAAAACGGTCTTTGTACCGAAAGATCTGAGATATCGAATGGCAAAAAATAATTTAAAAATATTAAAATGTAGATGAGATATTTTTATAAATTTCTACCATTGGATTTCCCTTGACAGAAGTAGCTTTTTTAAAATTCCCCAAATAAAAGCCTAAAAAGTACAAAACGGTCTTTGTACCGAAAGATCTTAGCTATCCAATGACAAAAAAAGTCATTTAAAAATATTAAAATGTAGAAGAGATATTTTTATAAATTTCTACCAATGGATTTCACTTGACTAAAGTAGCCTCTTTAAAACACCTGTAAACATATTAAAAAAAGTACAAAACGGTCTTTGTACCGAAAGATCTGTGATATCGAATGGCAAAAAATAATTTAAAAATATTAAAATGTAGATGAGATATTTTTATAAATTTCTACCATTGGATTTCCCTTGACAGAAGTAGCTTTTTTAAAATTCCCCAAATAAAAGCCTAAAAAGTACAAAACGGTCTTTGTACCGAAAGATCTTAGCTATCCAATGACAAAAAAAGTCATTTAAAAATATTAAAATGTAGAAGAGATATTTTTATAAATTTCTACCAATGGATTTCACTTGACTAAAGTAGCCTCTTTAAAACACCCGTAAACATATTAAAAAAAGTACAAAACGGTCTTTGTACCGAAAGATCTGAGATATCGAATGCCAAAAAATATTTTAAAAATATTAAAATGTAGAAGAGATATTTTTATAAATTTCTTGCATTGGATTTCACTTGACTGAAGTAGCTTTTTTAAAATTCCCTTAAACAAAGTCGAAAAAGTACAAAACAGTCTTTGTGCCAAAAGATCTGAGATATCCAAAGCAAAAAAAAAAAAAAAAAAAAAAAAAAAAACATTTAAAAACATTAAAATGTAGAAGATATTCTTTTTTTTTTTTTTTTTTTTTTTTTTTTTGTTATTACTATCATTTGATTTCACTTGACTGAAGTAGCTTTTTTAAAATTATCCTAAACAAAGTCGAAAAAGTACAAAACGGTCTTTGTACCGAAAGATCTGAGATATCGAATGCCAAAAAATCGTTTAAAAATCTTTAAAAATAAAAAGATATATTTATAAAATTCTGCTATAGGATTTTGCTTGAATAAAGTAGCTTCTTTAAAACACCTCTAAACAAAATCAAAAAAATACAAAACAGTCTTTGTACCGAAAGATCGCAGCTATGAAATGCCAAAAAAATCATTTAAAAATATTAAAATGTAGAAGAGATATTTTTATAAATTTCTACCATTGGATTTCACTTGACTGAAGTAGCTTTTTTAAAATTCCTCTAAACAAAGTCGAAAAAGTACAAAACGGTCTTTGTACAACGGTCTTTGTCTAGCTAAAGATCTAAGCTATCCAATGACAAAAAAATCATTTAAAAATATTAAAATGTAGAAGAGATATTTTTATAAATTTCTACCATTGGATTTCACTTGATTGAAACAGCTTTTATAAAATTCCCTTAAACTGAGTCGAAAAAGTACAAAACGGTCTTTGCACCGAAAGATCTCAGCCATCCCATGACAAAAAAATCATATAAAAATATTAAAATGTTGAAGAGATATGTTTATAAATTCTTACCATTGGATTTCCTTTGATTTAAGTAGCTTTTTTAAAATTCCCCTAAACAAAGTCGAAAAAGTACAAAACGGTCTTTGTACCAAAAAATCTGAGATATCGAATGCCAAATAATAATTTACAAATATTAAAATGTAGAAGAGATATTTTTATAAATTTCTACCATTGGATTTCACTTCACTGAAGTAGCTTTTTTTAAAATTCTCCCAAACAAAGTCAAAAAAGTACAAAACGGTCTTTGTACCAAAAGATCTGAGATATCGAATGCCAAATAATAATTTACAAATATTAAAATGTAGAAGAGATATTTTTATAAATTTCTACCATTGGATTTCACTTCACTGAAGTAGCTTTTTTAAAATTCCCTTAAACAGAGTCGAAAAAGTACAAAACGGTCTTTGCACAGAAAGATCTCAGCCATCCCATGACAAAAAAATCATTTAAAAATATTAAAATGTAGAAGAGATATTTTTATAAATTTCTACCATTGGATTTCATTTGACTGAATTAGCCTCTTTAAAACACCTGTAAACAAAATCAAAAAAGTACAAAACGGTCTTTGTACCAAAAGATCTGAGATATCGAATGACAAATACATTAATTTTTAAATATTAAAATGTAGAAGAGATATTTTTATAAAATTCTACCATTGGATTTCACTTGATTGAAACAGCTTTTATAAAATTCCCTTAAACAGAGTTGAAAAAGTACAAAACGGTCTTTGCACCGAAAGATCTGAGATATCGAATGCCAAATAATAATTTACAAATATTAAAACGTAGAAGAGATATTTTTATAAATTACTACCATTGGATTTCACTTCACTGAAGTAGCTTTTTTAAAATTCCCCTAAACAAAGTCAAAAAAGTACAAAACGGTCTTTGTACCAAAAGATCTGAGATATCGAATGCCAAATAATAATTTACAAATATTGAAATGTAGAAGAGATATTTTTATAAATTTCTACCATTGGATTTCACTTGACTGAAGTAGCTTTTTTAAAATTCCTCTAAACAAAGTCGAAAAAGTACAAAACGGTCTTTGTACAGAAAGATCTAAGCTATCCAATGACAAAAAAATCATTTAAAAATATTAAAATGTAGAAGAGATATTTTTATAAATTTCTACCATTGGATTTCACTTGACTGAAGTAGCTTTTTTAAAATTCCCCTAAACAAAGTCGAAAAAGTACAAAACGGCCTTTGTACCGAAAGATCTGAGATATCGAATGCCAAAAAATAATTTAAAAATATTAAAATGTAGAAGAGATATTTTTATAAATTCCTACCACTGGATTTCACTTGACTGAAGTAGATTTTTTAAAATTTCCCTAAACAAAGTAGAAAAAGTACAAAACGGTCTTTGTAGAGAAAGATCTAAGCTATCCAATGACAAAAAAATCATTTAAAAATATTAAAATGTAGAAGAGATATTTTTATAAATTCCTACCATTGGATTTCATTTGACTGAAGTAGCCTCTTTAAAACACCTGTAAACAAAATCAAAAAAGTACAAAACGGTCTTTGTACCAAAAGATCTGAGATATCGAATGACAAATATATTAATTTTTAAATATTAAAATGTAGAAGAGATATTTTTATAAAATTCTACCATTGGATTTCACATCACTGAAGTATCTTTTTTAAAATTCCCCTAAACAGAGTCGAAAAAGTACAAAACGGTCTTTGTACCGAAAGATCTGAGCTATCCCATGACAAAAAAATTATTTAAAAATATTAAAATGTAGAAGAGATACTTTTAGAAATTTCTAGCATTGGATTTCACTTGACTGAAGTAGCTTTTTTAAAATTCCCCTAGAGAAATTCGAAAATGTAAAAAACGGTCTTTGTACAGAAAGATCTCAGCCATCCCATGACATAAAAATCATTTAAAAGTATTAAAATGTAGAAGGCATATTTTTATAAAATTCCTACAATTGGATTTCACTTGACTGAAGTAGCTTTTTTAAAATTCCCCTAAACAAAGTCGAAAAAGTACAAAACGGTCTTTGTAGAGAAAGATCTAAGCTATTCAATGACAAAAAAATCATTTAAAAATATTAAAATGTAGAAGAGATATTTTTATAAATTGCTACCATTGGATTTCACTTGACTGAAGTAGCTTTTTTAAAATTCCCCTAAACAAAGTCGAAAAAGTACAAAACGGTCTTTGTACCGAAAGATCTGAGATATCGAATGCCAAAAAATAATTTAAAAATATTAAAATGTAGAAGAGATATTTTTATAAATTCCTACCACTGGATTTCACTTGACTGAAGTAGATTTTTTAAAATTTCCCTAAACAAAGTCGAAAAAGTACAAAACGGTCTTTGTAGAGAAAGATCTAAGCTATCCAATGACAAAAAAATCATTTAAAAATATTAAAATGTAGAAGAGATATTTTTATAAATTTCTACCATTGGATTTCACTTGACTGAAGTAGCTTTTTTAAAATTCCCCTAAACCAAGTCGAAAAAGTACAAAACGGTCTTTGTACCGAAATATCTGAGATATCGAATGCCAAAAAATAATTTAAAAATATTAAAATGTAGAAGAGATATTTTTATAAATTCCTACCACTGGATTTCACTTGACTGAAGTAGATTTTTTAAAATTCCCTTAAAGAAAGTCGAAAATGTACAAAACGGTCTTTGTACCGAAGGATCTCAGCTATCTAATGACAAAAAAATCATATAAAAATATTAAAATGTAGAAGAGCTATGTTTATAAATTCCTACCATTGGATTTCCTTTGATTATTAACACTTTTAAAATTCCCCTAAACAAGGTCGAAAAAGTACAAAACGGTCTTTGTACCGAAATATCTGAGATATCGAATGCCAAAAAATAATTTAAAAATATAAAAATGTAGAAGAGATATTTTTATAAATTTCTTCCATTGGATTTCACTTGACTGAAGTAGCCTCTTTAAAACACCTGTAAACAAAATAAAAAAAAGTACAAAACGGTCTTTATACCGAAAAATCTCAGCTGTTCAATGCTAAAAAAATCATTTAAAAATATTAAAATACAAACGAGATATCTTAAAAATTTCTATCTTGGGATTTCGCTCTATTGATGTAAGCCACTATAAAATACTCGTAACAAAATCGAAAAAATATAAAACGATCTTTGTACAGTTCAATGATCTCAGCCTCAGCTATTCAATGCTAAAAAAATCATTTAAAAATATTAAAATGTAGAGGAGATTCTTTGGAAAATGTTTAATGTGCAATCTCTGACATAATAATCACGATCTGTATGTTGTCTTTTAAAATTACATATAAATTTCACTTGAAACTATCTAACAAAAAAGGTCAATGTCGAGTTGTTTTAAAACTTATCCGACTGTTTTGGTCAGAAATGATCTCGAAGAAACTATCCAAATGCACATATCCCTCGGGCTATCAGTATTGAAAAGGTGCGAGAGTTTTTAGCATTTACTAATGACTTTTTTCTTCCTGGGGTATCTTATCCCCTTTTTATCGCCTGGAGGTAAAGGGTGGCGTGAGATGACCATTTTCTTATTAATTACAAGCTTGGAAAATATCATTGGTCTTTTAAAGTGTCAATCTTTGGGTTCGGGATACGCCTTCCTGGTGGCAACACGCATAGGTTTGTGATCGGATTTTGAGTTTCGGTTTGACTGATGCAGGCTCTTAATGCAACAATGTTAAAACTTAGACTGCATAGAGAAACGGGGAAAAAATAAAAAAATCCCTACCCGGTTTCGACGAGTTGTTTTCTTGATATTAATGTTCGTTTCGATTACTTTTCCGTGTGTTTTACATTTTATTATGAATTTATATTTTATTTTTCTCATAATTTTATTCTAATAAGAGATGTTAATACGGTAGCGCATTCTTATATCAGAAATACTTTTTTCCTTATTTAAAAATTATCATAATATTTATGCTTCATAAATATTAGAAAAATAATTCAAGATTTTATCACGTATTTTTGAACAAACCTATACAGATTTTAACAGTTTGATTCCTGCGTTAGTAACCGCGGCATTAACCAGTTTTGTTCATTTTAGAAATTTCTTCAATGCGACTGTCGTGCATCCAGAGATTTTTTGGGAGTTTTAGAGTCGTTAAAGACAGCAGCTTTGACGAGTTTTATTGTGGCACAACGATTTGCGTGCATCCAGTAATGTTTTTTTTTTTTTTTGTTGTTGTTGTTTGTTGTTTAAATAAACGCGTTGACAGCGGCACTGACGAGTTTCATGCACTTTCGAGACTGCTCCACAGCGAGTTTCATGTATCCAGTGATGTTTCTTTTAAATTGCATAAATGCGCGCGCAGTGCTCATACGTACATTAATGACCGCGGCATTGACGAATTTCGTGCCCTTTAGAGATTGCTACACAGCGAGTTTCGTACATCCAGTGATTTTTTTTGTTTGTTTAAGTGGGCGCGCAGCGCTTATACGTACGTAAGTGACCGCGGTATTGACGAGTTTCGTGCACTTTAGAGATTGCTGCACAGCGATTTTTGTGCACTTTAGAGATTGCTGCACAGCGAGTTTCATGCACTTTAGAGATTGCTACACAGCGAGTTTCGTACATCCAGTGATTTTTTTTTGTTTAAATGGGTGCGCAGCGCTCGTATGTACGTTGGTGACCGCGGTATAGACGAGTTTCGTTCACTTTAGAGATTGCTGCACAGCGAGTTCCGTGCACTTTAGAGATTGTTGCACAGTGAGTTTCGTACATCCAGTGATGTTTTTTCTTTGGTTTAAATGGGCGCGCATCGCTCATACGTATGTAAGTGACCGCGGTATTGACGAGTTTCGCGCATTTTAGAGATTGCTGCACAGCAATTTTTGTGCACTTTAGAGATTGCTGCACAGCGAGTTTCATGCACTTTAGAGATTGCTACACAGCGAGTTTCGTACATCCAGTGATGTTTTTAGCCTCCGAGGCTATTTCTTTCAGACAAGCTAAAAATGTCGTGTCATCAGCCCTGAATTTTCTAGTCAACCGATTTTGATAATTATTTTTTTAAATGAAAGCTATTTATTTGTAGTTGTGCCCATTTTAATTATTTTTTAATTTATTTCCATTTTTATATTTTATTTTTAATTTTAAAAGCTTTTTCATGACATTTCTTCAAAATGGTGGCAACACAGTTTAGCTTTTCTCTCGATAATAAAAATTTATTTTCTAAAATGATTGCGTATAATTATGCACTAATTGAGTTAAAAAAAATATATTTACTGAGAAATAATATTAATAATGTAAATAAAATGACAGAAAATAATATATGATAAAAATTAATGTCTAAATCAAAATAAGAGAAATTTCAAATGAGGAAAATTACGTCATTCAGCAACCAGATAAATGGGAATTACAATATTATTATGGATGCCTTTTTCATAAACAGTAACTTTTAAGGAACATTCGAAGAGAAAATGGCGTCACTATTTAAAACATCGTATTTTTACTCATAACGATATTAGGTACTACTCTGTTATCTCGTCGACCAATTTCGCCAAATTAATAGACAAATTATACATATTGACATAATTTTTATTTTAAATAACGAAAAAATAAATAATCAGTAGAATATTAATAAAAATATTAATAAAAAGTCGAAATAAAAATCACTTAATGACATTTTAAACACATGAATTGTATTTAATGTCATTGAATGTGACATTCACGATCATCCATTATTGGCATTTAATCTTATAGCTTGGCGATAATTTTTTGGTCGATGGGATAACCTAGTAGTACCCGATATTACTTTTTTTTTTTTTTTTTTTTTTTAAATAAAGCTATTTTTCTGTGAGTGCATATAAAATAAAATTTCTGAATTTCGCCGGCACTCATATTACAATTTTAACTGTACTTGTGCGAATATTTGCATGCAAAATTGTAACTGGCAAATTTGACATTTACTTTGTAAATATATTTATTATATATTGATTCAATAATGTAATTACTTTTGCTTTTTTTAAAAACCAAATTGATCGGGTCTTTTAAACATTTCATTCGTCGAATTCGATGGGATTCCATTCGTTTTATTGTTAAATTGCATTTCCTTTTACTCAGAGTCTATAAAAAAGCGTTTAAAATAAAGAAAAAATCCGTTTTTGATGAATCTATTCAATGAAGAAGTAGCACGTCAAATTGTATCTCTTTATTATTCCGCAATTCCAATGTCTCAGAGAGAAATTGCTATTCATTTGGGTATTTCACGCCGTTCTGTTTGCTATTATATTGATAAACACAAGAAAAATGAAGTTAGTTCATTGCAATCTAAACGGGGTCGCCCTTCTAAAAAAAAAACCTCTATAGATTTTTTTTTTTTTCTAATCGGAGGCGAAACTGAATTCTGCAATGGTAGAATTTACATTCATCTTGTCTTTTATTTAAATGGGCGCGCAGCGCTCATACGTACGTTAGTGACTGCGGCATTGACGAGTTTAGTCCATTTTAGAGCCTGCTGCACAGTCAGTTTCTTGTGCCCAATGATATTTTTTTTAATCTGTATTTTAATAGGCGCGCAGCACTTAGGAATAATCGTTGGAACTGTTCACGTCGTTAATTGTCTGCCGAAAATTCCTCGTTGTGATTGGGGAGAATTTTTAGATTTCTGAAAATTCAGTTTGCTGGAGAGTGCTTATCACTAAAATCGCCAAAATCCAGCGTCAGGGCTGTTTTAGGATTATGTCATTAATATTTGAAGAGAAAGGCATTATATGATTATTAAAATTCAAATATTAAAAAAGATAATAACATGCTTTCATTGTACATTTCCATAAAATAGCTATTAAAATCATCATTAAAAAATAAAATTGAAGAAATAATAATTATTATAACCTTTGTCTAACTTTATAAGTGTATAACATCACTTTAACATCAATACAAAAAAAAAAAAAAAAAAAAAAAAAAAAAAACAAGTTGAATGTAGATTCTGCTAATGCAGAATTCAGTTTCGCCTCCGATTTAAATTGTAAAAAAAAGAGTTATTTATTTATTTAAATAAATCATTAAAAAAATTTTTAATAAATTTTTTCCATAAAGAGCCATATGATAACTGTAAGTCGTCATATATACACCAGCTCTCATTCCTTTATTTGAAAAGATTGCAATTTTTTTTTTCTAAAAATATGTTTTTCGGAATCTCCGGTATCTGAAACGTGTAAATCCGTCAATTTTTTTTTTTTCGATTTTCAAAACAATTGGAAAACATACCCTATACTACGTATGATAGGTAAGTAAAAGCATAGCCTACTATAATACTACCAGCCGAGCCATTTCGCGAAAAACTGCCGGAAAAGTGAAGCTGGCAACAGCTTCAAACCCTGAACCATTTCATTGAACCACGTGTAAGTCCACGTGACGCAAACCCTGCCCAAATTAGCATTGAATAAGCTGCTTTCTGTTCTGTGCACATGTTTGCACACGTGTCATTGTTTTGGTTCAGGGTTTACATGATTGGTCTGATTAACTTGGGCAAGGTATCAGCGTCCTCTGGCGGGAGACTTCATACATTAATCTCAAATAAACAGGCTTTTACTAGTATTATAGTTGGCTATGGTAAAAGTGTGCCACAAATTTTGACACGACACTTTTTAGCTTTTCTGAAAGAAATAGCATCGGAGGTTAAAACTAATTTCATTTTTACTGTGACATTATTTTACTAACTGAAGTCATCTGAAAGTAATATCTCAATCTCAGTGTCCATAATGAAAAGAAATATTGAAATGTAATATCGTTATGAGTAAAAATGAGATGTTTTAAATAGTGACGTCATTTTCTCTTCAAATGTTTTTCAAAAATTACTGTTATTAGTAATATGAAAAAGGCCTGGTTGCTGAATGACATCATTTTCCTCATTTGAAATTTTTCTTTTTTTGCTTTAGACATTAATTTTTATCATAAATTATTTTCCGTTATTTTATTTACATTATTAATATTATTTCTCAGTAAATATATTTTTTTTACCTCAATTAGTGCATAATTATACGCAATCATTTTGGAAAATAAATTTTTATTATCGAGAGAAAAGCTAAACTGTGTTGCCATCATTTTGAACAAATATCGTAAAAAGGCATTTAAAATTAAAAATAAAATATAAAAATGGAAATAAATTAAAAAATAGTTAAAATGGGCACAACTACAAATAAATAGCTTTCATTTAAAAAAATAATTATGAAAATCGGTTGAGTAGAAAACTCAGAACTGATGACACGACATTTTTAGCTTGTCTGAAAGAAATAGCATCGGATGCTAAAAAAAAAAAAAAAAAAAAAAACAACTCGCCGAAACTATGTAGGGATTTGCCGAAACCATGTAGGGATGTTTTGATTTTTTTCCTCGTTTCGCTATGCAGTCTAAGTTTAAATCCGTTACTGAGTTCATCATGATAATAATAAGAGTCTAATGTTCATCTCGCAGGCAGCTGCGGTGGTGAAGAGCAGATGATGTGCTGTTGATAGGTGGTCTTTGAGCAGTTGAGTTTTAAAGACATGCCAGGGCAGGGAGGGGGCTGACCAGAACAATAATATAAATCTCTTTCCATCCATGTAAACAAAAAAGTATTCATTCTTCAGTGAGCGAAAAAAAAAAATTAATTTATGGAGGCAATCATTCACATAGTTAGAATGAATGATCTTGACGTCATATTCACTTGATTTCAAATTCGTTGCACATGTTTGATACTTCATGAAGAGATGTTTAGTTCGAAGTTTTTCTGTATTCACAAAGATGTATTATTTGTTTATCTGTTAATTTAAATAAGAGCTACATCATTAAAAAGGGACGGCGTACTTTTAAAGATAAATAAGCTCTGAAAATTAAAAAAAAGGTAATAGATTTGTAGAATAGATCAGCTTTAGTTGACATCCATTATTTATTAGTTTGGTAAATAATTTGACGAAAGTTTTTTTCTCTTTTAGGTAGATTTCGTATGAAATACTACCTATTGCAATGGCACCAGTTTATATGTATATATATCTATCTATATATATATCTCACTTTTTTATGGACACGATAACTTCTATAATTCTTCACCAATCTCCACCAAACTGGTACATAAAATCAAAGAGGATAAAATCTCGGCTAAGTTCGTTAATGGGCAAAATTGGACCAAGGGGGTCGGAATAGGGGGCGTTGTGAAAATCGAAAAAACGCCATAACTTCTTTATTAAAGTAGATATCGAATCGGTTTAAAGTTTATATTACTCCTTAAAAAAAAAATGGGTCAAAAGTTTATGCATGACAGATTTTTGATAAATTTAGAAGTGGGCTCAAGGGGCGAAAAAAACAGGGTTTTTGAGAGAAAAGAATTCATAGCTTCGTCAATTTTCAAGATATCAAGTCCAACTAAATTTTTTGTAAATGTTCTTAAAATTATCTAAAACTTTTGTATTTACAAGTTTTTGATAGGATCAATTTTTACCCATGAAAAAAATTAAAAACGAAAAGAAAAAGGGCGGTGAAAAAAGAGAAAAATCCATAACTTCGTCAATTTTTACGATATCAAATCTGATTAAATTTATTTTAGATCTTCTAAAAAATATCTACAACTTTTATATTGACAAGTTTTTCATAGGATCAATTCGTATAGCAAAAAGAAATTAAACAAAAATAGGAGTTAGAGAAAAAAACCTCAAATCCAAACTGCTTATATTATGACTCATTTTTAAATTTATTTTTGATTTTAAACGCATCCAAATGGTAGATCCTCTTATTTAGAAACTGTATAAAGTGACGCATTGGTCAATTTTCTGATAAAGACAGAATATATTTCAAAAAAGGCTACCAAAAAGGGTATTTTGAACAGAATTTCCCAAAGTTATCGGGACTGAAAATTTAAGTTCAAATAAGAAATTGCGTTTTTTTCTGACTCGTTTTTAAATCCATTTTTGTTCTCAAACGCATCCAATTTACAGATCCTCTTATTTAGGAACTATGTAACGTGATGCGTTGGTCAGTTTTTTGATAAAGACGGAATATATTTCAAAAAAGGCTACCAAAAAGGGTATTTTGAACAGAATTTTCCGAAATCATCGTGATTGTAAATTCAAGGAAGTGTTCAAATAAGAAATTGCGTTTTTCTCTGACTCGTTTTAATATTCATTTTTGCTCTCAAACGCATCCAATTTACAGATCCTCTTATTTAGGAACTATATACTGTGACGCATTGGCCAGTTTTTTTGATAAATATAGAATATATTTTTAAAAATGCTGTCAAAGTGAGTATTTCGCACAAAATTTACCGAAGCAATCATGATTAAAAAATTAAGGATGTATTCAAACAACAAATCGGTTATTTTATGACTCATTTTTAAATTCAATTTTTTTCTCAAATGCATTCATCTGACAGTTTCTTGTTATTTAAAAACTGTACAATGTACTGTTTTGGTCGATTTTTTAATAAATTCAGAATTTATTTCAAAATATGTTGTCAAAATGGGCATTTGAGCTGAATTTTTCTTAAGATGATTCTGATAAAACCAGTTTTTGCAGAAAAATGAAATTAAAAATTTTTCATAAACGGCCAAATGAAGTTATTAAACTGGGTTTATCTCTAATCATATATATACAGTAGACGCTCGTTTTTACGAACCTCTTTTTTGCGAATACTTGCGATTTTACGAACTAGAGCGTGGTCCCGAATAAAGTTCCATAGTCGCTATGTAAATTTTCGTTCCCATTTACGAACTACACATTATGAAAATCTCTTTTTTGCGAACTTAACTTTTATAATTCTGCATATTTTTTTTTAATACCGAAAAGAAGTGCCAACGTTAATTATACTTTCAACAGGTGCAAAAGATAGCAGCTGCATTTCAAGAATGTGTTCCCCACCCGCTTTCGGGAGGGAGGCAGCGTATCAATAAGTTTATTTAGCGTCACGTGGTTTATTATGACAGATTTTAAAGGCACGTGTCTGGAAAGCCTCTGACTGGCGAGTGAAACTTAAATGTACAAGCAGGTGTCATTGTTGAAAGGGGAAACGAAATCTTTTAAAAGATTGCGTTCTGTAATGTAATCGTCTATTTTCTCATACCTTCTGGACTACTCAATCTGTGAAGTCTCGTTTGTCGAGAGGGAGATTGGGCCAGAACATTACAGAATTTCAGTATGTCGCAGTTGAAGAAACGCACGTGCTTATCCGTTGAGGTAAAAAGGAAAATTTTAAAAGGAGTAGATGAGAAAATTAAGTAAGACAGAAATTTAAAAAAAAAATATGGAATTCCAAAGAATAGTCTCTCCACAATTTTAAAATCTCGAGAGAAAATCGTCGGAAATAGAAGCACAAATAAAAACCCCTCTCTTAAAAATTTCAGAGAAGCAAAACACCCCTAATTGGAGAAAACTTTGATTTCTTGGATGAGGAAAATGAGAGGACAGAAGATTCCCATAGATGGTAATCTCCTTAAAGAACAATCGAACTCTTTTGTTTTGAAGCTGAACATCAAAGACTTCAAGACCTCAGACGGTTTGTTACAAAAATTTATGTCCAGGCACGGTTTGAACTTCAGAAAATCGTGCGGTGAAAGTGGAACAGCAAATACGACTTTGGCAAATGAATGGAAAGAACGCGATTTAAAAGCATTGCTAACTAAATATGCTCCAGAGGATGTCTTTAACGCGGAGGAAACAGGTCTGTTTTTTTTTTAAGATGCTGCCAGAAAAAACACTTACCTTCAAAGGTGAAAAATGTAGCGGAGGCAAAAAGGCTAAGCAAAGAATCTCAATCTTGTTGGCAGCCAATATGAATGAAACAAAAAAACTGCCCTTGCTTTTTATTGGAAAAAATTTGAAGACTAGATGCTTCAGAAATGTTCAGAAAACAAATTACCAGCTGCATATCATGCTAACCAAAATGCATGGATGACTGGGCACATTTATGAAAAATGATTGAGAGACTTGGATCGTCAATTTGTTTAGGAAAAACGTAAAATTCTGCTAATTGTGGATAACTGTTCAGCTCACGTTGAAGTCTCAGATCTCAAATCTATCCATGTGGAGTTTCTTCCACCCAATGTAACTTCAATTTTACAACCGATGGATCAGGGAGTGATTAACAGTTTCAAGCGCATATATCGAAGAATGCTTTTGCAAAGAGTAGTCATGGGATTGGAGCTGAATCAGCCATATGAAATTGATGTTTTAGGTGCAATGCATTTGTCAATACGTGCTTGGAATGATGTTCAAGCGACTACAATATCTAAAGCATTTCAACACGCAGGCTTTAGTACCTTAATTGAAGAAAACCAAGAAAATGTAGCCGACGATATCAGTGGAGATGAGTTACTCATAAATGAACCCCGCAAAAGAAATCCACTGTTGCCTGAAATTTCATTCCAGGACTTTTTGAGGGTAGATTCAGACGTGATTTGTACGGAAGAAATGTCAGATGAACAAATTATGACACAATAAATGAAAAGGAAGAAGAACTTTCAAATTTGGAACAAGAAGAAAATGAAATCATCCAACGCCCGACTGTCAAACAAGCAGCTCAATGGTTATCAGGGCTAAGGCACTTTTTTGAAGAGAACAATAATTGTGAAATGATTTCAAGCATAGATAAAATGGAAACATGTATTTTCCAAAATGTGATTTTAAAACAAAAAAAGATAAGTGATTATTTCCATTCCTAATTTTTTATCTATGTATTTTCATCCATTAAGTACTAATACAGTCTATGTTTTCACATGTAATGTTTTCAAAGTTTAATAGCATATTCTTCTGAATGCTAAAATTTTTTTCTGTGCATAAATTTGTATTTTGCATTTTCTTATATATTTAAAAAAATGCATGTATAACTTTATTTCAGAATAAATAATCTTAAAATAGTGCATCATCTACGAAGAGGGGGAGATTGATAAAAATAGACATAAATGATGTACATATTTATGTCATTATTCATGTCATTTTTGATGATTTTCTATTTTACGAACCATTTGAATGTTCCCTACGAGTTCGCAAAAACGAGCGTCGACTGTATATATATATATATATATATATGTATATATATATATAATTTTTTTTTTTTTGAAATGAGCACTCTTCGAAATCTACCTCCGCCTATAGGCCCAGCCGACAGGGATTTTTCTTAATAAGAAATAATTGACAGGTATCTCAACTGTACCCAAAACAGATATTAGCAACAATATTTTGGTTTAATGTAAGTGTAGACATCATTAAAGGCTTTTTTCAGAAAAAGTCAATGACCAAATCCTGAGACTTGGAGACCAAACTGGTCGCCAGGGCGGCTAATCCTTAAAGAAGAGTTCACAGAAAACAAGTTGGAAATTGCGCGTGAAGCGTAGCAAATGAAGTGCGTTCGTACGATAGCGAAGTTTTGAAAAATATTCAGATCTTGCTGTTATAGACGACAGTACTTCAGTTATAGTATAGTGATCGAAATCTTGTTTGCGTTCCTGTAAATATGCAAGAAGAAACTTTCATTACACCTCAGCAACGTATATCATATTCATAAAATGCGAAATAGATTAATTTAATTAACACACGTCCCAAACAATGTTTTTCCGTATAGCATTATGTAGTGGAATACTTTTGTGTAGCCCAGTAATTTAATAATAAATATTCTTTGCATAACAGATTGTACAGAATGTATATTTTAATATATACATACTTCATAGTTTCATACATTCTATTATATTTGAATGAATGTAACATCATTAAAATGCATTTGGAACATTTTCCTCATTGACCGTAATGTAACGGAATACTTTTGATTATCTCTGTAATTAATCTATGCATCCAATTTTCATAAAATTTGAAATGACGCGACAAAATTATGTAATAATTATAAATTTTAAATTTCAAACGATTAAAATACATTTGAAACTTTTTTTTTCCATTGACCGTAATGTAACGGAATCCTTTTGATTGTCCCTGTAATTGATCTATCTATCCGATTTTCATAAAATTTGAAGTGACTCGACAAAATTATGTAATAATTATATATTTTAAATTTCAAACGATTCGGTTGGGTAGTTTATGCGTTGTTATATACGGACGGACGGACTGAACGACAATTATAGGTGCACTACGTATTTACATAATTACGAACGCACCTAAAAGGAAGTTAAAAACATTAATTTCCTGAGGAGATATTTTGAGTATAAGTATGCATAAAACTTCCATAAACTTAACATTACGAAAGGGAATTCGGAAGCTAGTGACCAGCATCTTTAATGTGTGAGTTTTAAATTAGAAATTTATCCAAGGGGATGCCAAGCATATCCCCCCTTCCAACTAGCAATTACAAGCTTATTACATTGATTCTGATATTAATTAAAGAAATGACATATTTGTGTAACCTTTCGAATATCTGATAATTAAAATTTTGAATACATTATCAATCATGACATTTCCATGTGAATCTGAAATTTTCGGATGGGCACTGCTCATCCAGCCACCCGCTTAATTGCGCCTATTTTCATGCAAAAAAAGTTGATTTTTTTAATACACACAAACAGAAACAGAGCTTTAAACAGATTTTCAAATGGATATTGTCAGACAATAATATGTACGATTAGATAAACGTGGAATCACATTTCGGAGATTCAAGTTGTCTTGCTTGTTTTCTGCGAACATTGATGCGAGTCGTGTTTTTTACGGGCATTTTTCATTCAAAATAAACGGAGTAAGAAAAATATGCGAAGCCGTAAATTATGAGAGGAAATACTGGTACGTAGATGTTCACTCTAGAAATAAAAAGGGCATTGTGCTATTCGCTAAAAAAGGCACTACTGCAGCAGAAAAGGGCACTTTTGCAAGAAAAAATTAGTTATTGCCTTTAAAAAGCTAATAAAGAAAGCGGGAAAATACATAATTTTTTAGTAAGATAAATGAAATAATATTAATTTTGAATGATTTTATGATATAAAAATTAAAAATACAATTAAATTAAACCATGATTGAATAGTTTGATGTTCTTTTTCTTAAAGAAATGAAAAAATTCTATCGTTTTTGGAAACACAAATTTAAAAATACTACGGAATAAAATAAATGTTTATTAAAAATCCCTGGGTAAAACCAGTGGTGCATTTTGCTACTTTTAAAAAGGGCAGGGTGCTGCACCTTTCAAAAATGGCATAGAATGAACACTACTGGTACGGTATTGTAACAATGAAGAACGGATGTATACCGATTTAATTCACCATTTAGGAACTGATTAACTTTTCTCAAAATACATCTTAGTATCTTAACACATTGTTGATTTGTAGTGTTGCTAGTTTTGTGGGATTTTTTATTTGGAATATCTACCAGAATTTTTCAATAGTGAGTTTCTCTTTATTGAATGGCAAACATTCTGAGATTAAATGCAACAAAGATTACTACTCAAAAATGGTGGCAAATGTTTGGAATATTTTTAAAAATGCCTTAAATTAGCAAGGAGTATGTATACTCGTCACTAATCAACTAATCTAACATTAAATCTTCAGAAAAAGATTTATTTTAATAAATACATATTTTTTATATTTTAAAAAATTTGATAAGATTCTAAATCGAATAAAAGTGCGTGGAGATATTTATATTAAACAGGCTCTTTTTGAAATTAATAATTTTACTTTAACAATGACACTAATTGATTCTTAAATTTGCATATTGCTTTTTTTTTGTTTGTTTGTTTCGTTTGTTTTTTAACTGTGTAAACTTGTGTCGTATAACGGTTTAACAGAGAAAAAAATAAACCTACATTGAGATTGTTTTTATCAAATATTAAACTTCAGAAAAAGTTTTTTTTTTAATCGTTACAATTCAGAGTCGAACAAAACTGCTTGGAGATATTCATATTAGAACTGGGTCAATTCGAAAGTAATTATTTGTGCTTTAACACAGACTCTAATTAGTTCTTAAATTCGCATATAGCTTTGTTGTTATTCGTTTGTTTGTCTTTTTAAAACTGTGTGAACTTGTGTCGTTTAATAGAGGAAAAAAAAAAAAAAAAAAAAAAAACCTACGTTGAGATTGTAAGTATAATTATTTTTTATATATGTATTAAAAACCAAATGATCTGATTTTATCTTTTGCTGAGCATACAAGTTACAAAAAACACAGTTTTGATAAAAACGCATATAAAATTGGAGTCTGTGTTAAAATACACATTATCAATTGCAAATTGAATGGATTCGAATTTAAATGTTTTCATGTTATAGGGACCGTTCAAGTATTACGTAAGCACTAAAGGGGGAGGGGGGAATCCAGAGTCTGCTTATTTTTTCTGCCAAGGGGGAGGGTGGGGTCACGACAATTCTTACGTAAGCATTAAACAACGAAGCAACTGCAGTTCAAATTCAACAAGCAAACAAAGTATGATGGGGAAAGAGCGTTCTACAGTCCGTTCGAAATTCGCCGTTTATTTTCGATTTTATTCTTTGCTTATCCATCGGCAGTCGCGTGACCCGCATCATCCACTCGCCCTTTGTTTTCATTGTTGTCTGTTAAGTTGTGTGCCAAGTCAAGTACCAGGGTTCATACAGAATTCGGAAGAAAAAATCCAAGGAGTCCAAAAAATTTTAAGGATTTGTCACTTTTATTGTTATTTATGTGGTATGCACTTGCACAGCCCCAATTCCGCAGAGGTTCCGCGAGTTACCCACCACGAGGGGGGGGGGAATCCGCGATTTTCAGACGAAATCGGCACTTCCCCGCGATCTTCAGACGTAATCAGCGATTTATCTGTGATATTTTAGCAAAACTGGCGATTTACTGAGATCTTTTGTCCAAATCGGCAGTTTTTCTGCGATCTTTTGACGAAATCAGCAGTTTTTCCGTGTTTTTTTTATGAAATGACATTTTTTTTGACGATTTTTAGGCAAAATTTGCATTTTTACACGATTTTTTCTGGAAAACGGCAGTTTATACCCACGATCTTTTGACGAAATCGGCGTTTTTTCCGTGATCTTTTGATAAAATCGGTGTTTTTTTTTTTTTAAATGATCTTTTGACTAAATATTTGTAAGCGATTTTTTATTGAAAACAGCGTTTTATCTGCGATATTTGGTGAAATTGCCGTTTTAACCGTGATCCGCACAGGAAATTCGCGTTTTTCAACGATCTTTTGACAAAGTTCGTGGACAAAAACATTGACGAAATCGTTGTTTTTCCACGAAATATTGACGAAATGTGCGCTTTTTCGGCAATGCTTTCACGAATTTTGCATGTCTCCGCGAATGTTTTTTCGTGTGGAAAACCGTACAAGTTGACAACTATGCGAAACTGATAACCTAATTTCAAATTTTCGGAAAAGGATGCTTTAAATTTTCGGACGAGAATCACCCCTGAATCCACCGTTATCAGCAAAATTGAGAATGATAAATCGTATTATGAAGAAGAAATCCAAGTTGTATATCTAGCTGTGAAGGAATTAAACAGTGTAATCACTTTTTGAAATTAGAAGCTTAGAGGTGAATCTGGATTATTCTTTTCACTTTTCTTTCCCTTGTGGCCATGAAAACTAAATCACTTTGGTGGCTATTAGTACCAACCAGTCACTGCTGTGCTTCTGATGAATGGTGTGCATACAGGTTTTACCGTGCGCTTTACAATCGCATTTTTTTTTTTTGGGGGGGGGGGGGGCAATATTGCTTGCGTGCAAAACCGCCGCTTAACTTGACAAATCCTGTGTCCCCGGGAATTCTACAATTCTGGGTCCTTTTTTTTTTTTTTTTTTTTTTTTTTTTTTAATCAAAAACGGCTCCCCCACTAATAAGTCATTATTTTGCATGCAAAAATTGTACTTGTTCATTTGCAAATGAAAAATAAAATGCAATAATCATTGTTTTAATAATAAATAAATAATTAAAACCAATAATTTTTGTTTAAACTATTAAGAGAAATTTTCTTTACTTGTTTAAAAATAAATGTGCAAGATACAAATTTAACTATAAAATATTGAACATTTGAATGTAGAAGTTAACAAGTATCACTATTGTTTGCATTTCTTTTTTTTTTTAAAAAGGGACAAGACTGATTAATTGAAAAAGACATTTTTGCTGAAAAAAAGAATACTTTTGTTGAGGAGTAAACTGATGAAGCTTTTTGTTTAATGAATGGGTGTTTTTCTGAGTCACATTTACTCAGTCAGACTTGGAGCAGTCAGAAACAGATTGTGAAGCAGGAAAATCTGTTTTTGGAGCAGAAAAAAAAATTGAAGCAAAAAAATTAGTTTTTGGAACATAAAAATTCACTCCCAGCATTAACACTTTTTTTTCCATGCCTCTTTGGCAAAATTTGAGTTTTTTCACGATCTTCTGACGAAATTTGACGTTTTCCGTGATTTTTAGACGAAGTTTATCGTTTTTTCGCGATTTTTTGAGGAAATCTACCATTTCTAGAGATTTTGTGACGAAATTAGCCATTTTTTCGCGAATCTTTTGAATAAATCTATCTTTTTTTGAGATTTTTTGACGAAATCTATCGTTTAATCGCGATTTTTTGACGAAATCTGTCGTTTTATCGCGATTTTTTGACAAAATTGTCGTTTTTTCGCAAATTTTTGAAAAAGTTTGCCTTTTTTTGGCGATTTGTGACAAAATCAGCCTTTTTTACGAAATTTGCCATTTCTTCAAAAATTTTGACGAAACCTGTCGTTTTAGCGAATTTTTTTGACAAAATAAGCCGTATTTTCCGAATTTTTCGACAAAATTTGCAGTTTTATCGCGATTTTTTTGACGAAATCTGTTGTTTTTCGCGAATACTTTGACAAATTTTGCCGTTTTATTGCGATTTTTACACGACATTTGTCGTTTTTTTCGCGATTTTTTGAGGAAATCTGCCATTTTTTCGAAATCTTATGAGGAAATTAGCCATTTTTTGCGAATTCTTTGACGAAATTTATCGAAAAATAGTCGTTATTTTGAAAATTTTTAACGAAATTACGCGTTTTACGGGACGCGTAAGAACTATTTTTCTGCGTCCCGTCGCCGATTTTTAGCGTATTTTACGCACTGTAGCGCGTCCGCACCATTCCCGACCGCAATACAATTTAAGGAGTTTCTAAGGAGTATTTTGTTTATCTAAGAAGTTCTAAGTACTACTTGGGAAAGTTTTCATTTCTAAGTAGTTTCTAAGGAGTCCAAGGAGTCTGTGCGAACCCTGAGTACATTGCAAGACTAGAAAAACACAGGAACCGGTGTGGATGGTTCTGTTGCCAGGTTAACTGGTCAGTTGACTTTATATTAGGTAAGTCCGACATTTGTATGATTCATGTCAAAAATTTTAGTTATGATGCCTAAGTAAGTTCAGACTTCTTGTATATCTTGTTTTATTGTTCAATGTGATAAATAACAATATATCTAAACCATTTTGTACTCTGTGATTTGTTTAATGCAATAAGCAGCAATATATTAAAACCATTTTATATATTTTGATATCACAATCCCTATGAGCCTATATAAATTTGTAGGATTAATATTGTAATTGATTGGTAACTTTTTATAAGTCAAGAAATATTGATGTATAAACTGTCATAAAATCTTACGTAAGCAAAGGGGGGGGGGTCTAGCATTTGCTTATATTTTCTTACAAGGGGGGGGGGAGGGGTACAAAATGACTAAAAATATGCTTACCTAATACTTGAATGGTCCCATTGGTTATGTTCTCTTCAAAACTCTATATCTATTTTAAAAAGTACGAAAAATAAAAAAATAGATTTTTTGAAGTTTTAACTCTTTTGCAATGCATGTTCTTTATAGAATTTTTAATCAGTTGTCACCAACATTTCAAAATGGACAACTTTGCCAAATTAAATTTCAGAAGATCAGTGGTACATATGGCTAAATTTATTAATAAATTTCATTGACAGAACTCCATACATTACGTATGTAAGATGCACATCGTCGAAGACAAAAAAATCTGATGACTTAATTATCATCATAAATTGGCGTTAATTAACATCAAATGATTCCACATACGCAAAAAGAATTTAGAAACATTAAAAATAATGATCAAAATAATCATATACACAGTTTATCTCAATAGATCTCTTTTTATTTACCCCAAAATAAGAACATTTTACAATAATATAATACAATAAAATAAGTCGATGCAAATGTACAAATTAATATTTCAGTTTCAGATCAAACAAACAAACAAACAAACAAAAAAAAAAAAAAAAAAAAAAAAAAAAAAACTAAGTGATGTTATAATTCAAATGCACAGTCCTGGAACAATGGAAAAAAACTGAGAACAGAAATGGGGGGAAAAAAAAATATATATATACTGAAATCTTTAAAAAGAAATATATACACAAATCTTGAATACAACAAATCTTCAATGACTAGCATAGAAAAGTATAATTGCACAGATGCAGTCTATAAAAAATGGTAATACTTTACAAAAACACACATGTCGAGTCCATCAGGGATCAGTGTTCATTGTTTTAGCAATAAATTGTATTCATTTATTACTGTACTAAATACTTTCATATATATTTCAATCTTTTATGAATTTTTAAATACTTAAATAGAATAATAAAAAAAAGAGACCTAAAAAATTATCACCCTTTTAGGAGGTTGTTTATATTTACATATATATTCTATATATTAGAGTATCCAACCTCATGAGCAAATGACTTTTGTGTATGTATTGTGCAGAATGTGGATTTAAAAAAAAATCACCTATAAACTATAAGATAATACAATGGATGAGATAAAAGACATGAAAATGTATGTTAAATGCAACAAACAAATAATCTTCAACAGCAATAAACTTCCTAACATACATATAAAACATGCAAGTTTATTATCAAAACTCAAAATTAAAATCTGTATTTAAGAACTTATAAAAGTTATATGGAGGAGAAAATATAAAATGCAAAGAAACTGATTTTAAAAAGTCAACATCAAAATAAGAGAGAATTTTAAAAAGTCAACATCAAAATAAGGGAGAATTTTAAAAAGTCAACACCAAAATAAGAGAGATTCAAGTGCTGAAAGTACATAAATGTTGTAAAACAAAACAAAGCTCTTAAAAAAGAGATTGGAAAATCAATCTAAATAAATACAAATGATCATACTAAGAGTAAGTATTTTTTTTTTTTTTTTTTTTTTTTTTTTTTGTTTTACAATAAAATTTTTCTGGTGGGGGTAAAGTAGGATTCTTAAGCCTTTTTGTGGCACATATACATGTTGCTCGTTCCCAAGGGGTTAAACATAATTTTTGCCTCAAAAGACCAAAAATTTATTGCATCTTAAGTGTGATATTTTTGCATTAGTCTTATGGGCAATGTTTGAGGGATAGAAAAAAAATCTGTGTATTAACCATGAGAGCATTTTAAACAGGTTCCAGTGCATCTAAAACGATGTGTACGGTCATGAAAAAAAAAAAGGTACTACTCTGTTTCGGCCAATTTCGCCAAATTATACAAATCGCCAAATTAATAGCCAAATTATACATATTGACATAATTTTTATTTTAAATAATGAAAAAACAAATAATTAGTAGAATATTAATAAAAATATTAATAAAAAGTCAAAATAAAAATCACTTAATGACATTTTAAAAACATGAATCGTATTTAATGTCATTGAATGTGACATTCACGATCATCCATTATTGGCATTTAATCTTATAGTTTGGTGATAATTTTTTGATTGACGGGATAACCTAGTAGTACCAAAAAAAAAAAAAAACCTTAATACTGGATAATGTAAGTAATTAAAACTTTAACTGCAGTTTTAAAATCTTTGTTCACAACTGACGTCATGGTGTTATTTCATATCCAGCTAGTAACTTATAAAATAAAAAAAAGATGGATTTTTATAAAATTAATAGTATTTTTATACCATTGTATTTTTCAAATGAATATATCAGTAAGTATATCACTTTATTATTTTTATCTTAACCTTATTGTCTGATGGAGAAATTAAAGTAAAAAATATATGGGGACTAAATGGTTCTACAACACCGATTAATGATTTAAAAAAAAGAAGAAAGGAAAGAACGATAAGTATATAGAAGCCCTAGCTTGGCATAAAGAATTCATCCTTTAACATAATGCTTTAATTTGATCTATATGCTCTAAACCTCATAATTTTCAAATTAAGAAGCTTAATCAAATTTATAGATTAAGTAATTTTCTGATGTTTATTTTAACTGTTGTAAATACTCATTTAAAAGTAAACAAAACATGACAATCAACTTCTATTTTAGTAAATTGATTTCAGAATCTAATCATTAAGATATTTCTATTGGTTCTCTTATGGGGTTCTGATGATTTGATGCGTTACTTAATGCAGATGGCATAGAAATTGATTTAGCAACTAAGGGAATAATATATTAAGTGCAAAAATTTATAGAGTCATCTTATCAATTTTATAATATATATAAAAATATTTTATTTATATACAAGTTATTTTTTATATACTATATTTATATGCCTTTTATTTACTATACACATTGTTTTTTATGCACAAATTGCTTCTTTTTGTACATAAAAATAAATAAATACTTTTTTATGTTAAATAAATTGCATAAATATAGAAAAAGTTGCTTATGTGTACATGAAGCACTGGTAGGATTGTATAAGTAGATATGTAGGTTGCCCAAATAGGCAAATGCCCAACTCTCACCAAGGCCCCATATATCGGAAAAGTACTGGTAATAGTTATTGTAGAAGCATCAGATCCAGTAGAACTTTTCATAAATCATATTAAATATATACATGAGAATGATTTTCATTATTCTCTGATAAGATGAACATATAAAAACAGATAAGGTGAGATTTATTTTAAAATATCAGATCACATCCTCAACAAATGTAAACAATTTTTTAAATATTATAAAAATATCTATAAAAATGCATAGACATTTAAAAACAATATTAAAAATAGTTGTTTTAGAATAGACAGAGGCACTTTAGTTCACAGAATTAACATTAAGAAAACACATAATAAATCCTTCATATATTTAGTGATATTTTGATCAATTTTTTCAAGATGTATATCTTTTTCGAACTAAAATCAAATGTGTGCAGCCACTGTTCTCGCTGTCGCTCGCCAATGCGCCAAATTGCGACTAAATTCTTAATTTGGCGAGTAAACAAGCGATTAGATTCGCCAAATTGCTAGTGCTCAGTTTTTGCTTTTTCTTTTTTTCTTTTTTGTTTTTCATTCATATGCATATATATATATATATGTGGGATTAAAGAATAAAGTATTCAGCAATAAAAGATAATAAACTCAATGATTTAATGAACGTGATATCCAAAATGAGACTCGTGTGATGATGCGTGGAAAGAATGAGGTGTTCTATAGATTTCAGCAATGGCGAGTTTGATGGATTGTTATTAATCCAAAGCTCAGAGAAGCTTATTTATACTGAATATTATTCAGTTCTACTGTTATTTTTGAATGCTACGTATATATTTTATGTCTATTAAACCTTTTTTTTCTTATCAAGAATATTAGTTTTTTTTTAAATCATAAGTTAATCGCTCAATATCCCACAAGTTTTGGGGGCTCAGCCGGGATTTGAATGATTTCTCTGATTTATATTTGAATTTGAATTTCACGATGAAAGCTATTTTGTACTAAGAAGATCTAAGTCTAAGAAGAATGTTTTGTTTTTAAACTAAAACGCATTATATATATATAAAAAAAAGGAACTGTTTGTTATATGTTTAATGATTAGAAATTATCCGTAATCAAGCCTGCAAGATAGTGCACTATATTGTTTCGTTGAAGTGTAAACAAAAATTATAATGTCTGTTCTGAATAAAGCTAGAAAAGCGGACTTGTTAACATTGTGTGATGATCTAGGTATAGTTGTGCCTCAGAGTCCAAGAATCATTGATTTGATAAAGTTGGTGACGGAATCGAAGGATTATGAAGAAAATTTTGTAAAAGTTCGACTTGAAGTCATTGCCATGGAGAGAATAGAAAAAGAAAGACTAGAAGCAGAAAAAGAAGAAAGATGACTAGAAGCAGAAAAAGAAGAAAAAAGACTAGAAGCAGAAAGAAGATTAGAGGAAAAGAAGATGGAGATGGAGTACGAATTACGAAAAATTGAACTTCAAGGAAATATGACAAGTACAAGTGACGGTTCGGCTGTAACTGGTTCAGGTAAGCAACCAGATTTGTCTAAATTAATATCACACTTTGATGGGAAGGGTGATATTAGTATCTATTTAGCTCTATTCGAGAGACAGATTTCTAGGATGAATATAACAAAAGAGAATTGGGTCATGCACTTATTAAGTTTAATGCCGCTAGAAATTGCTAATGTTATAACTAGGGAACCAGAAACATTAACAAATAACTACGATTACGTAAAAAACTTGCTGCTCAAAAGATTCAAATTGACGCCAGAAGAGTTTAGGCAAAAATTAATGTCGCATAAGAAAGAAAACTCAGCCACTTGGCACGATCTAGCATTTGAGTTAAGGAATTATTTAGAAGAATGGATTACCGGTCTTGATGTATCCAATTTTGAAGATTTAAAAGAATTAATATTAGTAGATCAAATCAAGAGAAGGTTACCGATAGAAATGAAAGAACATTTTATCGATGATCTTCCCAAAATTAAAAATGTTGATGTATTAGTTTGTAAACTAGATGATTATGAAACAGCAAGGCGTAATGTTAAAACCATGAATAGACACTCAAACCACTTTGAAGATAGGAAGTCAAAAATGCGCGAAAATAACAATTCAAAATCGTGGTTACCATCTCAACATTATGATACTTTAAGAAAACAACAATTTACAGATAATACAGCTAATAGAAATGAATCTTCTAATTTGAATGAAAGAAACAGGGCACAAATTAGATGTTTTAAATGTAACCGTCTTGGCCATGTAATATCCCAGTGTAAAAATGGGAATAATAGTCAAATAAATTATGACAGCCAAAATCGGAGCCAAAACCCGCGATTATCCAATCACAAAGAAGTGAATTGTGCATTAATCAAACAAACAAACAGCGCCAAGCCGGATCGCATGATAAATATTGATATTAACGGTGAAAAGACACAGATCTTTTTTGACACTGGAAGTGATATCAGTCTGGTCAGTTATGATTACTATACGAAGATTGGATCGCCAAGATTACGTTCAAATAATATTTCTTTGTCAGGCATAGAAAGAGTAGTTGTTTATCCTAAAAGATACTTTTCATATGAATTTAATATTGATGGTTTTCTAATCAAAGCAAATTTGTATGTGTTAGAATCTCTTTCATATGATATTTTATTGGGATATGATGTGATTAGCAAATTAAATTTGGCGATAGACGAGAACGGAATTAAGATTGTTGGCGAACGCAACAATATTGAAGTGGGTTACATTGAAGTTCAGAAGAATTCTGACATAAAATTGAATCATGCTGCCAGAAATAATAATAAAAAGAAAACGTCAACGTTAGATAATTCACGTGATGAAAATATTATAATTGTAAATGATAATAATGCAGGAGATAATTTCTTAATTAATTTAGCGAGCGTCATAGAAGATGATGAAATTGATTTAGATCACGTGAGAAATTTTAATATAAGAAAACAAATAAATGAATTATTAAAGGGATACAAGCCAAATAAATCAAAAGATACAGGATTACGGATGAATATAATTTTATCTGATGAAATTCCTGTTTGTCAACGGCCACGAAGATTTCCTTTTAAAGAGCAAGAAATAATTGAAAACCAGGTTCAGCAATGGTTGAAAGACGGAATTATAAGGCGCAGTTTTTCAGATTACGCTGCACCGGTAGTTTTAGTTAAAAAGAAAGACAACTCGTATAGGTTATGCATAGATTACCGTAAACTGAATAAGAAAATAATCAAAGATCGGTACCCATTACCTTTAATTGAAGATGTTTTAGATAAATTAGAGGGATCAAAAGTATTTACTACTCTCGATCTAAAGAATGGTTTTTTCGTGTTGAAATTGAGGAGAAAAGCAGGAAATACACCGCATTCGTGACACACGAAGGGGAATATGAGTTTTTGAAGTGTCCATTTGGTTTATGTACATCAGGAAACCAGTTCCAAAGATATGTAAACACGGTGTTTAGAAAGTTATTACGTGACGGCACAGTAGTTATTTATATGGATGATTTTATTATTCCATCACAAACTGAAGAAGAAGGTTTAGAGAAATTGAAACAAGTACTTGAAGTTGCAGCGGATTATGGGCTAGAGTTTAACTTCAAAAAATGCAAATTTTTAAGGAAAAAAATTGAATTTCTTGGTTATATAATTGAAAATGGGACGATACAGCCATCTGAATCGAAGACATCAGCTGTTTGGAATTTCCCTCAACCAAAAACGATAAAACAATTGCAATCATACTTAGGATTAACAGGTTATTTTCGTAAATGTATTCCGAACTATGCTCGAATAGCCAAACCATTGACTGATTTATTGCGTAAAAATGTCACATTTGAATTTGGCACAGATCAAATACAGGCGTTTAAAAAATTAAAAGAAATATTATCGCAAAAACCAGTATTGCATTTATTTAAACAAGGATCAGCACTAGAATTACACACCAACGTCAGTAGCCATGGTTTCGGAGCAGTACTACTACAAAAGGCGGATGATGGAAAATTCCACCCTATACAATACATGAGCAAAAAGACAACCCCGCAACAAGAAAAATATTGTAGTTATGAATTGGAGGTATGGGCAATAATTGAAGCTCTTAAAAAATTCAGGAACTACTTACTTGGTACAAAATTCAAGATAGTAACTGATTGTGAAGCATTTCAGAAAACATTAAATAAAAAAGATTTGGCTCCAAAAGTCGCAAGATGGGCTTTATTCATGGAAGAATTTGATTATGAAATCACACATAGACCAGGGAATAAAATGAAACATGTAGATGCTTTGAGCAGGAATACTGTTTTAGTAATTACAAGATCACAGAGTGAGATGACAGCTAGAATAGCTATAGCACAGGAGAAAGATGAGCTCATAAAATCAATAAAATCTTTAGTTGAAAAAGGTGAAGAAAATGAATATCTTATCAAGAATAACGTGTTGTATAAGTTTGATAACGGAAGAGAGTTACTTGTAGTGCCTGAAGAAATGCAAAAAGAGATTATTCGTAAAACACACGATAAAGGGCATTTTGCTGCAGTCAAAACAGAAGAATTAGTAAAAAAAAGAGTTCTTCATCCCTAACCTGAGAAAACAAGTTGAAACAGTGGTAGTAAATTGCATCGAATGTATTCTATTTAACAAGAAACGAGGCAAAGCCGAAGGTTTTCTAATGCCCATACCAAAAGAGAATATACCATTAAGCACATACCACATTGATCATATTGGACCGCTGCCATCAACAAACAAGAAATATCAGCATATATTCACAGTTGTAGATGCCTTTACTAAGTTCATATGGTTTTATCCGGTGAAATCCACGACAGCTCAGGAAGTCATTGAAAAGTTATCATTGCAACAAACTGTGTTCGGGAATCCCAGCAAAAATAATAACTGATCGGGGACCAGCGTTCAGATCAGATGAGTTTATAGAATACTGCAAAGAGCAAGGGATAGAACACGGTAAAATTACGGCAGGGATGCCCAGGGGAAACGGACAGATCGAAAGAATTCATAGCATCCTGATTCCTGTACTAGCAAAGCTATGTGGGAATGAGCCCACAAAATGGTATAAATATGTGGCAGATGTGCAGAAAATTCTCAATAGTACAGTTACAAGAAGTACAAAATACAGCCCGTTTGAATTGATGATTGGCGTAAAAATGAAAAATAAAAATGACTTAAGGATTAAAGAAATACTAGAGGAAGAAGATATAAACCACATGATGATGGAACGGGAAAATGTAAGAGAAGAAGCGAGAAAAAATATTTTGAAAATACAAGAAGAAAATAGAAAACAATTTAACAAGAAGAGGAGAGAGCCCAACAAATATAAATTAAATGATCTCGTGGCAATCCAAAGAACGCAGTACGGCACAGGTCTGAAATTAAAGGAAAAATTCCATGGACCTTATAAAGTTACTAAAGTAAAGTCAAATGATCGTTATGATGTAGAGAAAATTGGAGACCATGATGGTCCCAACAAGACCTCAACAGCTGCAGAATATATGAAGCCCTGGAGTAACGCATCTGCATAACGTGACATGTTTTTGTTTTATGTTTACCTGTTTTGTATGTGTAAATTTATGTCTAAATTTTTATAAGCAGCTGCCAAGGACGTCAGAAACGTCAGGATGACCGAGAATGTGGGATTAAAGAATAAAGTATTCAGCAATAAAAGATAATAAACTCAATGATTTAATGAACGTGATATCCAAAATGAGACTCGTGTGATGATGCGTGGAAAGAATGAGGTGTTCTATAGATTTCAGCGATGGCGAGTTTGATGGATTGTTATTAATCCGAAGCTCAGAGAAGCTTATTTATACTGAATATTATTCAGTTCAACTGTTATTTTTGAATGCTACGTATATATTTTATGTCTATTAAATCTTTTTTATCTTATCAAGAATATTAGTTTTTCTTAAATCATAAGTTAATCGCTCAATATCCCACATATATATATATATAATATATACATCTTTTTTATATTTGTAGCACATAGTTGAAATTGGATTAATAACAATTGCTGTCACAGTTATAAAAACTTAGATTATTTTGGAACATATTGAAAAAAAGGGGATACATTAAAGGATTAAAGATAATTTTTTTGAGCTACACAGCAAATCTATTTTGCTAATACTTTTTTTCATTTGGCGAATGTATTTTATTTTTAATTCGCCAAATTACTAATGTTGGTCAAATGTCAGCGAGAACACTGTGTGCAGCCATCTATTTCCATAATAAACTTATATAAACATACATATTATTTAAAAACAAATCATTTATACTTTTTAAATTCATGAACTTGCTTTAAAAATATCCATCACAAATATTTAAAATCAGACTATAGAAAAGTATAAAAAATTTTTATGCAGTGATTTCAAAAATAAATGTGTTATAAATACTTTCAGTAATAACATATTTTGCTAGCAAAAGCATCATAATCAATCCATCACAATCATTACAAGCATCATACACCAAAAGTAGATTGTAAAAAAGTATCATTGTAGTAATAGTTAAAATTACAAAAGGCACAAGATGAAAATACAGTAAAACCCCGATAATTCTGATTAATTGGGACCAGACCCAATCCGGATTATCGAAAATCCAGATAATTAGAAAAAATGAAATAAAATAAAACATACTTACAGAAAATCACTTTCATGTTTAACTTAATGATTATTTACAGACAGTAAAAATGTTTACTTTGTAATAAAAAAGTTTGTAATTTTTTGCTGTGCCAGTTTTCTATACCTTTTGAGAGCCGTACGGTCACACATCTCCTTGAGCATAAGTAGTTTGGAGGGTGTAGTTTAAATAAAAGCTTAAATAAGAAAGCTTAAGGTATTCTTCCGAAAAGGTTTTAGAAAAAAGTTTTTTTTATTAAAAATACGACGATGAAGCAAGTTAATGTTATGGAAATTAGCCAAAAAGCTTCTCAAACTTGGAAAAAAAGAAAAAAAACCCGAACCGATCCGGATTAACAGGGTCCGAATTAGCAGGGTTCTACTGTATATCAATTGGATATTTATGCTAGGAATATATTAAGTTAAAATATATACTTTTTGAAAATAAATAAATGAATTTCATATTAATAAGGAATTTCAGATGGCTTTTAAGGAGGTTGACCCCATCTTTCCTGGGTCCTGCCCAGGTATAAAGTATGAATATATGATTAAGATTAATCTATTAATATTTTTTTTTATTACTATTTAAATCCCTATTTCTTTTCCTGCATGAATAAAACAGGCATTTAATGCTGTTACATATTGTTAGATGTTAGTAATGCTGAAGCTATAGGACTGTTGACAGACATGAAGAAGAGAGGTCGCAGTTATAAATGCGGATGACAGTTGAAAGAGAAAAATGATGCTAGACACAAAGTATTTACAATATAGAACCATTTATCCAGAAACCAGTTAACCGGAAAACCAGTTACCCAGAATGATATTTCTAATAGACTGATGTTAGAATTTTTGTAGAAAAAAGTGTCATACATTGCCAGTTTGACATATACATTGCTTGAAACAATTATATAGTTTGATAACAGCATCTAGTATTTGAAATAAAAGCATGCATAGTTATAGATGTTTTCATTTTTATGCAGAGAGAAAACAGAAGAATTTTTGTTCCCAAGGAATTCCTACAAATTACTTTTTTTTAAACTCTAATATTTGGTTTTACTTGCATCTAATTCTTAGTTCATGTAATCTAATAATTAATTTAAAATCAGAAGTAATACCACAACCACATATATTCCATAAAACTTATCAAATGGTTGGTGCTTTAGTGCCCAACCAGTTAACCAGAAAAACCAGTTATCCGGAATATATCTGACCCCAACCATTCCGGATAAATGGTTCTGTACTGTATTCTGAATTTTTTTTCCCTTTACTTATGCAACCTGTGTTTTTTCAAAGAACTATCTTCATTTTTCTCCATTCTAAAATTATTAAATAATAGTAAACCTCTCAAGTTATACATAATATGGCACTGTCACTTTAAATTTTATGAAAAAAGCCTTATCATAATTTTTCCTCTTGATATTTTAAATATTCATGCTATCAGAGACTACTCAGACAAAACATATAGTTTATATAAAAACCTTATGAGCTCAGATTTATAGTGAAGTTATCACAGTAAATGTACAATTGACAAAATCTAAGCTAAATAATTCCCAGTACATGCATTATAAACTGCTTAGGAACCACAATTACAATAAAAGCCAATATCCAATATAGAAAAAGCTAATATCTTTTCCTTTCTATATCTGACATTGGCTGTTATTTCAACTCCATTACCCCATATCACTTAGAAGGTTCCAATATGCCAGAAATAATATCTTAAAATGTATGAAATACATATATACAATATACAAATAAGTATCAGTCAGTATGATGAAAGTTTTATAATGCTGATAATGATAATATCACAACAATCCTTTTTCAAACTATAAAATTTTCAGACAACATTTTTTTATTCCGGTCAAAATAAATTTATAAAGACAGCTAAACATTAATACTTCACAGTAATAAATTTAGCAAGTTACCCAGGAGAAAGAGGGAGGGAAACATTCATGAAGCATTGCGGTATGTTTCTCTGGAAAATTTCAGACATACTGTTGGTGTTGATAGTCTAAGAGCCGACAACACAAAAACTTAAGGTATTGAGCACAAGAAAATCCCCCTTTATTTTATGGAAGAGTGGTAATAGGGGAATCTAATGATCCACGTCTGCCAGAAGTGAAGTGGTGCATAAGCCAAAAATTAATACCACAAGTGGTTTATTCATACTTTTATCATTGTATTTGTTATACAATCATAGGTATAAAATGCAAAGATAAACTCAATGATAAACCTACAAATAAACTACTACTGGTATTGATTTTTGCCATATGCACCACTTTACTTCCAGCAGACATGGATCATTAGATTTCTCTATTACCACTCTTCCATAAAACAAAGGGTTTTTTTTCTTGTGTTTGATACTTTAGGTTTTTGTGCTGTCAACTCTTGGACTATGACTATGTCTTAAGTTACAGCCGCCGCCTCCCTCTGCCACATACACTCTGAAGCTGTATAAATTTTTCACACAGAAAAATCTCTGAATTCAACAACAGTTGCTACGTGTTATTTTATCATTTCAACAAGGGCATCCAGCAAATTACTGATGGACCATGGTCCTACCAGTATTTCTTATTTATAAAAAAATAATAATAAATCTATACATATTTTTAAATCTAAATATTTTAAAGAGAATTTTTTACTGAGAAAACATTATGCAAAGAAAATGCTCTTTAAATTTTTCAACTTTTTTCTCTGGCTGTCAACATCTATTTTTCTCCAGATGAAATAAAAAATTTTATTGACTGATCGGTAATTCTTACTAGAAGTAGACTGGATATCTTATTTGGTACGTTTACTCCTTCCATACTCTATGCAATAAACGAGCATTAGGCAATTTTCACATAATCCAAAGAATAAGGAAGACAAAGTTTCTTTTATATTAATTGAAGACTCTGAAGAAAATTTTGCAATTTTTTGTGTTGTTAGTGCTAATTAATTGTTAATTCATACAAGCTTTTCAACTTTTAGTGTTATTTCTTTCATTAAATTATTAGATAATTACTTTTCTGAAGGATTTATATGCTGATTTGTATGCTCTTTTAGTATTTTAATCAAATAATGTTTGATTAAAATAAATTAAATGATACTATTGTTAATTAACAGTATTTTTTATATTTTAATTAAATAAATACAAAAGTACTGTTAATTATTTGGCAGGAAAATCTAATTTCATTGATTTTTCCTTTTAGTGTTAAATAATTAGGGTGCATATTTCAATAATAAATATTAATATAAGAAAAAATAACATTTATTATGGCAGACTAGGTCCCACCACTCCGTTTAAGTGCATCTATAAAATAGATCAAAATAAAAGCATACTGCATTAATAGAAACTGATTTCATTTCATAACTTTCTTAAGAATAATAAATTATGTATATTTATATATATAAAATATCACATTGTGTAAAAAAAAACTAACAATTTCAATTATTATTTGTCAAAATATAAAGTACCATGAATAGAAGTAGTTAAGTCAATGGAAATTAGTTTTGATGAATTTAGATAAAGAAATAGACAACTATATGCCTAATGTTAGTGACTTTGACATGTAATTTTGAATTTAAATTCAAGTTCCAGAATAAAATTAACCTATTTAAATTCAATCAAATTCTCTATGAGAATATTTATATAAAGTTCAGAAAAATAACATTGATCCATTTTAAGCACTTTTATATGGAATTTCATTTATTTTTTTCTCAAAGCACTTGCATTCTGGTGCTTTATATATCATAATAATAAATGAATACTGTAAAATTAAAATAATTAAAAAGTTTTAGTTTGAATCTTGTAGTTAAATGTGTAAATATATATTTGAAATTTAACAACATTAAGTTAAAAAATAAAATCTATATTAATTTTTAAAATTTTCATAGGTATCACAAATTCTTTTTTTCAAGTTACAAAATGCTATATAAAATATTATTCTTCAATTTTTATAAAATAAGCTACCTTATCCAAAGGTACAGAATAATTGTATATCCATTTACCTCCAAGTCTGCTGGTGCCAAACAATTCATCACGCCATCTGCCAGGTGGGAGATAAACATCTCTTGAACGTTTACCTTCTTCAAGTACAGGAGCCACTATTAAATCATTGCCAACAGCAAACTGAGAATCTATGACTTGAGCATTTTGATCTTTAGGTGATAACCACCATAAAGGTCTAACAATAGGAGCACCAGTCTCATGATATTCATTAATAACTCGTTTTATGTACTCATTTGATTGTTTAGGTTGCAATATTCTCTCAGTGCGAACTTTGAACATAAATTTAGCCGCCTTTATTACATCCAAATCATAATCACCGGGAGGAACAGATAATTGTACAACAGGCATAAATGCTGCAAGTTGAAGCCAGCGTATATACAATTCTTTATCAGGCATGGTAATATTAGATGAAATTACATCTCCACCAACAGATCCTGGGTTAACTAAAGGATAACCCAGTAATCCTAAAGTTAAAACAGCAGGAATTATAGATTTCAAACCAGTAGAAGCATCCCAAGTTGATGTTCTGGGTGCCAGGCGCACAAAAGCTGAAATATGTTGTGACTGAAATCCAACAGACACTCCAAGAAAATTACTGGAATGAGATGCTAATCTAAGATACAATGACAGGAAATTATCAGGATTAATAGTCATGGTATGAAAATAATAATATGGAGGTAAAAAAGTAGACTGGCCACCAACAAACAAAAATCCATCAATGCTATGACTTTCTTTCACATCAACTATACGATCATAAAACCACTGTTCTGATGAATTTCGAGTGACATCAACAATTGCACAAACATCATGTTTCCATCGTGTTAATAATGGTACTTGACGTTTTTCATCGGATACAAAATACAATTCTTCAGTAGCATTCCTAAATATGGATGCTCCAAGACAGATGTAAGGATGAACAGCAAGAAGAACTTTAAATCCTTTATTATGCAATATACTAAGGATTTCTGGTGGACTTGGAAATAAATCTGGATTAAATTTTAAATCACCTTCAACCTCTTGCCATTTGCTATCAATTAACAAAAACCCTGCAGGAAAGCCATGATCCATTATGTGATTAGAATATGTCTGAAGTGATTCTTGAGTCAATGATTTCTCTAGTTTGGGTGCGGTAGCCCAAATTGGAGCTTCAAGAAACTCTGCTGAAATATTGGCAGACTTAAAATAGCTTTTCCACATTCCTTTATGAACCTGCCTCATATCTGAACCAGTACAAACAGTATAATCTAAATGCAATTTAGAATTATTATTGTAATAAGGAAAACTATTGTATTTTGATTCAAAGCACAAATTGTCATTCCTACTGCTATTTAAACTGACATACAACGGTGTATCTGGAGATACCATAACTGCAACTCCTTCTGAAGATAACCAATATCTTTCCAAAATCGCACCATAGTCATCTCTATCTAGATCACCCGTTACAAAAGGCTGAGACCTTTCTGACATTCCAGACAAAGGCCAAGAAATATTTGTCACTTCTCCCATTCCATACCAATGGGCACCTTTCAGACTGATACAATCTTTCAGAGACGTTATTGTTGAAAGACTTTCCCAATGAACTTGATAGCAACTCATGACTTCAGTGTGGCTGTAATTGATATGCAATTTTGCTCTATATTTCCACTCTTGACAAATATTTGGTCCTCTTCCTGTATGTAAAAGTTGGCAATCAAATGATTTTAATTCAGGAGGTATATGCATTCCCACACTAATTTTTAAAATCTCTGCGCCATCTGCTTTAAGAAGATGAATAACACGCATGGTTTCATGAAATTTAATTTTATCACCAAATGCAAGCTGCATCATTTGACGTTGATACAGATACCAGGTAAAAGTTACAAGTCCTATGATGCTTCCAAACAAGAAAATTAAAATTAGGCGAAACCTAAATTCAGGTGTTTTACCTTTCTGCACAACAGCCGAAAATCTGGCAGCCTAAAAATAATTAAAACATTTGAGTTTCTAATCAAAATAGAAATTATTAATTACAATAAAAATTGCATGCTTAATATAGAAAACAAGATCAAGTACTTTAATAAAAGTTTTAGATAACAAATTAATTTTACATATATGTAATTTCTTTCTTTTCCTTTTTCTGACTAAATTCTCAATTATAATAGAAATATAAAATAGATATGAGGGGTAGTATATACACATACCTTTTAATACCCTTAATATATATACACATATATAAAAGGCAAATCTGCTAAACACAAATTTCAAAAGTCAGCAATTTAAATAGACACACCTATCATTATCATAAGTCTGTCAGTTTGTTTGAAATTGAAAATGTCAGAGATGCAAACTAAACCTTGCAAGAAATAACACTAGCTGCTATTTTTTTAACACCTTTCTTGTTATGTCTGAAAAAAAAAAAAAATAATAAATACCTCCCCCCCTCGGAAAAAAAAATAAAGATTTCTATTTCAATGAAAATCACAGACACGATACCGGCTTAACAAAGAAAAAGCTGAACTTTTATGACATAACAGATTTTTGATGAAATTCAAGTTTTTTCTATGGTCCTTTGATAAAAACATGTGTGTTTTGCGATTCTTTGACGAAATTTACATTTTTTTTTTTCTAAGAACTTTGCGAAAAAATTTGCGATTTTTCACGAAAATTCACATTTTTCGCCAAAATTAACATTTTTTTAAAGATTTTTGGATAAAATGGGTATTTTTCACTATCAATTCACAAAATTCGTGTTTTTTTTTCACGATCGTTCAACAAAATTCGCCTATTTTTCATATACTTTAAACAAAATTCAAGTAATTTTCTATGATCATTTAACAAAAGTCACATTTTTTTGCGATTTTTTTTGACAAAATTCACATTTTTTCTACGATTCTTCAAAGAAAATTGCGTTTTTTTCCATAGTCTTTGGACAAAATTTGTGTACTTACCACAATCTTTTGTCAAAATTCACGTATTTTCCATGATTTTTCGCTAAAATTCCAGTACTTTCCATTACAGATCTGCACGGGCCGGGCCTTGTCCCGAGCTAAGGTTCGGTCCGATTTCCATTAACAGCATTCAGGCCAGGCCTTGGCCCGAGACAAGGTTTGGTCCAATTTCCATTAACAGCATTCAGGCCGGGCCGGGTTTGGGCCTTGCTTCTGAAGACTCGGGCTGGGCCAGACGGGCCTAGTCACTAATCTTTTTGGGCCTTAATTTTTTTCCCTGGAGTATCAGGGCGGGCTGAGCCCAACTTATTTTTTTCGTACAAAGCCGAGACTGATTTCGTTCTTCCTAGTCTTCACGGACCAAAATAATCAGTTCCTATTGAATCTTCCCGTATGAAAATCCTTTACTCGACGTGGGAAAGTCTGTTCATAAATCAGTAAAGTTTGGCTTGGTCCAAAAATTTTTGCAAAATAGGCATATACTTTTAAGCAGTGTTCTCGTTGTCGCTCACCAATGCGCCAAATTGCGACTAAATTCTTCATTTGGCGAGTAAACAAGCGATTAGATTTGCCAAATTGCTAGTGCTCAGTTTTTGCTTTTTCTTTCTTTCCTTTTTCGTTTTTCATACATATTTTTTATATATTTGTAGCGGATAGTACAAATTAGATTAAAAACAATCGTTGTTGCAATTATAAAAATTTAGGTTATTTTAGAACATATTGAAAAAAAGGAGTTTATATTTATTCTACCTTATTTTTATACATTAAAGGATTAAAGATAATTTTTTTGTGCTACACGGCGAATCTATTTTGCTAATACTTTTTTCATATGGCGAATGTTTTTTATTATTAATTAGCCAAATTACTAACATTGGTCAAATGTCAGCGAGAACCCTGCTTTTAAGTCGTCATTATTCTACAATTAAACATTAGAATTATTCTTTTTAAAGAATTATAGATCATTTACGCGTCTTAAAATAGAATTAAACACATAAAAAAAGCATGATTATGATGGAATTTTCGTTTAAACTGAAAGCTGCAAATTTCTTTTAAACTATTAATTTATGCAAAATGAATACAACAATACGTGAGAAAAAAAATTATTAAACAATTACATCTGCTAAGAAAGAAACATATTTTATTCTTTCCAATGTCTTAGAAGATTTTACTTTTACCATATACCATTTTTTTAGATTTTCTTTTTTTTTTTAATATATTAATAATACTAATGATAACTGAAACATTTACATACAACAAACAAAGTTTCATTAAACGCATAAACATTGCAGCCTATTGCACTTCTGGATAAATAGAGATTATAAACATGAAAGAAAAAAAAAAGACTAAGTTTTTTTGGTCTGAACTCTTCCGTTAAAGAAGATCAATGTTCTGTAGAAATTCACTCGAGCCAAGCCGGGTTCGGGCCGAATTTTTAACTTTTTTCCGGATTGAGCTTGGGCCGAAAATGTAACTTTCAAGCCAGACCGAGACATATTTCTTTCATTCGGGCCAGGCCAAAATTTTAACTTTTGAGCTGTGCAGACCTCTACTTTCCATGATCAGACGACAAAATTTACATTTCTTCCCCCCCCGCCATCCTACGAAGAAATTCACATTTTTTCCATGATCTTTTTTAAAAATTCTCATTTTTTATGTGATTTTTGATGCAATTTGAACAGTTTTCCATTATTATTTTGAAAAAAAAAATCACCTTTTTCGCGATTCTTTGAACTGAAATGTCTTTACTTTAAGATGATGTATATGTTACAGCCAAAACTCGGTGGCTGGGTGGCCAATACCCAAACTGGGCAAGTTTTCTGGCCTAAACCTGAAATACATGAAATGAATAGCATATTTCGGGTTTTGGCTGCCCAATTTGCAAACTGGCCAAGAAGCCTTGACCAACACCCGAAATGGGGATTTAAGGTTGCCTTTTAGATGTGGGGCTGTCATGTTGTCTTTTTTTTCTCATGATTGTACAGTATTTTTCCTTGTGCATTGCCTTACTCTCTGAATTAGAATTCCCTATGTGAATTAGATAGTCAGATGGAGTGGCTTTGTTCCACTATTAGTTCAGACTTGTGAAAATTTATTATATAAAAATGACAAAGGAATATCGCAAGAGCAACCAATGGGAGATGGGATGATGCTCATTTTCTCATGTTGAAGGAAAGGGAATTAGAAAGGGGTGTTTACAAGGCTTGGAGATGAGAAAATTCAGATAAAGATCTGAGGTTATTTTGAGAGAGACCCCAACTCAGTGATGATTCTATGATTATTTATTTTATTTGTATACTTTAAGTTGTATTGCAACATTAGATTTTTATAATAATTTTTAAATTTCTTTTATGTTTCAATTGTTAGATTTTTATAATCATTTTCATATATCATTTATGCTTCAATAGTTAAGTTTGTGTTTCGTTCTAATTAAAAAATTTTTGTTACAAAATATAGCAATGTCTCTGCAAGGTGACAATTCCTTGTTATTATATGGTGGTTTTCTATGACACAATGTGTTATTTCTCATGTCAAAGCATACAATGATGAGCTAGACTCATCATCTGACTAAAGTTATTTTGAAAATGTTTTTTGACATCATAAAATTTATAGTTTCTAATTTAATATAGGCATGCATAAATTTTCTTTGGATCACCAATGTTTTCTCACAGATCATCATTCGACAACCACAGGTCTTACAGCACAGACTTGAGAATTTTTTTTACTGAAGACAAGAATGTGGTAAGATGTGTAGTTGTGAAAAATAAAAGGAAACACCCCCTATTGACTCTTCAATAGTAGAAGAAATTTACTAGTACTGAACGATTGGAAATGAAGTTTACTTTAAAAGGATGTATATGTTATGGCCAAAACCCGGAGCCTGGCTGGGCAATACTACCCGAACTGGCCAAGCTTCCTGACCTAAACCTGAAATACATGAAATGAATAGTGTGCTTCGGGTTTTGGCCAGACAATTCACAAACTGGGGATTTAAGGTTGCCTTTTAGATGTGGGGCCAGGGTTGTTAAATACCCGGGTTTTTTCAGAAAAAACCCAACCCACTGGGTTTTTTCAGGGTTTTTGGGGTTTTTTCAGGGTTTTTGGGGTTTTATCAGGGTTTTTGGGGTTTTTTCAGGGCTTTTCGAGGTTTTTTTTTTTTTTTTTTTTGGGGGGGGGGGGGGGGGTTATGGGAGGTGGTTCAGAATGCTTGAAAAAAAAAATGTACTTATTACTAAATTTAAAGTAGCTAATTGATTACAAATATACATAAATCAATGACAGTAATCAAAATTATGCTTTGCTTTTAGATAAATTGATTATTAGTAATAATTTATAAATTATTTTTTTTTATTACTAAATAATAGAATAAGCCAAGTAATTCTACATGTCTACATAATTCAATTAAGATTCTAAGCATATATGGTATTTTGTTATGAGTTTCTATTGTATAACATAGAACACATTACACATCAAAGTATTTTTTTAATGGGAAAAAATTTGTTTGTGTTTCTTACACATGCTACAGAGATTAACTAACAATTATTTCTTTTAAAAATTGTGATGGTATGCTAATTAGGACATTTCTTTGGGGTGAGGGATGATGGTTATAAATTTTATGAGTTGTGTACTGATATTAAGAATTATATTACAATACATTACACATGTAATATAAATACATTATATATGTAATTTAAAGTTGAAATTTTGAAAAAAACCCACTTGGGTTTTTTCCTGGGTTTTTTAAGAAAAAACCCGCCCGGGTTTTTTGGGCTGGGCAAAATCATAACAACCCTGTGTGGGGCTGTTATGAAACTTCTCTTAGAAATTGTTTCTTATTTAGAGAAGAAAGTTGTTTTGCCTTTTATTATTTTTCTTTGTCAGGATCCCCTCCATTACCCATTAAAGACAAATTTTAAATATATAAACATAAAAAATAATATACAAGAATGTAAAAAGAAAAAAAAAAAAGGTAGCCAATTATTGCCAAATGTGAAAAAAAAAAAAAAACTGCCACTTTTTGCCTAAAGGACAAAAACATGTAAATATATATATATATATATATTTTTTTTTTTACTGGAATGTAATTATTTTAATTTTATGAATTTAAATTATTCCATTTTTTTAGTAAGTTACTTAATTTTTTAAATCTTAATTCATGATAACATTTGACATGTTTTAATCAATCAATTTATACCAAATAAACAAATCAAATTTAAGTCTAAGTTATATTTTATTAAAAAATATATATTGTTTGTCATGAATATTTCATTCTACCATTTGCTACACTTCTGGTGAAAATATTACCTTTGACCTTGGATGTCACAATGACAAATTCTAATAAAAAATAAAATAAATATAAAATATTCAAGAAAAGGATTTTTTGATATTTTTTCCAAAATGGAAAAATGTTAGATAATGTTTTAAGACATAAATATAAAATACAAATTTAAAATTTAAAAGGAGGTATCTCAGGTGAAAAAGGCGACAATAATATTCTGAAAGAGGCAATGGATTTCCCTTGTTTTCATGTCTGATATTGCTACAAAGTAAAGCATACCCCAGCCTGTAAATTCTGCCTGAATTTGGCAGTTGCAGGTGGTTTAGCTTGGCCCTCTTGCCTGGTCCAAGTATTTTCATCAAGGTTTAATCGAAGAGTATTCCTAGTCTTCCTTCGAATGGATGATTTCATAGCTGGAGCAGCAGCTGGGGGTATTTGCTCTGTACTCTCAGATGCAGAGGCATTAACATTTAAATTTGTATGAACTTGTTCAGGAGTCTGATTTCCGCTTTCTAAGCATAACAGATCATCTGTACTAGCATTAGTTCTGAGCTCCATGGAATCTGTACAGTGTTAAAAAAAATATTTTAAAAGAATTATTTAAAATAATAAGACTAAACAGTTACAAATATGGTATCAAATTCACAAAGTATCATAGATCAAAAATAAAATAGGACAAATCTCATAATGATCTTACACAAAATTAATGGAATTAATCCACATTAAGCTAGTCTTTCAGAATAGATTATATATAGATTTTAGCAGTTTTAGACTAACACAGGTATAGCAAAAATAATTCACTGTCATCAAAATAGCGACAAGTAATTCCTTTTCTTTGTAAAGTTGATAAAATTTAGTTAAATTAAATTTAAATGTATATGTGCAGTTCAACAATGTCTTTTGAAATGCCATTTGTTGGATTGATTATTTGGACATAACAGTACATTTGAATTGATACAATTCTATCTGAGCATACTAAGTGATTCAGATTTTTTTTTTTTTTTTTTTTTTTGTTAATAATTGACATGTTGGTAGGAAGACAATAACAAACAAGAATCATATAGAAACATATGATCGCAATTGCTATGCAGATATGCCAACAAAGTTATGAACAGCTACTGTCTGTTGTCAAAACCAATGTGCCCAGCTTAAACGGTGCTGTTAATTATCACCAATCAGAGACTACACAAATTGCACATGGCACAGATATAACATGTCCATTAGGGTGGATCGAAATTTTTTTTTTCACAGTGTCAAAACCTACCTATGCGGAAAAGATGTTCTCTTGGATGGAGATTAAGGGAAAAATAATTTAAAAAATTAATTTTAAATTTTACTACTGCCACAATGAGGTTGAATTTCGAAAAAAAGTGAAAAAAGACCTAATTTTGGCTAGATTATTTTTGATTCAAGATAATAGTTTAAAAAATTATCCAAAACCTACCTATGCTTAAAAGATGTTATATTATATGCTGAGTATGAGAAAAATAATTTTAAAAAATAATTTCAAAATTTAAATCTGCCGCAATGTGGCTCAAATTTATGCATTTGAACATTTTTACGGTAAAAAATCAACTTTTTTTAAAAATAAAATATGAGACATTTTTAACATTTATTGCAATGAGGGGATATTTAATTGATTACAAGATAAAAACTTTAGTTTCTTATTTAACAGCTTCATTAGTATCAAATCCAGAAAAATCGTCAACTTTGCAATTGGCGATAATGATGTTCGGTATTGAAAATCGACATGAGATTTTGTAATTCAATTCGATTTTTATAAAACTGTCTCTTATGTATGGTCCATACACAGCAGAAATACTTCCGTGACTCTTTTGATTATTAGTTTTGTAGAATGAGCGTTGCGTGAATAGATATTATTGACAGTAGATGTTATTGCCACTGGAATGATTGCTGGATTTACATATCGCTTCTGAAATCATGTCGTTACTAAATCCATCAGTTAGTGGAGGTTTGACACATTTTCCTATTTAATTAAATCTATGTAATCCGTCGCAAAAGGTCAAAAACCTGGTAAATGGAAAATATAGATATTTTTTAATGTAATGATTAGGATTACAGCAGACCGTTTGATTTCACTCGCACGCTTTTAGAATTCATATACTGACATAAATGAAAATACAAAAAGCTTCTAACATGCTGCGAATAATCTTTCTATTTCACCAGTGAAACATTTGTGTCAAGCCGGGGTTCCATCCACGCTGCAAAAGATGACATAGTGGAACCTCATTGGTGTGTAACTAGCACAAAAACCATTGTAGTAGACACTTGAAGATCAGTTCCATATTTCGAATAACACATCCTTTAACATCTACATTAACAGATATTCCGTCACAACTGATCACAACCAATTTTGTTACATGTATATTATTGTTAACACATGACAAAAAAATTTACGTCGTGTTTTCAAATTGTTCGGTACTCTCCCAGAATTTACATACATGTGGCTGATGTATTCGGAACCCAGTTCTTTTTTCAAACTCAAGTCTGCTTCTATTACGATTTTTCTTCTGTTGTTTTCTAGTGATGTAGTATGTCTTTACACCCATCAAAGTTTAAAGAAAATGGCCATGATCATAATCTTTTACAAATGAATAAAGAGAATGACTAAAACGATGGAGTGGTCTTTGGTTTGTTTTGTCATGCCGATTTTTTTCTGTCAGTAGCATTCGATTCATAGTTTTGTGAAATAATGCCCACATCTTGAGGTGCACCAGACACGATGGCAACACCTGCTTGGTCGGAAGTGCCCAAACTGTCCAATATTCTGATGATGTGACACCTAGCTCGGCAGCATTTTGGCTTTTCAATGACAGCTGATGGGGCAGAAAAGTTAGTTTGCTCTCAATACGTCGGTTTAGTTTACACACAATATTCATATTCAAATCTATTGAACTGAAAAAATAGGCAGTATTTTCGGAAATGGTCCAAAAGACTGTAGTAGCTTTCAGTATCTTATTTTGTTTTACAAGAATTAAGAAGTGCAATATTTGTCGTTAAATCGTTTATTTTTTCTTAAAATGCTGCTGTGGTAAGTTATTGAGATTGAATCTCATTTACAGGTCACTAGTAACTTAATAGCAACTCCTTCTTACTGGCAGGAAATAAATAGATGTTGATAGATTCCTTTCTTTGGTTATTTGTTAAATACCAATATGTAAATTTATAACTTTTTGTAATAGGGAGCATATTGATTGGCATATCAAAGCTAGACCCAACTAGGGTGTAATTCATATCTCTCCCCTTTTTTATTTTTTTTAACAACGCCATGGTACAGTAATATTCAAGGTACACTAAGCTACACAATACACAAGCAGACAAATTCTAACTGAAAAAAATGGAACTGCCACTTGGAACTTTAAATCACTTGCAGGAGTATTAAATTTCGAAATTAGTTTTATTTATTTACTTATTTATTTTACTTAATATCCATGCAATATAATATTTTTTACGCAAAGGTAGGTTTTGATTGATATTAAAATGATTATTTTGCTTCAAAAATAAATCTAAACCAAATTAGATCTTTTTCCATTTTTTCAATATTTTATCGAATTTTCTCCTTCTTTGTGGCAGTATTAAATTTCGAATTTATTACTTATTATTGTTTTTTACTTAATCTCTATACTTTATAACATCTTTTCCGCATTGTTGGATTTTAAAAATTATTAAAATAATTAGTTTTTGACAAAAATAATCTAACCAAAATTCGGTCTTTTTTCAACTTTTTTCGAAAATTCAACCCTTTTGTGGCAGTATTAAATTTTAAAATTAATTTTTTTTATTATTTTTCCCTTAATCTCCATACAATAGAACATCTTTTCCGCATAGGTAGATTTTGATGAATGGTAATTTTTTTTTCGCCATAGACAATCGATCCACCCTAATGTCCATGTATAGGATACAGCAAACACTGGATTGAAATATGCATACATGTGCTGCAATACGCCAAGTACTTGCACCTGGGCCATTTTGGAATTCAGGCAGTACAGCTCTACATATCCCCATTATTCTCTGAACACCAGTTTTGATTATTTGTATGTCAAAACAGCTATTTTGCTCAATTGATGATGCAAAAATGTGAACATGATATGAGTAGCATTATGTCTGGTTGGAAACTGGGAACAATAAAGTTCTCTTGCAGCTGTTCCACAGCAATTGGCTGTCCCGTAAATGAAGTGCATATCCACCAATTCACTATTTGTGTAGCAATGTGTCGTTCGTTCAGCTCATACACACAAAATATGCTTTTCTTTGTTTCTGCTTGCCTAGCTGTCCCTCAGGACCTTTAGCACATCAGAATGTATATGATTCTTGCTCGTTTACTGCTTGTTTATGTTGATTATTGACAAAGCATTCTGAATCACCTTGTATATCAGTGGCGTAGCTAGCGGGGGACAAAGGAATGACAGGGTTCTTGCTCTCGCTTGCCATTGCGACTAAATTTTTCATTTGCCGAGTAAACAAGCGATTAGATTCACCAAATTGCGAGTACTTAATTTTTGCTTTTTGTTTTTCATACACAGGCCCGGACTGGCTCTTTTGGGGGCCCTCGGCTACAGACTGAAAAGAGGCCCCTTACGGGAAATTTAGCGAAAACAGAATATTATATTTATTTTTAAATTTAGGCTTGGATGGCAAAAAACCACATTTAGGTTATTTTGTCACTTGGAAAATAGTTCTGAAAAATGTAAGCTTTTTGTAATGTTGTGATATCTTCGAATAGTAGCACTCTCTGAATGTAGATGGCACAACGATACCGTGACCTGTTTTGTGAGGCAATGCATGTTGGCCAAATAAAATCGGAGATGTAAGAATGTTTTTGTTTTTCGGATGCTGCGTGAGCGGCAATTGTATTATAGTGTAAATAAAAGATGGAACTATAAAGGTTGTTTCCCTGGTGGAATTACAGTACAAGTAATTCGAACCCACACGATATTATAAAGTGGCGACTAAGATGGGATTATTTACCCATATTATTTTGTAAAGAAAAATATTGTGAAAAAAAAAAAAAGTATACGCCGGAAAAAAAAATGGTAGTTGAAAAAGAAATTATTTCACTGGGTCGGCTAGAAGAATATGACTCAAAGGTTCCTTGGACTATTTATGTTGAGAAAATGGATTTTTATTTCTGTGCGAATAATATAAAGAATGAAGAAATGAAAAAGAATATTTTGCTTAGTTCTGTTGGTACGACAACATTTACGATTTTAAGAGACATTATTGTCCCGAAGACGTTAAAGGAGATAAAATATGAAGATCTTTTAAAAAAAGCTAAAGAACATTTTTCTCCTTGTCCAAGTGAAATTGTGGAGAGATTCAAATTTCAGAAACGTCTTAGAAAGCCAGGGGAAAACATAGCTGAGTTTGTAAGAGAACTTAGAAGATTGTCTGAATTCTGTAATTTCGGAAACACCTTAAATGACCGCCTGCGTGAACAGCTTGTATTCGGAATACAAGATGAAAAGATACAACAAAAGCTGCTGGATTCTAAAGAATTAAATTTCCAGACTGCGGTGGAGATCGCCGAATCGTTTGAATCGGCTGAAGCTGGTGTGAAATCACTACATATAGGCGAAAGTACAGCTGTCAACCAAGTGCGCGCTAGAGTGGAGAAACCAAAACCGGAAAAGTTCTCTCATCCATTTAAGCCCAAAGAAGAAAAATTCGCGTCTGAGAAACCATGTTTCAGATGTGCAAAACACCACAATCCTAAAATGTGCCCTTTCAAGAATGCCGAGTGCCATCTGTGCCACAAATTTGGTCACCTAAGAATTTGTTGTAGGAATCGAAAATTTATGATGAAAAATGATAAACAGAACAAAAACAGTAAAATTAAAACTGTTCAAGAGGAATATTGTTTTAATTGTGTGGACAACAACTCCAATAGTGTGATATGGCAAAAAAATGTAAAAATAAATGGTGTGAATGTTAAAATTTGAAATTGAGACCGGGGCGGCGCATACTATAGTAAGTAAAAATGTTGCAGAAAAATTGTTCTCAGGTAAGCTACCTTTAATTAAATCTAAAGTTAAGTTACAAACTTATACTAAAGATTTTTTAACTGTATTAGGTGAGTTAAAAGTAGATGTTTTTGTAGATGAATATTGTATACCTGATTTAAAAATGTTAGTTATTAAAGAGCAAGGTCTGAGTCTAATTGGAAAAACTTGGTTAAAAGCATCAAAATTATTTTGGCCTAATGTAAATATGATTAAAAGTATTTCGAAAGATGATTTAATTAGAAATTTTCCAAATGTTTTTGCTGACGGGATCGGTACAATAAAAGGTCCTCCCGTTTCAATAAATTTGAAAAAGGATGCAAAACCAGTTTTTCTTAAGTCTCAACCTGTTCCGTTTGCTTTGAGAAGAGCTACTGATTTGGAATTGGAACGATTAACAAAAGAGGGTATTTTGAAACCTGTTGATCATTCAGATTGGGCTAGTCCTATAGTAATTGTTCCAAAACCAAATGGTACTGTTAGAATTTGTGGTGATTATAGAGCCACAGTAAACTCAAATACAGAAAACGATAATTATCTTCTTCCTAGAATGGAAGAATTATTCTCTAAATTGTCAGGTGGAAAATTCTTTACTGTTTTTTATTTAAAAGAAGCTTATTTACAACAACCTGTAGATAAGGAAAGTAGTAAAATTTTAACTATTAATACGCATAAAGGATTATTTAATGTTTTAAGATTAGCTTTTGGCGTAAAGTGTGCTCCTGGAATGTTCCAGAGGAAAATAGAGAATATATTAAAAAAATATGAGTATGTTGGTGTATTTTTAGATGATGTAATCATAAGTGCTAGGAATGAATCAGAACATTCTGAAGGAGTTGAAAGTGTTCTGAAATGCTTTTCTGAGCATGGTATAAGATTAAATAAGGAAAAGTTAAAATTTATGGTTTCGGAAGTTTGCTATTTAGGACATAAAATTTCTCAGGAAGGAATTAGACCTATGCCAGAAAAAGTTAATGCTATTTTGAATGCACCTATTCCAAATAATGTGTCACAATTGCGTTCATTTTTAGGCTTAATTTCTTATTATAGAAACTTCCTACCTAATATTTCAGATGTCTTAGAACCTTTACATAGATTATATTAGATAATAATGTTAAGTGGACATGGTCAGAAAAGCATGATAAAGCATTTCAAAAAGTTAAAGAATTATTATGTACATCACCTGTTTTAGAATTATATGATGTGAACAAAGATATTGTTTTGAACTGTGATGCTTCAGAATATGGCATTGGTTCTGTATTAAGTCATATTATTGAGGGTAAAGAGAAACCCATAGCTTATGCTTCTAGAACTTTAAATAAAACTGAAAGAAATTATGCAATGATAGATAAAGAAGCTTTATCTGTAATATTTGGTGTTACTAAATTTCACCAATATTTAGCTGGTAAACAGTTTAAAATTATAACAGATCACAAACCTTTAATTAGATCGTTTGATCCTGTTAAAAAGGTACCTGATACATTATCACCTAGAATGCTGAGATGGTCGCTTATGTTAGCAGGATATGATTATACAATTGAGTATCGCGAAGGTAAAAATAATAAAAATGCAGACGCATTAAGTAGATTACCTCTCCCAGAAACTGTAAATATAGTAAGTAATCCTGCTGAAATAATGTTTGTTTCAAATAATAATGATTGGCCTGTTACTTCTAAAACGATTGCAAAGTGGACAACTGAAAATCCTGTAACTAAACAAATTTTAGAGTGGGTACTACATGGATGGCCTTGAAAGGTTAAAGCAGAAGAATATCAACCTTATTTTCGTAGAAGGGATGAAATTTCCTGTTTAGAAAATTGTTTATTATGGGGGCATAGAGTAATTGTGCCAGAAGAAGGTAGAGAATATATATTGAAATTGTTGCATTCTGTTCATCAGGGTATGAAAAGCATGAAAGCTAAAGCTAGAGGGGTGGTTTGGTGGCCAAACATGGATAAGGAAATTGAACAAATGGTAAATTCATGTAGTAGATGCCAAATGTGCGCGAGGGATAATCCAAAAATGAAACCCTTAGAATGGAAGTTTGAATTACCCTGGGAAAGGATTCACATAGATTATGCAGGTCCGTTTGAAGAAAAAATTTTTTAAAATAGTAGTTGATTCTAATACAAAATGGTTAGAAGTAGAAGTAGTGCCCAGGACCGATAGTAGAAATACTATTAGAGTACTAAGAAGAATTTTTGCGACATTTGGATTACCAGTAGAATTAGTCAGTGATAATGGATCCGCGTTCACAAGTGAGGAATTTGAGGAATTTCTTAAAAATAATGGAATTAAGCATACACCTATTCCACCATATCATCCGTCGTCGAACGGACAGGCGGAAAGATACGTGCAAACTGTGAAAAATTGCCTTAGGAAACTGGATAAAAATGACATAACATTATCAATTGCACGACTTTTGTTAGAAAATCATTCAACTCCTCATTCGGTGACTGGTAAAACTCCTGCTGAATCAATGTTTGGAAGGCCAATTCGAACAGCCCTTCATTTAGTATTACCATCAAAACCTAAAATACAGCAACTCCTGCACAAATTTAAGCTTTATGAATTAGTTTTTGTTAAAAATTTTGGAAAGGGGGAGAAATGGGTAAAAGGAAAAATTATAAAATTATTAGGAAGTAGATGGGTTTTAGTAAATAGATGTGACGGAATAATGTGTAAACGTCATGTAAATCAGTTGAGACGTAACAGGGAGATAAGTTACGAAAAATCTGAAAGAATTGAAGAAAGTGACCACAATAACAAACAAATGTCAGAAAGATTTGAAAAAATGGGTTATAGTGGTAAAAATTACAATGTTTATGATAATTATGAAAGGGTTAATAAAAACCGTTTTTCTGGTATTAATGGAAAAATAAAAGACCAACGTGATAATGAGAATATTATGGAACCAAACAAATCTCAGCCTTCACATGATATTGTAACAGGTACTGTTGTGAGTAATAAAAATGATGCTATGACAGATATATCTGTAAAGGACACTGTGACTAAAAATAATGATGAGGACTCGAAGAAAAGTGTTCCAGTTCGAAGAAGCAATAGACCAAGATTGCCTGTAGTTCGTTTGAACTATGAGGAGAGGGGTGTGATATCTTCGAATAGTAGCACTCTCTGAATGTAGATGGCGCAACGATACCGTGATCTGTTTTGTGAGGCAATGCATGTTGGCCAAATAAAATCGGAGATGTAAGAATGTTTTTGTTTTTCGGATGCTGCGTGACCAGCAATTGTATTATAGTGTAAATAAATGATGGAACTATAAAGGTTGTTTCCCTGGTGGAATTACAGTACAAGTAATTCGAACCCACATGATATTATAAATGTTAAACTTACTTTCACAATATATATTTATATTATTTTTATACACCATACCTAAACTAATTCCATGCTTAAAAAAAAAAAAAAGAATTATTGATTTTAAGTGGTTATTACCTAAAAATGAGCATGAGGTATATTTTTAGTTTTCGACAATCAAATGACTGTGTCGAAGTCATAATAATCTAAATCCTACTATGATACCTAAGTAAATATTAAAAATGACATAACAGTAATAAAAAAAAGTGGGTACGTTTGATCGCAGATCGCTCAGAGTATTTCCTTTAATATATCTCTCAAAACAACTTATCCTTTAATTAATAAATCCGAATTGTTGATTTATAATATTGAATTCTTACATAGATGTTAGCATCAATAAATTTAAAGTAAAAGTAAGTTATTTATTTTAATTAAATTAAAAATGTTCAAATTAAATTATTTAAAAAAAAATTTAAAATGCAAAATTTTTTAAAAACGCGAAATAAAAAAAAAATAGCAGAAATATAAATAAAATTTAAAATTTTCAAAAATGAAAAAAAAATGTTTAAAAGAAATTTAAAATGCTGAATCATTAATAAACTGCTCATTTTTAAAAAAGAAAGAAAATTGTAATTAAAATATATATATACATGAATGAATATTAGTGATAAAAAAATAATATAAACCCTTAAATCGGTAAAAAGTACGAATTTTTTTAAAATCTATCTTACTAGAAAATTGTAAAAAGTGTAAGTCACCGATTTTGACAAAAGTAATATCGTTGGAAAGATCTCATTGTGAGGAGTAAAAAACTCAATGGAACTACCCATCGGAAATGAGCTGTTTTCGAGATATCCGACAATTTATTGTACATAGCTAGATTGTATGTAGATAGAACACTTACTGGGAAACCGCAAAAAATTTTGGTCTCAATTTTAACGAAAGTAGTATCGCTGAAAAGATATTATCGGGAGGATTAAAAAACTCAATGGAAACAACCGTCGGAAATGAAATGTTTTCAAGATATCCGACAAATTTGTATCACATAGCTAATGCACACTTACAGGGAAACTGCATTTAGTTACATAAATTGTCGGATATCTTGAAAACGACTCATTTCGGATGGGTAGCTTCATTGAGTTTTTTACTTCTCAAAATGATATCTTTCCAACGACATCATTTTCATCAAAATTGAGACAACAATTTTTTGCGGTCCTCTGTTAAGTGTGTACTAGCCCAGTCAGGGCTCCCAACAGATTTTAGCCCTCAAAAAGGGGGAAAGGGGACCATTTTCATTTAAAAAGGGGACTTTGGGGGACCATTTTTGTTTAAAAAGGGGACTTTGGGGGACCATTTTTGCTTAAAAAGGGGACTTTGGGGACCAATTTTATTAAAAATAGAAACCAAATAAGGATCACATGTGTTTAAAATATAGCACAAATTTTCCTAAATAAGAAAGTAAATTTTTAAAATTACCCCAGAAAATATGTTAGATGGTTATAAGATTTCATTAAACAATGTACACAATTTTATTTAAACATATTTAAATATGCTACTGAAAAAGAATATAAAGCATTCAATATTTTAGCATTCATCTTGATAATTCTCGTTACAGGTAAAAAGCTAGTTGGATGTGCCAATCCCAAGACCTTCTTCTATGTCATATGTACATTTTATTATTTATAAAAAAATAGTTACTCAATTTAATGCTTTAATAATTTTAATTCTATACCATACCAACTTTGATTTTCATCTTACATTTCTGCTTCAATCAATTAATCGGAGTAAAAACAAATTTCCGTCTCGGCACGAGCCGATGGACAATAGAATGATAGGTAGATTTTTTTTTTTCAAATTCAGGGAGAACCTACTTGCCTTACCAAAAAAAAAAATCATATACAAAAAATTTAGTTCAATTCTAGAACTAACTTCATACACTTTTAGGTGGTGCTTTATTATAAATGGCATAAAATTTGCTATTGCAGCGCCCCCTTCCGGTGGATTTTTTTCAAATTCGGGGAGAACCAACTAGCCATAGCCATACAGTTACACAAAATATTTGGTTCAATTTGATGCATAACTTCACATACTTTTGGTCGATACAATATTGAAAATGGCACAAACATCGCGATTGCAGCGCCCCCTTTCGACGGATTTTTCTCAAATTCAGGGAAGACCAACTAGCTATAGCCATATACTTTCACAAAAAATTTGGTTCAATTCGATGGATAACTTCATATACTTTAGGTCAGTACAATATTGAAAATCACACAAACATCGCGATTGCAGCGCCCCCTTCCAGCAGATTTTTTTTCAAATTGGGGGAGGACCAACAAGCCATAGTCATACACTTACACAAAAATTTGGTTCAATTTGATGCATAACTTTATATACTTTTAGTCGGCACAATATTAAAAATGGCACAAACATCGCAATTGCAGTGCCCCCTTCCGGCGGATTTTTCTCAAATTCAGGCAGGACCAACCAGCTATAGCCATATACTTATACAAAAAATTTGATTCAATTTGATGCACAACTTCATGTACTTTTGGTCGATACAATATTGAAAATGGCACAAACATCGCGATTGGTTCCCTTCCGGCAGAATATTTCAAAACTGAAGGAGGACCTGCTTGCCACAGCCAAAATCAATCACAAAAAATTTGGTTCAATTCTATGCATAACTTCATACACTTTGTAAGGTATAATGGCGACATACGGACACACACACACAGAGAGACAGACATTTTGTAAAAACGTGTTTTTTGGAATATCTGACCCCTAAAACATGTAAATCCGTCGAAAACCGTAAGTCGAAAAAATTTCGATTACAATACTTTCTTCGATTGAAGATAGAAGAAAGTAATAATTGTGATCAGTTAATAAAAAGAAGTGGGTAAGTGTGATCACAGATCACTCGGAGGGTTTTATTTAATATTCCTTTCAAAATGTTCTAAACTTTAATTAATAAACCAAAATTGTTAATAATGAAATTTGTTAAAAATTAATAATTGTTTATAATGATTAAATCCTTACATAGATGAGGACGATATAAGACAGTGAGAATGGAGGTAGAGATAGAGTGAAGAATAACATTATTCATAACCTGGCTTTTCATTTAAGATATTACATGCCATATTGTAGATTATATTTTTGAAAATTTATTTCAATAGCGTCCCCTGCTGACAGAAAGGGATGAAAAGATGCTAACCGTTGAAATATGTTGAGCAGATTTTTTTTTCTTAATTTTTTAGGGAACTTATGAAGTAAGGAACACAATTAAAATTAAACCATTTGCTAATGGTGAAAAAATGAGTTAAGACGGTGGGAAATGGCTGCTTAGGCAAAGAGTTTTAAAAGGATGTGTGAAAAAAAATCAATTTTTTGATTCCCCACCCCACATACACATGAAGAAATGCCCCTAATTGTCTGGGGTCAAAATAGACCCTAGCAAAATGTTGGGCTCGATGAGATACCTCCTTCGGTCAACCCTTCAAATGAGATTGAATCTTGCTGTAGTTTAATTAGGGGTTGAGTTTGAAAATTGCTAAAGTTTTATGAAAATCAGTGCATTAGTTCTTGAGATAGAGCTATTAACGAAATTGTGAATAATGCAGCATAACAGTGTCACTTGTTGAGCGATACACACTAAAAACTAATCAGCTCTAGTTTATATCAAGGTCTAAGTGAATCTAAAGTTTTGTGCATTATCTATGCATTAGTTCTTGAGACACAGCACTTTCTAACAGACATTTTCTAAAAACCACTAAAATTGTGTTCAGGACCTTCTAAAATGTATAAATCTATCAAAACTGGAAGTCGAAATTATTTCATGTATTCAATTTCTTTTTGTAAAGATAAAAAAAAAAAGTAAAAAAATGTGAAAAGGCATTTTACTCCAACCATTTTCTTTAATATGATTCAGAGTTGTGGACTTTAAATTAATTTTCCTTAGTTTTAATAGTCTATTTCCACACAATTCAATGATTCTTTCCATTCAAAAAAGCATCACTTTTTTTAGGGATGAGGGGGGAGGGGGGGGGGGTGAAGCATGCCAAGGCCCGTTATTGAAGACTGGTCAAGCAGTAGTTTAATATAGTAACTTTTGTGTCCAATTTTTTAATTTTTAAGAATTTTAATGAGATTCTTAAAATTTGCCTGTATTCTGTTGTGATTTTTTAACATTTAGATTCATGAAAGAATTTCAATTACAACGCTTTTTTATACCCATTATAATGCTTTTTTTACACCCACTTAAAAAATTTTGTCTTCATGGATTTTTAAGCTTTTAGTGATTTTCAGAGTTTTTTTTTTTTTTTTTTTTTTTGTGGCGATTTTTTTTCAGACACTGAAAAGAAGACTTGGGGGACCAAAATACAAAAAAGGGGACTAAAGGGGACCTTTTTCTAAAAAGGGGACTTTTGGGGGAAAAAGGGGACCATTTGGGAGCCCTGCCCAGTATACGTAAACTACGTGGCTTAAATTATCAGATATCTCGAAAATGGCTCATTTCCGATGGGTAGTTCTTTTGAATTTTTTACTCCCCACGAAAAGATCTTTCCAACAATACCACTTTTATCAAAATCTAATTTTTTTTTGCGATTCCCCAGGTAGTATGCACTAGCTACGTTACATAAATTGTCAGATATCTCGAAAACGACTCATTTCCGACGAGTAGTTCCATTGAGTTTTTTACTCCTCACAATGAAATCTTTCCAACGATACCACTTTCGTTAAAATCACAGACTTACACTTCTTGCAGTTCCCTAGTTAGAATGAAAACTTCAAATTCCAGCATCACGGTTTAAACTGTGAATCTTCTGCTTACTAGCAAGTCTGTTTTCCTACAAGACTCTCACATACCTTTCCTTGAAGGACATAGCTGATACTTTGTTTGTGTTTTATGCTGGCCAATTATCTACACGTGGGATATAAGCCCTAAGAGGAGGGGTGCTCTCCGTGAGGGTCTTTCTAAGGGAACCTAACCTGTATTTACGCAATTAAATGCAAGGTTCGAAGATAACCACTGAAAACTCTGAACGGTTAGGCCAATGGTCGCGATTGGGTTCGAACCCAGCACCTACCGTTTACTAGTTTGGAGGTCAGAATCTCTCCGCCACTGGTGGGGCCTTAGCTAACACAAATTGCCAACTCGTAACAGCTATATCTGGAATACTACCTACCACATGCTGAATATTATGCTATCATATGGGTCTTTTAAAATAATATTACACAACATTGAACCTATAATTTGTTGTAGAGGTTTGCATGGGCCCGGGTTTGGCCCGAGACCCGTATCCAGGCCGGTCGGGCAAAGAAATTTAGCAAGAGTGCTGGGCCAGTTAAAAAATAAAAAAAATAGAGAGAACCTGCCAATCCGATATAAAAACTTAAACGAAGACGATAAAATATGATCTGCTTTCAATGAATGATTTTTGCAAGAATCAGTATAAATGTGCATCATGAGCCGACGCTAGTTTGACACCATCCAAACAAAAACGCAGGCATCGGACAGTTATGTGATATCAGAGGCAGGGTTTAATTTTTTCAGCAGACTCGTACTTAAGGCCGTGATCAGGTGTGCGCTTTTTTTCTTCGTAGTAGAGTCGGGCCCGAACTGGACTTAAATGTTCTCAGAATGTGTAGGGCAGTTACTATGTTTTTTTAAAATATTAATAGCGACAATAAACTTTTGTTAATGGAATCTTTGGAAGTATAAGGGTGGTTTTCTTAGGGGCGGTTTAGGGTGGTTTTCTTAGGGTGGTTTTCAATCCACTTCTCAATAACGCGAAACTTTCTGACTAATTTTTAACTGTAAATGCATAAAATTGACATGCGTGACTATTAAAGGATTTGGGAATAGAATAATTTTTTCATTTTTGGTAAATAAATTATCAAATGGCAAGAGATTTTTGTCACGTGACTGCAGGTTTTTCTCCTTTTCAATGATATCGCTTCCAAAAATTCAATTCAAAATACTAACTTTGACAATATTTCTAAATGATATAATGTCTTTATAAAAAAATAGAAGACATTATTCGATTACACAGGTTCTCAATTTAAAAAAAAACAGCAAAACTTATGCATTTCCGAAGAAAATGAATTTAAAAATGCATCAGGAACTAACTCCCGTATAAAAACATTTCATATTTATTTACTTAGAATAGGTGTCACAAATAAAAATTAAATTAAAAAGTTGACATGTTTTGGTTCATTCATAAGAACCGTATTCATAACACATAAAATCAGTAGAAAACGAAATGACACTGGATATAAATATAATTTAAAAATCCAAAACACAAAACATTGCGCCCCATTGGGTTTTTAAATTATATTTATATCCAGTGTCATTTAGTTTTTTACTGATTTTATGTGTTATGAATACGGTTCTTATGAATGAACCGAAACATGTCAACTTTTTAATTTAATTTTTATTTGTGACACCTGTTCTAAGTAAATAAATATGAAATGTTTTTATACGTGAATGAAAAAGGTGAAGTGATTTTGTTTTAGTTTTTAGTTTTGAAAAAACGAAAGCTAACAACAGTTTTAACAAGGAACTAACTCTTTTGGATTTGAAAGAAGCTCTAATGAATGACAGAGAAATATTTTCACAAATATATTTTTTATAATTCATCTTCAAAAGCTAATCATGTTTTTACCGTATTTTTTTATTCTTTAAATCTAAACTACATTAATTTTATAATGAATCTTTATTTGAATGTTCAAAAATCTAGGCTTCTAAGTAATCATTAATGTTATTATCGTGTATTTTCTATGTTGAGAAAATATCGTGATTTTAAAGTATAGTTTTAAAATATAAAATATTTCATAAATGTGTATGCAGTATTCTTTAAAAGAATCTTAATTGTATGTTAAGAATTTTTTTTTTTTTTTTTTTTCAAATTGAGTGGAATTGAGTCGTCCTTACTACTTACCCAAGTATGAGTGTCGCGATGCATTCTGAATCCGATTCTATGAGTATTGCAGAAAGGGCGATGTATCAGTCAGCAGCCCTATTCCGTCTGTCCAACGACATGACACGACGAAATTATATAAGTTACCATGAAAAACTATCAATTGTTTAAAATTTATTGTAAAAGCATATTATTATTGGTAAATACTCATTTTTTTTCTTATGTAAGTAGTAGCTATAAAATCGTATATTCCTTTTTTGAGTTGCACTTCCGGGGCCCTCGGCAATCGCCGACCAGGCCAGTCCGGGCCTGTTCATACATATGCATATATACATATTTTTGATATATATGTATTTAATATCTTTGTAGCGCATAGTTGAAATTAGGTTAATAATAATCTTTGTTGCACTTATAAAAACTTAAGTGATTTTAAAACATATAGAAAAAAAGGTACATTAAAAGATTGAAGATAATTTTTTAGTATATTACATGGCGAATCTATTTTACTAATACTTTTTTCATTTGGCGAATGTTTTTTTATTTTTAATTAGCCAAATTACTAACGTTGGTCAAATGTCAGCGAGAACACTGGAGGGTAGTCCGCCCTGGGTGTCACCGTCACCATAGAAAAGGTGACAATCAGACAAATGAAACTCACAGACAATAGAAGATTAAAACTTTGCAAATCTTAAACTAATGCTAATTCACTATTTATTTCACATTAGGTATCGAAAAAAAATAATAATAATAAAGGTTAGAATTCAATATTTGTATTAGTAGCCAATGGCCAGTAGAGGCTAAATGTTTAGTAGCCACTATTGTCAAGTTAGTGGCCACAAATTACTATCAGCAATTCTTTAATGAAATTGCCGCCATGGCTACAGCGATTTGTTTGATTCCTGACCGAGAACCTAATAAAAAAAAAAAAAAAAAAGTTCCCAGAAAGGATTTTTGGGTTCCTCGGGATCGCTATTTTTTAGCCCTGTGTTGTGAGATACTATAAATTATGTTAATAAATTCAGCTCAATGATCCATATAAATAAAAACTTTGAACTGATTTTTTGCCTATTTATGTTTTTAGAATCTGCTTGTTTGAAAAAATACTAAGGCTTTTTTTCTAATTGAGGTTGAGGTTTGATTTAATTGTTCTCCATGGTGTATATAATATTCTTGTATATGGATTTAACATTCAAGTTTATAGTTATTTTTTTAAATATTTAAATTGAGAGTTTGCTGAATTTCTTTCTATTTTTCATATACACAAGAAAAAAAAAATTATACAGTACATTACATATACGTATACATGACTAGAGATGGGAATGCTCGAAAAAACCCCGTTTTTTTTCAGTTTTTTTCCGAAGGCTTATTTTTCAATTTTTCCGAAATGGAAAAATTAAAATTTCATTTATGAAATAATATAGTGAAAATTTTGTAATAGCTACAGTCTCATACTTTTTATTTTTATGTTGAGTGTCCCACATGAAAACTTTAATGTGGGTAATCTGATCTCTGAGCAGAAATCTGTTTGAGAAGACTTGAAAGGATCCTTCACATTTTTTTCTTGTTTGAAACACAAGACCCTTCGCAAAATTTCTCTTAAAAATAGACATTTCAGAAAAAAGTTTAATCTACAAATTGAATCTTTCGCAAATGCAGTGATTGAAGAAAAATCTCATGCCATATAGCAACTGAATCTTATCAAGTTGTATATATGTATAAATAACCTTATTAAAAATGCCTAAATAGGAACCTAAATATAGTAATAATTTCTTATTCACAAATTCTGAATATATTTTGTACAAGTATATACAAAAAGTTCACTATTTCACAAAAACAGGATTACATGAAAAAAAAATCTAGATATATAATTAAATGCAACTTCTCTTCTTAAAAATTAATTTATGCGCAAAATTATTTCAATAATGTACCAATTAATGGAAATGGTAAAATTAAAAATTTAACATAAAATTTGAAACATGCATTTATTACTTTTTTCAATCTTTTCAAGATGTATTGAATTCGTGAAAAGTTTGATTGCCAGTTTTCAGTGTATTTAAACGTTTTAGAAGGTCCTGAACACGATTTGATGGTTTTTGGAAAATATCTGTCACTTTGCGAGTCCGTATGTGACAAAAATTTTATGGCCACTCTATCTCAAGAACTGATGTACTTAATTTCACAAAACTTTAGATTCAGTTACACCTTGATATAAACTCGAGATGTTTAGTTATTAGTGTATATCGCCCAACCGATGACGCTACTATGCTGCATTATTCATAATTTCCATAACAGTTCTATCTCAAAAACTAATGTATGTATTTTCATAAAACTTCAGATTAAGTTAATCTTTGATATAACTTCGTGCTCATTACTTTTTGGTGTAAATCGCTCAACAGATGTTGCTGCTGTGCTACATTATTCATGATTATTGCAATAGCTCTATCTCAAGAACTAAAGGACAATTTTTTTTATCAAACTATAGCTTCAGACAGTTCCTGATATATATTAATGTTGTTTAGTTTTTGGTGTAAATTGCCCTATAGGTGGCACTACTATGCTGCATTTTTCAAGATTTCGTTATAGCTGATTAATTGAATGTTTTTTTCAAGATGTTGAATCTAAAATTGACCTCCATAATGTAGAGTAATGTTGCAAAAACATGGGTAGTTTGCATTAGAAAAGTACAACTGCAATGGGAAGCAAAAAAAAAAAAAAAAAAAACTATTACAAGTAACTACGTTCCAAATTAAACTTTCCCTCTTGATTAAACTTTGAATTTTTGTAGTTTTCTAAAGCACAGTAGAAGTTTATCTCTGTATGTAACTGCTTTTGTTAATTCCTCAAATAGCGAGCATTTTCTATTTGTAGTGTTCTGTTTTCATAACTTTTGAGTTCCACTCTTAGAAATATAGAATTACCACATGGAAACATTATTGAATATGGTTTCTTACTCAAGAATGAAATACCAGATCTCAGGATAAAAAAAAAAAGAAATATGTTTAATTAAACTTAAAAAAAATATTTTCGAGGTCAGTGAGTAAAAAACTAACAGTCAATAAATCCTATGCTACTTTTTAGTTGCAGACCTGAGTAAGCCAAACTAAAATTTAGTTGAATTTAGATTATAAAACTAAATCAAAATTTTTCAAAGTTGAGATAGGAAAGAAAGCTATACCAAAACTAAACATATTTTTTAAAGGAAATAAAATTATAATTGTAAGAAAAAAATGTAACAATGTAAAAATATACATTTTTTAAACAAACAATGGAATTTTTGAATACTGATATTAATAATAATGACAAAACTGCAATAATTTTTTAAAACTAGTATCATTTAATTAAAAACTATACTTATGTAAATGGAATGCATAATTTATTTCATTCCAAACTGTAGACATATTGGCTCAGGTTTTTACTAGGGATGCACCGAATATTCGGTATCTATTCGGTATTCGGCCTATTCGGCCATGTTACCGAATATTCGGTTTGGCCGAATATCAAAGTATTCGGCCTGCAGAATATTCGGCTTAGCCGAATATCGCAATATTTGACCAAGCCAAATACATCAAAATATTTTAAAAAAAAATTATTAAAAATTGTATAAATGTTATTTTTTAACATTCAATAAATTAAAAAAAAGTTTAATTAAGAAATAAATTCCTTCTAAAAGACAATTAAGGAATAAAATCTTAATGAAATAATAAAAATTGCATTAAAGTATTTATTTTATTGTTAGAGACATTTGAGAAAATTAATCATTAGTAACAATATTCATATATCATATGAGCTGATGAAATTAAATGCTAATGTGGTAATTACCTTTTTTACAACAATGATTTAACAAAAGTATGTTATCATAAACAGATTTATAGTTTCAAAATTATACAGTTCAATACACAAAACTTAAGAAATTGAAAACAATATTCTTGCATATCTGTTAATTTTAAATATAAATAAACTGAGTTATTAATTCAGAATAATTGCGAAATGGAACTGTATTTAAATAAGGTTGCTTTAACTGCACTATATTGTATAAAATGTGACAAGAAAATTAATTATTAACATAGATATTTATAGGAATTAATAATATTTTTAAAAAAAGGATATCATCTATAACAATAATTCAATAAAGGTAAATTATGGTGAAGAAATGCGAGTTCCTCAATATTGTCTGGTAGCAGTCTGTTTCTTGTGTTTTCACAAATATTTCCAGCTTCAGAAAATAATCTTTCGCTCCAAACACTGCTTGCTGGTGCACACAAGAACTTCCTTGCTAAACTAGCGAGAGCAGGAAAGTTATTTCTATTCATTTTCCACCACTTTAATGGATTGTCTTTCCTATCAATCAGCGGTAAGGCAAAATATGAATTTACTTCTTTCATGTAGTTTTCATCTCTGCAGTCTTCACTATTCGTACTCACATTTGATTCTGTGATTTCACTGAAACATTGCCAGAATGATGAGTGTGCTTCTGACAATTTACATTTTTTGTTTGGTAATTCTTCAATTGTAGTAACATCAGATTTTGGATTCTGTGGTATTATTTTTTTCCCTAAATTTTGTTTGAGATTATCTCTTTCTTGTTCAGTGAAAAAAGCAGCTTTAAAACGTGGATCTAACAGTGTTGCTGAGATAAAAAAATCATTGTCATGAATTTCAGCAAAACGTGTAATTAAATTATCTTTCAAGGAATCTTTCATTGTTCCGACACCAAAGAACTGAGATCCACTTTTATCCAAATATCGCTGCAATGTTAATACAGTGGGAATTACTTCTGAAACAATAGCTTCAGAAGAACTCATAATTTTTGTCACTTCTTCAAAGGGCTTTAATAACTGAAGAACATTTTCTAAAATCGTCCACTGTGCTGATGACAAGTTTTGAATTCCCCCATGTTCAGCTGCATATAAAGCAAGAGCATTTTTCTGTTCTAACAAACGTTCAATCATATAATAAGTACTATTCCACCTAGTACTCACATCTTGTATTAATTTTTTAGCACTTTCATTCAGCTTTTGGTTTTGAATATTGCTGAGATTAGAACAAGCTACTGAAGAATGATGAAAGTGAGTAACAATATTCCTGCAGATAGATATAACATCGTTCACAGCTCTTTGAGATTTTAAAGAATCTTTCAACACCAGCTGTAAAGAATGAATGAAACATGATATTGCAGGAAATCCAGCATCTTTTATACCTTTCACGATATTAAAACCATTGTCTCGAACAAATAGATGGATTTTTTCTTTTAAATTCCAAGTGTCTACTACATTTAACAGCAGTTCACTAATATTTTCACTAGTGTGCTTTCCTGGAAAATGTTTTACATTCAACACTGCTTCCTTGAATTGAAAATCGTTATCAATCCAGTGGCATGTAAAGCTTATAAAACTGCGATTGTTGATTGACTCAGTCCATATATCAGAAGTTATAGACACAAATTCTGTTTCATTTATCTGTCTTGTTATCTTTTGTTTACATTTTTGTAGTATATCTGGCATTATGGATTCTGTAATGTATTTTCTGCTTGGTAACTGGTATTGTGGCTGGAGCAATTTTATTAATCTCTTAAATCCTGTATCATCCACTATTGAATATGGCTGATTGTCTAAAGCGATCATCTCTCCTATAGCATAGTGTATTTCCACAGATTTTGGATTATTAATGTCCCATAATTGTTTTTTTTCTAAACAGGCCATGAGGGCTTGTTGCTTATGTTTTAAGCTTTTATCACATACTTCATCAGTTTCCTTCTTTACTTCTGTGCAAACTGCAGAAGTCAGCTTTACAGTTGGGTGTTTATTTTTGATGTGATTATTCAAAGCAGTAGTTGTTGCTTTTTTTCCGATTCCACCTCTTGAAATGTTTTCTTCACACAAAATACATTTAGCTTTTGTAATATCACCTTCTACACATGTAAAATAATTCCACACTGGACTCTTTTTATCTTTTACACTCATTTCTTAATTTATAAAAATGTTACTTTCACTTTAAAATATTGTTCTATCAAAGAAAAATCACTTAGAGAATGCAACAGAAATTTACATGAAATAGTTCAATTATTAAAACAAGTGCACCTGTCAATTCAATTTCTGACAGGTGTGATTTCTGACAGGTGACAGTTCACAAAGTTTGAACTGAAAGCATTTTCTGGAAAATTCTTTTTTTAATTCAAAACCTGATTGGCTTTAAAAAATGTGGGAGTTTCTTTTCAATTTTAACTAAACCATGATTGATTTTTTTTCGCAAAGGGGGAAGTTCCCTTTAAGTTTAAAACTGCCTCCTGATTGGCTGAGGAAAGAATACTTTTTATAAATTTTTCTTCTAGTCCCTTCCAGAAATTTCCAGTCTGATTTTAAAACTTCTTCCAGTCAGTTATAATTAGATTAGAAAAAATAAGGGGGAAAAATAGAAAAAAAAAATTCTGTAGAAAAACAAAATTTATTTTTATTTCAAAACATAGGCTTTAGAATATAGTGAAATTTTATTTGTATTTTAATTCACTGAGGAAGCAATAAAAGTTATAGGTTTTCAAAGTTATGATTGATTATAAAAATAAACAAAATAACAACTCAAATAACTCAAAGAATTTTTGTGTGTTTAGATTACTATCTTTATATTTATATAATATTATGTAACAATGTTGTATTAAGTAATTTTTTAATATCTTTAAACACTGAAATATAGAAGTATTCGGCCAGCCGAATATTCGGTTATTCGGCCGAATAGTTACTATTCGGCCAGCCGAATATTCGGTATTCGGCTGCATAGTCACTATTCGGCTGGCCGAATATTCGGTATTCGGTTTACATGCGAGCCGAATATTCGGTATTCGGCCAAAATCACTATTCGGTGCATCCCTAGTTTTTACATTAGGTCAATTGGTAGTTAAACATTTAACTCAAAATCATTTCAACAGAGATATGCTATAACAAACAATAGCATTTAATAAAAATTCTTAGGCTGTGAGGAAAAAAAAAATTAAACTTTTAAAAGCAGGCTTTGCTACTTTCTTTTTATTTTGTAATATAAAGTGAAAATAATTTTCATTTAATACAAATAAATGGGAAAAAATGTTTATTATTTAATATTCTCTGAGAAAATATAATTTATTTGGGAGAAACAATCATGAAAATTCAATTTTTCCAACTTTTCTGTTTTTTCCCCCCAAAAAAAACGGTAAAAACCAGTTTTTTTTCCGCCACTTATATTTTTCCTGAAAATTGACATCTCTATACATGACAGTACAGTAGACTCCCTCAAATCCGCACAGCTTGGGACCAGAGGTTGTGCAGATTTTAGAATTTTGTGGATTTCTGGTCATTGCTTTGTTTACATTTTTTAAACAATAATTTGAGTGCAATTAATAGTGCAATCGGAACTATAATGAATGCTTACAATATAATAAAATATTAAAATAAATAATAAACTAAAATAATAAAACTTTAGACATTTTTTAAATGATAAAAATACTAATAGCAAAGGTCAAGTTAATAACCAATAGTGTATGATTAAATATTCATTACAAAGATTAGATGTATTTTTCCAAAATTATTCAACAAAACTTGCCTCATAAAAGTAGATTACTGATTCACATCAAAATCATATAATAAGGATTTTTTTCAAGTTTAGCCAGGCTTAAAAACCAAAAAATCTTGATTAATGCATAAATATATTTAGTAAGAAGATTATGATTACCAGTGATATCAGCAATATCTTGAATTTTTTCCAAAAAAATTTATTCTTCTTTCATGAAAAAAACATGAATAGAGCATTATTAAGAAAATTACAAAATAAAAAATGTATAGAATTGATGCAAAATTAAAAAAAAATCAAATTTTGTCCCAATAGCTGAACTGAAAGTTTCATTGTTTACATCCATAAAATATGCGCGGATTTTAGAGAGTTGCGGATTTCTGGTTTGCGGATTTGAGGGAGTCTACTGTATTATTCAAAATTGAAGAGATGGTTTCAAAAGTACTGATGTCCCCTTAAAATGTTTTATAGCATTTTCTGTAATAAAAAACTGCATTCTCATAGTTGGATTGGTGTAAACAAATAGCTACCTCGCAACCTGTCGATATGTACAATTTCATACTAACTACACTAACATTTTGCCCAAATATAGAATTTGGTTTCATGGAATTCCAATCAGAATATTAAATAGTTAACAATTATTTTATATGTATAGAAAACCACAACTTTGTTCAAACTTATGATTTTTTCGCCATCACTGATTAAGAAAATGGAGGTTTTTTTTTTTTTTAGTAATATTTTCCGCTATTAGTCAATGGATTTCTCGAACTTTTGACGAAATTTGCTGTTTTTTCACAATTTTTTTGCCGAAATTTGCCATTTTTTCGTGTTTTTTTAAAAAAAGAAATATGCAGTTTTTCATGATCTTTTTGAAGAGATTTGCCTTTTTTTCGCGATCTTTTGACGAAATCTGCCGTTATTCCGCGATCTTTTGACGAAATCTGCCTTTTTTTTTTCGTGGTCCTTTGACAAAATCTGCCGTTTTTTTCGTGGTCTTTTGACAAAATCTGCCGGTTTTTCGTGATCTTTTGACGAAATCTGCCATTTTTTCATGATCTTTTGACAAAAACTGCCGTTTTTTTGCGATCTTTTGACGAAATTTGCTGTTTATCGCAATTATTGACAAAGATTATCGTTTATCAGGAATTTTGACAAGATCTGCCTTTTTTCGCGATCTTTTGGCAAAATCTGTGATTTTTTCACTATCATTTGGTGAAGTTTGCCATTTTTAGTGATCTTTTGGAGAAGTTTGCCATTTTTTCACGATCTTTTGAAGAAGTTTGTCCTTTTTTACAATCTTTTGGAGAACTTAACCGTTTTTTTCGCAATATTTTGGAGAAGTTTGCCGTTTTTTCACGATCTTTTGGAGAACTTCACTTTTTTTGTGATTTTTTGGAGAACTTTGCTTTTTTTTTACAATGTTTTGGAGAACTTTCCTGTTTTTTTGTGATTTTTTACCGAAATTTGTCAAAATCCTTCGATTAAATTCACGTTTTCCCACGATCCTTTGACGAAATTAGCGATTGTTCTTAGAACGATTGGCTAAATTTGTTATTTTTGGTGACCATTTGTCGAAATTCACGATACATTTTATGTCAAATTTCAGATTTATGACAGATTTTTTTTTTTTTAAAACTTTCGGAAACGATTGATCGCCACTTTGGTGATCAGATGCATAACATAAAGTCGCCAATTTTTTACATTTAGTCATCCTGTGGTCGGTGGCGACCGTGAATTTTAACCTTTATTAAATAAGCATTCCAATTAAAAAATATCCTAATGGTGCCATATTCTGATCAGAATCAACATCAATAGGTGGTTAATCACTCACAACCCCAGACATAAATAATTAAATACCACAAGTTTTCTATCAAAATAATGTTTTACTACTACCAGAAGAAGGAAAAAAAAAACCTATTTCTTTATTTTCCTCATCAAAATAGTATTAAAAGGACTTGCAATGGAATAATTAATTTTTAAGGGGAAATATTAGTTATTTTTTATTTCTATATGAAGATGAGAACAAATAAATTTTCCAATATGAGAAAGATTGAGCAGGAGCCTGAAAGCTGGTATAAAAATCGAGTCTGAGACCATATTGGGCTGAGCCTATCTCATCTTTAGTACCTATATGGATTAAATAATGTGAATAATGAATAAATTACTTATGCATTTGATAACTTATGATGTTGTATAATATAAAGGTCATGCATAAGCGCTTTTGAAAACTTTATTTTTCTTGCCAAATTCAATCCCATCTTTTTCTTCATTGTGCCTTAGCCTCTACATAAAAAAAAAAAAAAAAAAAAAAAAAAAAAAAAAAAAACACTCATTTTTTTAAACACTTATATTTTATAATCTCTTGATAGGACTATAATTTTGATGACAAATCGATCCGATGAAAACTTTGGATTTTTTATCATTTGAAGTTAATTAATAGTAATAATAATAATAAAAATGCACAGATCTCTACTTAACAAATGAATATTAGTTAAAAACAATTCTATACACATAAGGATAAAGAAGAGTAAACGTAAACGGCATATAATGAATGACATTTCTATATTTAATTCAATGAAACTAAAGACAAAAACAGACGCTTATTTATTTAATAATAACGGTAAAAGTGTAGCAAAATTAAAACAATGCAGTTTTCAAACTTCGAAAATTTTCCATTATTAAAAGTTAGGAAAAGAATCAACCAGTATTTAATTTCTTAAAAGTTTAATGCAGAGGAGGTCATTGTATACTACTGTCCTTGTAATGTATTTGAAGGGAGTTACATTTTATCGCTGATACTAAAATTAATTACCTTTCTTATCAATCCAGTTTTGTTTACTTTCATCTAAAGGAATATCTAGGTTATATTTATCCTTTAAAATTACAGATGTAGATGGTGCTTCTAAGACATCTGCAACACGATCGTTTTCAGAGCTAGACATTGTTTAACTTCTTTTACAAATAGCTTGACAGTAAATCGAGGGATAAAATAAAATGTAAAGAATAATTGAGAGAAGTTTTTCACAAAATTTCAAATACCGATAATTTTATTCTGATGGTTTAACTTATTCAAACAGATTAAAAGAAGTCTCAAATATTAATGCTAGAGCTCGTAACACACACAGATCTGCAGCTACATTTCATTTCCTTTACAATGTTTATTTACTTCAGTGAGCACAAATTTGTAGTGGCCACTTTTTATCTCAAAAATAATTTCGATGGAAGTATTTTTCACAAAAGAGCGAATAAATTAATTTTATGAGGGGGAAAAATGAAATTTGGAAAATAAGAGAAGAAATATTAAGCATGGGCGTATTGAAAATGTTATTTTTTCGGAAACTAACCTGTAAACTAATTCTGAAAAATACAATGAAAAATGTTAAGCATTTAAGCATAAAATGCAGTGAGAAATGTTTGTTGACACCTAAGTTTTGAAAGATTCTTAAAAACCAGTTTTATTGCTTAGGGGGGAATTAATTTTTTCATTTAATCAGTACTTTTTCTGTTTTTTTTTATAAGAAGGAAAAGCTCTTCCACGCATCAGTTACTTTTCCCTTATGGATCGAAAAATAAACACTTTTTTACTAGCTTCATCGAATTTTAAATTTTATTGTAGATCCAAATTCCAGGATATAACAAAAAAAAAAAAAATATATATATTTTTTTTCTTAATTATTAATGATTTTATTTGTATGTTGGCATCAACATCTTTGCAGTTTCAAGTGACGTCAGTCAAGGTTGTTCATCTGTTACTATCGTTTGCGGCGTATTCATAATTAATATGGCTGCAAATAATTATTTCGGCTTTACAACAGGTGGAACACAATATGGGTAAGTCAGTTACTTTACTGTATTCATTATTTTAACTTTCCTTAATCGCTTTGATTTCTATTTATTTGAGTCCTGATGCAAGTACTAGTGGCCATTTTACGGTACCGGCATAAGATGGCGGTCATACCGTAGAATGCGTAAGCTATTGTGAAATGTTTGACTGATCTATTTTAAATAAAGTGTTATTGTTTTAAAATACATGATTTTTGTCTAAAAGCTTCTTTTGTTGAGTTAAAAATGCTTCCTTGTCAGTTTCTTTTAAGTTCTTGTTTCAGATGTGATACGGTAATCGATACGTATATAGACATTTGTTACGCTTGCTTTTCATTTCCTATTTTTCTCTTTTGCTTAAAGCTAGACATAACATTGATCTGTTGCATTAAAGAATTCACTTTATTTAAATATAAATACGCTAGTATCAGTCTCTTCCTGTAATAATTATTATAACTCATATTCAGCTGTTTTTTTTTTTTTTTTTTTTTTTTTTTTTTTCCTTAACTAATTGAATCTGTCGCGAGTTAAAAAATCTCATATTTTGCTAAGATTTCTTTTAATGTTGTGTGAATTAAAGAAATGTACGCTGTGCTAATTGTTTTTTAGCCTAATGTGTTATACTTGCCTAAATTTTGTTGCATGTTCGTAAGTGCATTGTTTTTAATGCGAGTAAAAGATTAACAATACATTGATTGTAGTATAATTTCCCACAATCTAATATTAATTTTAATGTTCATCATATTTATGTTTTCAATCTGGTATAATGTGTTCTGTTTAAAATGCAAATTTCTTAATCCTCTGAATTCAAAACCTATTTCTGTGATGTTTGTTGAATCACCAGCCACTTAATCTTTAATAAACTACAAGCCTCTGTCCTCTAGAAACTACACTTGCCAGTTGGTTCAAACATCCCAGATTCTTGAGGCAAGCTAATTTCATTGGCTTAAAAAACAGCTCCTTATAAATGAATTCCCATTCATTTTTCTTTGATTGGATATTTTTAAGGCCAAATCAACCACTGTTAAAAATACAATGTCTGATTTCGTCATTGATACTCAAACACTTGAAAATTAACGTTTGAGTTATAAATTACCTTCATGGGTGTAGGTTTTCTGTCCATAGGATGGAATTCCTTCTTTTAAAAGTTCCCAAGGATGGAAAAATCTGACGACGAAAAATGATCGCGAAAATGACACTTTTTTTGCCAAAAGATCGAAAAAAAAACACTTTTTCGTCAAAAGATTATGAATAAAATGTGATTTTTGTCGAATGATCGCAGTAGAGGGCGTTATTTCTATCAAAAGACGCAAAAGGACGTGTTTTTCATCAAAAAATTGCAGAATAAACCTGATTCTTGTCGACGGATCTCGAGAAAAACGTTTAAAGCGCACGCTTCGTCAATATTTCGTGGGAAAACGATGATTTCGTCGATGTTTTTGTCAACGAACTTTGTCAAAAGATCGCTGGAAAACGCGAATTTCATGTGCGGATCATGGAAAAAAACGTGAATTTCACCAAATATCGCAGACAAAACGCTGATTTCATCTGAAGACCGCGGGAAAACGTCTCTTTCGTCTAAAGATTGCGGATATAATGCCGATTTCGTTAAAAGAGCGCGGAAAAAAAACGCCGTTTTCGATGAAAGATCGCTTAAAAATATTTTGTTAAAAGATCATTGGGAAAAAAAAAGTCTATCATTAAAAGATCGCGGAAGAAACGCAGATTTCGTCAAAAGATCGCGAGGGTAAAACGCATAGGGATGATTCTCGTCCGAAATTTTAAGGCATCTTTTTCCGAAAATTTGAAATTGGATTATCAGTTCTGCATAGTTGCCAACTTGTACGGTTTTGCGCATGGAAAAAACAATCGCGGTGCACTGCAAATTTCGTGAAAGGATGCCGAAAAGCACACACTTTGTCAATATTTCATGGGAAAACGACGATTTCATCGATTTTTTTTTTGTCAACGAACTTTGTCAAAAGATCGCTGAAAAACGAGAATTTCCTGTGCGGATCGCAGAAAAAACGACAATTTCACCAAATATCGCAGATTTTGTCTGAAGACCGCAGGAGAACGTCAATTTCGTATAAAGATTGCGGAAACAACGCCGATTTCGTTAAAAGATTGCAGAAAAAACACCGTTTTCGATAAGATTGCTTAAAAATATGTCAATAGATCATTGAAAAAACGTCGATTTCATCAAAAGATCACAGAAAAAACGCCGATTTCGTCAATATCGCGGAGATAAAAGGACATTTCGGGAATAGATCACGCAAAAATGCGAATTTTGTCTAAAGATCGTCGAAAAAGCGCAGATTTCATTAAAAAGAAACACGGCAAAACGCAGATTTCGTCAAAATATCACAGGAAAACTGCCGATTTTAACAAAGCAATCAGATCGCAATAAATCGCCGATTTTGCTAAAATATCGCAGATAAATCACTGATTTTGTCTGAAGATCACGAATACTCCCCCCCCCCCCCTTAAATGCGATGTAAATTTCCGGAAAAAAATCCATCCAGATTCACCCCCTAAAAACGCCGTTTTTGAGAGAAAATCGCGTAAAAAATGCAAATTTTGCCTCAAAATCGTTGAAAAAAAAACGCCAATTTCATATTTAAAAAAAAAAAAAAAAAAAAAAAAAAAAAAAAAAAAAAGAGAGAAAGAACATTGATTTTGTCAAAAGATTGCGAAAAAACCGCAGATTTTGATAAAAGATCGCAGATAAACCCCCCCCCCCTCTCAGGAAGGGGTGTAACTTGCTGAATTCCCCCCCCCCCCCCCCCACGCCGCCGATTTCCGAAAATGCGATGTTAATTTCCAAAACAAAAAAATTTTACCCAGAATCGCCCCTGAAACATTCATAATCTGCCAAATATGGCAGCTGAAAAAAAAAATCAAGTTTCTTTGTTATAATTCTCTTATTTCTGATTGGACATTAAAGCTGCCTCTTTTGTTTTCTGATTGCGACGTAGAAACCTTGTATCCACAAACACCAATCGTAATCAGTATTCACCATCTAAAATTTCCTTTTCTTTGATATAGAGAAATGAATAACAAAGAAGATATTTTGCCGGCATAGTCCATGTCAATTCAGGCAGCCAAAGAAAAAATCTTACCTTCATATAGAGATGCACCGGATGTGGATTTTTGCCGGATACCGAATAACGGATATCCGGTACAAAATTTTACCGAATATCCGGTATCCGGCCGAATAATTTCTCATTTTTAATTTAAATAATATTTTAATTTTATGCCTGTTTAAAGAAAAAAAAAATATTGTAATTTTATATTATGCAAGTATTAAGATTTCAATTCACTTATTAAGTCAAAGTTACTTAAAAACATAGTAATGATTAAATATTGAAACGTAATATTATTTTGCCTTTTCAATATTACTTATAAAACTTCTAACTTTACATGCATATTTTTTTCTACCTTTTCTTTAGTCTCTATCACCAGATTTAGGTAGTGTCTTGATGTTTTTATAGATGCATTGTATCGATTAGCTAAAAGAAAAAAATATTTTTACCCTGTTGACACATAATTAACAAAAATGAGATAGTTATGTATGTTACTCCTCTTGATTCTGAGTGAGCATTACAGTTTTCCTATTAAGCTCTTTTTGCATTGTAGAGCAAGTTTCAGAATGAACTTTATTTAAAATATCACTTGCAATTTTAACATGAGCGGGTGACTTATATAACAAGGCATATTTCAATTGTTTTGGAAATTTTTAATAAAATATGTTTTATTTAAAAATGCAATTTGTATATTTAATGATTTTTTCTGTTGTTTTTACCACAATTTTTTCTATTGTTGACTGCTTAACTTGTGCAATTGATGTTCCAGCAAAATTTGAATGGTTTCTTTAATATCAGCACCATTTTGTTCTTGATTTTCTAAAGAAACACACTTTGAATCTGGAGTATGAATATTCATAAATAAAATCTTTAGTTTGCTGGAAACTTTATTTTTCTACATAGTTTTTAATCCTCAATACTTTAGCACATATAAAATGGCCCCATTGTACACATTTCAGACTCGGATTTTTGACGTATTAACAACAACTTCATAAAACTTTTAGATTAGATATTTATACCTTTCTCTTTTGTTGATATTAATAATTCAAATTAATAATAAAGTTATTAACAAAACACTTGAGAAGAACTATAAAAGTCTACTACTTCATTACAAAAAAAAAAAATAAAAAAAAACAATAAAAATTGTAATTTAAGAAATTACCCCAACCATTTGAAAAATGTTTCACTCGATACATTCATCTATCATTTTAAGCTAAATACCAGTTGTTTTATTGTGTATTATCCGTGCCACTGCTATAAATGACTTTATACATGCTGCAATTTGAAGGTACGGTTCGTTTAAGTTATATCACTCTATTGTCGCCAAGCATAAAAGTTGGCGACGAAAGAAACATTTCAAACTATTTAACATTGTTGGTGCAAAAGTAATCATTATTAAAATACAGCTTTGGCATATACTGTTATACTTGTAAGACTTTGGCATATATTGTTTGATTTTACAGAGCAGAATTTTGGTGATGGAGGTTTTAAACCAAAATCGATCGCAGCACATGCATCTGTGAATGGGTCCATCAGACATCGAATCAAAAAAGTTTTTTCCCAGTTTTTCCCAAGCCGATTGCTTTTTAGTTTTCTTTTTAGGTGGTGGAAAATCAAGAGTAATAGCTATAACATTTTCCGGCTTGTTAGAATCACTATTGGCACTCAAATTTTCCTGGTTAGAACCGACCGATAGTAAAACGCCATGGCTAGTGGATTGGTCGCCCTGGCGACATGATGTTTTACAATTAATCGGTTCGGCATTAAATTGCTTCCTTTTTCGTGATCGCCTTTCAACACGTAATTGGTTTTCAGCGGCTCAATAATCTTTTGATTTTATCATTTTCTGCATTGAAAGACGTTTTTGCGCCAAACCAAATACAGTATTACTCAGTTATCCCGTCGACCAATTTCGCCAAATGATACGAATCGCCAAACTAATAAGCAACTTATACATGTTGACTAAATTTTTATTTTAAATAGCAAAAGAAGAAATAAAAATCACTTTATGATTGTTTAAGTACGCGTATTGTGTTTAATATCATTGAATGCGATATTCACGTTCATTCATTTCTTTGGCTTCGGCTTTTTCCGTATCTGTTAATTTCCGTCTACCCATTTTTAAATTTGTTAGTTTTCTCCTTTATTACAATGATTTTAACCATTTTAATTTACTATTCAAATAAAAATTCTTCTAAAAGTAAAGAATTTAATTTAAATTCAAATAAAAATTCTTCTAAAAATAAAGAATTTAATTTAAATTCAAAAGTGGTAACATCATTCAAAAGTGGTAACATCATTCAAAAGTGGTAACATCATCGGGTCCATTCTCCCGAAAACAACAACCATTTTTCAAATGGTTAAAAAGCAAAAGTTGAAATTGTAGTTGATATTCTAGTTTTGGTTTTACAATTACAGTTATGACAGAATTATTGAACACTGCAGTTAAATTTTGACTGGTGAAAATTACAATAAAACTTTTGAGAGGTGTAAAATTACTTCATTACTGAAATTTAAGAACAATTTTTAAGAGAAATAAAAAATGTGAAGTTGTACATATTCTAGTTTTGTTTTTACAATTGCTGTTATAGGTTATGACAAAATATTGTCATACTTTAAATATATCTTCATTTACATACAAACATTATAATTTCATAATTGTGAAAATATACAAGTATTTATTTTTGTTAACATTGCTTTTTAATAAGATAAGGTTGGCAAGGAGCAAATTAGTTTCACATTTTTTTTTAAATGTAAAAAACAGAATTTAAAAAATGTTTTACTATCCGGCAACCGGATATTAAAATATTCGGCCGGAACGAATATCCGGTTCGAGTGCCGAATAAGCAGGATATCCGGCAGGAGCCGGATATCCGGTGCATCCCTACCTTCATAGTCTCAGAAGTTCTTTGATTGAACTTATGTTAAAATTCAGGGAAAAATAAAACTCCCGTAATTTTTGGTTTTCCCCAAAAAAATTTCTGGACCGAGATACAGGGTGCCAAAGATGGCGTCCCGAGCACCTTTTCCCGCTTGCGATTTTCGAAAAAAGTTTAAAGTGCTCTATCTCTGAAACGATGCAAGACATCTCGTTGCAGTTTATTTTATTTTAAAGATAATATTTTTCTGCTTAAAAAGATATACTCTATTTTGAAATATGTATTTAATTATTTTTACAGCAGCCTTCTAAAAAAAATTTTTTTTAATCAAAAAAAATTTTTTTCTCAAAAATGCCAATCTTAAAAATTTTGATTTTTTTACTGTTAGTCAATACCATTGAGTACTACCTTCACTGTAAAGGAGAACTTCCACTTTTGAGTTTAACAAGTTTTAGAATCATTTCAAGAATTTAGAGAATTTTACAGGAACTGCATGTCAAAAGTTCCAATAAAAGTCTTTCAATTTTTGTTTATTTGTATCATATGTAGCCTATTACATACCCTAAACAAATTAGAAATCGCACGTCAAACATGGTAAATGAGGTGCATTCATACTATGACTAGTTTTATAAATATTTAGATCTTGGTGCAATAAGTATTACACTCTTGTGAAAACTGGCATGAATACAAAATTTATTATATTTCTATATATTAAATTCAGTAATACGGAAGTAATATGAATCCATCTTAAAAAGAACGTAATCACCAGGGCAACCTAGAATCATTACCTATCATGGGATATTTCATTATGTTTGATAGAATTTAATAGAGTGAACAATCATCCATTAATATCATAGTGATGGGTATATTCATCTATTACTATCATAGTACCTATATTTCACAAACTTTGAATAGCAAGCAAAAAGAAATTTCATTTGTCCAACCAAGATCTCTGAAACATTTGCAAAATATTCAGATTCAAAATTTATAAAAAGGAATTTTTGTTGCCTGTGTATATTATTGTCAGTGGTGGATTGCAAAGGTAAATGATATCAGTTGTTTATGAAATTGTCTTTAACTTTATGTTCCCACTTGGATCGGCTGTTGGGTATAGATTTCCACCTGCAAGACAGCAACATCACCACCAATGTTCACTTCCTATTCTCAATGTTTTAAGAATTATGGAAGCCCCAGACCCTATTAGTTAAACAGGAAGGCATCACTAAATATCAAAGGAAGATACAGATACTGTTCAACAAATTATGAAGTCTATGAATTTCTAATTTCAGTTCTCAGTTTCAGTACACTGGAAGTAATATGTTTTGAAACTTATACATATATTTTGTAAACTTTGCTGCATGTTTTTTTTTTTCTTTTGTAAGCTATTTTTAAAGCTGTCAGTTTCTTATACTTACTAAGAAATAAAATCGTATGTCAAACAAGACTAAGATTTTGATTTCCTGAGACCAGTATATGATTGTCATACAGGAACTGATAAAATATATGGCAAAATTTTACATGTGTTTCGATAACTTGTCAAAATCAAAAGTGGAAGTTTTCTGAAATAAGGAAGGCAGTAAGTACTCAATGGTATGAATCAACATAAAATAACTAAATTTAGGATTGGCATTTTTGATTTCTTTTAAATAAAAAAAATCCAAAGGCTACATCAGAAAATATTAATACATTTTTACAGAATTGAATATTTCATTTCAAACAAAAAAATGTTGCCTTCTAAAAAAGAAAAAAAAAAAAAAAAAGCAACAAATGTTCTGAAAAAGGTTGTCAAGTGTTATGAAAGTCAAATTAAAACTTCGAAAAAAAGACACTCATAAATATTTTATTCATCCTGTTAAATCCTATCATGCATAATTAATTCAAACATATCCCATGATAGGTAATGATTCTAGGTTGCCCTGGTGATTAAATTCTTTTTAAGATGGATTCATATTACTTCCGTATTACTGAATTTAATATATAGAAACATAATAAATTTTGTATTCATGCCAGTTTTCACACGAGTGTAATACTTATTGCACCAAGATCTAAATATTTATAAAACTAGTCATAGTATGAATGCACCTCATTTACCATGTTTGATGTGTGATTTCTAACTTGTTTAGGATATGTAATAGGCTACATATGATACAAATAAACAAAAATTGAGACTTTTATTGGAACTTTTGATATGCAGTTCTTGTAAAATTCTCTAAATTCTTGAAATGTTTCTAAAACTTGTTAAACTCAAAAGTGGAAGTTCTCCTTTACAGTGAAGGCAGTCCTCAATGGTATTGACTAACAGTAAAAAAATCAAAATTTTTGAGATTGGCATTTTTGAGAAAAAAATTATTTTTTAGAAGGCTGCTTTAAAAATAATTAAATACATATTTCAAAATGGAGTATATCTTTTTAAGCAGAAAAATATTATCTTTAAAATAAAATAAACTGCAACGAAATATCTTGCATCGTTTCAGAGATAGAGCACTTTAAACTTTTTTTCGAAAATCGCAAACGGGAAAAGGTGCTCGGGATGCCATCTTTGGCACCCTGTATCTCGGTCCAGAAATTTTTTTGGGGAAAACCAAAAATTACGGGAATTTTATTTTTTCCTGAATTTTAACATATGTTCAATCAAAGAACTTCTGAGACTATGAAGGTAACCCCCCTGCCTGAATCGACATGGATTCGGCCTGCCAAATAATTGTGCCAATCTGTTCTATAATCGGCTGATCTGTGTTTGATCGTAGCCATTTCACTGGATATGTGTAGTATGGTTAACAGCAACAGTCTGCCTCTGCAGGAAGCAAAAGGAAATTAATTGAAGATGACTTAGGTTTTATATAGAAAAAAAATGTGGCTTCTTGAAAAAGAAGTATCAAAGTTAAAAAAATAAGATCAATGAATTAGCTGATAAAGCTGAATCAACTAAAGCTATTAAACTATTTAGAAAATAGAACAATTGTAGAAAATCTGCAAAAGAAAAAAGAAAGAAATTTCCTCCCTGACCGAAGAAATAGATGCTAAAAAACAGTTGCTAGCCAACTAATGTTATATATTTTGTTTTATAATTACATAATTATGTTTTATGTAAAATTTCAATCTATTACGTTTAAAATTTAATGTCAGTAATTATGTGTACTGTTCTTTTTTAACTTTAGAAAGTCCTTATTTTTCTTTTAATGAAGCCCTTACAATGTCCTTAGAGTCCTTATTTTTCATTTAGCAAACTCTGTATGAACCCTGTTACTGATATTTTTATGTTCAAGCTTTTGGATTGATAAGCGACTTTTCAATTTTCTGAACTGAATGCATTAAATTTTTGGAACAGAATCGCTCATGCCAATGTCTCTTTTTACATTTGCTGCATTGCCAACATGAATGCCGTACATTCTGAACAAATTTCTCTCTTATCCTCCCTGGCATTGATACATCTTTCAACTAGGGATGGGACGAATAGTGATTCGGCCGAATACTAACTTTTTTTCCCCAATAAAGAAAAAAAATTGAGTATATATAATTTAAAAAATAGGCACTCATTAATAATTATTACTCTTAAATGTACTTTTAAATGTATTCTTCAATTTGAAACACCTATTTTAGCACAAAAAAATAATGAAATTGCATTATATTCTTTTATCTTTATGTTCATCAAATTGATTTTCAGTAAGTCGGGATGGTAAAATATTTCCATTAAAATATGAACAATGTATTTCACTTTTACTATCAAATGATACTGATATCAAATGATGACTATCAATGCATCCAAAATTAATAATATTCTTAATCTCTCTCTCTCAGAATTCACAAGGGAATATTTTCTGAAGTAACCTTTAATGAAGTAAATTTGATCATTTAGAGTTTGTGTCCCTAATAATAAGCAAATTCGTAAGAATGAGACTGTTTGGAAATTAGTTGTCAATCTTTAAATTACAAATTACATTAAAACAAAAGGTTATGCTTATAGTAGAATGCATATGTTAACAAAATCTTTGACATTTGAGTCGGCGCATACAATATTCCACTTATTCAACAAGCATTAAAAGGATAAACAGAAATTGATAACAGCATAAATGGAGGAAGATGTAAATTAAAAATATGTACATAATAATGTTACATATTTAAGCCAGTAATTATGCAAAAAATTATTTTATTCCGCATTTAGAATTCATGTTTAAATATTTATAAAACCATCTTCATAAAGCAAGTTGTCATCTAATGTGTATCTAGTTTGACACCAGTTCTGTTTTCAGATGTATCGTTGTATTTGGAATAGTAATATTTGATATTTAATTTTGAAAATGAATCTTCATTAATACACCTAGTGAATGAATTTTTTCATTTCTCACTTTATTGAAAATAAGTTATGAATTTCATAAGAGCCTTTTTTACATGTGCATGGAATTTGCAGACATTAATAAATATTCGAGTGTTTTAAAATAAGGTAGTGTTTCTTTTTTTTTTTTTTTTTTTTCAATAAGTGTTTTTATATCTTGAAATGTAACATATTCTCTAATGAAGACATTTCCTGTACAATTAAATCTCCAACTTGGGCAGCATTTTCTAAAATATCACCAACTTTTATAGGAAATACAGAAAGACTGTATATTTTTTAGTATCTGAATAACTGTATGTTTTGCAAGTAAGAATGAGAATGCAGGTATATGTTTAGGAAATTTTTAGGTCCTTTAAAGGACCCTTCACAAAATAATTTATCTTAAAACAGGACCCTTCACAAAATTTTTTATCCCCAAACAGGACTCTTCACAAAACATTTTATCCAAAGACAGGACCCTTCACAAAATTATTTGTCTCTTAAAAATATCTTTTCACAGCATTTTTTCACCTTCAAATTGAACTTTTCACAAATTTAATCATTACATAATAAAATCTGGTTTGTAAATAAGCAGTTGAACTCACCAAAGAGCATATTACTCAACTTTTTATATATGAAAAACGGAACCTGAAGACATCGATAATTTAAAATTCACAAAGTTCTGACTAGAATTTTCGCAAATATAAGAAAAAAATTCTCAATTTCACAAAAACAGGACCTTGTGAGAAAAGTCTGGATAGACCCCTGGAATGACTTCATAAATGAAGTAACCAATTTGGATTAGAGGAAAAAAAATTGCAAGAAATGAAATTCTTCAAATCCTAAATTTATTTGGCAAGATATCTTTCACTATTCAGCGAGATATCTCTAAATATTCGGCTATAGGTATTCGGTCAACAAGCCTTCAATATTCGGCCAGCCGAATATTCGGCAAAAGGGCCGAATACCGAATAGTGGCCGAATATTCGTCCCATCCCTACTTTCAACCGTCATGCTTGGCAAGTGAGAACAGTAAAAGTTTATTGCCACATTTTAAATGTTACTCAGCGATTGGCAAGTGTTAATTTTGTGCTGTACAATATAGATATATTCTTAAATAACTTCAGATATAATTACTCTGACATCTAAATAAAAATATCCATCCCATCAAATTAAACAAACAACACAGATTTGTTCAATTTTGATGATTAAAAATGTTAAACCATGAAGATAATCATTTATAAAGTTTCTCAGAGAGCATTTAAAAACAATTATCCTGTTTGAGAATTTATACTTATCAAACTGTAATTCAAAAAGCAACTTGCTCACAACCAGTGTTCAAAATTAGCGGTTGTTAGTCATGAGATGCAACTAAATAATTGTACTTGACGAAACAAAATTAGAAAAAAGCCGAAAAAAAGCAAACAAAATTATTCTTGGTTGCAAGGTTGGGTTTCTGACGTCAGAAACTGGTTTTTGACATGACAAGTGTCAAAAACTGGTTTAAACCGTCAAAAATTGGTTTAAACCGTCAAAAACTGGCTTAAACCATCAAAAAACATACAATCTGCTTTAAAACATATTAAGAACAGGGGGGAAACATTGAATAAGTCTTAATGATTTAAGTAATTTTTTATTTAACATTAATTACTGTAATTTAATAATTACAAAAAAGTTAAATTATTTTAATTGCAATTAAACATTTTTGTTTTTTAGAATGTTCAAACAGAAGAAAATGATTTTGCACAGTTAATAATATTTTACCAATTTCACAATTTTACCCCGCAGCATCTTACAGCACATAACAATTTAGCACATTTATTTACACCCAATCGATTTCTGAGTTTAGAGTGTATGAAGCCAAAGTTAGAAAATACTCTCTCAATTGAGGCTGAGCTAGCAGGGCTTGATAGCAGAAGGATTGCAAGTTCAGCAAGTTTTGAGGCAGGCCAAATTTTCAGATTTATGACAGTTTTTTTCTTCCCCGGAAATGATAATATACAATACAGTAATAGTGAATTTTTAGTATTACATCTAATGTTGTATATGTGTGACCGATATTTAATGTGAAATTTTACAGATCAGTGTAGCATTTGAGGTTTCTGACGGGGTTTTTGACATGACGGTTTAAACCGGATAAAACCGCACACTGTCAAAAACATGCCAACCCTGCTTGGTTGTCATATTTGATGTCTAGTTTTAAAAAAATCAGTCATCAGTCCGAAAATTCAGACATAAAAAATATCAAATATTTTGACATGGTTGTGAAAAAAAGCAATAATGTCCATCATTCTCAGAAAATATCCCCAATTTTGTCTAAGAATTAAGAATCGTTATGATAATGCAAATTACTTCCAAAGAATGTGGGAAAATGTTAATTTTGTCATAGGGTCACAAAAAAGAAGGAAAATTTCTCAAAGAATTGTGAAATGAAATATGTGAATTTAGTCAAATTGCAGATAAAACACTAATTTTGTCAAAAAATCTTGGAAAAAACACTAATTTTGTCAAAAAATTTCAGGAAAAGTAGGATTGCATAAAAAATGCTAATTTTATCCAACTGTACAAAGTTCTTTTTTTTTTTTCCATCACGATTGACTAAATTTGTTTTTCCCGTGATTATTTTCCCAGTGCTTTAAAGAAATTTGTGTTTTTAGTTTCATGATATTTTTTCGCGGTACTGTGACTTTCCATTTTTCTCTTTTTTATATCTTCAAATGATTGCGGGAAGAATGTTATTGTCATCGAACAGTCATGAAAAATACTTTTCATCAAAAGTTCTGAGAGAAAAAAAAAAAGATGCAGTTTTTGCCAAAGAATTGCAGGAAAAATGCAATTTTCATCAAAATTTTTTTTTTTAAATGCTATTTTTGTCAAAAGATCACAAGAAAACGTAATAATCACAGAAAAACTGAGAATTTCATAAGATAGTGAAAGTTATTGTTATTTATATATAAGATCGCTAGGAAAATAATGCAAATTTCATGAGAAAGAATCGCAGAAAAAATAAAAACACTTCTGTCAAAGGAAAACATGCAAATTTCATCAAAGAATTGAAGTAAATTTGCTGCAATATTAATGTTTTCAACAAATTTTTGCAGTTGAGCAGCAAATTTTAACATTAGTTGGCCATGTTTGTTATCTGATGTTTTTGAGCAAAAACATGTTAAAATTTGAACCAGACAACTAAGATTGCTGTGTAAAACATTTTATTAGAAGTATGAACTTAAAATATAAACTTTCATTTTAGAAATATATATAATATTTGCATAAATATTTGCTCTCTCTGATCCCCTTCGTCCCCTAAAAAAATAATAATATAACAGGATTTAAAAATATTAATTTCATCACAAATAAAATTTCTTATTTTCCAGTTCACAAGCTTTTCTTTTCATTTTTTGCAATAACCAAACTTTTAGAATAATTGTGTGAATAAAAGCTGACATTGTGTCTCAGTGTGTCAGAATTATTTAGTGACAAATCCCTTTATGGCTAAAACAATTTCCCTTACTAAAATATTTTAATTTTATGTGAAATAAATATAAATATATATTTTTGAAACCAATTTTTTAGAAGTGCAACACCAACACCTGCCAATTATTCTACTAATCAAGCTACTGCTGGCTACACTGTGCAGCATTCAGCTCAACCTTATGCAGCAGCTGCTACTGCTCAGCGCTCCAGTCAGTCTACATATGAAAACTACCAACAACCTACACATACTACAACTAATTATCCCTATGCATCCAGGCAACAGGTAAGTAGTTTTATAAATTTATTTTTAGTTTTTACATTTTGTCATAATTTTTATAAATATTCTTTGATATCTAGACAACCTATGAAAAAGCCCAAACTTATTATCAGACCCAAGTTCAGTATTCAGCAACTGAGACACCACATTATCAGACAGGTATTTCATTTTCTTCCTATTATTTTATGATAAATGCAATTTTCTTATTCTTTAATGGTGGGGCATTCCATATCAAATCAACTGAAAAAAATACATTTTCTGACCTGACCCCGCAGGGTTGGAAAAAAATCATGATTTTTTTAAAAAAAATCAAAAAAATCGGATTTATTTGATTTAAATCAGATTTTTTTGATTTAAATCGGATTTATTTGAGTTTTTTAGAATCCTATATTTAATTACCGTGTTTTTATGTTTTTACAATACATGGAGCAGTTTTTTATAATAACTAAAAAAGAAAAAATATTATTTATAATTTAGAAAAATATTATAAGAAATAATTAAACAGTTAAGAAAATATTATATTCTAGTTACTGATTGGTACTAAAAATTAAACATCTAGGCTTTAATCTAAAGCCATTCTATTATTTTGTAATTGAATTGTGCATACTAAATAAGAAACAAATTTAAATATGCTGTAAATGAATAGAAAATGGTAAAATTTAAAAAACAAACTAAATACAGTAGACTCCCTCAAATCTGCAGCCCTAATATCCGCAACTCTCTAAAATCTGTGTATATTTTACAGATGTAAACAATGTAGCTTTCAGGTTAGGTGTAGGGACAAAATTTGACTTATTTTTATATCAGTTCTATATATATTTTAATCTGTAACTTTCATTAATATTACTAAATTTATGCTTTTTCATGAAGGAAGAATAAATTTATTTCTGAAAAAATTCAAGGTATTGCCAATATTAGTGATGATCACAATCTTTTTGCAAAATGCATTTATACATTCATCAAGATTGTTATTATTATATTTATTATTATTGAGTTTGCTTAAACCTGAAATAAAACTTCTTTATTTTATGATTTTGGTGTGAATTAGTAGTGCACCTTTAAGGGGCAAATTTCATTGAATAATTTAGAAAAAAATGCATCTCATCTTTATAATAAATATTTCGTTATACATTATTGATTATTTACTTCATCTTTGTTGCTTTCAATATTTTAATTATCTAAATTATTTTTTTAGTATATTACCTAACATAATTGTTTTAATGTTTTACTATATTATAAGCATTCATTATAATTTCAATTGCATTATTAATTACAATCAAATTACTGTTTTAAAAAAATGTAAACAAATCCATGACCAGAAATCCACACAATCTATGGTCCCAAGCTGTGCGGATTTGAGGGAGTCTAGTATATTCATTTAATGCAAGCTATTTATTAAGGGATAAAATTCACAATTCAATGTTTTTTAAACAAATAGGAAAAAATCAGGGATTTAATTGTTTGAACAAAAACACTAATTTAGAAGCTTTGTCTACTCCTAATTTATTATGAAGGCTTGAATGAACTAGTCCAAAGAAGAAAATTGTCTTTCTACTCAGCAGTATTATGCCACGGCTGTTGTTATTTGGTAAATAAATTTAATTTCAATTTCGCTGAATCTCTCTTTACCTCCCATTACATAAAAGGATTTTCACCAATCATAATCTGTCATAACTTTTTTCTCAAGCAATGGTAATTTTTGGAGTGGGTCATTTTTTGCTTGAAAATGTACTACAGTGGTGAGAAGATTTAAACAATCTTCTTTAATGAATGCCAAACCTTCATTATTTTCCCCCGACACTCAGTGAAATTTCATTTCGATTTAAAACAGAGGGACTTAATAAAACTTCAGCAAAATGACAACCATTAATAGCTTATTCATATCTTGCTTTAAATTTTGTAATTCTATCATTATCTAAAACATTTTCTAACTTTTTACCCAAAATTTTCCTTTGATATGTGCATTCATGTGATATTGCAAAAAATTGATTTAAATCAAATGATTTTTTTTAAAAAAATCAGTTGATTTAAATCTTGATTTAAATCAGTAGATTTAAATCATGCCAACCCTGCTGACCCCCCACAGATTTCTATGAAAATTGGTCCACTATTAGAACATATAAGAAATATGATAAGTTATTTTTTTTAGAATTTTTGGACCTCGGGTCATTGATTTATAGCTCATCAAAAATTTCAAAAAATGTCAAAAATTTGAAAATTTAAATTTTTTGAATTTTTGTATCTCAGCTCCTAATTAAGGTACAGCCTTAAATTTGGTGTCATTTGAAAGCTTTTGAATTGTACTTTAATATGACATATAACTTGATACAATAAAATAAAATTTTAAATAATTTAAAAAAAATTAAAAAATTTTAAATTTTAAAAAGTAAAATTTTTAAATTTTAAAAAGTAGTATTTTTAAAAATCTGAAAAAAATATATTTGTTGCAAATTGTGATAATCTACAAATTCTGAAATTTTCATAGTGGGCCTAAAATGGGTTCACAGGGAAAAATTATTTTAAGTGAATTAAGAACTAGAAAATAATGCATAACTCGCTGGTTACATATTCACTGCATTCTTGAAATCAGTTAAACTTTTTAATTTACAGTTTCAGTTTTTGTTTAAAGTAGATACTTTTCCAGTGACTATTTTGAAATTAACATTTTTCAAAAGCTGGTTTTAGCAATTGTGCAAAACAGCAAGTAAAAATCTATGGGTGTTGAGAACAGATAACATAGCTAGTACAGTACCAATAATTAAAAAAATTATTTTTTTATGCTCACCAAACCTACTTGTATTGTAAGAAAAAAAAAAAGTTTTATAATCAGAATAATTTTGATCATGATCCATGAGATGAAAAATGTTCTCAAGAATGGATGCAAATTTACTACAGTTACAGAACAAAGTTAATAAAAACAATAGCGATTGATATGAAATAATAAAAAAAAATTATCCATCATAAATATTATAAGAATAAATTAAATCGTTGAACTTAGTTTTCCAAAATATGAGTTGATTGATATGTTTCTATGATAAGCTCTCTGGTGATAAAAGAAATGATGACTGGAGAGATTAATCCGCCCTTAATTTAAATAAATGCGTTTTTCTTGTAAAATTATTAGATTTCATTCAAATTTTCGATCTAAGATCATTCTGGTAAGGCGCCTCGAAGATTAGTTTTAGGTATCCTTTGGGGGGATAATAAGGGGGGGGGATTGGGAGTAACCCCCCCTTAATTTAGTTAAATGGAGTTTTTGTGCAGAATTTACAGATTTGCTTCAATTTTTGGATATAAGTTCATTCTGGCAAGACGCAACCTTAATTAGTTTTGAGGGTTCTTTTGTTAAGATAAATGAGGGAGACAATTGCCTCCCCACCTCTCCTTAAATTAGATGTGTTTTTATGCAGAATTATTAGATTTGGTTTATATTTTAGATATGGGCTCTTTCTGATAAGGCAAATATTGAACTTGAATATTTTTAGGATTTAATGGTTAAATAATAAAGGGGGTGGGGCGGGGGATTCCCTCCTTTAAATTAGATAATTGAACTTTTATGCAGAATTATCCAATTTGCTTCAAATTTTGAATGTAGATTTATTATATGATAAAGCTGATTCCTGATTAGTTTTGGTTGTTCAATGGTTAAGTATAAAGGGGACGTCCATTAATCATGCGAGGCTCGAGAGGGGGGGGGGGGTCCATAAAAAAAATCACGAAATATCACAAGGGGGAGGGGGGGTGTAGTATTATATCATGAGTATTTATTTTTTCAGCAAACGTGCGATATTGAACCGAAAAGTGGTGTTTCGTGTATTTATTTTTTCGTCAAATGTGGTCTCTTGAAATTATTCCAACGTATGAAGGCTTCGGCAAATTGATCTATGACCTGTATTGCCGTAGCCTGCAGAAGGATCGGGTACTTTTGGAAGGGACATGCCAGCAGTGTGCATTGTACTTCTGTACAAAAACAAAAGTTAAAGCACATCTGAATTCTTGTCACAAGCAACTGAATCCGAGCAATAATAGTCTATGCACAATGTCCGTCCTTCTCGCATCCTCACGCGACGAACGAATGGTAGATCAAGAGAAAGTCTCTTTATAGTGCGCGAAAATGATGATGCCGAGTGGGTTGATGAAACCGATGTTAATCTTCAACAAAGCACTGTGCCTACAACTAACTTGTAAGATGCTTATCCAGTTATTGGTGTTGAAGAAAGTCTTGCTAATCCGCGGTCTGAGGACATTGTAAATTAAATTATGTTTATGTATTACTACAAAAGAGTTTTTCGCATTTCTTTCATTATTTTTATGTCAGTCCAAAACAACTTGCAACCTTTCTGTTTACCTTTTAAGGATATTATTGTAGTTTTTTTTTTCTATAATAAAATATGATGATACTTGAACCTGTATTTTATAATAAATATTCTAAAAAAATTAAGATTATTTGTAGGTACTAAAAAATACACGTGATTCAGGGTTGGCGAATTTTTGCCGAAGGTGGAAAAAACCGCGGAAAAAACCTGGTAAAAACCGTCCCGGCAAAAATAGGTTTTTGCCAAAGAGGTGGCAAAAATAGGCTGTCCATTTAAATTTTTTCCCTAGAAAGAGAAAAATATTTCACAAAAGAAAAAATAAACTGCATACTTAATTAAAAAATCAATATTATTCTAAATTTATTTTAAGAGCAAGAATCTGAGAGAGTGACACACCCGTGATTCATGACATCTCAGATTTTCTCCAAAAAATTACCAGTTGTTACTTATCTTGTTAAAAGACCAAATCCAGAATTTTTTGCTCCAAAGTTGAGTTGTTCATTTTTTATGGCCCCCCAAAGGTCATCATGTCGTGAAAAAAAATAAGCGTTTTTTTAAGACATGGATATTGCTATGACTCACAGCTCTTTGCGCATACAACTTGCCACGAAATTCTTTTTATATCTGGAATGTAAGAGGGTTGAAACTTTATATAATAGATGAAAAACCCGTGGCAAGTTTTTGCCGCAAGGTCACAGAAGGTCACAAAAAGATTCATTTTTGCTGTTTTTTTTCCATTTTTAAGACCCTATAACAGCTTGCGCGTTCCAACTGCCATGAAAAAACAGGTGGCAATTGAAAGCCATGCATTAGCACTTATAAAAAATGTATATATAATTGAGGCAAGTTGTATGCGCTTTTAGTTACAGAGTGCCAAAGTCTGAAAAATGTCATTTTTGACCAATATTCAAACTGTCATAATTCCTTGCGGCAACAACATTTTGAAATAATTCTTTTGCCATTGTTTTATTCTATTATTGCCCTTTTCAAAAAAGTAAACTCCATTGAGGCAAGTTGCTTTAAAAAAATTTAATGTTTTTTTAAAATATGGCCTTTTTCAATAGTCAGAGCTATTTTATTATTTGAAATAACTGGACTTGATAACAATATTTTATACATTTGTTTGTCTATATAAATTGATGTTCTAATATATTGCGAGATATATATGATGCTAATGGCATTTATTTAATTTTAACCCTTTCGAGTCCGATTTTTTTTTTCAATTTTAGAAAAAATTACTTTTACTTTAATAATATTGATACTAGCTATCCTAATAGATTAATTAGAGTTTAACGATTTTTTCATTGTCTGAAACATAACAAATGTTGTTGTTTTTTGCACTATTAAATTCATATTCATGCAACAATAGGCTAAGGAAGAATTTTTGGAGAGGGTTTAAAAATATTATATTGCAAAAAGTTAGTGACATTACAACTTTCTAATATTTTTAGCGCTTTATTATACATAATTCTTTCAGGAAAGTAACTTTTATTTTAAATTAAGAGGGAAATACATTTAAAATAAAATAATCGTAAACAATACTAAAAAAATTAAGCAAATATTTATTATTACTAAATGACTTAACATTAATGAAGTCATATAATAAGTGCACAGATACATACTAACATTGCTACATGTAATTAGTAACAAAAGTATTTCCTAAAAATAATAATACTCAAAAGGCAGGTATTATTAATAGTACACCAGCCCTGAAAGCGTTAAAATGAAAATATTTGACATTTACAAATTACAACTTGTAATTAGAATGCAAATATAAATACAATCAGCCAACACTGTTAATATTTTTACATTGATTTATCAGTAAAAGAAAAGAAAATCAAAAATATAACTTTCTTGTATCATATCTGAAGATACCATTTAACAGTTATAGTTATCTATTCATGTATTTCAGTTAATATACTTGGATAGCTATTAATGTTAAAGAAAATTTATTTTTCCCATAAGTGAAAAAAACAAAATCCCATAAGGGTTAAAAGACATATTGAAATATCTTAAAAGAAATGGTTATATCTTCGATTTTCTTTTCTCGTAATGATAAAACTCTGTAAAAATTGTAGCAGTGTTGGCTGATTGTATTCATGGGTGCAAGTTTTCCGTCCACAGTACGGAATTCCGTCTTTTAAAGGTTCCCGAGGACGGAAGCGGGACGGATAAATCTCCAACACGAAAAATGATCGCGAAAATGACGCGTTTTTCATCAAAAGCTCGCGGAAAAAGACACGATTTTTCGGCAAAAGATTATGAATAAAATGTGATCTTTGTCAAATGATCGCGGAAAAAACGCTATTTCTGTCAAAAAATCGCAGAAAAAGCGCTATTTCATTTAAAAGATCGCAAAAGTACGCGTTTTTCGTAAAAAAAATTGCGGAATAAAAGCGATTCCTGTCGACGGATCGCGAGAAAAACGTTTTTTTCGTCAAAAAATTGCAAAATGACGCAGTCTCTGTCAAGGAATTGTGGGAAAGACGCGATTTTTCTTAAATCATTGTGGAAAAAACGCGATTTTTGTCAAAAGATCGAGGAAAAGGCATTTTTCGTCAAGAAATCGTGAAAAAAGACACGTTTTTTTTTTCAAAAGATTGCTGATAATACGAGATTTTTGTCTAAAGATCGCAGAAAAAACGCTATTTCTGTCAAAAGATCGCAAAAATGCGTTTTTCTTCAAAGAATAGCAAAATAAACGCAATTCCTGTCGAAGGATCGCGAAAATGACGCAGTCTCTTTCAAAGAATCGCGAAAAGATCCCAATTTTCATCAAATGATAGCGAAAAAAAACGTTATTTTTGTCAGAATTGCAGAGAAAACGCGATTTTTTGTCAAAGAAGCGAAGAAAAGACGCGAGTTTTGTCAAAAGATCGTAGAAAAAAAGCGAATTTTGTCAAAGGATCGCGAAAAAGTCGTGAATTTTTGTCAAAGTATCGCGAAAAAATTGCGATTTTTTTTCAAAGGATCGCGAAAAAGTAGCAAAGGATTGCAAAAAGTCACGAATTTCCGTCAAAGTAACACAAAAACACGATTTTTAGTCAAAAAACCGCAAGAGAAACGGATTCAAAATATTTTCAGTCCTGGCAAAATTTCAAACTTGCACTCATGATTGTATTTATATTTGCATTTTAATTACAAATTGTAATTTGTAAATGTCAAATATTTTCGTTTTAACGCTTTCAGGGCTGGTGTACTATTAATAATACCTGTCTTTTGAGTATTATTATTTTTAGGAAATATTTTTGTTACTAATTACATGTAGCAATGTTAGTATGTATTTGTGCACTTATTATATGACTTCATTAATGTTAAGTCATTTAGTAATAATAAATATTTGCTTAATTTTTTTAGTATTGTTTGCGATTATTTTATTTTAAATGTATTTCCCTCTTAATTTAAAATAAAAATTACTTTCCTGAAAGAATTATGTGTAATAAAGCGCTAAAAATATTAGAAAGTTGTAATGTCACTAACTTTTTGCAAGATATTTTTAAACCCTCTCCAAAAATTCTTCCTTAGCCTATTGTTGCATGAATATGAATTTAATAGTGCAAAAAACAACAACATTTGTTATGTTTCAGACAATGAAATATTCGTTAAACTCTAATTAATCTATTAAAATAGCTAGTATCAATATTATTAAAGTAAAAGTAATTTTTTCTAAAATTGAAAAAAAAATCGGACTCGAAAGGGTTAAAATTAAATAAATGCCATTAGCATCATATATATCTCACAATATATTAGAACATCAATTTATATAGACAAACAAATGTATAAAATATTGTTATCGAGTTCAGTTATTTCAAATAAAATAGCTCTGACTATTGAAAAAGGCCATATTTTAAAAAAACATTAAATTTTTTTAAAGCAACTTGCCTCAATGGAGTTTACTTTTTTGAAAAGGGCAATAATAGAATAAAACAATGGCAAAAGAATTATTTCAAAAAGTTGTTGCCGCAAAGAATTATGACAGTTTGAATATTGGTCAAAAATGACATTTTTCAGACTTTGGCACTCTAACTAAAAGCGCATACAACTTGCCTCAATTATATATACATTTTTTAAAAGTGCTAATGCATGGCTTTCAATTGCCACCTCTTTTTTCATGGCAGTTGGAACGCGCAAGCTGTTATAGGGTCTTAAAAATGGAAAAAAACAGCAAAAATGAATCTTTTTGTGACCTTCTGTGACCTTGCGGCAAAAACTTGCCACGGGTTTTTCATCTATTATATAGAGTTCAACCCTCTTACATTCCAGATATAAAAAGAATTTCGTGGCAAGTTGTATGCGCAAAGAGCTGTGAGTCATAGCAATATCCATGTCTTAAAAAAACGCTTATTTTTTTTCACGACATGATGACCTTTGGGGGGCCATAAAAAATGAACAACTCAACTTTGGAGCAAAAAATTCTGGATTTGGTCTTTAACCAAGATAAGTAACAACTGGTAATTTTTTGGAGAAAATCTGAGATGTCATGAATCACCCCATAATGGTAGGTGTGACACTTTCTCAGATTCTTGCTCTAAGTTAAATAAGTATAATTATGCACTTTATGAAAGAATACTAACTTTTATAACAAGATTATAAATGAAAAAATACCAATTTTAATATAAATAAATAGAAACTTCATTTATTCATGTTTATACAATTATTAATTCACATAATAGAACTGTTGAGACTGAGTAAAGCATTTATATTTATAGTTTATATATGTTAGAAATTCGAAGAAACAGCTATAGTAACCTAAATTTAATTTAATATAAAATTATATTTAAAGCAGAAAACTATTAAATTTCAAATATTTCAGCAATATCTTCCTCACAACCTAAATTTTGCTGCTTTAGCATGGCATAACAGTAAACAAGTTTTGAAAGAGTATCTGTTGAAGTATTTCGAATCTCAGTTTGCACAAATGAAAAATTTGAAAAAAATCTTTCAATAGCAGCACTGCTTGCTAGACATATTTGAAAGTGAAAATCTTTTGATAATTAAAAAAAAATATGTATGTTAATGACTGATAAAATACTTTACTTACAGGGGTCTGTCTAGACTTTTCTCGTCTTTGTGAAAATTCTAGACAGTTTTGTGAATTTTAAATTATCAGGTTTTCAGGTTCTACCCTTCACATATAGAGAAGCTAACTAATATATTTTTTGGAGAGTTCATTTGTTTATTAACTGGACAGATTTTATTTTAAAATGATTAAATTTGTGAAAAGTTCAGTTTAAAGGTGAAATGTTGATTTGAGAGACAAATAATTTTATGAAGAGCCCTGTTTGAGGTTAAAGAATTTTGTGAAGGATCCTGTTTTAAGATAAATTAATTTATGAAGGGTCCTTTAAAGTACCTAAAATTTTCCTAAACATATCCCTGACTTAAAGTAAAAAAAATTAGATATGTAATTTTTTATTTTGTTCTTAAATTCCTAAGTAAGATTTTTTATCCTATTTTTTAAAGATTTAAAATATTTCATATTAATTAATAAGCAAATGAAATTAAAATATTAAATAGTACACTGTTAAATTTAATTGCTTATACCATTACTATCCTTATTAGCATGCAGATTTTATTACACATTAAAGACATATAGGTTTTTTCCATTTTTGCCGGTTTTTTTCCATTTTCCCCTGGTTTTTTCCAGTTTTTTCCACTGTCCTGGCAAAAATACCTTTTTGCCGGCAAAAATGCCAACCCTGCGTGATATAGGGTAGGGGGAGGGGGGGTAGTCTTGAACCTCATCATGTATCACCAAAGGGGAGGGGGAGTTAAAAATGCCAAAAAAAAATCACATGATTAATGGACGGCCCCAAAGGGGAGTTCAAAACCCCTTTGTCTTCTGTGTGGCATTATTCCTTGAAAAAAAAAAATAAGGCTGTAATATACAGTTAGTGTGAATAGCCTGTGAGCTCGTAAATAGTAACTCATTAATAGGAATGAGCTCATTAATAGAAAAAGCATAATTGTTTTCTATAATAAAAGCAAATAAATAAGCAAAAAATACTATAAATTGTGTGAATATTTTTTTAGTTTTTTTTTTAATTTTATGGTTTTTTGGGGGTGGGGAATGGGGCAGGATAGAGGGGAAATATACTTCATAAAAATGTATATTATGAAAAATCAAATCTATTAACTAAAGAAACTGAAACTGTAAATAAAAAATTTGTACAAAAATTTTAATAGATTTCAAGAATACACTGAATATATAACCAGTGAGTATATGTATTTTCGTGTTCTCAGTTCACTTAAAATTATTTTCCCCTATGAACTCATTTTAGGCCCACTATGAAAATTTCAGAATTTGTAGATTATCACATTTTGCAACAAATATATTTTTTTCAGATTTTTTAAAATACTACTTTTTAAAATTTAAAAATTTTAAACTTTAAAAAAAATTTAAATTATTTAAAATTTTATTTTACCGTATCAAGTTATATGTCACATTAAAGTGCAATTCAAAAGCTTTCAAATGACACTAAAATTAAGGCTGTACCTTAATTAGGAGCTGAGTTACAAAAGTTTAAAAAATTTAGATTTTCAAATTTTTGACATTTTTTGAAATTTTTGATGAGTTATAAATCAAAGATTGGAGGTCCAAAAAATCTTTAAAAAATAATTTACCACTATTTTTATATGTTCTACAAGTGCACCAATTTTCATGAATATCTGTGAGGGTCAGGTTGTAAGCTTGGTTGATTTGATATGGAATGACCCTGGTGTAAAAGTAAAAAACTTTGTAATACATTTTCAAATTTATTTTGAAATATAAAAGCATGATATTTTCCAGTCTGACTATTGAAGTACAGTAGACTTCTTAAAATCCGCACATAATTTACGGATGTAAACTATGAAAAATTGAGTTAGATGTAAGGTCAAAATTTGACTATTTTTAAAATAATTCCATATCTATTTTAATTTGTATTTTTTTTTTTTTTTTTTTTTTTTTTTTTTTAATGTTGCTGAATTCATGTGTTTTCATGAAGGAAGAAAAAATTTATTTCGGAAAAAATCAAGATATTTCTGATGTCATTGGTGATAACAATCTTTTACCAAATATATTTATGTATTAAACTTTTTTAATTAAATCTGGCCAAACCTGAAATAAAACTTCAATATTTTATAATTTTGATGAGAATTTAGTAATGTATTTTTATGAGGCAATTTTCATAAAATACTTCTTACCTTTGTAATAAATATTGGCTTAGATGCCATATCTTCCCGCAAGCCACCATTTTGTTTCCCCGTTATTTCTCATGCATTATTATTTAATACTTAATTGTAAAATGTAACTGAAGTGATTATTTAATGATTGAATCATAAATTTCAAAAAATGATATTAAATTAAACAATATGCTATAGAAACTTAGATTGAAAGAACAAATATTTAATAGTGAAAATAGTTTTTATTTATTCATTTATTTTGTAAAACATTCAAGTAAAGTAATAATAAATTTTTTAGTATGCATAAGCCTTAAAAATGTTTATTTTATGTTTCTTCAAAAAATAATAAAAATTCGTGAGAAATAATATGGAAACAAAATGGCAGCTCGCGGGAAGATAAATCTTTTCCTAAATATTAATTATACAATATTGATACTGATTATTAACTTTACTTTTGCTTTTAATATTTTTTCATTTTAAAAATTATCTAAATTTTTTAGTTTTTTACTTAAATTTAATATTTTATTATGTTGTAAGCATTCATTATAGTTTCGATTTCATATTGAATTGCATTCAAATTGCTGTTTAAAAAATATACACAAAGCAATGACCAGAAATCCACAAAATTCTAAAATCTGCAAAACCTCTGGTCCCAAGCAGTACGGATTTGAGGAAGTCTACTGTATTTTGAAATCTGTTATGAAAATGATTAGTGTCATATAATTCCTGAAAAATCGGGAATTCTCCGCCCTCTTCCTTGAATGTCCTAAAATAGTAACATATCCTTAAATTTATGAGAATTTTGTACTATGCATTAAGTCATTTTTATCACAAACCTAAGTAGAGTGCAATCTTGATTATCTGAACTAATTCAGGGTTCCCAGGATCAGGGGAAATCTGGAAAGTAAAGCAATTTTCAAAGTAGTTGGGGAAATTAAAAATATATAGGAAAAGTCATGACAAATATTTTCCCCCCGAGATTTTAAGTCATCTTAAATCTTGGGGGTGGGCACAAAACTCATCAAATAGTTTTAGGGAAGAAATCCCAAACTTTTTATTCTCCTGTAGGGCTTGAAATTCAGCTTTTCCTAAGAGTCTTCCGTCCAAAATTTATAAATGGAAGGGAGTTGAGCTGCTTGAGAGGTATAGGTGTAAATTAACGATCGCCACGTGGCGATTAAAGTTTAAAAAATGGAGTTTAAATGTCGGCCATTGATCGTCACCCTAGTCGCCACTCTGCGATTAAAAATTTTTATTAATCTGCTTTGTGAAATAGAGCTTTTTTTTATGGATATATGCATCTCTACTTTGTTTTAATCTAATTAGTGAATTGGTAAATTCTTTCTTTCGATCGGATGCAAGCAGATTTAGCAACTTTGCTGTATTTTCTATATTTTGGCTTTTTACCATGAACTCTTTATTTGGATTAGGTTTTCAAGAAATAGATTTTTTCCTACAAAATATAGTCCTCAATTTTAATTCCACATGCATTTCAAATAATTATGCCATTTTTACCTCTGGATGCAAGGAGATTTTAAGGACATTGCTGTAGCTTATATCTTTCACTCTTGCCATATGCTCACTAATTGTACCAGTAATAGTTGGCTAGTACAATTTTTTTTCTTTTTTTTTTAAATTTATGATTAAAGTTTATGTAGGTGTCAAGAAAGATTGAAACATTATAGCAAATTTCTTTAAAAATATTGGACAAATTTAGCTCTCAACACCAGGTGAGTAATACTGCAAATTTAGCATCTGACTTTACTGCCACTTAAGACTTCCTCCATCTCATCAACACAATGGCACTCTCTGATTGCCTTAATAAGACATAAAGAGTTTTGAAATCTCAGCCAAAACAAAAAATGTTTATATTCATCTGTACACTCGCCAAAATTAATAATTACCACTTGCCAATCATGATGATATTAGACCCTATTAAGTAAGTAAAAACAGGGCTCGAAAAATAGCATTCCCGGGGAACCCAGAAATCATTTCTGGGAACGTATATTTTTTCACTCAGGTTCCCGCCTGGGAACCTAAAAAATCGTCATGATTGCTACCGATCCGCGCATGCATTATATCGCGTAAATTACACAAAAAATATAACTCTTGAGCGGTTCGTGGGATGTGTAATTTCGTCAAAATATTACGGAAAAAGTCTGAACTTCGTTAAAAAATCGTGAAAAAAAGGCAAAATGTTTAAAAAATCACGAACAAACAGAAAATTTCGTCAAAAAATCGCGCTAAAATGACAAATTTCGTCACAAAAATACCAAGAAAACAACAGATTTCTTCAAAAGATCGTAAAAATTCAAGAAACAATGCAAATTTCATTAAAAGATCGCGAAAAAACGGCAGATTTTCTTTTTAAAAAATCGCAAATGTCGTAAAAAAAAATATTGAAAAACGACAGGTTTTGTTAAAATATTGTGATAAATCGGCAGGTTTCGGTAAAATATCGCAATAAAACGGCAGATTTTGTCAAAAAATTGTGAAAAAACGGCAGATTTTGTCAAAAGATCACGAAAAAACGGCAAATTTCGTCAAAATATTCACACATAAATTTTATTGGGAACCTACATTTTTCATCTGGGAACCTATACTTTTCATGCAGGTTCCCATCTGGGAACCTCAAAATTTTTTGAATTTTCTAACCCTGAGTAAAAATAAAATATCCAAGAATCATGTGAAATTATTTTTTAAAATTAAAAAAAAAAAAAAAGTTTCCTTGTTTCTTTTGTACAATGCATTAATATATATTTAAAGCTGCTAAATGAAGAAAAAGAAAAGAATAATTTTGACCTATATTTAAAAAGTGGCTACTAACTTTTAAAAAGTGACCACTTATGAAACTAGGTCTACTGGCCACTAGCTACTAGACGAATTTCCCAGTTTTCACCTATATTGAGAGGAAGAGGGAAAAAAATGTTAAAATCCGCTGTTATTTTACGTGCTATTTAGAGAGTTACATTAATACAGACCTAACAAGATAACAATTATTACGTTGATACAAATACCTTTTTCTGAGAATAACGCCACACGGAGAGTATGGCACAGCAGTTACTCTTTAAGAAAAGTTTAATGCTGCATGTAATATTTGTTCAGGAGTCTGCCCCCTTAAGAGTCCTGTTTTTGTGAAATTGTGAATTTTTTTTCTTAAATTTGTGAAAATTCTAGTCAGAATTGTGAGAATTTTAAATTATTGATGTCTTCAAGTTCTATTTTTCATATATAAGTAAATAAATAATATGCTTTTTGGTAAGTTCAACTGCTTATTTATAAGCCATATTTTATTAAATGATTAAATTTGTGAAAAGTTCAATTTGAAAGTGTAAGAATTCTGCAAAAGGTTTTTTTAAACCAAGGTGCCCATTGAGATGCAGCCGATACGCGCATGGCAGGTTCCCAATTCACGCAATTTTGTTAAGCATTGAAATCAACAGAAGGGCCAGGGCTCGAAAAATAGCATTCCCAGGATCCCGGGTAACCTAGAAATCATTTCTGGGAATGTATATTTTTTCACTCGGGTTCACCGCAGGGAACGTAAGAGGTTGCCGTGGCTATCAGCGATGCTGCAGATGTCTAATAACGCACAATTTATGCAAAAAAAATAGTTTGGCACAAAAAAAAGCTCTTAAGCGGCCTGTCGAATGCGTAATTTCGTCAAAATACTACAAACAAAGCCCGGATTTTATCAAAAAGTTGCAAAAAAAATGCCAAATTGAAAAATCACGAAAGAACAGTGAATTTAATTGAAAAATAAAGATAAAACGGCAAATTTTGTTTAAAAAAATTGCGAAAAATGTCACATTTCATCAAAAAATATAGAAAAACAACTTCCGTCTAAAAAATCATGGGAAACAATGCAAATTTCATTTAGAAAAATTGCGAAAAAATGGCAAATATTGTTTAAAAAATATTAGAAAACGACAGGTTTTGTTAGGACTTCTCGATTAATCGGCAGGTTTCATTAAAACGTGATAAAATGGCAGATTTTGTCAAATGATCAAGAAAAAATTGCAAAATTCTTTCAAAAGATCGCGAAAAAAACAGCAGATTTTGTCAAATAATAAAGAAAAAATTGCAAAATTGTTTCAATAGATCGTGAAAAAAATGGCAGACTTCGTCAAAAGATCGCGAAAAACCAACAAACTTCGTCAAAAAATCACAAAAAAAAGGCGAATTTCGTCAAAAAAAAATTTGCGTTAAATAGCAAATTTCATCAAAATACTAGCACATAACTTTTTCTGGGAGCCTACACATTTCATCTGGGAACCTATACTTTTTCTGAAGGTTTTAAAATTTTTCAAACCCTGAGAGCGCATATTGACTTGAATTACCCTAAATAGGACAATTCAGTCTAAATTATTTAGCAGAACATGGCAACGCAGTTAAGCTTTATAGCTGAAAATGATCTGTCCAAGTTTGCCAAAAAAACCTAAAAATGTGTGATAAAAGTTTGATAAATCAGTATCTTAATAAGTGTAATCTGTGATTTTTTTTTTCCCAATCAAACTATTATTGTAATTGTCACCACTATAATATTTAATAATATTAATCTGTTTTTTTTTCAACATGTAAAAGAGTAAAAAATATTAATTTAAAATAAATTTATTTCTTATTTAAAAAATGCAATACCTGTTACATGAATCTTAAGTTAAAAAAAGTGTGAATTTCTCTTCATGCATCATTTTTATACTTTGCTATTTTCAAATGTTGGCAGGTATGCTAATATTTTATGCTATCTTTCATAATTATTACAGAATATTAATGTGTATAACTTTATTGTATTCTGCCAACTAGTGAAACTACTAATTTACAATTTTTGTAATTTCTGTAATTACTAGTAATTAAATTTTATTAATTGAAGTGTAAAAATATAGATTGTTACTAATTAAATGTTTGATTGCTTTGGAAACACGAAACTCTTAGTATCTATTCAGTATTTTAATGCTGGGGGTGGGGGGGGGAGGGGATCCTGATTTAAATATTTAAAAAAAAAAAAAAAAAAAAAGTTGAGAATTATTGCTGAGAAAGGGCTAAATCTGGGTGCCTGACTTTGCACAATCATTTGTTTCATGTAAATTTTTCCCATAGCACTTCAAATAGGCTCATTTCAAATCTTTCTGGGCTGACTGACTTGCCAGGTGCGTTAGTTTTGCTTAAAAAAATATCACTATAGAATAAGCGTTTACATATCAGTAAAGAGTAGCATTCAAAATCCTTGGTGTCTGCTGGTCTGAAACCACTAACAATTCAATCAGGCCACTAACTTAAATTTTAGTGGTCTGCAGGACCAGTAACTCTCTCCCCCCTCCCCCTCACTGACAGGTAAACATAAATTTTTTCGTCCCTATGAAAACCACATCACACAAAATTTTATTTAAAAAAATAAATATAAAAAAATTTGCATTAATCCTTACTAAGTTAAAATAAATGATCAGAAACAGAATATACATAATTAACAATTTTATAGTTTTTGTTTATATACTACATACTTTTTTTAAGCAAATTATAATTTTGCATTTTATTAGGCTGAAAATTTTGGGTAACTGCAAAGGAAATTTTGTTTATATTTTAGTAAGAGAAGAGGATGTCACCCAATGAGTTAAATATATAATTTTATGTAGCAAGTCAGTGATGACTGCAAACCAGTAAACTCTCATGCTTACTGGTCCTTGGAACCAACAACTTTTTTTTATCAAATCTACTGCTGAAGAGGTATATTTCAAAGCTTACAGTCACTTGTCAAGGCAGCTAAAGTGTGATATGTTTTTGTCCTGTTGAATTGCTGTCCATTTGTGTTTCATTCATTTGAATATTTTTGAATTGCTGTCAGAATTCCTTGTTTCAAACAAAAACTAAAAGTTTGCAATTGCATGATTGATCCCTTTGTATTTTGCCCGCTTTTTTAATGTTAACCACTTCACCGTCTGCCCCAAGATAAATCGGGGGTAAAAGCACCGTTTCCCCATACCCGTCACCGGTTAAGTGGTTAATAAGATTGGCTCTGTAAATCAACTTTAAACATTCTCTATCAGTGATTCCATCCTAAAATTTTATTTAAAAAATTCACTGTTACATCAAATATGAATTGTCTTTAACTACTGTTTTTATTATTTATTGTATTAATGCAGATATCTTCAGAAATATATGAATATTGAAGGTAAAATATTTAAATACCAAAACAAGTTGCCTTGTAAAATTTTAATATTTTTACGTTTTACAGTGAGCAGTAACAAGCCTGTCTATTCTACAACTACAAATGTTAGTTATAATTCTCGCCAGACACCGTCTGCTAAATCACAAACTCAAACAGCTCAGCCATCAGCAACAACTTACCTATATTCAACTGGAGCTGCATCTGGAAATACTGCTGCTACTAATTATAGTTCTGCTTATAACAGCTCTGCTGCAACTACTACATATTCAGGTATTATCTTTTGCTATTATCTAAATGTAAATTGTTTTAGAAAAATAGTTGGATGTGCCTATCCAAAACATATGCATATTAAAACTTCAAAATTTGCTGTCACAGTGCCAAAAATAACTGGTAATCTATAGATACGTAATAGTGGATTTTTTCTATGACTGGTCAAGAATTTTATGATTTTTCTTACGATTATAGAGTATGCAACTGATAAGGGAATTTTATTGTATGTATATAATCAAAAAATTTGCTGTGAATTTCAGATTTTTTTTTTTTTTTCTTGGAATAATTCTTGATGAGTGCTTCTTTATAAATGGAGTATTTTTATTTTATAGCTTCTATATATGTTCAACAACCTTCAGTCACTGTTCAACCTGTTCAAGCTGCCCAATCTACAATTGTTCAACAACCACAGCAAGTTCAAACTATACAGTCATCAACTACAAGTGCTGTTACTACTCCTAAAGTACATGCTAATAATTGGATGTCGTTTAAAAAAGGTCCCATTAGATTAAACCGACCAAAACTTGCTCCTAAACCCCAACAGTTACATTATTGTGAAGTCTGCAAAATTAGTTGTGCTGGACCTCAGGTAATGAAAATATATGTTAAATTTTAAGAAGTTTTAATTTTTAATTTTTTTTTTTTTTTTTTTTTTTTTTTGTAAGAAATTTTTTTTTAAAGTTTATATGTTAACATTGTCCACTGATGCCGCGGATCAGTGCAGGTAATATGGCAGGTAAATTACGTAGAAAATCAGACTAGATGTAAGAAAAATAATTCTTCATGGGGTGTGTAATTTTGTCAAAATAAAAAGGAAGAGGCCTGAATTTCATCAAAGGATCACTTAAAAAATAACAAATTTCATTAAAAGATCGTCAAAGAATGACAAATTTTATCAAAAGATCCATCCTAAAAAAAATGGCAATAGATCACAAAAAAAAAAAAAAAAAAAAAAAAAAAAAAAAAATTAAAACTGTTGTCAAAAATGAGTGGGAAAATAACAAATTTCGTCAAAAATTAAGGATCAAACAATGAATTTTGTCTAAAGTTTCGTGAAAACATACAAAATTCATTTTTAAAAAATTTACCTCCTCCCCTCTTTTTTTTAAATAAGACTAATCTCTTCCCTTTAATGGTATGCGACCCACTTTTAAGTTTAAAAAAAATTTTCGAGGCCCCAGATTTAAATCTGTATGGAACTTATTCTATTACCTGTTTAAGCTATCAACTATAAAAACTACAAAAAAAAAAAAAAAAAAAAAAATTTTAAATAATGTACGAAACATATACTATCAACAAAAACAAGAAATAATCCCAATGTGAGGAAATGGCATAGTAATTAAAACAATACACAAACTACAAAGATAAATAAATATAATTATTATCAAAAGAGTACATTTTAGCCAGTGAAATTTTTGACACTTTTGTTTACTAAAGAGGGTATTTATATCATGGCTAAAACTGATTAATTTTAATATTAGGTCACTTTCTACATGCAGTTTGTTTCTGTACTTTGTTTTTTCAAAAACAAGAAAGTAAAAAGAAAGCATGTTCAAACATTTAGTCACGTAGAGAACCTCAAGCAAATTGAAAGTTGATAATATGTGTGATTATTTCACTGTTATAGTAATCAAGATGAAAATTGAGTATTATACCTTGAAATATTATTTGCTGTTAAAATTCTTAAGTTTTTTAAACAGAGGAAATAAAAGTTATATTTTTGTGACAAATCTTCATTGTTCCACGGCCCACCAAAACACTCTCCACGACCCATAGTTTGGGAACCGCTGCTCTATTCATAATCTATATAAACTCTATTCATATCTGTTTTTTTAATGAAGACAGAATAATTTTTTTTTTTTTTTTTTTTTTTTTAAAATTCAAGATATTTCTGCTATTACTGGTAATCACAATCTTACCGAATATATTTATGCATTAATCAAGATTTTTTGGTTATTAAGCCTGGCTAAACTTGAAAAAAAAAAAAAAAAAAAAAAATCGTTATTTTATGATTTTGATGTGAATTAGTAATGTAGTTGTATGAGGCAAGTTTTGTTGAATAGTTTTGGAAAAATACATCTAATCTTTATAATGAATATTTAATCATGCACTATTGATTATTAACTTGACCTTTGCTATTAGTACATTTATCATTTTAAAAATATCTAAATTTTTATTATTTTTGTTTATTACTTAATATTTTATTATATTGTAAGCATTCATTATAATTCCAATTACGCTAATAATTGCACTCAAATTATTGTTTAAAAAAATGTAAACAAAGCCATGACCAGAAATCCATGCAATCCTTGGTTCCAAGCTGTGTGGATTTGAGGGAGTCTACTGTATTTTCATTTTTATGCAGAAAAAACAGAAGAATTTTTGTTCCCAAAGTATTCCCAAAAATTGTCTTTTTTCTTATTACATTCTTTCAAACTCTAACATTTGTTCTTACTTGCGTTTGATTCTCAGTTCAAGTAATCTAACAATTAATTGAAATTAGAAGTAATACCATTACTACATATATTCCATAAAACTTGTCAAATAGATGCTGCTTTAATGCTTAACCAAATAACTGGGAAAACCAGTTATCTAGAATACATCTGACCCCAACCATTCTGAATAAATGATTCTGTACTATATTTTATTAAAACTTACTGTCCACTGCAAACTGGCAAAAAAATTAAAATTTACTGGATTAAAATTGTGACATATGAGAACACTTAGACTTTTTTTGTTTCCAGAAAATATTCATGTAGACTATGCACTCCCTAGTTTAACTGTACTCTTGCATGTTACTTTCTATTTCTTTTTGTTGAAATTTAAATAATTGCATTTCTTATAATATAGACTTACAGAGAGCATCTGGAAGGTCAAAAACATAAGAAAAAGGAAGCTGCTGCAAAAGCAGGGACTGTTGTTCATCATGTGTCAAGGGGTGGTACAACTCTCAAGTGTGAATTGTGCGATGTTACCTGCACTGGATCTGATGCATATGCTGCTCATATAAGAGGAGCAAAACATCAAAAGGTAATTCTAGTTTCACTATGTCAGTATATGTATAATTAACATGTCAACCTTTTAATATAACCTCCTCAGTCCTGGTATAGCCTGGAAGATACACTAGATAACACCCTTTAAATTAATTTAAATGCTCCTAGAATTCTTAAAATTAATTTTAGACTTTTAATAACTGTGTGTATATCATAAGCATTGGTTTATAGTGTTATAATCTTTTAAAACTGTTTTATACTCGTAATAAACCAGTTTTTGTGGTTTTGTGTAAAATTTTTCTCAGGATTGAGAAGGTTGAATCAGTTGCCTATGTGATCATGAGGTTTAATAATTCTTTCCTTCTCCGTAAACAAATATTTTTTGAAGCATATTTTATGTATACTTATTTTCATTTATTGAATGAAAAATTCTGACTTGATCAGGAAAGAACCCAGAAAGTTGGCAGCTATGAGTTAGTGTAAAGCAGGTTTCTACAAAATCCCAGTCTTTATATCATTATATTTGTATAAGTCTTTAAACATTTTATATTGTTTGCAAAAGATTTTGATTTACTTGTGGATGATGTGTGTTATGCATTTGGAGGAAGAGCTATTTTGCAGCTACTAATCACCATTAAGAGTTGTCACAGCAGAAGACACAACAAAAAGTTAATTTCCAAATTGTTGAAAAGTTGTTTAAAAAAAGCCTTGTAAATGAAGCCTTCATAACACACAATTATTCGGTGAAAAGAAAGGAAGGATTATTTCTTTAATATAATTAATATTTAGTATTTTTAACCACTGACATCCAATTTTCTAGTTAATTTATATTGTTTCATAACACAGCTATAGTTGAGGCAGGAAAAATTGGCTTTTCAAGGACAAATGTCTCCCTTTCGTTGGTCATTTTCCAATCTTATCGAAGATTAGAAATTATGGTAACAACCCCATGTGACCAATCGATCGGTCTTTTTTTCCCACACTGTTTGAGAGATCTGTTGATTTAATATTTCCGTAACTCATACTCTTGCATGAATAAATTTATTTTGAGAAAGTGCCATGAAAAAAAATGGGACGAGGAATTAACGTCTTCTAAATACAATAACAAAAATGAGATAATAAAAAGAGGACATTTGTCCTTGAAAGGCCGATATTTCCTACCGTGACTATAGTAATAGATTGAGGTAAACTCCTCTTCCCCCCCCCTCCTCAACTTCTTAAAGCACATACAATGAAACAGAACTGCAGAAAATGTTTTTACTCCCAACATTTTCTCTCATGCATATGAACATTTTCCTAAAATTTTATATTATATTAGACTTGCATAAATTCTGTTTCACCATAGTTTTGTACATTTGAGATTTTTTTTTTTCTTTTTGCACTGGATAGATAATTCTTCTCTACATCATTACTTTTTCAATTTCGGTTTCAGATATTTTTTATAAAGTTACTTCCACTTTCGAAACCGGCTCTGAAAATCGGTGTCATTTTAAAATTATCTGCTACCAAAATTGAAGTAAACAAGGAGCAATGTAGAGAGGAACCTCAGCTACCTAATGCCAAAAAAAAAAAAAAAAAAAAAAAATTGTCAAAATGCAAACAAGTTATTAGAAGATAACCTCTCCAAAAGAATAGCATAAGCTTTGGAGTCTTCGTTTGCAGATAAGAGCCTTAAATAAAATGTAAGCCTATCTAGAAGTAAAAGAAAATAATTTTATTTCCAACATTTCCCCCATCATATGAAAATTTTACTAAATGTTATAGTTTAACATTTTTTCAAAGTTTAACTTATGTATAAGTATATTATTCGGAGATCGATTTTTATAAAGATCTTTTTATATGTAGGAAAATTTTTCTTTTTTGGTAAATTGTATAATTCATTATTAAAATCAATTGTATGTTTTTGTGCAAAATATCTCAGATGGCTAAAATCGTAGACTGTTTTTATTAGTAGCCACTTTTTAAACTTGCTGGACACTAAATTATTTAAACTTTCTTGACATCTATAAAAACTAAAATCACTCTACGTATAATTTTTTTTTCTTTAAAGTTTTGTTAACTATTCATGATAGAAATAGGGAAGCAGTTGAAATTTAAGCTGGTGGGTATATTTTGAAGGGTTAAGCAGTATTTCTTTAAGGAAAAATAATCGAACTGCTGAGCATGTGGCAGTAGTCAAAATATTCAGGGATGCCACTTTTCCGCCAAAAGGCGGATTTCCGCTTTTTTTAATTTTTAAGAATTCTCGATTTTCGTTAAGCGATCACGAAATAAAATAGCGATTTTCCTCCAACGATCGCGGAAAAAATAGCTATTTTCGTCGAACGATCACGAAATAAAACGGGAATTTTCGTCAAACGATTGTGAAATTACACAGCAATTTTCGTCAAGCGATCGAGAAATACAACAGTTTTTTTCGCCCAGTGATCGCGAAATACAGCAGCGATTTTCGTTAAAAGATCGTGAAATATAACAGCTATTTTCGTTAAAAGATCACGAAATATAACAGTGATTTTTGTCAAAAGATAGCAAAATAAAACGGTTATTTTCATCAAACGATCGCGAAATACAACAGCTTTTTTTCGTCAAGTGATCGCGAAATATAGCAGCAATTTTTGTTAAAAGATCGTGAAATATAACAGCGATTTCCGTTAAACGATCGCGAAATATAGCGGTGATTTTTGTCAAAAGATAGCAAAATAAAACAGTTATTTTCATCAAACGATTGCGAAATACAACAGCTTTTTTTCGTCAAGTGATCGCGAAATATAGCAGCAATTTTTGTTAAAAGATCGTGAAATATAACAGCGATTTTCGTTAAACGATCGCGAAATATAACGGTGATTTTTGTCAAAAGATCGCAAAATAAAACGACTATTTTCATCAAACGGTCGCGATATAAAACAAATTTTTATCAAGCGATCTCGAAACGAGACGGTGATTTTCGTGAAACGATCGCAATGTGAAACGGTGATTTTCGTCAAACGATTTCGAAACGAAACGGTGATTTTCGTCAAACGATTGCGATGTAAAACGACGATTTTCGTCGAACGATCGTGATGTAAAACGGCGATTTGCGTCAAACGATTGCGAAGGAAAACGGCGATTTGCGTCAAACGATCGCGAAATAAAACGACATTTTCCGTCAGACGATCATGAAATAAAACAGCTATTTTCGTCAAATAAAAAAAAAAAATCGCGGGAAAAAAAAACAACTTGCAAATTTTTGCTATTTACTCCTGGAATAATCATCGAATCAATTGCTGGGTTACTTAAATTGATTTAAAATGTTGTGATACATAAAATTCCTCACTGAATTTGTTGCTGTATTAAATTAATTCATGTAAAATACTGTAAACTAAAGAAAAATCATTTTTATTTACTCTTATAAATAAATAAAAAACAAACAGAGCTGCAATTCTTTTTTAATTTATTATAAGCAATATAGTTAACAAAATACATGCATAAATGTTGAGAAAAATGTCGTAAATTTTACTTTACGCATAATTTCCTCTTTTTGGCTATTTTCTGAGTGGCATCCCTGAATATTGAAGATACTTCAATATCCTTAAAATGCATGTGGAATCTTGATGAATATATTTAGCAGAATAAACTACATTTTTTGAATGAAACCAGCTGGATGTGCCAATTCCAAAACTTTCTTCTATTTCAAAATGCAGTTACACATGTTAATACTTTTCTATTATTAATTCAATAGTATACCAACTTTGATTTTCATTTTAAATTTCTGCTTCAGTCAGTTAATGTGGATCATGATAATTATTCAAATCAGTAGTTTTTCCCTTATGTTAGATGTACCGAATATTCGGTATCCGGCCATGTTACCGAATATTCGATTAGGCCAAATATAAAACTATTCGGTTAAGCTGAATATTCGGCTTGGCCGAATATGAAACTATTTGGCCTGCCGAATATTCGGTTTGGCTGAATATCAAAGTATTCGGCCGAATCGGATAATTAATAAGGCTTTTTAAAACACATTTTTGAAAACTTTTCACAATTTCTACTATAAATATATTTAAAATAATTACAAATTAAAAAAAAAGAAATAAAATAGATTTTTTTTACATTATTTATTTGCTGTTTGTAAAGTTAACTTAAAAAAATTAACCATGAGAAGGATTAAAATTGTGATTTATTAGGATTCTCTTTAGGAATAAATGATGCGAGTGCAGATGCAAATTCCTAAATTTTATTTAGTAAATAATCTGTTTCTTGATTTTCCCAAATAAAAGTCCTTAAACAAGAAAGAAAATCTTTTGAGATTAGTAATAGCTATCGAGGCAGACAATTTTTGTTCATGAAACCATAATCATAATCAACTTATTGAATCATAAGTACATTGTATTTGATCTCACTCTAGGTCAAATTTGTGTTTTCGTTTGTTGCATTAACAATAAATAAAATACCGTAACTATATTTCAACTCACATGCTTTGATTTCTGTAAAATGGTTAATTCCATGATTTTGTCATGTCTGTCACGAAGCTAAAAATCTCTATACTTGTTCGCCACCGTTTTTTTCGGAAAGTTTCCTTCGCCCTATATAGCTGATGAAATATCTCAGATAAAATAAGCCAAATTTTTCTGTTCTAAAATACTGGTAGCCAACAATCGTGTGACAGACATGACAAGCATTCATGGAATTAACCAAATATGATATGATGGGAAGGATGGAAAATGCCATGATTCATAAGAAAAGAACTATGAGCTAGACATTCGTTTATTCAGAATTAAGTTGAAAGCATTTATACTTTATATGGAAAAAAATCAGTCTTTTGTTATTTAAAAAGAACAAATGTGAGACTGTACAGTTTTCCTTCAACTATTTTTCATTATTTCTCTTTGATTTTGAAATGTTTGTTTCAATTCATATTAGAAATCATGAAATTTAAAATTTTATTAATTGAAATAGTCTCACAATTGTGCTTCTTAAATAACTCAAAGCAGATTTTTTTAGTACTTATGTTCTTATAAAAAGCTCTTGTTTATCAAAATATGTTTCTCTTATTAAATATTATGTAAAATTGTTTTAAAAAGTAACATTTTAATATCTTTAAACTTTGAAATATAAAAAGTATTTGGAAAGCCGAATATTCGTATTCGGCCAAATAGTTACTATTCAGCTGGCCGAATATTCGGTATTCGGCCCAACAATTACTATTCGACTAGCTGAATATTCAGTATTCGGTACATCCCTAGTTATAATCAGGTGTTTGCAAATAGCCAACTTAGCAGGACGTGAGTTTCTGTCTCTGCATGAGCTAATGGACAATGGAACTACGCGAAATCAAGAAAATAATACAAAAGAGAGGTATCACAGTGCTCCTTTCCCATTTAATATTTCCAAATTTAAGAAAGATCTGTTGGCCATAGCCAAAAACACACATAAGAATTAAGAAATTTGGTTAAGTTCTGTGCATAACATTATACACTTTGATGGTACAATAATGAAAATAGCACTGAAATTACTTTTACAGTGCCCTCCTTCAGGCAGATTTTTTTTTTTTTTTCAAATTCGGGAGGGATCTGCTTGCCATACTTAAAAATAATCATATATATAAAAAATTAGTTCTGTTCTATGCATAACTTCATACTTTTTTTGTTGCTATAATAATGAAAAAGACACAGATATCACAATTATGTCCCCTTCAGACCATTTTTTCCAAATTCAGGTAATCTGATCATAGGCAATCACTTGCAATAAAATATGGTTCAATTCTATATATAACTTTCGGGAGTACAATTTGCAAAGCAACATATAACTATATTTGATCATATTTTACATAAATATTAAATGCACAAAGACAGGGGTGCCAAGTATTACAGGGTTCGCACGGACCTTAAAAGTCCTTATAAACTCCTTATATTTCGATAGTCCTTAATAAGGATCCTTAAAGTCCTTATTTTTTATTGAAAGTTCTTATTTTTAAACATGAGCTTAATATTAACGCGATCCGTAAAATGTTTGAAAAAAATCGCCAAACATTCCAGTGGTGATTCCCGTCCGAAATTTCCGAAAATTCGATGTTTTTGTCGACGAACTTTGTCAAAAGATCGCTGAAAAACGCGAATTTCATGTGCGGATCACGGAAAAAACGGCAATTTCACCAAATATCGCAGTCAAAACGCTGATTTCGTCTGAAGACCGCGGGAAAGCGTCGCTTTCGTCTAAATATTGCGGATATAACGCCGATTTCGTTAAAAGATCGCGGAAAAAACGCCGTTTTCAATAAAAGATCGCTTAAAAATATTTTGTCAAAAGATCATTGAAAAAAAAAACCGCAGATTTTATCAAAGGATCACGGAAAAAACGCAGATTTCGCCAAAAGATGGCGGGGATAAAACGCCTAGGGATGATTTTCGTTCGAAATTTTAAGGCATCTTCTTCCTAAAATTTGAAATTGGGTTATCAGTTCTGCATAGGTGCCAACTTGTACGGTTTTGCGCGCGGAAAAAACAATCGCAGTGCAATGCAAATTTCGTCAAAGGACGCCGAAAAGCACACACTTCGTCAATATTTCGTGGAAAAACGACGATTTCGTCAATTTTTTTGTCAACGAACTTTGTCAAAAGATCGCTGAAAAACACGAATTTCCTGTGCGGATCGCGGAAAAAACGCCAATTTCCCCAAATATCGCATTCGTCTGAAGACCGCGGGAAAACGTCGAGTTCGTCTAAAGATTGCGGATATAACACCGATTTTGTTAAAAAATCGCAGAAAAAACGCCGTTTTCGATAAGATTGCTGAAAAATATTATGTCAAAAGATCATTGAAAAAAAAAAAAACGCTGATTTCATCAAAAGATCATGGAAAAAAACGCTGATTTCGTCAAGATCGCGGGGATAAAAGGACGTTTTCGAGAATAGATCGCGTAGAAATGCGAATTTTCTCTAAAGATCGTCGAAAAAATGCCGATTTCATTAAAAAGAAACACGGGAAAACGCGGATTTCGTCAAAAGATCGCAGATAAAACCGCCGATTTCGTCTGAAGATCGCGGATACCCCCCCCCCCTCCCCCCCCCCCCCGGCCGATTTCCGAAAATGCAATGTGAATTTCCGAAAAAAAAATTTCACCCAGAATCACCCCTGAAAACGCCGCTTTTGAGGAAAAAATCGCTTAAAAAATGCAAATTTTGCCGAAAAATCGTCGAAAAAAACATAAATTTCATAAAAAAAAAACCCACGGGAGAACGCTGATTTTATTAAAAGATCACTGAAAAAACGTCGATTTTGCTAAATATCTCAGATAAATCGTCGATTTCGTCTGAAGATCGTGGATACCCCCCTCTGCCGATTTCCGAAAATGCAATGTTAATTTCCCCCCCCCCCCCCCCCAAAAAAAAATCACCCAGAATTGCCCCTGAAACATTCATAAATTGCCAAATATGGCAGCTGAAAAAAAAATCAAGTTTCTTTGTTATAATTCTCTTATTTCTGATTGGACATTAAAGCTGCCTCTTGTGTTTTCCGATTGTGACATAGAAAACTCGTATCCACAAACACCAATTGTAATCAGTATTCACCATCTAAAATTTCATTTTCTTTGATATAGAGAAATGAATAACAAAGAAGATATTTTGCCAAAGAATTACGCCAATCTGTTCTATAATCCGCTGATCTGTCTTTGATCGTAGTCTTTCTTTCTTTCTAACCGATGACCAGGCCCCTACCTGCCGTGTTATTTCAGCTTAACGAGTTAAATACCTGGTATCGGGGTGGACGACCGCCTAATTGCCACATAGCAGCAATAAACTTTGCTTCTCATGCCATCATTTCTCCAGTACTTGCTTGTTGTTGAGCATACTTTGTTTCGCCTGTTAATTAATGGTACATCCTGTTGTTTGAACTGCAAATGGCTTCGGAAGATGGTCTCGTAATTTAGAGTCTTGATCAGATGACGAGATCTTAACCTGGCAAAGCACCTCCAGAGGTATAGTTCACATGTAACTTGGAGGACTTTGCACCCACGACGGATTTTACATGCACCAGGCGCCTTATTTCACTGGATATGTGTAGCATGGTTAACACAACAGTCTTCCTCTGCAGGAAATAAAAGGAAATTAATTGAAGATGACTTAGGTTTAATAAAGAAAAAAATATGGCTTCTTGAAAAAGAAGTATCGGAGTTAGAAAATAAGGCCAATGAATTAGCTGATGAAGCTGAATCAACTAAAGATATTCAATTATTTATAAAATCGAACAATTGTAGAAAATCTGCAACAGAGAAAAAGGAAGAAATTTCCTCTCTGACCAAAGAAATAGATGTTAAAAAACAGTTGCTAGCCAACTAATGTTATATATTTACGATTAAATTTAATGTAAGTAATTATGTGTACTGTTCTTTTTTAACTTCAGAAAGTCCTTATTTTTCTTTTAACGAAGCCCTTACAAAGTCCTTACAGAGTCTTTATTTTTCATTTCGCAAACTCTGTATGAACCCTGTATTACGATTTGCCCGTAATTATTACGAATTTGCAACATAAGTTACGGTGTTACGGGCATCGAATAGAAATTACGGATAAAAAAATCGTGAATTTCATCAAAGGATCACTTGAAAAAACGCAAATTTCGATGTAGGATCTCGGGAAAAACAAAAAAGATTGTGTAAAATTACGCGTATTTCGTCAAAATGTCGCGAAAAACGTGCAAATTTCGTCAAAAAATCGCTTAAAATGCGCTCATTTTGTCAAAAGATTACGAAAAACGCGCACATTTCGTCAAACGATTCCGAAAAATGCGCTCATTTTGTCAAAAATTCGCTTAAAACGCGCTTATTTCGTCAAAAAACGGGATAAACCTGCAAATTTTGTCAAAATTCTCTTAAAACGAGCACATTTCGGCAAAAGATCGCGAAAAAGCGTACATTTCGTTCAAAAATCGTGAAAAATCGCACATTTCGACGAAAAATCGTAAAACACGCGCACATTTCGTTCAAAAATCGTGAAAAATCGCACATTTCGACGAAAAATCGTAAAACACGCGCACATTTCGTTCAAAAATCGCGAAAAACATACAAATTTCATTCAAAAATCGCAAAACGCACAAATTTCGTTCAAAAAATCGCGAAAAACGCACACATTTCTTCAAAAGATCGCGAAAAAACGCACATTTCGACGAAAAAGTGCACATTTCGTCCAAAAATCGTGAAAAATGTGGAAATTTCGTCCAAACATCGCAAAAAATTCGCAAATTTTGCCCAAGAGATTGCAGAAAAAAAGGAAGAATTAACTTTGAAATTTTGCCCCCCCCAAAAGATTGCGAAAAAGCGTACATTTCGTTCAAAAATTGTGAAAAATCGCACATTTCGACGAAAAATCATAAAACACGCGCACATTTCGTTCAAAAATCGCGAAAAACGCACACATTTCTTCAAAAGATCGCGAAAAAACGCACATTTCGACGAAAAACGTGCACATTTCGTCCAAAAATCGTGAAAAATGTGGAAATTTCGTCCAAACATCGCAAAAAATTCGCAAATTTTGCCCAAGAGATTGCAGAAAAAAGGAAGAATTAACTTTGAAATTTTGCCCCCCCCCCCCCCCCCCCCCCCAATCCACCCTCCATCCACCCTTCTCTGAACTCTGGTTACTGATAACTTTTATTGAAACTTTGGCACCTCTGCAAAGATAATAAAGCAGTGTTTATTTAAATTAATATCGGTATTTATTATTTTGGGTATCCACTTTCATCTACTAATCTTTAGTCATCCAAAACCTTGTTCATCCATACTTATGTGTGAATATACTGTATTACAAGATTATTAAGAGGCATGAGTTTTACAAGATGCCATTTTTTTATATAAAAATGCTAAACAGTAAACTTTTGTAAAATTTCTATTAGTATTTATCTAAAAGCAAATACTCTAAATAAATGTGTTAGTAGGAATATATTGCAATTAAAATATTAGTTTTTGGAGAAATACAAAAAAAGACAAAACTTTTTTTTAATAGACTCTTTTTTACTCACCCATCATACGTAGTATAGGGTAAGTCTTGCAATCGTTTTGAAAATCGAAAAAAAAATTTTGACGGATTTACACATTTTAGATAGTAGAGATTCCGAAAAACATATTTTTAGAAAAAAAACTTTGCCGTCCGTCCGTCTGTCTGTCTGTAAACGCTCTATCTCCCGAACAAATTGAGATAGAGACTTGAAATTTTGTATGTAGTTAGTATGTAAGAATGGGACAAACCCTATTTAATATCAGCAACCTCGATTATCCGGAACTATTTTTTTCGGACTCTCGAAAAATTCGTTCTGATGAAAGGTATATAAAAATTTTCGAATTTTTTTGTTCTAAGGAATGGACGTAAAAGGCAATAAAATAACACACATTTTGCATATAGAACGAAGTCGATCGGATTATTAGTTGCCGAGATATTTGTAATCTTGTTTTCTACATTCTTTGATTTTTCATGACCCTGTATTTCATTCAAATTTCAATTCAGAGGTATATTTTAATTGAAAATGAGACGCTTAATCCGACACAGTTAATTGTTAGTTAATAGAATTATTATTTTTGGAGTTATAAGGATGTTTCTTTTACGCAGTTCGGTACTACTTGAGTAGTTTGGCGTTTTACATAATTTGTCGAAATTGGTACATCAGCAGTTCTTTAATATAGCATTACTATGTATATTAACAATATTTAAATTTTGTTTATGAATTGCAATGCATTGTATAAATAGTTTCACATGTTTTATTTTCATATACATATCCATGATGGGTAAGTATTACGGTGGCCCCCAACGACTAGTCTTACTTAATAGTGCTGTGGATAGTGCTATTTGTATCCTTTAGTATATGTGAAAATTAGTGGTTGCCACTCATCACATGGTAAAGTAAATTTGTTAAAGTGATAATCCTAAGTGCAGAATTGGTGCAACGCTATGTCTAGTTGGCCCTGCCTGAATTTAAAGAGATGAAGAAAAGGAAAAAAAAAAACTGCCGGAAAAGTTCTTTTTGCAATAACAATTTTTGTGTCATTTTCAATATTGTTCCACCAAAAAGTGTATGAAATTATGCATAGAATTGAACCAAATTTTTTGTATAAATGCTTGGTTATGGCTAGTAAGTCTTCCGTAAATTTGATAAAAATCTGCTGGAAGGAGCCAATGTAAAAGCGATTTTTGTGCCATTTTGTGAATCTTTAACAATTATTTTATAAATCTAAATACAGCATCTTCTGTTTTTATGTTTAATTTGTTTGTATATAGGTTATCATGTATGTTTAAAGTATTTATTTTCTATTTTAGGTCGTGAAACTTCATACAAAATTGGGAAAACCTATTCCATCTACTGAGCCTCAAGTGCTAAGCACAGGTACTAATAACTCAACAAATAAATCTGGTAGTGGTAAATCCTCTGGTAAAGGAAATTCAAAGAAAGCTGGACAATCCAAGATAACTTTTGTTGGTATGATAATAAATATTGGATTGATCCTGACTTATTTAAAAATACTTAATTTCACCAAGTAATATTCAAGAAAGCTTTATAAGTTACTGTAACACTTATTATTTATAAAGTCTAAAAAAGCAGTTTTATTTTTATTTTAATAGTATATAATTTAAATGTATTTATTCAATAAAATTAAGCTTATCAACTTTTTGTTTATTTAAATGAAACATTTATAATAAGCGATTTGGATTGTCAAAGTTTAGAAGTTAACTCTTGACACCTGGTTTTCTTGAATGTTAATTTAGTATTTTTAAAGTATTTAAATTACCTTTACTTGGACAGTCCATGAATCAGCAATTAAATAAAAGTGGTATTTAATTCTTTTTAACTGTTATATTATTGAAAATGTATATTTCTTTAAATTTTTCTAACATGTGGATTGCATCATACAATTTTTATGTACAATCAACTCCCTGTAAACCACAAAGCTTGGGATCATAAATTTCAAATAATTTTGTGATAACATTTCTTCAACAAAAAATATTACTTAATTCATAAGAATGAAATAATGTAAGCATATTAAAAAAGATTATCAAGTAACTCTTATATATTTAAACATATAATCCAAATGCACTTTCATTGTAGATTAATTTAAATTTGCTGAAATATTCATGTAGTTGTTATTTTCACTATTTTAGAAATGTTTTGCAAATTATTCAAAAACATAATTTCTTATTCAAAAAGGACTTTCTTAACCTCTTGCTCAACAGACTTGGTCATACTTGCCAACTTTTACACTTTAGGTGTAAAATGTGCACTTTTTGAAAGTGATTTACACATATGATACATATTTCTACACATTAATGCGAAGTTTCTTTGAATTTTTATTTCTCTTTTAAATTATGAAACACTTTCTAGCTGCTTTTAATAACAAAGTAGTTAATGGATATACTATGTTTAATATTGTTAAAGGATGAGTGAATTGAGCCTTCCATTGTTAAATTCAATCAGAGCGTAGCTTTAATTTTCATTGTATATAAAAAGAAGTCTTATTTTGAATACTTTCTCCCAGACTTTCAAAAGCAATTGCCAAGTTTTAAAAAAAAACTGCCTTTATAATCAGTTTTTTAATGGAAGTCTTTAATGTTTTTATGTTTTTTTCATCAAATTACCTTTATAACAGTTATCAATGTATTATTCAATATTGTTAATGTATTAGCATATGTTTTTAGAACAAAGTAAAAATGTCATTTGTGGTCTATTTAAAAAAAAGGGGGGGGGAGGGTGGACTTTTTTGTTTAAAATTGCCTGGTGTTATTTTACACTTTACCATTTTCAAAAGTTAGCAGGTGTGCTAGGTAGAAGAATCTAAAGAGTGGTCATTATTTGAAAGATTATAAACAAGACAATTCTGTTAAACAGATTTTAATGATTTGAAAAAAGAATCGCATATTCACATCACCTTTAATGAAGAATTTTAAAAAAATATGGAAGAAATATAAAATTTAAGATAATTGAGTTAGACTGCATTTACTTAACTGTTAAAGCAAATACATGCAAATATTTTCAATTTATGCAATAGAGCACACATGCGCATGCTGTCATACTACTCTCAAAGTATTGGTTTTTTTAATAGGTGCATGTTCACAGTCATCCTTCGTAACTAAATTCGTTGCTTTGTCAATTTTCGGTGTCTTGAGTTGTTATGCATGCTACAGAAATGCCCCTTCTCCACAGAGATGGATTTCTGTTTTTTCCCCTTATCAATTGCAGATTCTTACTTTACTAATCTCACAATATTTGCAACCTTCCCTTCCTCCCCTCAGCCTCTCTCTCTCTCTCTACTGTGTGCAAATATGTTATCATTTTAGGGATGGACCATGATATTGTAAGATATTGCTAGGGGGATGGGGGAGGGCATCTTCTGATATCAATATTTTTTATCCAATCAAAATCTTTTTACTTGTAACATGATATTTGGTTCAAAATAGTAAATAGAGGGGGGGGGGGGGTTCGAGGGATAAGATATGATATATCAAAAAGGGAGAGCGAGGGGGGGGGGTTTAAAATTATCTAAAAGTTGATAATGTTATATTTGCTTGGTCCCTGTATTTAGCAATTGTTTGATTTTTGTGTTAAAATGTTGATATTTTTAAATTAAAATTACTGTTAAGACAGGTAACTATTTTTCATCGAAATCCTAAGTGAAATATTTTGAATTTCAAACTAATTATATCATCATTCTTACATCCAACTATACTGTGGAAAAAAAAGTAATACTCTTATTAGTTTAAAGGTTAATACATAGTATCTTAATTTCAGAGCTATTGTACAAAATTAAGTATATATTTTTAATCAAAACATGCGTCGTTTACACTTTGGATAAAATCATAACCGTAACTTAATTGTAGCATATGTGTAACCTAACTGCAACTTAATGTAATGTAACCTAACCATAATTTAAATATATAATTATATCCTGTTACCTTATTGTAACCCATTTGTAATCTAACTGTAATTTAATCTTAACTTAGGGTGTTCACTAGCTTTTGACTGTTCTACAGAAGCTATTGCAAATAAAAACATTCTAAATGTCTCTTGACTCGAAATGTATTGATGTTTCAAATATTATTTTAGTAGTTTAAATAAAATTAAAAACAGCAATCATTGATTTATTACTGTTGTTTTCTAAAAATGCTAAAAATTGTTTGAAGATTTTGACTCGAGAAAGGGGGGGGGGGGGGGCTGGCCAGCCATCGATTACTTTGCATACAACTAATTAAATAGTATGACAAATACATTTTGCACTTGGTGTTTTTTTTTTTTTTTTTTTTTTTTTTTTTTTTTTTTTTTGCCTTAATCGGCACAATGCTGGTAGATAAATAGTGATTAACTGCAAAAGATATGTATCGCATAACCATTTCTGTCTATGGCTGTTTCTAAACTGAATTGGTATTTAGTTAGTATCTCTAAATAAAACAATGTAAACAACACAGTGCTAATAAACATGTAAAGCGACATCAAATCATTCATTAATGCGGTTAAGATATTCCATTGTTTTAGCACACACACGACTAGAAATTGAACACTCGAAATTTGGCGGGTCTGATTATTTTTTTTAACTTGTCAAATGGAACATTTTGGCGCAATGGCGAGTGGCAGCAGGAAACCTGGCTTTAACCTGATCGGAATTTAAATCAGTTAGATAAGTTCATCAATCTGTTGCAGAAAAATGAAAATTTTGTCAATCTCAAAAAAATAAAAAGGCAAATTCAATCATTCTGTACCAAAAAGCAGACCACGATTATCAACAATGGAAAGAACTAAATTTTATCAATTAGTCTAAAAAGAAACAGAAATACTGTTTTTTCTGCAATCATTTGATGAAATTTGTAATAAGTTTTTACAATTTTTTGAGAAAATTCGCGTCTTTTCCCTCCAATCTATTGATGAAATTTGTATTAAGATTTTTCATGAAGTGATTTTTTATGCAATCCTCTAACAAAACTCCACAAAATTAAAAAAAAATTATAAAATTGACAATCAACACATTTATGTTTGGAGCATCCTTCAAAAAGTGTTGTCTAATGTATATGTATCTGCAGATAAAGAAAAGCTAATATGAATCAGTAAAATAAGTAAATAACTTTAATTTTACATTGCTATAACTGACTAATGTGTATATATCAATGAGTGATAAAAAGTTTAATTACTGATTTCGTTTTTATTGAATCTATGGTTAGAGAGAAACAAGGATTAAACTAAAAATTTTTTAATACAGTATTTGGGTACATCATTTCTTCAAAAGTTAACTTTAAATTTCTTTGTTTACATCTGAATAGAGAGTTGAATGTATATAATGTACTAAAATGAAAGATTATTTCTGTAACCTTTAATATTTTAGTACTTTTGGGTTTGTTTCATTTCTGTTCTTACAAGAAAAATTTCTGATCTCACAAATTAACAATTATTAGCTGTATGAAGAAAAAAAAAAAAAAAAAAAAAGAAGTTTTAAATTTTATTAATAATTCTAAATAAAAAATATATAAATTTTAGCATCTAAAAAATTAGATAATTTTTTGTGAAGTCTGAGAATCAAAATTAAAGGAGAGAAAAAGGGCTTCTGTATAAAAATAAATGTAAACAATTCATGGTGAAATAAATAAAAAACATTCATAATTTCTATTATGTAATTTATCAATCCTTGTAAATATATTCTGACACTTATGGGCCAAATTGTTTCACTTAATAGAATTTCTACTAGATCGTGTTTGTAAGTTTTTTCAATTAAAATTTTTATTACTATATGATTTATCTCATGTCAAATAGTAATAGTTATTTAAAAAAAAAAAAAACTAAATTTTTTTATAATTTAATCTTTTTATATATCTTTAAAATTGATTTTATAATTAATCTCAAGTACTATCAATCGCATTTATGTAAAAAGAACGACAAATTAATAAATTAAAATGCTATTTAAAAAATTAAATACAACCATGTCAATAATCAAAGGGAAAGAATAATATGGCACAAATGCACTTGCCAAAACATTAAGAAAATAAAATAAATCTTTACACATTTAAATATTAAAATATATTGGATAAATTAATCTAAAATACTTGAGCATAGTTGAAATTAATGTCAAATATTAATTCAGATGCCAAATCTCACAAATATTGTATCTGTAAATATTTAACAAATATATTAAACATTTTGTCATCTCTATTTCTTAATCGTGAGATTTGAAATTTATAACTGTCCACTCAAAAGAACTGTTTGTAAATCTGTTTCAAACATAAAATAATCTATACAGGGGTGATTCTTGTCCAAAAATTCAGAAATTTCCAAAAATTTAAGGCATCCAATTCTGAAAATTTGAAATTGGGTCAGTTTCGCATAGTTGCCAACTTGTACGGTTTTGCACGTGTGAAAAACAATCATGGAGAAATGCAAATTTCGTGAAAGGATCGCCGAAAAACCACACATTTCTTCAATGTTTCGTGGAAAAACGACAATTTCGTCAATGTTTTTGTCAACGAACTTTGTCAAAAGGTCTCTGAAAATCACGAATTTCCTGTGCAAATCGCAGAAAAAACGACAATTTCACCAAATATCGCAGATAAAATGCTGATTTTGACCAAGAACGCGGCAAAACGTCGATTTCGTCTAAAGATTGCGGATATAACACCGATTTCGATAAAAGATTGCTTAAAAATATTTTGTCTAAAGAACCTTTTGAAAAAAAGGCTGATTTCATCAAAAGATCACGGATAAAACACCGATTTTGTCAAAAGATCACGGGGATAAAAATGCCGTTTTGGGAAAATATCACTTAAAAATGCAAATTTTGTCTAAAGATCGTCCAAAAAATGCCGATTTTATAATAAAAAAAACACGGAACAATGCCGATTTCGTCAAAAGATCGCAGAAAAACTGCGATTTCGACAATAGATCACGATAAATTGCCGATTTTGCTAAATTATCGCAGATAAATTGCTCATTTCATCTAAAGATCGCGGGAAAACACGGATTTCGTATGTAGATCGCATATAATCGCGAGGGGAGGGGGGTAACTCGTGGAATCCCCCCCCCTCCCCCACCGATTTCCGAAAATGCAATGTGAATTTCCGAAATTTTTTTTCACTCAGAATCACCCCTGAATCTATATTAGAAGAACATAGTACTCTATTGTGCTATATTTAGACAATGTTATAACTGCTTTTAATTTTTCAACTTTTAATCTTTGAGGAAAATTAAACAGAATCAATTCTATCCAGAGACAACTATAGAAATACGTTAGGAGTTTTGTCATATTTAAAATCCCAAATGAAACTAGTGTGTGCTGCCCTTACTATGGGTGAAATTTAAGAAAGAATTATTTTCACATTTTTCTTATTTATGATATCCTCCATGACATTCCTCTGAATAAGCAGGAAGGTACACTATGCAAGTCTAGAAAATCTGCTCCAGACTTCTTCAATCTGCTCCAAAAATGGAAATTTCATGCTCTAGGCATTATAATTAAAAAAAAAAAAAAAAAATCATATGAACTTTGCATAAGCTTGGCAACATACTATTATGATGCATCTAGCTATGGTATCCATGCAGTTTCATAAAGGTTTAAAAAATTTCTCTTAGCAGAGTATGGATTTTGCTACAGATTTATTGTCTTACATTTATCAGAGACTTTTTTTTTAAGTAGGCCAAATGGAATATAGTTTGTGTATTTTTTAATTCTGAATTGAATGGCACCCAAGCATTAGTCAATACAATTATGAATTACAAACTTATGGTGAGTTTTATGAGTATGTTGTTGAGCACAGTTTTGTCATTTATTTTATAAATAAACATGTTCTTTACATATCAAATAACCTCAAACTTATTAAATGCCTTTAAAATAGCAGTAATCAAAATTGGGCTGATCAGAGTATTCTTTAAATTTGTTTCAAAAGCATTTTTCAAAATCATTGTATTTTTATCAGAAAAATTATTCCTGATTTTGTATTCATAAAATTTTTCTAAATTTTTAATGAATAATCGTATCAACTCGCGAATGCTGTCATTGCATTTAAAAAAATACCTTAACAATGCCCTATATGATCAAATAATAAAAAATGTTCTAATTCTGTAACATTTAGTTAAAATGCCTCTTTACCTCTACCCCTCCCTTAAAAATCTGTAAAATAACTTTTTTTTTGGGAGACTTCATTCGTAGTGCCAAAATGAAATGCTCCTCTAAATTATAGAGAATGGTCATCAGTTATTACTACGGCAAAAACCTATTTTATCAAAAATAATTGTTGACTTGCAGGTATATTACTTGACCAAAACCCTCCTCTCCACTCCCCCAAAAAATAAAACAACTTTTTCAGTGTATGGTGGTGCAAGGTGGCTGGAATTTTTTTGAAATGCCGAGAATAAGTTCTGCACGAATTCTCCTGAATGGCCATCACTTGTGTTTCATGAAATGTTTTGGTCTATTTTCCCCATAACATTTCCAATCTTTTCATATATTGTAAAGATGCCAACTTGTTCAGAAAAGGTTGCAGAGGTATGGAATGAATCTTTTAAAAATATTTCTATTGGTTTTAGCAATTTTGCCTTAAATTAGCATAGTCTTTGATTATTTTCTGAAATTGTATTGTTGATTTTTAAAAAGTTTGATTTAGTGATAAATGTATGTGAATGATTAGAAATCTCTAGAAATGAATAATGAATTCATCACATTCTGCTTAATAAATAAATAAAAAAAATTACTAACATTTTTAATAAATTACATTTATATATATCATAATTGTATATTGGTTAATAACAAACTCTTTGTGTTAACATAACTCTTTTTATTTGGACAAAAGAGCAGAAATTTTTTGTGATGCTAAGATTCTAACCAAATCGCATAAGATTTTTATTCTTTCTTTTCTCTAATGTCATTGTTTCTCCTTAACCCAGAGTGGTCTGAAGTCAGTGTCAAAATCAGCGGGTCTTTTTTGAGGGGGAGGAGGGAGAAAACTGTATAAGATAATTTTTGTGATATAATATTCCTCCTTAATCTAGTGGTCTGAAAAAGAGCTTTAATGCTATCAAGTCATTCAGTTATTGAATCAAGTCTCTTTTGAAAGTTTCTACAAGAATTGTAGACAAATTTTCAAAGAATTATTTTATAAGTTATATGCATTTTCAAAATATTACATGTTGCATTTCTTAAATACTTTTCAACTAGACCCATTTGTGGTCCAGTACTTTTTGGTCATAGTACATTAAATCCTATTAATAAATCTGGTTTAAAATTTTTTTAAAAGGTTACCATATCTATTGTGCGAACATAATAATAATAAAGATTCTAGAAGTTCCTGGTAATATGTTATCAAAACAAACTTCTTAATGTACTTAACGTAGTTTGTGTTAAAATAAATGGCTAATATGATTATCAAGTATCCAGTATATCTTCTTTTGTAATGCATAATAATCGTAAATATTTTATAAAAAAAAAAAAGCATATTTTTTAAACTAATCTTTATCTTCAATTAGGAAACACTAGACAGACTTTAATACAATTATTAAAAAACACAAAACAATTAAAATGAGAACAAACGTTTCGCTATGCACCGCATAGCCTCATATTATACTAATGTTTCAGAAAAAATTTCATCAGTTTTGAAATCATTTAACATTAGGGTTTCTTTTAAACCATTAAATAAATTAAATTCTTTCGTGACAACTTACCTGGAAATTAAAGAAGGCAGCACTGGTAAGATAAAAACTATAATAAAGCTTAAAAAATCATGGAATTTTTATTAAAATCTAGAAGTTTTAATGCAGCATTTGACTGCTTATAACGTGAACTTGAAGATGATTTAGGAAAATCAAGGAGTGTAATAAAATTCAGTTGCTCTGTCTTGTATTTATTTGCAACAGATAGCTCCTGAATTAAGGGAGCTTGCCATAATTAATAAATTGCCCCACAATCTTGTAGTAACTATCATGTTGTGAAGTAATATTCAAATCAAATATTGTTGTAAAGTCTCTTTTTTTCAGTGTTCATATTTAATGTATTTATAAAATTAACATGATCACAATTTTTAATGATTATTGCACATCTTTTGGAAAATACTGAGCTTTTTAATTAACTATAAAATAAAAAAATAAAAAATGGTATAAAAATATTTTAAATATAAACCATTGCTAATTAATATTGGTTTAAAGTTTCTCTAATATTAAATATGTGAGAATTTATAGTACATTCCTTGAATGTTTTCTGTTTATTGTTAAAATTCTGAATATTTTTCAGCTAAAGCTGAGGAGAGTACTGAAATTAAAGAGGAAGCCGAGGAAGAAAAAACAGATGGTTCTAAAGATGACAATGAAGTTCAACCAGTTGGCCAAGACTATATTGATGAAATTAAAAATGAGGAAGGGAAAGTTGTTAGTTTCCAGTGCAAATTATGTGAATGCAAGTTTAATGATCCAAATGCTAAAGAAATGCATATGAAAGGGCGGCGTCACAGACTGCAGTACAAAGTAAGTTATTAGTCGAATTAATTTGATATGTTCATTAACATTGTAAAACTTTTCTTGCATACTTATTAACAGGGTTGGCGTGGTTTAAACTGATTTAAACTGATTTTTTTTTTTTTTTTTTTTTTTCCCTCTCTCTTCTTAAAAAAGCCAGTTGTTTTTTAGAAGAAGAAATCCACTAACATTTTCTTTTTTTCTTTATAATTTATGTGTTTAACAATATTGGATATAAACAATTTCTAATTTTAACACTTTATTTCAGCAATAAGCATTAGCAGAGCTGTATAATATAGATGTGCATGCATGCCATGTGCAGAAAACTTAATGAACTTAGCAGAAAATTTTAAGAAAAAGTTTTTATTATCGTAACTTTTTTTCGCTAAAAAATGCACATTTTGTCAAAGGATCGTCAAAACAGATGCGAATTTTGACTAAGGGAACATGCAATAAACACAAAATTTAACAAAAAGACCATGTGAAATTCAACTGAGAACCATGCAAATTTCGTCCATGAATTGCGTGAAAAATGAGAATTTCTTCAAATCTCATTAAAAATGCAAAATTCGTCCCTGAATTGCATAAAAATACCAATTTTGCCCATGTCGAAATTATAGAACACATAATTTTACTAAATGTTAAATTAATTTGGAAAGTTTTTCACCCAATATTTATGCGCACAGAAAATTTGGTTCATGCAAGTCTGAGCATCAGATTAGTGGGTTTATGTCTTTTTGTGTTTAGGATTAAAATTAGTATGCATTAGTAAACATTTCTATTGCTCTAAAGAAAGCTTCAAACATGTGATTAATAACATAATAATAACATTAATAAACTTTAAGATTTTGCTCAAGCAGTAAAAGAACATTTTCTTGATTGAGAAGATTATCTTGAATTAAAATCAAAATATGAAGTCGAATAAGAGAGTATTCAAAAGTTGGGTGCTAGCTATAGCATTTCAATAATAATCTTTTTATTTATTTATTTTTTCTCCTGTTATCTGCTGAATCTAATAACCAAAAAATATTGACTTCAAATTGTCACTCAAAAAACAAAATTCCAAGAAGTGTTTGAAACTTATTTGAAGAACTGTGGAAAAGAATATTACATTTGTCAAACTAAATCCAAGTGTTTATTAGTAATCAAAAGATTGCTTATAAAGATCCTTAGAGTATCAATGTTTCACTGCGTAAAGCAGTTTATTCTAAGAGGTCTGCACGGGCCGAAATTTCCAGGCCCGAAAGTTAAAATTTCGGCCCGAACCCAGTCCGACTCAGGTGAATTTCTACAGGACATTGATCTTTACTCTAACGGAAGAATTCAGACCAAAAAAAACTTAGTCTTTTATTTTCTTCCATGTTTATAATCTCTATTTATGCAGAAATGCCATAGGCTGCGATATTTACGCTTTTAATGAATCTTAGTTTGTTGTATGTAAATGTTTCAGTTATCATTAGTATTAATACATTTAAAAAAAATCTGAAAAATGGTTTATGGTAAAAGTAAAATCTTCTAAGACACTGCTGAAGAAAGAAAGAAAGGGGGGAAAAAAAAAAAGTTTCCTTCTTAGCAGATGTAAATGTTTAATATGTGTGTATATATATATATATAATATATATTGCGTATTGTTGTATTAATTTTGCATGAATGAACAGTTTAAAAGAAATTTTCAGTTTAAACAAAAATTCTGTCATAATCATGTTTTTTTTTTTTTTTTTTTTTTTTTTTTTAAATGTGTTTAATTTTATTTTAAGATGTCTAGTGATCTAAGATTCTTTAAAAAGAATAAATTCTAATGTTTAATTGTAGAATAATGACGACTTAAAAGTATATGTCTATTTTGCAAAAAATTTTGGATCAAGCCAAACTTTACTGATTTATGAACAGACTTTTCCACGTCAAGAAAAGGATTTTCATACTGGATGATTCAACAGGAACTGATTATTTTGGTCCGTAAAAACTAGGAAGAATGAATGAAATCAGTCTCGGCTTCGTACGGAAAAAATACGCCCATGCAGACCTCTGGTTTATTCTTTGTACATCCGAGTATTTGCTAATATTTATATTAAAAAAGTTTTTTTTTTTTTCCCCATTTTACATAAATTTACTGCAATTATTTAATTTAAATTACATTAAATGAAGTTACGCTACTTATAATCCAACAATGCCTATTTTTATCAATAAATATGCATTTATATGCGAAATGAAGGGATGTTTTAAACAGGTTTTTGCCAATCCTGCTTATTAACAACAAATCTATTTTGAAAATACATATTCATATTCCAAAAGATAAAAATTCAGTGCTCTATTTAAAAAATTTAGTACCTCCAACAAAAACATTAAGACCCTTACGTTAATGAAAAACCAGCATGATTTAAAAATTATTTATATAAATTTGTGCAAGTTTTTTAAATTACAATGCAGTTAAGCTCTATTAATAAGAACACGCTTAGCATAAAATATTTTTAACACATACTGTTTTCAGTTATTACATCAAGTTGTATTTGCATTTACTGTAATTTTGTAGTCCTTATAATATAAACACGCTTATTGCAAAATATTGTTTATCACAAATTGAAAAGAGCTGACCATAACTATTTCCTAGTCTTGGCATTAACGAAACAAACATTTGCAACTTTTCAATGTAATTGTACAAAGTTTTTTTTATCTTGAATTCCAAGTTTTTAAAAATGTTAAATTTGGAAGAGAAATGTTTTTAGCTTTGATAGCCACAGATTAGCAATTGTAAAAATTACTAACCTATGCTCTTTTTACAAACTCAAAAGATTCTACTGTAAGAATTCAATTGCATTGAAGGGTAACAACAGTGTATATAAGAAGTTTTTTTTTCACAAGTTGTTTATACGTGCTAATTAAATAGCAAGATATGTGTGACAATGATAACTTGGATTCTAATTTGATCTTAGTAAACAAAATCAGCACCAGCTACACAAGACTTTGGAGATACATACGTAAATTTATTCTTTTTACATTGAATATGTAATACCTTTAAAGTAAAAATAATGTAAGTTATTTTTAACATGAACAAAAAGAAACATGAGTGCTTGTTAACGAGATTCGACTATAGTATATTTAAAAAAATAAGAAATTCTACATAACACATAAACATGCTACTTTTCCGTGGAAACGCAGAATTCAGCTTTTTCGGTGGTGAATTTTATTATCCATTGGATCAATGCAAATATGCATTAAATTTTTTTTAAATTTTTATCGGGGGGGGGGGGGGGGGGGTGGTGACAGATGAAATCAACAAAAACATGAATACAAATTAATCAAATTTCTTCAAATGATTGCAGAAAAAGCGCCAATTTCTCCAAAGGATCTAAAAAAAAAAACTAAATTCATCAAACTGTCACAGAAAAAAAACTTTTTTTAAAGAATCCTGAAAAATACTCAAATTTTGTAGAAAAATCATGGAAAAAGTATGCGAATTTTGTCAAAATATTGGAGAAAATACGCAAATGTTGTTGAAAAATCGAGGAAAATTTGCAAATTTTGTCGAAAAAAATCTATAAAATATGCGAATTTTTTCAAAAAATCACAGAAAATAAGTGAATTTTATCGAAATATGAAAAATATGAGTACTTTGATGAAAGATTGTGGAAAATATTAGACTTTTGTTGAAAGACTGCAAAATAAGTCTTTTTTTGTAGAAAGATTGCAGGGAAAAAAAATCTATTTTGTAGAAAGATCACTGAAAATATGGGAATTTTGTCGAAAGATCGGGGAAAATATCTGAATTTTGATGAAAGATCACGGGAAGTATGAGACTTGTCGAAAGATCTCCGGGAAGTATTAGACTTTCACCAAAAAATCATGGAAAATATGCAAATTTTGATGAAAATCATAGAAAATAAATTTTATTTTGTAGAAAGATCATGGGGGGGGTGGGGGGAATCCATTTTGTTGAAATATGATGGAAAATATGCGAAATTTGTCGTAAAAATGTGAGAAATATCTTAATTTTGACGAAATATAGGGAAAAATATACAAATTTTGACAATATTGAGGAAAGTACGTGAATTTTCTTGAAAGATTAGGGGAAGCATGCAAATTTTCTCGAAAGATCATGGAAATATGCGAATTTTGTCGAAAAAGGGTGAGAAAAATCAAAATTTTCGCTAAAAGATGATGGATAAATGCAAAATTCATTCAGAAGACTGTAAATAAAATTAATTTTCTTCAAAAGATGAGAAAAATTGCTAATTTCATTAAAAAATTGTAAAAAATGAAATTTCATAAAAACGTAAAAAAAAAAAAAAAAAAAAAAATCGTCAAAAGTCTGTGTGCTAATTTTATTAAAAAATTGTAAAAAATGAAATTTCATAAAAACGTTAAAAAAAAAATCGTCAAAAGTCTGTGTGACCATGAAATTTCAGCTTTCTTCTTGCTGAGCCTGTAGCATGTCTGAACACAGCTTTTTGAGGAAATAAAGCTTAGAACCACCATATTTAAATTCTGCATGTAAATGATTTTTTTGTGCATTTGTTTTCTCTTAACATTGGTTACTTCCAAAAGATGCTTTTTAAATGTGTACATCCCTTTCCATTTTTCCTAAATGGCTGTTCTTTGTTCAACAAATGAATTGAACTGCTTTTTGTTGATATAAGTTTGATAAACCAAGATTCCACACAAGTTTTCTGTGGGATTAAGGTGTATTTTAAAAATGTTGTTTTTTTTAGCTGTATGAAATTAGTGTACAAATTAATAAATACAAAAGAAAAGGTAATAATTTATTCAACTGGTACTGGTATGTGCATTAGGGAAAAAAAAGAAATGTGAAATTTTCCCGCGTTTGTTCTATACTTGTATTGAAATTGACTTCCCTTTTTTCCCCCTTTTAAGAAAAAAGTTAACCCAGATCTGGTTGTTGATATCAAGCCCAGTTTGCGACATCGCAAAATACAAGAAGAGCGCTTGCGCCGTCAGCAGATAATGGATGATTATTATAAGAGACGTGAAGAAGAAAGGTGGAGAGAGGAAATGAGGTAAAACTTTTTTCAGATTAAAGAAATACATTTTCTTTCTTGCAATTGATATTAGTGTTTTTCTTTCCCTTTGTAAAGAAAGGAATAGTTGTCTGAGCGAAGCGAAGTCTTTATACTCAGAGATACGTAACGATATTAAAAGAAAAAAAATTCTTTCGTCAAGCAAATCTCAAAAAGTACTTGTCGGATTTTGATTCTGTTTGTACCAATAGGTACCTATGAAGGTAATCTGGTGAATGCACCTACTTTTAAAAATTAATTCCAAATAGTTCAAAAGTTATATTAAAAAAACTGATAAAAAAGCACAATTTATTTGCATACGTCACAGAAATTTGGTGTGTGTGATTTTCACGAGCTGGATATTTTCGTAGATAACCGAATCAGTACATGGAGTAAATAGTAATCATTTACGCGCTCAGAAACATTGAATGCAATGAAACATTTTAAAATTTAATCATGCAGGAAAATAAAACTTATTTTTTTATATTAAAATAAAGAATACTGCCCAGTTAAACTGATGGCATTGAGCTCACAGGCTACAAATACTAATTGTACATTAAAGCCTTATATTTTCAAGGGTTAATTCCGTTCGAAAAAAAAATTAAGAAGGGGAAACAGCTCTCCCCTTTCCTCTTTTTTTATACTTAATCATTGAACCTCCTATACTACCAAAGACATGCTTTATCATATAAAAAATCTATATCCAAAATTCAGAGCAAATTAGATAATTCTTAATAAAAACCCATTTAGCATTTATATAATTTAAAAGGAGTTATCCCCTTCTTTTATACTTAACCATTAAACTTCCAAAACTATTCAGAGATTTGAACGAAATCTGAAAATTCTGCTTGAAAAACCTATTTATATAAATTAAGAGGGGGGGGGGGAGGCATTAGAACCCCTGTTGCCCCTATTTATACTTATTCAATGAACACCTAATAGCAGTCACGGAATCGCCTCATCAGAATGATCCTAATCTAAATTTTGAACGAAAACTTAATTCTGCATGAAAATCCCATTTATATCAACTAACGGGGGGGGGGGGGGCATTAGAACCCCTGTTCCCCTTATTTATACTTATTCAATGAACACCTAATAACAGTCACGGAATCGCCTCATCAGAATGATCCTAATCTAAATTTTGAACGAAAACTTAATTCTGCATGAAAATCCCATTTATATCAACTAACGGGGGGGGGGGGGGGATTAGAACCCCAGTTCCCCCTATTTATACTTATTCAATGAACACCTAATAACAGTCACGGAATCGCCTCATCAGAATGATCCTAATCTAAATTTTGAAAACTTAATTTTGCATGAAAATCCCATTTTTATCAACTAACGGGGGCATGAGCCCCCTGTTCCCCCTCTTATACATATCGAATGAACTTCAAAAACTAATCAGGGAAGCGCCTTGTCAGGATATACCTACATACAAAATTTTAAGAGGATCGGATATTTTTATCATGAGTTATCGCGTTACGCACATACGAACGAACATACAGAACGGGCGGGCACATAAGCTCTCAGGCTATGATAGCCTGTGAGCTAAAAAATGTCATAAAAACTTTGATTTTGAGATTTTGTGATAATATCTTAATAGCATTTTTTGATCGCTAAAAGAATGTTTTATATATTTCGCGTGTGAAAATTAGAAACAATTAAGTTTTTAAATAAGTTTCTTTTATGACATCATTTTCCCTTATATTTATTTTTATTGCATGTTTTCTTTTAACTTATATTTTGTTTGTGTGTGGAAGTCAATTCTGGTCACTAATTTTTCGGCACAGATACCACAAGTGCATCAGATTTGGCGCATTTTTTTTCAAAGCCCATTTGGCGAAAACTCCGTTTTCAAATAATGCTTACATGCACATTTTTAAATTATTTTCTATTTTCAAAAAGAACTTACAGTAAATAAAATAATAATAACAATTAATAACTATAAAAAGAAATATCTTATATAATAAAAAAAGTAAATGAAAGTAAATGAACATTTTATGAGTAAATAAATAATAAATAAATACAGCCGGGTTACCATCTCAGGTAAAATAATGCCATTTTGACGCCAATTATATATCCTGGTGCATATGTGACAACTTTTCCCATTTTTCATCCATTTCCTCTTGGCATACAACTTTGAAATTTGGAATATGTATGTGCATACCTGGGAGCAATACTGGAATTAGACATTGATTTTATTTTAATTCGATCCAAAAAGGGGCAACGGGGGCTATTTTTTAAAGATTTATACCATTTATACTGCATAAAGGAACCACTTACCTATTTTTATATACAAGAAGAATAAGTGGTATGTAAAAACAATTATAGTCTACATAAATAAAATACTTGAGATAATATACTAGAGATACAAGCACCGGGTTAAGCGAGATTTTTTATGCCAATTAGGCGAAAACATCGTTTTGATTACCAGATACTAGCATGCTATAATAACACGTTATTTATTTATTTCAAAATAAATAAAAGGGAATAAACGAAGCATTTTCTGTTATAAAAAAAAGAAATAAGAATCAAAAAATTATAATATTTTTAGAACAAACAATTTATTATTTTACCAAGTGTGTTTTCATAGTCGCTTATATCTTTTTTGCAACAAAGCGCACCTTTCGAAGCCAAAACTGCACAAAAGAAAAAAAATTAATATTTGCAGTAATTTTTTTTTAATGTAATGCACATTTCGTAATCAGTAGGCTCGATAATCAGACCTCGTTTTTTTGCTTTAAAAGATGATATTTCATACGACGTCTTTTTTGGATTCGTAGTTTTTCCATATTTGATAGTATGCGTCTACTCGTTTTGTAACTTTTTTTTTTGTAACTTTCTTCTTTATTAACAGTGACATTTGGATTTCCTATTTAAATAAAAATTCTTCTAAATACAAAGAATTTTGTTAAAATAAATAAATAAATGAAATGCGGACATCTATTGCCCAAAGCACAAAATTTTTCCTATTGAGTTAATAAAAATCAGTAAAAACATAATTTTTATGATAATAAAAAGGTGACTTATGTAATAATAGAGTCATATATTATGTACGTTATGAATTAAGTATGAATATTTCTCCACCATTTATAAATAACAATAATAATAAAATAAAATGCGGACAGACCAAAGTCTATATTTGACTGAAAACAACAACCACTTTCTAAATGCTTTAAAAAAATGGCCAACGAAAAGTGATATTTCAAAAGTATTATGAAATTAGTTAAAAACCATTTATTTTAAACTAAATGAATAAAAGATTTATATTTTTAATGAAATAAATGGGATTTGAAAAATTATTGGAAATTTATCTATCACCATAGATGTATCAATATTACAATCAGTACCTTGTATGCAAAATGGAACAATTAGCAATACTTTTTGTACCCGAAAAATGGTCGTTGCTTCTTTTAAGGTAAAAAAGTAGATTACGAAATATTCCTATACAGAGATGCCAAGCCCCCGCTTATTGCACAGCAGAATTTTCTTATTGGAAAAGTTATTTTTTAAATCCGCAGAATGTTCCAATTTAATAAAACATTTTCTGTATTAAAATACCGGTATCGAAAATGCCGGAGACTTGGCAGCTCTGCCTATAACATTTTAATTAATCACGATACTTTTTTTAATCGGATTCAAATTTAGTGAAGACAACGTTTTTTGGCCAAAAGCAGCTTTTTTCCACATGTGTAACTACGATACAATTCCTTGATGCTGAAATAAAATGTTTTGACTTATGCTATTATTGCTTCCTCTTATTTATTTATTTGAATTTTAAATAAGATGACTCAAAATCGTGTTTTTTAAATGTACGGAAAAAATGCATTTCGAGAGAGGGCGAAAAGAACAATATTTGGCGATTGATTACCTGCGTTTGGCTAAGTGTCTTATGCTTATGTGTTCAATATGCTTATTTTCAACATATTTTATCACAATGAATGACCAATTAAAGGTAACATCTCATTTTCTTTACTTATCGCAAGTTATTAAATGTGTATTCTCAGCAATATCGCTCAGACTAATCCCTCTGAGGGAAGTCCTAGTAAAAATAAATGCTTTGTATGTAATTTTTTTTTAACCATTTGAAAAATGGTTGTTGTTTTCGGGAGAATGGACCCGATGATGTTACCACTTTTGAATGATGTTACCACTTTTGAATTTAAATTAAATTCTTTATTTTTAGAAGAATTTTTATTTGAATTTAAATTAAATTCTTTACTTTTAGAAGAATTTTTATTTGAATAGTAAATTAAAATGGTTAAAATCATTGTAATAAAGGAGAAAACTAACAAATTTAAAAATGGGTAGACGGAAATTAACAGATACGGAAAAAGCCGAAGCCAAAGAAATGAATGAACGTGAATATCGCATTCAATGATATTAAACACAATACGCGTACTTAAACAATCATAAAGTGATTTTTATTTCTTCTTTTGCTATTTAAAATAAAAATTTAGTCAACATGTATAAGTTGCTTATTAGTTTGGCGATTCGTATCATTTGGCGAAATTGGTCGACGGGATAACTGAGTAATACTGTATTTGGTTTGGCGCAAAAACGTCTTTCAATGCAGAAAATGATAAAATCAAAAGATTATTGAGCCGCTGAAAACCAATTACGTGTTGAAAGGCGATCACGAAAAAGGAAGCAATTTAATGCCGAACCGATTAATTGTAAAACATCATGTCGCCAGGGCGACCAATCCACTAGCCATGGCGTTTTACTATCGGTCGGTTCTAACCAGGAAAATTTGAGTGCCAATAGTGATTCTAACAAGCCGGAAAATGTTATAGCTATTACTCTTGATTTTCCACCACCTAAAAAGAAAACTAAAAAGCAATCGGCTTGGGAAAAACTGGGAAAAAACTTTTTTGATTCGATGTCTGATGGACCCATTCACAGATGCATGTGCTGCGATCGATTTTGGTTTAAAACCTCCATCACCAAAATTCTGCTCTGTAAAATCAAACAATATATGCCAAAGTCTTACAAGTATAACAGTATATGCCAAAGCTGTATTTTAATAATGATTACTTTTGCACCAACAATGTTAAATAGTTTGAAATGTTTCTTTCGTCGCCAACTTTTATGCTTGGCGACAATAGAGTGATATAACTTAAACGAACCGTACCTTCAAATTGCAGCATGTATAAAGTCATTTATAGCAGTGGCACGGATAATACACAATAAAACAACTGGTATTTAGCTTAAAATGATAGATGAATGTATCGAGTGAAACATTTTTCAAATGGTTGGGGTAATTTCTTAAATTACAATTATATTTTTTTTTTTTTTTTTTTTCCAAGTAGAAATGTTGATTTAAATATTAATGATGTTTTTCTTTAATTTAAAGTGTAAACACTTTTAAATTGCATATTTAATTTAATAGTCAAAAAGACTAATTACTGTTTTATTAGTCCATTTACATTAACTTTTTAGTCAATTTATATTAATTTTTATCATTATGTATTGATAATAAATTTTTCAGAAATTTTTTTTATCCTCTATTGTATGTTTATTAAATTTCATATTCTATAAATAGTGAAAAGCCTGAAAAGTATTTTCCTCAAATTTGAAAACTTTTGAATTTGATTTTTTTTTTTTTTTTTGTTCCCTTGAAGAGTTAGTGTTTAGGCATAATCTATGATGAAATTAATGACTTTACTACTCACAATTCAAATGCAGGAGTGATTATTTTCCTTTTATACACCATAATTCCAGTATTTTTTACTGGAATTCCTGTTTTTCTACTAGCTAACATGTTCAAGCCTGCCAACTGCTATGAAAAAATCCATTGCTGCGATTTAGATATATAAATTGCCATGAATAATTTTTTGTCCCCCCCCCCCCCCCAAAAAAAAAAAAAAAAAAAAAAAAATGCAGTTTTTTTAAGGAGTGATTTTGTTTCAAAATTTCATAAATTTTATAGTGTATTCAGTTCTGAAAGTTTAAAAAATTGGTCATTAGTTCAAAGATTTCAACATTTTAAAAAAAGCTTGGGTAGGTTAGGGGGGGGGGGGATCTGAACTGCAAAACAAACTTCTTAACATAAAACCCTCTTAGCCCTTTCCGCCACACTTAATTCCAAACTTGCATACGACACATATAATATTTTAATAAAATTTTGCTTTTAGAGTAAAAGCTTAAATTAAGGAATTCAAAATATTTTTAAAAAATCCTTTGTGAATTCTGGTGTAAGTCGATCATCGTCTGGATCTCATTTTCCTAACAGATTTTACCTGTGCCGGAAAGGGTTAATGGTTATTAACTATGAGTAAATCGTGTGTCTAAATTATTTTACAGGTATTCCTTTTATTAGAATCAGGAGTGCTATTTTTTAAGAATTTGAGTGGGAGGGTTTGAAATATTGTGTAGAATTCACACAGAAAAGTAAATACCTGCATAAAGAAAAATGCTATGCATTATTTCTCCTTGCAAACTCTTCCAGAGACCTGGACATAAAATTTTCTTGATAATGAATCTTATAACTTTTGTATATAAATCAAATTGTTTCTGTTATTTATTGTGATTTTCAAACAATTAAAAAAAATGCGTTTTTAGACTTTTTCATGTTAAGTTCATTATATTTTCTTTTCCTATTTATATTATACTTGTAAATATTTCTTATATTTACCAACTCTGATCTAAATGAAGTTTCCCATCCAAACAGCATTTCTTATGTTTTATTTTTTAATTAAATTTCTCTTTAATGATAAAATTTTAATATTACTTTTTAAGGATGATTTGGTGTTTTATTTTTTAGCTAACCAATTTTTCTCTATCCACACACAATTTTTCTAGTTTAAATTTCAGGCACATGTACCCACGATCATCCCTGCAAATGGTTAATAAATTTAGAGCTAGTCTTTTTTATATATATTTATAAATTATTCAATAATTTTATTTTGTAAGTTGAACCAGTAAAAAATGTTTAACTTTCTAAGTGTTTGACCGGAATGTTCATGAAAGATATATTGCTTGTTATTTATTATAAAATTCTGCTATGCGTTGTAAATAATCCAATACATTAAAGCAATAAGTGAAATGACTTTAAAGTGCATATCTCATGATTATAAACATTAAATGATAACTATGATTTCTATTATCCAAGTATATGAAAGATATGCTTCTTAATGATATCTGAAAGATGTTTTAAATGTGTGTGTAATTCATATTACTGTTGTACTATGCTTATTTTTTACAAACTACTTTTATTTGTAGTAATATATTTATTAAAGTGTTATTAACACTTTACCGACCGGCCATCGATTAATCAACGTTTGCTCCCCAGCACTTACCGACCGGTCGTCAATTATTCGACATTTGCTCGCCAGTGCTTACCGACCGGCCGTTGATTAATAGACTTTTGATCTTTATTCAGATAATCTGTGCTTTTTTATAAGCGTTAGCTCTTAGAAATGAATGGAAAGGATAGTCTTGGCGAGTTTTATCTCGACGACCTGTCAGATTGTTTTGATTGCCGTTCAGAAGTAGTACTGATAACAAAAGTGATAGTAGTACTATAGTCATTCAAAAGCGACGTCCTGTAATGCTAATATACAGTGATTCAGAAGACGAGGACGTGAATAATGTTTTATAATAATGATACATGGTCAACGAATGACAAGAGCATAATTTTGTCATTATGTTTGTATTTTTTATTTTAGATAAAATAAATATTGTTTAACACTAATATCAGGGCTGCCAGTTGATCCCTATTTCCCTAAAAGGTCCCTATTTTCTAACTTGGTCCCTAAAAGTCCCTATTTTCACTAAGAGGTCCCTAAAAGTCCTTTTTTTAATCTATACTGTGTCTAAGTTAATTTTTTCCTTACATTTTACCAAAATTTATCAAGAAAATTTACCTTTTTTTTAAATTTTATATTGTAGATGATAGCACATAACTGATCATAGTGGAAGAAATGAAAAAAATGTAGTGAAAAAACCCTGCAATTTTAGTCAGAGTCCTGGAAAAAAACCCGCAATTTTGTTAAAAAAATCGCGAGAAAAATGCGATTTTTATCAAAAGATCACTAGTAAAACAAGATTTTCGTTTAAGATCGCGAGAAAAACGGGAATTTTGTCTAGGGATTGTGAATAAATGCTATTTTCATAAGGAAATTTTCGCTGAGATTTTCACTAAATGACCATGAAAATCTGAGATTTTCGTCTTAAGATTGAAAAGAAACGGGATTTTTATCAAAAGATTGCGAGAGAAACTCAATTCTTGTCGAAAACCATGCAGCTCTAGTACCAGTAACTAGTAAAATGATAAAGGTTAATATTGCATATCAAAGTTACCTAGAAAATTAAAAGATAGAAAAAGAAAAAAAAAAATAAATAAAAAGGAAAGTACAACTTGAAGTGAAGAGGAAGAAATCAGAAAAAAAGAAGCTGAAAAAGTTAAAAGTACAATTGTAGTTCTTGAAAAAAAAGTCAGAAGATTTAAATAAAAATGTGAATGTAGAGGTAACTGTATTGGACAGTTATGTCTTTGACAGTTATTGGACAGCTACGTTATTTGATCGATGAAGGCAATGAAAGGTTAAAAATTGCTTTAGAAAAAGCAAATTTAACTGAAGCTAAAGTGGTTAAAATTTTATTGCAGCTGGTATAACAGCTAACAAGGAACTGAAAGTAAAAAAGGATAAAGCTGATAGCTTGTCTAGTGTTATAAATATAAAAGAAAAAAAAATTTAATTACAAATTTTATGAGTAACAAACCTAAAGAAGGTTAATTTATGAAATATGTAAATATAAAAGTTTTTAAAATGGCTTTTATTTGTTAATTGTATTTGATTTGTATAAATATTATGTTTATTTTTCAGGTCCCTAAAAGGTCCCTATTTCAGACTTTTGGTCCCTAAAAAGTCCCTAATTTTTAATCATTAGGTCCTTAAGTCCCTACTATTTTATACCAAAGTTGCTGGCAGCCCTGTAATATGATTAAAGTAAAAGGTTTTATTAAATTCCGTTACCCTAGAACAGGGCTGGCGAGTTTTTGCCGAAGGCGGGAAAAATCTGGTAAAAACCGTCCCGGCAAAAATAATTTTTGCCAAAAAGGTGGCAAAAATAGGCTGTCCATTTAATTTTTTTTTTTTTTTTTTTTCCCCAGAAAGAGAGAAAATATTTCACAATAACACGAAGCATACAATTTTACCAGAGTTTAAGAAAAGCGCATATATTCCCGCTCGTCAGTCTAGGCTGAAACCAAGCTGGTGTCTCGGTGATTCGCGGCTGACCGAGCGGTGAAAGGGCATAGTATGTTCGAACCGCTGCCGGTCGGTAAAGTGTTAATATTTTATTAACTTTTATAAAAGTAAAGTTTAAATGTATGAGCACCTTTAAGTTAGTTTTTATTTTCTGCTATATTTATAAGAAAAAAGTATTGGATTTATGAAAATTTTTGAATTCCTGTTTTTGAAGGATTTACATGTTTTAGGGGTCTGATATTCCAAAAGAAAAAAGTTTTTACAAAATATCTGTTTGTATGTAACATTAACTTTGCGAGTGTTCTTTCTCTGGAGATAATGCACAGAATTTAATAAAAATTTATATTCAGGTAGTCTCTGCCCCCCCCCCCCCTCCTCCTCCTCCTCCTCCAAATTTTTTTATGTATACTTTGATTATACATGAAATAATTTATCAAAGCTAAAAGTAGGTCGCAAGCAATTCCTCCTGCTCGTTTATTATATACTTTTAAAAGATGTATAACCGTTTATGAATTGCATAAAAGATTGGTTTACACAGGTCGCATGTTTTTGTGAATTAAAATTTGGATGTCAATCGCACACCATTTTGCACTTTACCATTTTCAAAAGTTAAACAGGTATGATTATCTTAGAACCTTAAAATTATGTATATTAATTCCATCCAAAATAATCTAGTTTTTATGATTTTTTTTTTTTTTAAATATCTTTATTTTATTATGGATTAATTTGTGTTGATAGCCTGAAATTTGTATTGTATTTTGCTAATTAATTGTATTTTGTATTATTAGCTAATACGGAGATGAAACCACACACTTAATTTGTTGTTCCAAAGTATTTGTAGACCTGGTGAATCTACTTTGGTTCTGAAATGGTTTTATTTATATATATTTATGTATGTGTAATTTCTCATCAAAGTGTTCTTTTTTTAATACTTTCCAACAAAGTTAGATGCATGGCCACCTGTCAGAGCTCTAACTCTTGTAAATACAGTTGACACTCGTTAATTCAAAATCGGATAAATCTAAGTTTCGCTTAATTCGAACTAAATATGAAGTCCCAAAAATTTCAATGGCGGAATAACATTACATTTTTTCATTTATTTGAACTCATGCTTAATTTGAACTTAGGAGAATTCAGATTCATTTTTCCTTTCTTTTTCACAGATCCTTTGAATAACTTTCTTTCTTTAATTTTTGCGACAATTGTACAAAACGAGTAACATATAATCCCATGTATTTGTTATTCACTTCTGTAGTGTCCTGTCTGTCCATCAGTGACTTCTCAAACTTTTCTTCCAGTGTGTTGGTTTCTGATCCCTTAATTTGTGTATTTACATATTTTAATTTAGTACTAAGTCATATTCTAATGATAACAGATGAAATAAATTTAAAAAACACTATAACATTAATTCCTTTGTAATAATATCATTTTAATCATGTTTTTTCTCATACTTTCCATAATTCAAACATTTCTTGTGGTCCTGACGAGTTCAAATTAACGAGAGCCGATTGTGTATTCGGCTTGCCATGAAATTTTTAGACATTGACATTTACCCTAGCACAAACCCTATTGCATAGTTGCCAAGTATGGTTTGGCTGTACAATGTATGGATTTTGTTTTAAGTGTACGGTTGTACGGATAAACTGTATGACTGTATGGTTTTGCATGCAGAAAAAACAATTGTGGAGAAATGTGAATTTTGTGAATAGATCGCTGAAAAAGCGCACATTTCATAAAAGCTTTGCAGAAAAACATTTCGTCTAAGTTTTTCGGAAAGAACACTAATTTTGGTGTAAGATTGCTGAAAAGGGCAAATTTCATGACCAGATCATGGGAAAAAAACGCTGATTTCGTCTAACTGCGGAAAACGTCCATTTTATCCAAAAGTCATGGATAAAATACTGATTTTGTTTAAAAGATCGCATTTTTACAGTTTTCCAGTAGATTTGTCAAGAGTGCTGGAAAAACATTTTCATAAAAAAAAAAAAAAAGTTCAGAAATGCAAGTTTTGTTAAAAGATCGTAGGGAAATAAACAATTTGTATATATACAGGGTGTATCTAAACTACTGGGCAAAACTTTAAGGGGTGATAGTACACATAAAGACAAATAATATTAAATGAGAAACTAAACGTCTTCCGAAGGAGATAGACGCCATCAAAGTTTAGGGTCCAAAATTTGAAATGATTATAAAAAATGGAAAAATTGGCAGATTCATTTGCGGTTTTCACTAAAACTATTCTTTATGTCAGCATTATCGTGAAAATAAATTTTAAAGATAAATTTCAAAAAATTCCGTTAGAGGGGGTGCCTTAAACTTTAGAGTAACCAACAATTTTTAACTGTTATTTTTTGTATCTAAATAAATGCTTGCAAAAGCGTAGACTTAAATTTTGAGCTCAAATTCTGAATCATTGCGAGGGGTTAAAAAGCGCAAACTGAACTGTGTTCAGGAGTTGAAATGTTTCCCTGCCCACCCGACGAACACAGATCAATTTTTCGCTGCTTAATTACTCGCAACGATTCAGATTTTGAGCTCAAAATTTAAGTAAGTTTTTAAAACATTTATTTAGATTTAAAAAAAAATAACAGTTAAATATAGTTGTTGGTTATTCTAAAGTTTAAGGTGCCCTCTAACGGAATATTTTAAAATTTATTTTCAAGGAAATACTGACATAAAGAATGGTTTTAGAGAAAATCGCAAATGAATCGACCAATTTTTCGTTTTTTTTTTTTTTTTTTTTTTTTTTAATCATTTGAAATTTGAACCTCCCCACCTCCATCGAACGTAGTTCAGTTTATGCTACTTAACCACTCTCAACTATTCAGATTTTCAGCTCAAAATTTAAGTTTATGCCTAAGCTTCTAAAAAAATTTAATGAGATGCAAAAAATAATGGTAAAAAATAGTTGTACGTTACTCTAAAGTCTAAAGCGCCCTCTATCGGAATTTTTTGAAATTTATCTGTATATCATATTTTCAAGACAATACTGACGTAAAGAATAATTTTAGAGAAAACCGCAGATCAATTGACTAATTTTTCTGTTTTTTATAACCATTTGAAATTTGAACCTACCTACTTCCACTGAACACAGTTTAGTTTGCACTACTTAACCACAGATTTTGAGCTCAAAATTTAAGTTTGTCTAAACTCTAAAAAAGTTTAATTAGATGCAAAAAATAATGGTAAAAAATAGTTGTTCGTTACTCCAAAGTATAAAGCACCCTCTATCAGCATTTTTTGAAATTTATCTTTATAATTTATTTTTAAGACAATACTGACATAAAGAACAGATTTCATGATGACCGCCAAGGAATCGACCAATTTTTCCGTTTTTTATAACCATTTCAAATTTTGGACCCTAAACTTTGATGGCGCCTATCTCCTTCGGAAGACGTTTGGGTACCTTAGTTTCCCATTTAATATTATTTGTCTTGATGTGTACTATCACCCCTTAGTTTTGCCCAGTAGTTTAGATACACCCTGTATATTTCTCACATAAATGATGTAATTAATTTTAAAAAAAAAAACCTATCCCTCTACTTCTAGAGTAGTAAAAATCCATCACCTGAAAATGTCTGCTGAACATGAAGTCTTCTATTAAAAAAATTAGTTATCTTTGCAAAAAAATTTTCATAATTAAATTTTCCAATTCAGATTTCATGTAAATATACTTCAATACTTTTACATAGGTAATATACTTTAAGCATTTGTTTTGGTTTCTTCCACTGTCCTGGAAGATACTATACTACTACCCTACTATGCATACAACAGACATGTAAGAGCTATTTTTGCATCCTGCCGCCGATTTTTTGCATAATTCATATGTCATATCACGTTTACAGCATTGCTGATTACGAATGATTGCTGTTGGATGGGTGAAATGCACTTTTAGTGGTATATACTTTTTCAAGTTTCACTAAATGTATGTATATATTACATGGTTTGTATAAATGCTAATAGTTACTCACTTTAGATATATAAGGTTACACGAACTCTGAAACGTTACTGAATATGAGCATAATTTAAAATAAGTTATGCATTTTTGCATTAAACTGCATTCAGTTTTCTAAGAAATATTTGAGTAATTCCATGTGAAATCAACCAATAAAAAAATATTTTTTTATGTTAATGTTTTAGATTGTTCTGGTTTTTTACCAGTTTATTGTACTTATGAGATTAAAATTGTGAAGTTAATTTTTTTTTTTTTTTTTTTTTTTTGACAATTCGTTTTAAAGTTATAAATTTTTGAAGTTTTGAAAATTTTACAAAATTTGTATAGTTTTGTAATCTTTAATCGGCTATAACTTCCAAACTATTTGATCTAGAGAATTAAAATTTGCATAATTTTTTTTCAATTTTTTATGGTGTTTCATAAGATATATAACATGACCAAATTACTTAATTTTTAAAAAAAATTTTTGTAAAAAAATTATATAAATTTTTAAAAAATTCAGAATTGGAATTTTTGATTTTTTTTTTGAAAAAATTATATTATGTTTAATACCCTTTTAGCAACTTTTATGCCAAATTTTATGATGGAACTCTTATGGTGTCATACAGAAAAAAAAATATTTTCTGTATCAATGTTCATGTAAATCTGTAATAAAAAATACTTTAAGGTATGCTGCACAGTTTAGCCCGAAGTGTTACTTACATGGACGCAAATAAAAATTGGAAAACTTTAAGAATAGTTTGTTTTATTAAAAGAATAATAAATTTTAGATATTTAATAAATAAATCTTTTTTTTTAACAAATTACGTACTCAGTTTGGCACAGTGGAGCTCAATTTCTTTGGGTACTGTGATGTTCTGCCTGTTGCAGTGGTTGGATGTAGTTTGCATAAAATAAAGTATTTTGGTATTGTCAAAATGTCTGATTTTCTAGGATAAGTAAATGACAGAGATGGTCCGCTTGGATGAAGGAAAGAGACTTTAACATCTTCTTCGACCTGATCTTTTGTGAAAACACATGCCACTCACCACTCATTCTCACAGACACAAGCAACATACCCCACAATTTCTTCAAAGAAGTACCTTTTACTACTTTTACATTTACTTTTAATAATATGTGACTCTCCAATAGATGTTAATGATGCATTCAAATTATCAAAACCAGATTCCACATCCATGAATTCAGGGTCATCCTTACTACAACCTGGTTTTGGATTGTCATCATTTGGAATGTCTGAAAAATTAGTATCAATGTCATTTCCACAATTTGAGGGATACTTTTCCTTACCTAATTGTAAGCGGCAATGAGTGCAGATTTTTACACCTTTTTCAATGCCATATTTTAATGTTGTCATCCACAATGTAACATTTATTAAATTTCTACTGACCTAGTGTTCTTGCTTTTTGGATGGATGACAACAAAATTTATTTCATTTTTTATCCATTTTCAGTTTAAAGCCACTTCCTTTTTAATATTTTATAACACAAATCCGCATTCAACTCAATGAAATAATAGTTAAAAAAAAAAAAATAAAATAAAATAAATTGTACAATACAAGTTATAAACAAACAGCAGTTCTCAAGTTATAAACAAACAGACTTGAGATAGTGTGCCACTACAGAAGATCTTAGAGAACACTGGCGATTTCAAAAGCCTTGTAGGAAAGGCATGCAGGTTTCAGCAGAAAACAAACATGTTACTGTTTGAGTGTGACTCATTGTGATTGTGAAAGCATTCAACTTCAGGAGCATAATTTGTATTGTTGAACACTTCTTTGAGATTTTCTTTCGTTAACTCATTTATTATCAATTTATTCATTTTTACTTACCCATCATACGTAGTATAGGGTAAGTCTTGCAATCGTTTTGAAAATCGGAAAAAAAATTTTGACGGATTTACACGTTTCAGACACTGGAGATTCCGAAAAACATTTTTAGAAAAAAAAAAAAAATTTGCCGTCCGTCCGTCCGTCTGTCTGTCTGTCTGTCTGTCTGTCTGTCTGTAACCGCTCTATCTCCCGAACAAATTGAGATAGAGATTTGAAATTTTGTATGTGCTTCGTATGTAAGAATGGGACGAAACCTATTGAATATCAGCAACCTCGATTATCCGGAACTATTTTTTTCGGACTCTCGAAAAATTCGTTCTGATGAAAGGTATATAAAAATTTTCGAATACTTTTATTTTAAGGAATGGACGTAAAAGGCAATAAAATAACACAAATTTTGCATAAAAAACGAAATCAATCGGATAATTAGTTGAGATATTTCTAATCCTATTTTCCACATTCTTTGATTTTTCATGACCCTGTATTTCATTCAAATTTCAATTCAAAGATATCTTTTAATTGGAAATGATATACTTAATTCGATGCAAGAAACCGTAAGTGAATATGATTATTAACCATTTGAAAAATGGTTGTTGTTTTCGGGAGAATGGACCCGATGATGTTACCACTTTTGAATGATGTTACCACTTTTGAATGATGTTACCACTTTTGAATTTAAATTAAATTCTTTATTTTTAGAAGAATTTTTATTTGAATTTAAATTAAATTCTTTACTTTTAGAAGAATTTTTATTTGAATAGTAAATTAAAATGGTTAAAATCATTGTAATAAAGGAGAAAACTAACAAATTTAAAAATGGGTAGACGGAAATTAACAGATACGGAAAAAGCCGAAGCCAAAGAAATGAATGAACGTGAATATCGCATTCAATGATATTAAACACAGTCAACATGTATAAGTTGCTTATTAGTTTGGCGATTCGTATCATTTGGCGAAATTGGTCGACGGGATAACTGAGTAATACTGTATTTGGTTTGGCGCAAAAACGTCTTTCAATGCAGAAAATGATAAAATCAAAAGATTATTGAGCCGCTGAAAACCAATTACGTGTTGAAAGGCGATCACGAAAAAGGAAGCAATTTAATGCCGAACCGATTAATTGTAAAACATCATGTCGCCAGGGCGACCAATCCACTAGCCATGGCGTTTTACTATCAGTCGGTTCTAACCAGGAAAATTTGAGTGCCAATAGTGATTCTAACAAGCCGGAAAATGTTATAGCTATTACTCTTGATTTTCCACCACCTAAAAAGAAAACTAAAAAGCAATCGGCTTGGGAAAAACTGGGAAAAAACTTTTTTGATTCGATGTCTGATGGACCCATTCACAGATGCATGTGCTGCGATCGATTTTGGTTTAAAACCTCCATCACCAAAATTCTGCTCTGTAAAATCAAACAATATATGCCAAAGTCTTACAAGTATAACAGTATATGCCAAAGCTGTATTTTAATAATGATTACTTTTGCACCAACAATGTTAAATAGTTTGAAATGTTTCTTTCGTCGCCAACTTTTATGCTTGGCGACAATAGAGTGATATAACTTAAACGAACCGTACCTTCAAATTGCAGCATGTATAAAGTCATTTATAGCAGTGGCACGGATAATACACAATAAAACAACTGGTATTTAGCTTAAAATGATAGATGAATGTATCGAGTGAAACATTTTTCAAATGGTTGGGGTAATTTCTTAAATTACAAATATTTTTATTTTTGGAGTTATAAGGATGTTTCTATTACGCAGTTCAATGCTACTTGAATAGTTTGGCGTTTCATACAATTTATCGAAATTAGGTCATCAGAAATTCATTAATAGAGCATGATTATGTGTTAAAAATACTTAAATATACGTTTATATTTTGTTTTGGAATTGTAATGCATTTTATAAATTGTTTACATGTGTTATGTTTTCATATATTGTGCTATGCATATCCATGATGGGTAAGTATTACGGTGGCCTCCAACGACTAGTTTAAACAAAATTTAATTAAAAGTAATATTAAATTAAGAATAATTAAAAAAACATTCTATTTAAATTCCAAGAAAATAAAAAGTATTTAGCTTGTCAATTACGCAAAATATTAATTATCTTGATTACTTTTAATTTTTACTGTTATGTGTTTAACAAAATAATAAAACCTAGCGAATTATATACTAAAATTTTATTTGATAATTGAACTTGACTTGCATGAATCAGAAATATGAACATTGGAAACAAAAATAGACTACCTTTTATAGTGAATTTGCTTTTTAACAAAATATGAGATTTTTTTTACAGAAATTGGCCGATCACTGATATAGAAAATAATTTTTTTCTTTATGATACCATAAGAGTTCCATCATGAAATTTGGCACAAAAGTTGCTAAAAGGGTGGTAAATATAATATATTTTTTAAAACAAAATCAAAAATTCCGATTTTGAATTTTTAAAAATTTTATATAAATTTTTTACATAAAATATTTTTTTAAAAATAATTTGGTCATGTTATATATCCTATGAAACAGCATAAAAAATTGAAAACAATGACTTAAATTTCAACTCTTTAGGTCAAATAGTTCCCAAGTTACAGCAAATTAAAGAACACCAAAAAATACAAATTTCATTAAATTTTTAAAATTTCAAAAATTAATAACTCAAAAACAAATGGTTAAAAAAATCTGCAAATTTTCATTTTTTATCTACTATTTTTGTAAAACATCTGAGCCAAAAATTAACAAAATGCGAAGACCTGAAATTTTGTCCATTGGTTGGTTTGATCTGGATTGACCCATTTGTAAAATATAGATAAAATGTGATAGAGGGCCATGCAAGGAATTGGATACAGGGTTGCCTTGGATGCTATTTCCTAGAAATGCGATTTAAGTAGTTGAGTATTTTTGCTTGAACTGAATTTTAGCAAAATACTTTTGTGTAATAAAGATATTAAACTACCAGGCTTAACAAAAGTATTAAAGTATGTTTCCATCTATTACTATAAACTGCTGAAAAAAAAAAAAAAATTTCTAACCAGCTATGTATTCTATTTTCTGTGATCCTTTTTTTTTTTTTATGAAGTCTGTTTTTCATAATCTTTTTAAAGATATGCGGATATGTATGTCTTATTGGCAAACTTTATTTTTCTGAAAATGGTACATTGTTATAGTTTACAAAAACAGCATTATCACTGATCAAAAGCTTACAGTTGATAGTATATAAATTTAGCATAAGTGTGCAGCTTTTAATTATGTTTTTAATTGTGTTTGTTATATTTTTTGTTATTAGAGATACTAAAAACTTATTTATGAAAATAAAATTTAAAATTGACAATTACTTGTCCTTTTAATTAAAATTCCATATTTTTAGAAAAGTCTGTAAAATTGTTTGACCTTTGAGATCTTTTAATCTTTTTGAAATGAGCTCTGACTTCATACATTTTAATAATAGAGGTAGAAGAAACTTTTTAGGAAAAAGGGATCCACATTTAAGATTTTTTTTTTTTTTTTTTACTTTGAGATATTTTATGATTACTTTGATTTTTATTATCCAAGTATATGGAAGGTATGCAGCTTTATTAAGTATATAAATTTGTTACATATTTACTAAAAGTTAAATTCTTTTAAGGTGTTAATTAATAATTAGTTGTAAATGCACTTAATTTCTGATAGTCTTGATGTGTATATCACATATGTATTGTAAAATGAATGAACATGAATAGGTGTATTTACATATTAACTAGCTGCACCCGTCGAAACTTGACGGAAAAGAATATATATTAGGTATGATATATAGACAGTAAAATACTAAGCGAAACAAAAAATTGCCACCTCTTAAAATAGGGATAACATAGCTTTTCATGATGAAGATACACAAACTTCAGAAAATAACAAAAAATAAGAAAAACAACTCATATATTATGTTGGACTTAACTTAGCTACAAATCTTTTTTTTAAATGCGGTTTCTAAACCATCTAAACCTTAAATATTATTTAAATGCCAAATTATTTAGGAAGTTAATATTATACCCCGGAAGTCGAATTCAAAAATATTTGCATCGTTTACTTTTTCTCCGTTTAAATATCGCTTGATAACTGTATAATAATTATAATATCAATGAAACATTTTAATTGTAATAGAAACAGGGATTTACTAAACTGCCTAACCAACCCACTACATATTTATAGCACTTGCAATCAAAGCTCTGTGCTTGCAATAAATTTATTTATTGGTTTACTAGCGGACCCGACAGACGTTGTCCTGTTACCAACAGACGTTGTCCTTCTTGGCACCGACTCCAGAAAATCAAATAAATGTACATAAATATAGTAATACGTATGATAAACACTACGCTCTTAACTTAATTTCTTATTACAATTATGTAAGGAAATTATTTTTCACTCTTCATTATTTTTTGACGTCGGTTCAATTTTTGACAGAAAAGTTTATTTTTCTCTTTTTAGTTAAAGTTGACGATTTTCTGAAGTAGGTTAAACAAAATTATAATACAGGAAATATTATTGTAAAGCATACACGTTTGTTAGGAGTGGGGTTCGAACACGCGATCTCTTTCTTCAAGAAGCTGAGCCTTAGACCGCTCGGACATTCCGTCCGCCCTCTATTCATCGAACTTATTCAACACTTTTAAATAACAAAAAATCACTAACTATTAGTTTTTGCTTAATTACTAAAAAAGTACTGAATCAATTTCGATGAAATGTGAATCTAAACCATTCCCGAATCCACTGGAACACGTACACAAAATTTCATTCATTCAAAAAAGCTCGTTCCTTTTTTTACCCCCCCTTAGAAGTGGAATTTTCTAAAATCCCTTCTTAGCGGCACTCGATGCTATTAGAAGCATTTTTACCCCAATTTTCAAGATTTTTGGTTCGGTATATTTTTTTGTGCTGTGATTAATACGAAATCCAGACTTTCTTTTATGTATATAGATAAACATTGAAAATTTCAGGTTTTTGTGCCGAAGACATCGCCAAATTAGGAAAATGTAAATTATCTGACGAACTATTGGATTTAAACGAATTTGCCTAGTACCATTCGATTCAGATTGAGAAAATACTTTAAAATATGCTAACTGTTGAAAAATATCTACAAAAGCCGATTTTAAGGAATTTTTTAAAAGTTCGTTTTATTTCTACTCATCTTAGGGATAGATTTTTCGAAAATCCCTTTTTAGCGGCACTCGATGTTATATGAAGTATTTTTACCACAATTTTCAAGATTTTTGGTTCGGTATATTTTTTTGTGCTGTGATTAATACGAAATCCTGACTTTCTTCTATATATATAGATAAGGATTGAAAATTTCAGGCTTTTGCGATGAACACATCGCCAATTAGGAAAGTGTGAATTATCTCACGAACTACTGGATTTAAACTAATTTTCTTAGTACCATTCGATTCAGAATGAAAAAATGCACTAAAATATGTTATCAGTTGAAAAATATCTACAAAAGCCGATTTAGAGAAATTTTTTAAAGTTCGTTCGTTTTTTTACCCTCCTTAGGGGGGGAATTTTCGAAAATCCCTTCTTAGCGGCACTCGATGTTATAAGCAGTATTTTTACCCCAATTTTCAAGATTTTTTGTTCGGTAGATTTTTTTTGTGCTGAGATTAATACGAAATCCAGACTTTCTTTTACATATATAGCACTTTTAATTAACGAAAAATCACTAACTATTAGTTTTTGCCTAATTACTAAAAAAGTACTGAATCAATTTCAACGAAATGTGAATCTAAACCATTCTCGAATCTACTGGAACGCACACACAAAATTTCATCAAAATCGGTCCAGTCGTTTAGGAGGAGTTCAATTACATACACACGCACAGAAGATTTTTATATATAAAGATATCCTCCATGAACTTGTAAAAATTAATTTTGTTATTATGGCAACGAAAAAAGAAAAACGATATCTCTGTTATTAAAAAGAATAAAATTTTCGTATTTGTTGCTGAAATGCAGATTTTTGTTTTAAACAATAACTTATTACAATGAAATGATTTTAATTTTTTTTTATATTATGCAAGATAGAAATATAGTAATACCGGCATATCACAGGTTTTATTCTTTTTTCTTTCTAATATGACATCATTTACACCTTCAGAAATACTCATCTTTTCTTAAATAAAAGAGTGATTTATGAGTTATTTAAGAATTCTTTAGTTTCATAAAATATTCATTATAATTAAATAGAAATGGCGCAGTTTATAGAAATATCTTCATTTATGCACACCACGGACCTTTAAAGTAATAAAAGTTCACTTTGCAGGAATTAAAGTCAGTGAATATGACATCATCTCTGACACAGCTATAACAATGTATATTATATTCATGGAATAAATTTATCTGGTTTCTGTATGACGGCATTTTCTCCATCGACAAAATTTCACTTTAAATATTCTATTTTATTAAAGTTTATCTTCTGTTATTTCACTTACATAATACTCAGTAAATAATCTGTATATTGCAGGGAATAACTATGTGCAATCATTTTATAATGATTAAATTTTACGAAAACCTTTATATTTTTATTTTATTTTATTTTTTTTTTTTATTATTTATTTATTTATTTATTTATTTTTTTTTTTTTTTGAAATTAATGATTAAATTTTACGAAAACCTTTACATTTTTATTTTTATTTTTATTTTTTTATATATTTTTTGTTTGAAATGCGATTATACATTCACCGATGAAATCAAGCTCCTGATTGGTGGAAAATAATGAAACAAAATAAATTTTGAGAAAAGCTTAACCTGTTGCCACTGTTTTGAAGAAATGTCATGAAAAAGCTTTTAAAATTAAAAATAAAATATAAAAATTGAAATAAATTAAAAATTAGCCAGAATGGGCACAGCTACACATAAACAGCTTTCATTTAAAAAAATTATCAAAATCGGACCAGTAGAAAGCTCAGGGCTGATGACCAAAAAAACAGCCAGGTGTTTTAAATATATAGATAAAAGTTTCAATTTCTATATTTTCCTATAATACTTTTAAAGAAAGTCACTTCAAGACCTGGGTATACTTGTAATGAATATAGTAGTAGTTTTTTTATGTTCATCTTTTAATTGTCTGAGTGAAGCGAAGTCTTATACTCATAGTACGTAACAATATTAAAAGTAAAAAAAATTCTTTCATCAAGCAAATCTCAAAAAATACTTGTCGGATTTAGATTCTGTTTGTACCAGAAAGTACCTATGAAGGTGACCTGGTGAATGCACCTACTTTCAAGAATTAGTTCCAAATAGTTTAAAAGTTATAGTAAAAAAACTGATAAAAAAGCACAATTTATTTGCATACGTCACAAATTTAATGTATGCATTTTTCACTGGCAGCATATTTTCAAAAACAACCGAATCAGAGTACATGGAGTAAATATTTATCTGAGCGAAGCAAAGGTTAATACACATAGTTCGTAACGATATTAAAAATCAAACATAATTCTTTCTTCAAGCAAATCTCAAAAAATACATGTCAAATTGTGGTTCTGATTGTACCAAACGGTATTGATGAGGGTAACCTACTGAATAACTGACTTTCAAAAATGAGTTCCAAATAGTTGAAAAATTATGTTTAAAAAGCTGATAAGCACAATTTATTTGCATACTTCACAGAAATTTGGTATGCGTCGCTTTTCATCAGCTGGATGTTTTCATTAGATTCGCAAATTTAAGCACATGGAGCAAGGAAAATACGCAAACAATTTTGAATTACAATAAATTATACTTAAACTTAAGAAACATACAGATCATGTTAATATACATGGCGCTACATGCCATATACACTACACAACTATCTCATGGATGATGAGATGAAGAGAGAGAAAACTTAAGAAACAAACTGGAAAATAATTTTGTTGTTGATTTAAAAGAAAAAAAGCCTTAATTCTTACATGCAAATTGGAAAAAATTTTACCATTTTTAAATAAAATACGTGTTTAAATAAAATATTGGCATTACTTGGTAATCTTGTTGGTTAATTTCATCAAATTATACATATTGACATAGTTTTTATTTTAAATAACAAAAGAAGATATAAATTAGTGAAATAGTGATAAAAATACAAATAAAAAGTGTGATTAAAAAATCACTTGATGATGTTTTAAACACATGTATCGTATTTAACGAGATTGAATGCGACATTCACGATCATTCATTATTGGCATTTTATCTTATTGTTTGAGATTACTTTTTTAGTCGACGGGATAATAAAGTAATAAAAAAAAAAAAAAAATAGTTGAAGCGATGAATAAACAGTTATAAATAACATAGTAATAAATATAATAAAGAATATCACAATAAATCTTAAATCGTAAAATACTTATAGCAATATTCAAAAGCGTTTTCACCAGTTTGGCCAGGGGAAAAATTGCACTAATGTGTAGCTTATATTTTTACACATAAATATGACATCTGTGCCATAGTTATGAGTAAAAATAAACATGAACGATCATCAGGTTTGAAATCTCAATTTCTGAAGCCCAAACTGGACCATGATTTATAAAAATGCCAAGGTGAAGGTATTGGAAAGGTACCATGAAATTAGGGCAGAAATATCATATAGGCATCGGGTTTGGCGTAAATTTAGCGAAAATCATTTTTAAATTAATTTCAATTATTTTAAAAAGAAAGGACCCCCCCCCCCCCCCCAAAAAAAAAAAAAAAAAAAAAAAAAAAAAATCTGGATTAAATGAATACAGAAAAAATATAAACAATTTATTAATAGACAAACAAGAACAGCCGGGTTACCATGCAATGTAAATAACGATATTTTGGCGCCAATTATATAAAAAAGTGTACCATATCCTGTTCTAAATTCCTTGGCAAGCTTTTTTTTTTAACACTTTGTAAAAAAATTTTATGCATTCGGTTTGTCTATCCGTCTGTCCACGCTCTAACACCAGTAAATATACAACAATTTATATGCAATTGATAAACATTATTTGGGGGGGGGGGGGGGGGGGCTCCAAATCTTTCTGAGTGAATGTGACTCCTGAAAGCACCATTTCATTAAACATCATTTGACTATGTACCATTTATGCAACAAAAATATCCCTTTTTTCGGCAAAAATGTCTTTTTCAGCAAACCTGTCTTGTCCCATTTTAAAATGGGGCAGACAATAGTGATACTTGTTATCTTTTACACTCAAATAAGCATTATTTTATAATTAAATTTGTATCTTGAACATTCTTTAAAAAGTACAGAAAATTTCTCTTAAATTAATATTGGTTTTAATTATTTATTATTATTAAAACAATTATTGCAGTTTATTTTTCTTGTGGAAATGAACAAGTTCAATTTTTGCGTCGAAAAATATAACTTATTACAGACATGAAAGTGCAGTTTGATCAAAAAAGCTGAACTATGCGCGTTATAAAAATACCACAAAATGAAGGTGGACGCGACGCATATACACATGTACGACATAAGTTAATAATTGTTTTAAACAAGATTAATGCATGCATATAAAAGAAATTAAAAAGTAATAACATATATTATTTTTAATAATTATAATTTTTACCTAATTAGCATTTTAATTCTAAATACTCTCCTGAAATTTTATCATTTTAGCAAAAGTAAGCCAGTTGGAGTAAAATTTTCAAAATTCTCAAAATACAAGGAATAATGGATTACAACACACATATGCATACACAAAAATAGTAAAAATAAAATTTTATATTAAAAAATCCTATTTATTAAATGTTGATATTGCACTAGCCTTAAATATGAAGAAATTTCAAAATATGGATGGAAAGTAATAACTATCAATAACCATTCCTGATTTTTCAATTACATTTTATTAAGATTTATTTATATCAAAATAAAAGAAGAAATTCTATTATTGTTTTAGCCAAACAGGCACAAATATTACACTGCTACTTGTTAATAGAAGACAACAAATTACAGGGATGCCGTGGACGCGCTATAGCGCGTAAAATACGCAAAAAGTCGGCGATGGGACGCAAAAAAAAAAATAGAGCTTACGCGTCCTGCGGGACGCGTAATTCTCGCCAAAAAAGGCGAATTTCATTAAAAAAATCGCGAAATAACGAATAATTTCCGGCACATTTCCTCAAAAGATTCGCGAAAAAATGGGCTAATTTTGTTACAAAATCCGGAAAAAAACGGCAGATTTCCTCAAAACCCCGACAAATTTCGTCCAAAAATCGCGACAAAACGGCAAATTTTATCACAGAATTCGCAAAAAATGGCAATTTTCATCAGGAAATCTTGATAAAACAGTTACTTTCTTCAAAAAATCGTGAAAATACGGCAGATTTCCTCACAAAAAATCGCGAAAAAACGACAAATTTCGTACAAAAATCGCGACAAAATGGCAATTTTTGTCACAAGATTCGTGAAAAAATGGCAATTTTCATCAATATAAATCTTGATAAAATAGTAACTTTCGTCGAAAAAACGGCAAAATTCGTCGAAAAATCGTATAAAAACCACAAAATTCATCCAAAAATCCCGACAAAACGGCAAATTCTATCTATGTTCATGACAATCACGTCATCCGAAATAGCGCTCCGCGTGCGCTTGTAAAGGGAGATCTTCATTGCTCCATGGGAGAGTGACCTATATTTGCATTGCATACGTCACGAGAGTAGCTCCGCCTCTGGGTGAAACTAATGACGGTTAAACACGATGAAAGGGCGGAAGAATGATCGTACCGTACGCAGCAAAGTCGCGCGCGAGTCTCGGGAAATCATTTACCGCGGGCTGCCAACAACTGAGAATTTGGCATCGGCATTACCCCCCCCCCCCCCCCCCCCCCCCCCCAAATTTTCGGTCTCAATTTCTCGACGGATTTGCATCAATCTCAGAAACAGCCAGAAAGGCTTTCAAAAAAGCGGATTTCCGCGTTTCCGCGGAAAACTTTCATGCCTGTTATTATTAGTGGGGACCCGCTTCTGTAGAAAAGGGACCCAGAATTTTTCAAGTCCAGCTGCATCACTGACACTAGCTACAATTCCACCACTCTGGCTAAAATCTGGAGAAAAATCTAAAAAAAAAATGTGCATTAAACCTTAGTCCGTTGAAATAAATAATGGCAAATAAAATATCTAATTAATAATTTGGTAGTTTTTCTTTACATACTGTTTATTTAATTTTTAGCAAATTATAATTTTACATTTTATTATGCTGAAAATTTTGGATAAATGCAAAGTAAGATTGGTTTATTTTCCAGGGAGGGGGGGGGGGGGGGAGAGGCCACTCTAAGTGTTAAAATTATTTAATAGAATTTTATGTAGTGGACCAGTGATGAAGTCTGCGGACCAGTAAATTCTCATGCTTATTGGTCCTTGGGACCAGTGACTTTTTTTAAGGAATTCTAACGCTGACATTACTGCCGATGAGATGAAATAATTCCAAGTACTTTTTAATGATATTAAACCCGTAGAAACATAATAAAATTGATATGCATTTATCACTAGAATACATAATTTGTAGAACATGCCGCACAAAAAATATTTATTTTCATTTACACATCACCATAAAAAAATACCATTACAAATTAGTATGGGGGGGGGGGTACATTAACTTTTCAGCTTTATTAATCTAGAGATTTTATCAGTCATTTTCTCAATTTCACTAGCAGGTCTTTTAAATAATAACTTTTTCGGGTAAAACTGCATAATCAAGTACACATTGACGTATTTGAGCCAGCATGTTACACTGAAAAAATATGTTCAGATTTGTAAATCATTTGTGATGGATGACACTTGACAGCTCAAAGCTTATGCAGACGAGGTATTCAGATCTCATTAGTACCTTATACTATAGAAATTGCCAACAGTGGAATAATTGTAAAAAAAAAAAAAAACAGAAAATACACTCTAATCAGAGAACATATGCTCAAGTTAGAGAATATATCCTAGAATGTATATACTACAGCTTTTTGAGAAAGGGGGGGTATGCAGTGGTTCTTAAAAAATCCAGAAAGTATACGGCGTATACCTCTGTAAACTCTCTACCACATTCATGATTACCAATTTGTTTTATTTTTATGCATGCTAAAGCAAAATACAGCTCAATTTCATGAGAATGAGTTTGAAAAGAAAACAAAACAGCGCATGTAGTGGCCAGCATGCATGACCCATTTAAATCAGATTGACATACTCAAAAGGACACATTGTATTCCTTTGTTGGCGTTTTCGAGATTTTTACATATCATTTTTTAAAGAGAATACTTTAAATTTTTATCAAAAACCTCATCGCATGCATAGAAAACAGATGTAGACATTATACTATTATATATATTAACTGTTTTGTTCTAACTATTTAACCCTTTAATTCCCATGGTAGAAGACGTTCTAGAAATGATGTAATTCAGAAAATCTGATTTTACACCGAGAAAATTCAATGGCTAATTTTGTTTTATTTAAACACGGAATGTTCTGCTATTAATTAAAGCAAATATTGCTATTTTAATTTTCTGGAGGGAATTTAGGTATACGAATTAAAATATCTCAAAATCTCGTGCGGTCTTGGGTGGTTTGGGATCCAGGGGTTTAAGGGCACCACACACCATATAAAAAATTCCCTCATTCTACTCGGGCATCATGATTTGTGGTGCTACTTTTAGGTATTAAAATTGGTATGTATATTCTTGACGCCATTACAAAAAAATCAAATTCTGATACAAGACATTTTAATGCTTTATTATCTGTATTACTTTTAATGTATTGTGTACTTCGAATTTTATACCAATGCATAGCTGTTTTGTATAGTTTAATTTCCCATTTTTTTCAACTGTGTATAGGATTTTTTATGTAATATTTTTCGATTGTACCATTCACCTTGCAATTTTTTGTCATTTCAATTTGTGACAATGTATAATCAATTTAAAAAAAAAAACTTTTTTTTTGGGTGGGGGGGGGGGTATTATTATTTAAATCTGCTCTAAGCAATATCGCTCAGACTAATCCCTCTGAGGGAAGTTCTAGTTTTAAAAGATATATATTAGATTATATTTTAAATATTCATTTAGGCTTATGGAAGAAGAAGAACGTATTTATTGGGAAGAAAGACGGCGTTATGAAGATGAACTTGAGTATTATGAATGGCATCGTCGATTTGGACGTGGACCACAAATGGGCCCACCTATGCCACCACCTCCACCCCCTAGAGCTTACATGATGGGAATGCCTGCAGCAAATATGGGGCCACCTACTGTAAGTCATTATTTTGTTAGTAAGTTTTCTTTTTGGGATTATTTTTGAATAGTTTAACTGAATTCTTCATTGTATTTATTTTTGGTTTTTTCAGAGGAGGCCAGATTCTGTTGATGATCGTCATGTTATGGCAAAACATACACAAATTTATCCAAAAGAGGAAGAATTAAATGCTGTGCAGAAAATTATAACTAATTCTGAAAAAGCCTTGAAATTAGTTTCTGATTACTTGACTGAAAAGACTGACATCAAGCAGTAAGAACTAATATAATTTTATCAAATGAATTGTTTGTTTATTTGAAATGAAATTTGTATTCAGTTTATATATGTATTTTTCCCCCTTTCAGAGAAGTTACTGCTAAACCAGCAGTTGTAATCAAAGTAGAAGACAAAAAAGATGCCAAACCTGGAGAGTGAGTATATAATTTTCTACTTTAGAAAAACATTAATCATAAGTATTTAATGTTTTTGATTTCTACACAAGGCAGTCAGGTGATATATTAGACTAGTATACCCAGTAGCAGAAAGTTATGGTTGTGTCTGTGACAGCAATGCAGCAGGATGAAAATAGTCTGCGGGAGGGCGTGTTATAATTTTCTTATGTACATTATAAATACAGTTCTTAAGGATTAATGTTATAAAAAAAACAACTATATTCCAATTATAATTTAACTTTAATAAGTAAATAGTAAAATGATTATTTTTTGAAGAATTAAATTAATAATGGATACGTAAAGTGATTGAACCGTAGATGCTATACTGCCTCCTTAAATTCTCAAAACATTTGTTTACTTGTTGAATCATAATAAAATGTTGAAATGTGCTACAAAAATCACTTAAAATATCAAAACCTTAAATTTTATTCAAAAAGACTGCACATTAAAAATTTAAAGTCACTATTTCTTTATCATAAAGTATATATATTATAGTTTTATAGCAGTGATACCTTGAAAAACCAAGTAAATATTATGAAAAAGAAAATTCTGAATGATAATTTTTATAAATGCACTGGATGTGTATCCAAAATTTTATTAAAATTTGTAGTGCTAATTTATGATCAAAAAACGAATTCTGATGCAGAAAAATCAGTTTTTGGAACAAAAAAAAAAGGGGGGGGGGCAGCAAAATTAGTTTTTGGAGAAAGAAAGAGGAAAACAATTTTGTAGCAGCAAAAACTAGAATTCTGTAGCAGAAAATACACATTTTTTTGGTGCCCCTTTAACGAAATTTTTTTTTTTTTTTTTTTAACGAAATTAGCCTTTTTTTTCATGATTTTTTTAACAAAATTCACCATTTTTTTCGCGATTTTTTGAAGAAATCAGTCTGTTTTTCGCGACTTTTGACACAAACTGCCGTTTTTTGCTATTTTTGATGAAATATATCGTTTATTCGCGATCTTTTGATGAAATTTACCATTTTTTTTTTTTTCCGATTTTTTAAATGAAATTTATTGTTTTGGATAACTTATTGATGAAATCTTTCTTTTTTTCGCGATCTTTTGACGAAATTTACCATTTTTTTCACGATGTTTTGACGCAATCTGTCGTTTTTTAGCGATCTTATTGACAAAATCTGTCATTTTATCGCGATCTTCTAACGAAATCTGCCGTTTTTCAATATTTTTTGACAAAATATTTCATTTTTATGCTTTTTTTTGACGAAATTAGCCTTTTTTTCACGATTTTTTAACAAAATTTACGATATTTTCGCGATTTTTTGACGAAAACTGCCTTTGTTTCACGATCTTTTGTCAAAATCTGCAGTTTTTCTGCGATATTTTGATTAAATCTATCTTTTTTCGCAATCTTTTGTTGAAATCTACCGTTTTTTTGCAATTTTTTAATGAAATCTATCGTGAAATTTTCGTGACCTTTTGATGAAATTTACCATTATTTCGCGATCTTTTGACGAAATCTGCCATTTTTCAAGATTTTTTGACAAAAGATACCATTTCTTACGCGATTTTTTTTACGAAATTTGAAAATTTTCATGATTTTTTATCAAAATTTACTATTTTTCGCGATCTACTGTCGGAATCTGCAGTTTTTTGCGGTCTTTTGATGAAATATGACGGTTTTTCTCGCGATCTTTGGATTAAATTCGCCGTTTTTTCGCGTCCTGTCCAAATTCCCCCCCCCCCCCCCCCCAAATAATAATTTTTTCTTTTCCAAGTTGGCAAATTTGTCTGCAAGGATAAAAATAAATCTGCGACGCATGTCGCGCGTCTCGCACTTTCTGCTACCGGGCTAGTATATAACCCCATCAAAAATGACAGGATTTTCACTTGCATTTCATTTTCATAATACTTCATACTAACAAACTGAATAAAGATTTTATTATTGGAGAGTTTGTATTGTAGAAAAGCACATTTTAAATATAGCAATACATTTCTACAAATACAAATAATAAAGTTTCTTTTGTTACTTTATATTTAGTTTTTGAACAAATTTTAATTTCAAAACCAAGAGCAGTATTTATTACAACAATAATAATTATTATCAAAATAATTAGTTTTCAAATATGGCGATCACTTAAATATTTGAAATTTTTTCTCCTGGGAAAAAAAATGATGGGGGGGGGGGAGCGTTAGGGGGACTGAGCTCCCCTGACATAGTGTAAATTATTCATTTTTTTATATTTACAAAAATGCAATTTTTCAGGAGTTTTGAAAGTGATCGCTGTATTTGAAAACATGTTTCTCATGCAGTTTCAATTTGCCGATCATTTTCGGAAATGGCTTTTTGGCGTGAAAAAAATCACTAATTTTATGCACATCTATAAGTCATCTGTTCCATATCATGCACTCAATATATTAATTACATCAAAGCAGATAAAATTTTGATTTAAGAGGATGTGAAAAAATTATTTTCAATTATACTAATGCAGCTATGATAGTATCTTACATATCCATTACAACTTAAAGTATGGAGAAAAACTTATTTTATTTATAATAGAAAACAAATTTAAAAAAATTAAGCGTCTTATGCTAGCATCTTAAAATAATTAATAAAACTAAATTTAAATTCAAATCCGCAACAGCTGAGTAGCACAATGGTTTAAAAACAGGTTTGCGAGTCCTTTGTTAGTTCATAGATGGCATCACTAAATTTTTGTGAGATCAGAGTAAAACGGCACTTTGAGCCGATAAAATACAATCATACTTTTAAATGATTAAAAACTTATCAGTTCGCACTTCCACTGTTATCTTTATGTATTATAATTAGATATTATATACACTAGTAGACAGGGTTGTTTGGTTTAAACCACGCTGGTTTAAACCGTGGTTTAAACCATGGTTTAAACCAAGTTGTTTTTTTAAAAAAACCATGCTGGTTTTTTTTAATTTGGTTTTTTTCCTTTTCCCTAATGTTTTCATTTATTTAACACATTATTAAAATGTGCAAAATCAAAGTTATGGAGGACCTACAAGCAAAGCTAAAGACAAATTAAACTTTTAAAGTGACAAACATCTTTAATCAATCTAATTTTTCTTACTAGCTATAAATTGACATGGCAAAATATTTTTCTACAGTGAACTGTGGAGGATTAAAAAAGGTAGTGAGTTTTAATTCTTTTTTAAACTTTTTATTTTTTTAAAAATGCAAAAATGGCATATGCCAGCCAAAAATGCAATTTTACTGCTTAGATAGCTTGATTATGATTTACTAAGGATTGCATCATGTATCAAAGCATCAATAATGACATAATCATAAGTCATTCTTTCCATTGGTTACTCTTGTTCTGTATGTTAATGAATGATTGACTATGAATTTTCTCTGTTCCATAGCTATTGGATTTAGTAAGCTTTGGTTTTTCTTAGATTGGATTTGCAGTTTTTACAATATTTTTTTCTGTTTCTAGTTACTTTGTATTGTATTTTATTTTAAGAAAGCTACTTATATATATTGAAATAAAAGAATGTCTAAGAAAAATGGAAAATATAATCTGGTTTTCATTTGAGGGAATAAGAAATACATCAAAAACATGTTTAAGAGCCAAATTTAAAAATTGCATGCAATGTAAATGCTGTCAAATTAGCTCTTCCTTATAATACTAGGTTTGATTCATTTTCAGATGCTTTAGATGTTTACCTTAAAAATTGCCCCACTTTACTTAAAATTTGTGTAGAAAATAGGAATGTTATTGATAAAAAAATTCAAAAGCTTGTATCTAATTTTTATTTTAAAAGAAATGTTGAAGATATGTTTAAACTGTTAAATTCTATTGCAGTTGCCCTGGATAATGTCTAAAGTAATAAGTTCCATTACTAATGCAGTTTATAATTGGACAGGTCTTCAAAAAATATTAAGAGAAAAAAAATGTAAATGAAGTCTCATAGTTTTTTAGTCCAGGTATAAAATAGCCCTAACACCCATGCCCTTTTAGGTATACATGCTTGAACCACAATACAGTCAAAGTGAACTATGTGAACAAGAAAAAAAGGATACATTAAATTTTACAAAACAAAAATATCCATGCTTGCTCGATGCTTGCACAGATAATAAAATTTAATGCTAAATCTTCACCTTTTGAAGAACAAAGAAACAGAAAAAATAAAGTTTGTATTTAAAAAAAAAAAAATAATAATAATAATAATTTTTCTAAGCCTATGTCTCAATTTGTGTAAGCATTACATTCGTTGATGTATCAAGTCAATACACATGTATTTTTTAGCATTAATAAAATGCATATTGATATTTTTTAAGTAAATATATGTAGTAAGAGATTAATAATCATTTGTTGATGTTAATACTGTAAATAATTTCTAAATTATGCACAAGAAAATGTTTTCTATTTCAGCTTATTTCTGTTAATTTAGTAAAATATGTTTGTTTGCCCTTTACTATGCTCTTCATTATCAACCTGCATATAATTATTTCTTAAATTATTATCTAAAAGGTTTATATAAGTATACTAATAAATTCATAGTTTTTTTTTCACACAATGAATATTTCCCTATAGAAACCTAAACTTGTAAGATAATTTAATTATAAATTTTTATGCTTTAGTTATTTAATTATAAAAAAAATAAATACTAATGTGAATGTTTAACATTAATTAACTATTAATTACAAAAAATCCTCATGACTTTCTGAAACTCAAGTTATTTTTCTTGCAAATGCTATTTAAATAATGATTTGAAAAAAACCCGGTTTAAACCAAAAAAACCTGGTTTAAACCAAAAAAAACCCAGTTTTTTGGTTTTTTTTCAAAAAAACCGGTTTTTATACCAACCCTGCTAGTAGATCAAACCTGGGCATTTTTTTAAAAAAATTGAAAACTTTAATGAATTTTCTACATGTAATATGCGTTTTAGATTGCTAACTAACTCGAAAAAGGCATTTTTAACCTTTTAAACCCTTGGAGGGGGTGAGATAAAATATATCCCACTTAATTTTAATTGCAAAAGGCCACATTGATGCCAGTAATTTGAAATAGCAATTTGTTTTTTGTCAAATACGTGAAGAAACGCTTTTAAATATTTTGAAACAAATTTGTTTTTAAATTCTGGTGTCAATCAATCATTTCAGCATTTTAAGAATTGAAGTGCTTTTTCCTTCAAAGGGTTAAGTATCTTGCAAATTTTTTCATGTTTCATTCATAAAATAATAACTGTGAAAAATATTGGTATGAAAATTTGTATTTGATAACTTTACATATTTTTTTATTCAAAAAAGTAACATTAATCTTAATATTATATTAAATCAATCTTTGCGGAAAAACATGGTTAGGTTAAAGGGTTAAATGAAAAATATCAATTATGGAAACAAATAAAGCAATGAATTTTTTCAAAAGTCACATTTCCGTATTAGACGCATGCCAGAAGTTATTAGCCAAAGATTTCATTACGGCAGCAATTTTGTTTCTGGTCATTTCAGTGCTTCGAGCACGTAATTCAATTACATGTCTGTTAAATTTGTATTTATTTCTTTTATTTTATTATTTATAAAGGAAATTTTAATTTTGCTATAGTATACTAGCCATAAATAAATCCCGAACTCTTTATATTTTCCTAAGGACAAATAGATTAATCTATTGTAATAGTTTCTCTCGATTGCAATAATTAAAAAATAACTTGCACCTAATTTTTTTTTTTTTTTTTTTTTTTTTTTTTTTTTTTTAACCACAACCAATCAGTAAATTGAAATACAGTTTTGAAACAAATTCAAAATACTTTCAATTTTTTTTCCTTATTTGGCAGTGTAAAATTTTAAGTTGTTTAATTACATGTTAAATTTGTAATTTTTAATAATTTAATCTGTTTTGAACCATTCTTTTATTTTATTACTCATGCAATTTTAATTTTATAATGGAAAATTTTCAGGACTAACATTTATAGATTTATTAGTAAATTGTGTATCATTTCTTAATGGAGATACATAATAGAAAAAAAAAAAAAAAAAAAAAAAAAAAAAAAAAAAAAGCTTGAGAAATATAAGCTTGCAATAAATGAGTCAAATCAGATACATCTTCAATAGATTTCTTTTCCTATATGATGAAATAAAAGTTGAAAATGTGCAACGTTAAATTGCAAAAGGTCATTTATCCTGAAATAATGTTGTTTGCAAAATAAAGTCAGTGCTGCACATGGACACATTTGCATACAGCTGCAGTCGATATCCAGATCGGAGTGGTTCATGCCGGAACCGTTCCTACAGTTCTCTGAAGTCGCAATTTATTATAAGTAGATACTTGGGTGTCAAAAGTTTAAGCACAGCATAAAATTTTATTATTAATTAAAAGTTATTTTCCTTTTCACATGACCGACAAATTGTAGTTTTAAGAAGATATTTAACTGATTTATGCTTTAAAATTTATTTCAAATAATAGAATTTTTAAAAAGAATAAAAGTAGGTGTGTCAAAAGTTTAAGCACAGCAATTGTTTAGTCTTAAGCAATCTACTTAATAATCCTCTTGTAGTTCACCCCTTCCTATAGGTGGCATATGACCTTCAATGATGTGAAACTGCCTTTAATCTTGCAGACACCTCTCCCATTCATCATAGGACGCTTTACTACAGATTTGAGTCTTTTAGGCATTTGAGTTTTAGGCACTTCAATCAAAAATTTGGCTAAGACATTTCTTACAGCTTAATTTCTGTGCTTTTAAGATGGCTTATGAAAAATGGACAATTATCTTAAAACTGCAGGATATCTGGAGTTGAAAATTATTCACCGACATAAAGTCCTTAATTTATTTACATTTAAAACGCATATAGAAAATCGGGAAAACTGACGTGGAGTGATATGAAAACCGGGTGTCATTATAGCGAGGTCTGGCTTTAATACTTGCATTTTAGTATTACTGCATTAATATTTTATTACTTTTTTGAAAATATGCATTATTTAACTAATCCTACACATGTTTGAGAAATTGCACTTGAAAATTAGTTGTCCCTGATAAAGAACTGGCAAATTTGAAGTATATCTGGATCTTTTTATTGGTTGAATTCTGCAACTTTTTCTTTTGTTCAGTTTTTTTATTGGTCCATGTTTAATGCCCAAAAATGACATAACCTCTATTTTTTATTTTATTCGTTTTCTGATTGGTTCATGTTTGTCCAGAAATGAAATACTTCTGTTGCCGCAATGAAAAAAACTACAAAAAATTAATAACTTAAAAAAAAATTGAGATACAGCTTTCAAACAAATAGCATTTAAAAGTACATTTTTTTTTTTTTCTATATGACAGTGCAAAAATGTAAAATGTGTGAATTTTTAAGAAGTTTAAAAATTATATGTGATCGTTAGGACACTGTTATTACATAAACCACATTTTAATCATCATAAAATGTTTATTGTTATTTTTAAATATATAATTTATGATAAGTCTAAAATTTTAGTCTTTGAAAATATAATTTTCCAAATCTAAAATTTTAGTCTTTGAAAATATAATTTTCCAAATAGCTGTAATTTATTAAACTACAATTTTTTTTTTCTGTAATTTATACAAAAAGAAAAAACGATAAAATTCCATTAAAAAGGCAAAAGTAAAAGTTTGATTTCAGTATTGTGCTTAATTTTTAAAAAATTACATAATTAATTTAAAAAAAAGGTTTTAGGCATAAAATAGTTTTGCAGTTATGTCAGTGAAAATATTTTAAATTCGAAAATGTAAATTTATTAAGAAAATGTCAAAATTCAAAGCTGTAGAATTCCCAATTCCGCTTAATATGTAACGTCTAAAAAGTATATAAATGGAGGGGGTCTAATGTAGAGTTGAACCTGCCAAGTCAAAGTCTGGAAGTTCCCACACTATATTACTGTTGCACAAAGCTGCAAGCAGAAGTAATGCTAATGAGTAACGTATTTACTCGTGTATAACGTGCACCATAAATTTGATATGCTAATGAAGAATGACCAAATAAATCTATATTATAAAGGCCAAACGTATCTGTGCGTAACACATACGTTATTTTGCGAATGGCAACACTTTGGAAATGAAATTTTGGTTTTGGAATATTTGCTACTGCAAATTTTTAAACTTATCATCATCCCACATTTTCAAAGTTTACATCATCATATAGAGAAAAAAAAAATGTTCTTTTAAATGCAATTTGTTTGAAAACTGTACCTTAATTTATTTTTAAGATATTAATTTTTTTTTTTTGTAGTTTTTAGAACTGCTTTTGTAATCTTGGCAACAAATGCACACCATTTATTTTAAAAATCAGGGGGAAAATATTACTGGAACCTTTCGTTGCCATTTTCTTATATAATAAGAAAAGATATGAAAATTAAGTGCCTGTTATGTCATAAAATATCGTCTGTTATAAAACCCGGGGAATTTTGGTTATTATTTCGTTTTTATTTATTAGTTAAATGATTGTTAGTTTATTACAAATTTACAGAACTCTTTCTCTTTACAAATATGCATTTTAAAGAATAGTTGTGAGTTATTTTTCCCCCTTTTGCTTAATTTGTTTCAAACAGCTGAAAGAATGCAGGTTTATTAATCTTTTTACGAAATTTAAAGAAATATTAATGAATGATTTTCTATAAAACACGGAGCTATTAAAAACAAACAAATCAAGACCTATGAATCATTAGATGCTCAATTTGCTTCTTGAATGACGAGATTGAATTTTTGCTGGGTTTCTTTCAAGAATAATAACGACATGTGTATATTTTTCTACAGATCCTTAGAACGTAAAACAAAAATGTATTAGGGAATGAAAATGATGTCATTTTCTTAACAAAAAGCGTGTATTTTAACTTTTAAGTCTGAAATATGTCTTTTAGAAGTGCATCATTTTGATCCCAGCTGCTTTGCAATACTTATATGAAAATACTTCACTTTCGATAATAAAGTAATCGAAATGCCAAACTGATAAAACGCAATGCTTTACAGAAATTTAGAGTGTCTTTATAGAAAAGCCGGTACATGCAGTGTGTATGGTGTGGCTGGTAGTCTTTGTCAAAAAATTGTAATTTATGTTACAGAACTTGGTGAATTTTACTTCGTCGATTTAGACAAGCGAATAAAGAAATCCTTTGCAATATTTCGAGTTCAAGTCTATAAAAATCGTCATTTTACCTTATGTGACGTCACAAGAATAATTTCTACTGCATTTATTGCATAAAACTTCAAAAGTTTTCATTTACACTTTTTTAAGGTGAATAAGGATATGAGACACGCATAGGAAAATTTTGAGATGGTGAAAATGATATCGGGTTAAGATTTCACGGAGAAAAATTCTATGATTAAGTCAAAGTGAAATAAATTTCACTGTTCTTCATTTTGAAATACCAAGCATAACTGTCGAAACTGATAGCTTTGTTATAATAATAGATCTTTATTACATTTAACTGCTTACATTACGATTAAAGTTTAATTTTAATAATTTCTGAAACTGAGATTAATAGAAATAGTATTATGTTATCTTAAATTTAAGTATCATTTATTTAAGAGTTAGATTTACCAATATAGGGTGTATTTTTTTTTTATTGTAACTAATTTTATAGGATTATAATAAATCGCTTAAACAGATTCGGCTTAAATATTTTCTTTCGTCAAAATTCGACAGGTTTCTGCCTTGTTTCAGTAAAGTTGAAACGAACATTCATCAGGTCAGAAAACAAGACAAAAATGCATTTTTAGACTTTGGGTAGTAAGTGAATGAGAGGAAGTAAGAGTGAGTGATGGTAATGAGAATTACTAATTAGCGTTTAAATAATGTTACTAGCTCTGTTGTATTAAAAAAATTGCAAGGAGTGAAATAAAGATGAAGTAATATTTCATTAGTAAGTAACATTTTCAGAGTTTTAATGTCTTTGGATAATTTCTTGTTTCATATGTATATCGTGTGATTACATCCAATAGTAAGCAATTATTCTGTGTATAGTGCGTACCTAGGAATTTTGCCCCCTTTTTTTTTATACAAAAAGTGAGTGTTATACACAAGTAAATATGCTATTTAAAATAAATGATAATTTTTGACCCCCAATTTTTCAGAAATTAAGGCCCATTTTAAGAAATGTTTTCATCAGAATAATTAGTAGTATGACTCCTACAATATACTTTGGGCCATTATGTTTTAATGGCTAAAAATTTCAATCTCTAAGAGATAAACGATTTGCTTAAAATGTGAAAAAAGTTTTATGTTATCATTGCTTATTGTTCTTAAACTATTGACACACATTGTATGCCACCTTGTCTCATTTGGAAAAGGGTGGGGGGAGGGGGGGGGGGGAGGAGAAATCTTCAGCTAGTTATTTAATTTTTTTAATAATGATTTAAATTCTCATTCTAATCTTCATGTATACTAAATTTTTGCAGGTTTTTTCCATATGTAAAAATTAAAATTTTCTTTTTATAATTTTCCTGTTTTCTTTCTATAGAAATAAGGATAATAAAGAAGCTGCTCAACCATATAGAGTTTTGAAAGGTGTAATGCGTGTGGGAGTTCTTGCTAAAGGTCTTGTTCTCACTGGTGATCTGAATGTGCAATTAGTTGTCATGTGTGCCGAAAAGCCAACACGAACTTTACTGGAGAAAGTAATGGAAAACCTTCCTAAACAATTGGCAGTATGTATTCCTTACAATTTTTTTTTTTTTTTTTTAAAGGTTGTTAATACAATTAAACATCAAAAATTCAGACCTGCAGTGATACCAGATTTTCAAATTTTCTGGATTTTAGATGTCTGTTAAAAGAAATTTTTATAATGCATGTCACTGCCACTGACAATGAATTTTATCTGACCAGGCATCTTTCTTAGTTAATATTGGGAGAGCTGTTGCATACAAAAATATGAAAATTTGTGCTGTTTCTCTGAAGAAATCAAAGGCTAATACGCAGAGCAATATTACTTTCTGGACCTAAATAGCTACGAAACGATATTAAAAGTCAAGCATAATTCTTTCGTCAAGCAGATCTCAAAAAATATTTGTTGGATTTATATAGATTCTGATTGTACCAGAAGGTACTACTGAATGTACCTTCTATGAAAAATTAGTTCCAAATACAGTAGAACCTCGATCCATCATTCTTCAAGGGATGTGCAGGTGGGGGAAACGATAAATATAGATTAATTTCAAAAAAAAAAAAAAAGTTTATGCAGTTTTCCCCAGGTTTAAAAAAGGGCAGGGCGCTACTGTTCTGAAAAGGGCACTTTTTACATTTTTAAGGGCACTTTTATGAGGTCGAATCAAGAATCTAGCAGTTCAAGAGATCATGAAAAAACAGAAATTCAATCAAAAAATTGAAAAAAAGAAAAGGTAAATTTTGTTAAAAGATCTCGAAAAAACAGCAAACATTGTTAAGCGATCACGAAAAAATGGCCAATTTTGTTAAAAGATTGCAAAAATGGCATATTTTGCTTTAAAAAGCTCACGAAAAAACGACAAATCTCGTGAAAATATAGCGAAAAAACGTAACTTTCTCAGAAATCTTAGTTGTGATTTTTTGACGAAATTTGCCGCTTTTCTCACAAATATCTTGACGAAATCTGCCGTTTTATCGCTATTTTTTGACAAAAGTTGTCGTTTTTAGCGACTCTGACAAAAATTTCAGTTTTATCTCTATTTATAGAAGAAATTTGTCCTTTTTCCACGATCTTTTGAGGAAATCTGCCGTTTTGTGAAATTTTTTGACAAAATTAGCCATTTTTTTTGCGAATTTTGCCGGAAATTAGTCGTTATTTCACAATTTTTAACGAAAATTGTCATTTTTTAGCGATTTTATGATGAAATTATCTGTCCCACGGGATGCGTATGAGGCTATTTTTTGCATTCCGTCGCAGATTTCTTGGGTAATTTACGTGCTATAGCGCGTTCGGGATCATAGCAGGAGGGTTGCGTTTTTTCAAATGTGGGGCAAGAAGGGCGCTATTTTTTTTTTTTTTTTTTAATGAATGACAATAGCACTAGTTTTTGGATGAGATGCAAGAGGGGTGCTATTATTTAAACTAAAGGGCAGGAGGGGCAGGTGCCCCCCTGAAACCTTCTGGGGGAAACTCTGGTTTATGCATTAATGCATGCAAACATATACAGTATACTAATTTGTTGCATACTAAACTGCAAAAGTAATGAATCGAAGTTATAGAAAATATTTATTTTTAAAAATCAATATTTTCTCGATATACAAGATTTTTGGGGGGTCATTTTCTGTAATTTTATATGCATATATAAAAGTTCATACAGTTTCAAATGCCGTAATTGTATCAGACAGAGTTGACACTGGTGGCTCAGCCTTATTGGCATGAACATTATCGTCTGCTTCTTCACCATTATTTTAATTTTCTGCATTATCACACATTTCTCGTATGTTTAGGACACCACATGTCACATCTTGATCAATAGAAACATAATCGCATTCTCTGCTATATTATATACAATCACTTTTTATCAGCATTATTGTTGCCATCATCACTAAAAACAGCACAAATGAATTACTTTAAGATAAAACAAGTAAATTGTATGTCATATTGAATCGTACACCTTTTAATTTCATTTCAGTGAGGAGAAATATTTTATGAAAATGAATGCGGGGGAGCAAAATTTATATTTTAAAAATATTTAAAAATTACCACAGAATACAAATTTTTAAAAATCTCATTAAAACTCCTTAAAAAATGGAAATTATATCATCCCCATCTAACTACATGAGCCTGAGATTATGTCCCTTGCGAAAAAACACCTTTTTTATCAACAATTAAATTCATAAATCCTACTTTTAAAACCCAGATTCTTTCCCTTTAAATTGTGACCAAACGTGGCTGACATTATCTCCTTGCTTTTTATAATCTAGCTGTGTCATTCACTTACTACTTCACGTAAAATACATTTTCCCCCCATTTCATTTCCAAACCAGGGTTGGAAAAAAATCTTGATTTTTTTTTTTTTTTTAATCAAAAAAATCGGATTTATTTGATTTAAATCAGATTTTTTTTTATTTAAATCGGATTTGATTTTTTTAGAATCCTATTTTTAATTATTGTTTTTTTATTTTTTTACAATACATGGAGCAGTTTTTTTATAATAAATAACTAAAAAAGAATAAAGAATGTTTATAATTTATAAAAATAATATAAGAAATAATTACATAGTTAAGAAAATACTATATACTAGTTACTGATTGGTACTAAAAATTAAACATCTAGGCTTTAATATAAAGCCATTCTTTTATTTTGTAATTGAACTGTGCACTTTAAATATGTTTAAATAAATAGAAAATGGTTGAAAAAAAAAAATAAATATAGTCAAGGATTGATAATCCACGCACCCATAATCTGCAATTTTCTATAATTTGTGTTACTTTTTTAATGTAAAGAGCGAAATAAACAATTAAGAAAATTTACAAATTTGTGATCCAAAAATTATTTTTCAAAACAAATTATTAAAAAATTGAAAAAATCATAATAAAACATCTTCTTTTTCTTAAACTCTTATTTTATTAACGGTAATAAACAAATTGTATTTTGGAACATATGTATTTATTTTTATTTAAATGCATATATATATATATCAATTTTTTAATAAAGTAACTTTAAAAGGGCATGTTTTGAGGATGGCATATTAATTTATTTATTAAATTTCGTATTTATCTTTCCCTACTATAATTTTTATAGAATTAAAATGCTGTCTAGGAATAATAAAATGACATATAATCCATAATACTCTATAATCCACAATATTCGATAATCGGCACAACCTTTGGCCCCAACCTGTGCGGATTATTGAACTTTGACTGTATTCATTTAATGCAAGCTATTTATTAAAGGATAAAAATTGCAATTTAATATTTCTTAAGCAAATGGGAATAAATCAGGGATTTAATTGTTTGAACGAAAACACTAATTTAGAACCTTTGTCTACTCCTAATTTAATACAAAGGCTTGAATGAATTAGTCCTAAAAAAGAAAATTGTCTTTCTACTCCAGCAGATGAAGCCACGGCTGTTGTTAATTGGTAAATAAATTCAATTTCAATATAGTAGACTCCCTCAAATCTGCACATAATTTATGTAAACAATGAAACATTCAGTTCAGATGTGGGTGCAAAATTTAGCTTTTTTTAGCTTTATATCAATTCCATACATTTTTTTAATTTGTAATTTTTGTCAAGGTATTGAATTCATGTTTTTTCAAGAAGAAAGAGCAATTTATTTCTGAAAAAATCAAAATATTGCCGATATCATTGGTAATCATAATCTTACCAAATATATTTATGTGTTAATCAAGCGTTTATAGTTAAGTCTGACTTAACCTGAAATAAAGCTTTGTTATTTTATGATCCTGATGTGGAATAGTAATGCACGTTTATGAGGCGAGCTTCATTGAATAATTTAGGAAAAACACATTTCATCTTTATAGTGAATATTTAATTGTACTTTATTGATTATTAATTTGACCTTTGCTTTTAGTATTTTAGTCATTTTAAAAATTATGTAAATTTTTATTATTTTAGTTTATTACTTATCTTAATATATAGTATATTGTAAGCATTCATTATACTTCTGATTTCATTATTAATTCCATTCAAATTACTTTTTAAAAAATGTAAACAAAACAATAACCAGAAATCTGCAAAATTCTAAAATCTACACAACCTCTGGTCCCAAGCTGTGCAGATTTGAGGGAGTCTACTGTATCGCTGATTCTTTCTTTACCTCCCATTACAAAAAAGGGCTTTCACCAATCATAATCTGTCATAATATCAGAAACATAATCTATAACATATCTGTCATAATTTTCAGAATGGGTCATTTTTTGCTTGAAAATGTGCTACAGTGGTGAGAAGATGAGGACAATTTTCTTTAATGAAAACCTTCATTATTTTCCTCTAGACTAAGTGAAATTTCTTTCCATTCAAAACGGAGGGATTTAATAAAACTCCAGCAAAATGACAGGAATTGCTAGCTTGTTCATATCTTGCTTTAAATTTTGTAATTCTATCTTTATCTAATACATTTTCTAACTTTTTACCCAAAATTTTCCTTTGATATGTGCATTCATGTGATAATGCAAAAAATTGATTTAAATCAAATGATTTTTTTAAAAAAAATCAGTTGATTTTAAATCTTGATTTAAATCATGCCAACCCTGATTCTAACCACTTGTTTTAACAGTTTTCATTATTCCAAACATCATTTTAAATAAATGTGGTTTTATTATTATTAGAAGAAAAAAAAAAAAAAATTCTGATGTTAATTTTTGTAAGTGTGAGCATTACAAAACATTAAACAAATAAAATAACTTCGGACAAGAATCAAAGCCAGATGTTTCTAAATATCTATACTGTTTGCGAAAAATCAATTTGAGAGATTTTATCAGCTGATCTTTTCAGATAGTAAACGGACAATTATTGCTATGATTGGATCTCTTGGCTAGACCAAACTGATTTTTTAATATCTTGGAATCATAGTTGGACAGGGATGCGTAAAAAGGAAAGTCTTTTCCTTAGTGTGTGTGCTTTTCTCTCTTTTTGTATCAAAAGCGTTTAATGTTGCTGGGGTATTTGGTTTTCTGTAAATAGAAATTCTTTATTATAGATTCAGATGAGATTTACAAGTTAAGAAACAGATCTTGGATACTTTGATTTTAATTACTGTATAAATACATATTTGTAAAATAATTTTCAGTCTTGCTAATTTTTTTTTTCTTTTTTAATGCTTATACAAGGCATTCTAAAATAAACAAGGACTTTTTGTTAATATATTACTAAATAATAAATTTTAGGTTAATATTATGAATATTCATCCTGTAATGTCAAATAATGCCCATCTCTACTGGGAACCCTGCATTTGTTTTCTGCCGTCATGCTTTATTAAACTGACAATTTTATCCAGAAATTTTAACAATTAATTGAATTATAAAATCATAGTGTGTTTTGTAATTTTAGACTGGTTATCTGCTGCATTCTTTATTTAAAGAAAATATGCATATTTATTTTTATTCTCTTTTTATGTTATTGTTAGATTAATATACTATGGCATGCTTTTATCTTTTGTCAGACCGTTGCACCTGATGAGAAGTATGAAGTTAAAAGTTGTGTTGAAGAAGCTGCTATCATAGTTTCATCAATGTCTGAACCAAAGATCACTGTTACTGTTACTTTGACTTCTCCTGTTATGCGTGAATCAAATACTGAAACTAATGCAGCTGGAGGTATGTTTTACTATTTGTGGATATTTATGCTAAATACATAGTATCTAAAAAAAAGTAGTTTTTTTTTTTTCCCAGTAATAAATAAAGTAACTATTTTTGAATGACTGCAACAATCTCTTGAATTATTGTTTAACATTGACATAGTATTTAATGTGCATTGTTATTTAGAGTATATAAATGTAAGAGTGTTAAAAAATCGTTAGTATGTAAAAGTTCTCTGCTAAATATGTTAAATGGCTGCATTCTTTAAAAAAAAAAATGTTGAAGCAATGAATTATTGTCTATTTATAGATATGTAAAGTTAAATTTTATAAAATAGTTTATTTGAGCTTTTTTAATCATATTTCATTGATTTAGAGTATGAAGTAGATAAAAACGAACATTATAGTGTATCATCTTATCAGTTTTATATTTTTATACCTTTTTATTTAATATGGTATGTATTTAAATGGCTTATGCATTAAATTTTAATAGTATACATTTAGTACTGCTAAGATATGCAATAATTTTGTGAATTGCAAAGCTTTAACTATGTAAAGTTTATATTTTTGTAACAGCCATTTGCATGCAATAACAATTTGCCCTATCCTGTATGGATTGTTTATGCTGTGTTCTCATGTATTTCTCAAATACAGTTAGTTTATTCTCATATATATTAGCATGATTTGTCATAATAATAATCACAAGTATTATGTATTAGTAATTTTAAGAAAAATAGTCTAAATTTATTTTCAATCTCTCATTAGAAAGATATTAGTTGATGATCCAGAGAATTTAGTTTAATATTTCTTTCAAAACAACTTATCCTTTAATTGATAAATCAAAATTTTTTATTTATAATTGTTAAATATACATGGTAGCACCAACAAATTTAATTTTAAAATTATGAGATGAAGTTATTTATTTTTATCAGATTAAAAATGTGCAAATCAAATTGTCTATCTATATAATAAAGGTCAAACATATCTACACATAATGTATATGCCATTTTGCGAATGACAATACTTGAAAATTTTAAATGAAATTTCGGTTTTGCACATTTTTTGCTACTACGGATTTTTAAACTTCTAAACATTACACATTTTCACTTTTTATATTGTTGTACTAGCTGACTCGCCCGGCATTGCCCGGGTCCGTATTAACAATATTAAACGAACTTGAAATTTGTATGATTTTATCATTAACTCGTTACATGCAGAAATGCATTGTCTGGAATACGTAGCCACTGATTGTGTGAAAAATCGGTTTAAAAAACAACTAATATTAAGCTCTAAAAATACTCAAATGAGCAATGAAAAACGTGGGAGGGAATATGTATCCAACGATTGCATGATTTTCGTGTAAAAAAGTTGATATTTACCTGTAAAAATCACTGTTAAGTCACGTAACTAATTATTATTTTCACATACAAATCCCAAGTGAAATATTTTGAATTTCAAACTAATTATATCACTCTTAAATCCGACTATACCATGAATGAAATCGATACACGATGGTAGCTAAAAGGTTGGTATATAATACTATAATTTCAGAGCTATTTAACAAAAGTGTTATTTTTAATCAAATCTTGCGTATAGGTTCACTCTGTGTATAAATTCCTAAACTTAATCTTTTATACCGTAACCAGAACCTGTCTGTAACCTAACAGCAACTTAACAGTACCCTACCGTAAATTAAATATAACAGAAATGTAACCTAGCCTAAATGTATTCACTTTATTGTAACATATCATTATTCCAACCATTACATAAATGCAATTTAACTTTAACATAACTTTAACTTAAATAATATAATAGAAAAAAACCATTTTAAAAAATTACTATTTCTTCATAAAATATGCGTCAACTGTAATTCGCTTCTTTCAATTCGTTTTATTAATACAAAATTCCTTCCTCGTGATTTTGTTTGAGACATTAAAATTTCAGCGATAAATGGTTTAATATTGCAAACCACGGAGTAAGACACTTCTTACTCAGTGTTGCAAACCTTTTTTCGGTTTACTTCGCCTCCACCTATCTTTTTCTCCATGGTGTACAGCAGCTGTGATTTTTAAAAAAAAATCCTCATTTAAACTGACAGTTTGCCAGTCTATGAATTTTAAAGGTCTGTCCCAGCTTTTTTAATTATTTCTGCGAAAATTTTATGCAACCAATCAACCATAAGAAAATAAAATGGAAAAAAAAGGAGATTTTTTATGAGAGTGAGCTTTGGAATTTAATTAATTACTCACTTAATAAATAGAATTTTGAAATTCTGAGCTTCAGGTGCATCAGGAGAGATATTGGGCTACTCTCAAAAAAATTTTGAGCTTCGTACGTGCTGTAGATTTTGCTAGCCATCGCAGACACACAGACAGACAGAGCGTTTTGTTCTTTTATTAGTATAGATAGAGAAAAAAATGCAATGTGTCTGAAAACTGTTTCTTAATTTTTGAGATTTTTGTAGTTTTTAATACAATTTTTTTTTATAATTGTTGCAATAGAAGTACACAATTTCTATTAAAAGTAAAGGGAAAAAAAGAAAATAATTTTTATATCTCTATTTAAACTTGTGTTAAAAGAAAAAAAAATGATGATATTAAAAAAAAAAAATTATGAACTGAAAATGAACTGATGATATTAAAAAAAAATTTAGTTAAAATAAGTCTCAAAATTTTATGATTTGTTGTGTGACGAGGTATTCAGCTGTAAGTGCATAGAATTTGAACACTCACAGACAGAGGACAGAGATGAAAAGGGTTTCATCAGATGAATGAAACACTGAAAAAGGTGAAATTTTTTGTCATAAAAACAGTCATGAAAATGAATTTGTGACATGTGAAAAATTTCTTAACCTTTATATGACTTATGTGTTGAACAAGTGTATGCACTTGTTATGCTGATTGTTATTTCATAATATAATCTGTAGGGGCTGGGAGTGTTTAAATTGTTCAAAGGCTTGTGGAAAGAGCCTTTTGGGGGAGGGGGGAGGATTACCTATTTATCTCTACCTAGGTCTATAAAATAAGAAGTACCTCATTGTTTCAGGTGGCTTTTATTTAATTGCTATTTATTTGCAAAAGTTTTGACTCTAAATTATATTTAATAAGGCTTCATTGTTCAAATAATTATATCAATTTTGTCATTTTCTCTCTATTTTTATTCCCTTTACTGCCAACCCTTCTTTCTCAGATTAAATTAACTTTACATAGCATGTATTTACTAGTAGATATGAAAATATTCCAAAGAGTTATTGGTAGTATATTAATAGAATCTTTGTTAAATATAATTGCATAGAATATAAAAGAGTGCAATCTATCTGTATTAAGGTGTGAGATATAAAGTTGAAATTAGACATATATATTTTTTAATTTACATTTTCTACTTAGTGTACGTACTTTAAGTGTTTATAATATTTTGTTTTTGCAGTTTTACTGTCTATTGGCTTATTTTGTGGAAGTAATTGATGCATGATTAACCCCATAGTTTTTATAACTTCTAAATAGCTGTAACCATAAAGATTATTTAATGATTTATCTCCTGCATCTAGCTAACAAGAAAATACCTTAAAATTAAGTTATAATTAAATTTATAAAATGTATTACTTTTAGAAATGCACCTGTGCATAATATTAATTAAAAGTTAATTAAATATTGTTAAATAAGACTTACTTTTCTCATAGAATTTTCTTTTTAAATACTTTTCAATGGTGACTTTCAAAAATTTTTGATGCGTTTGTTCTCTTGCCTCTATAATTTAACCAAATTATTTAATCTTACATAAAATTTATATTATAGGTCTTTATATAGCAGATTATAAAAAAAGCTTAAACTTTAATTTTAGCTTTATGTTTAATACATAATGCCGCAGCGTGCATTCAAAGAGGACATTTAATTTTAAAAGTCTGTTAGCATGCATTTTTTGTTATACAATTTGGATCAATATTTTTCTTTTATTCCTGTACTGCTTAAAATGTCTTCCTTGCATTACTTAAATATTTTCCATGTTATTTGTGAAGTAACGTTTATGTCCTGATTATGTTAAATCTTGGTGTAAGTATCTTATTTTCTTTCAGTGCTTAAAAGTTTTAGTAGTATTTATGTAGAATGTATAAAAACTAGATTTATAAACACTCTTTTTAGTTTATAACATATGTTATTGCATTTAAAAAACTTAGTTTTTATGCATTGTTCAGTCATTCAAAAAAAATGTTAACTTTAAATTTTAAATTAATTTATTCATAAAATTTTCCCAAATGCTGCACTTTTAAGTGTGGAAAGTAATCTATGTATTTTGTTTAGTTATCTACTTTTTGAAGTACTCACTCTAGGGGAACATCTTCCTGAAGTTTGAATGCTGTGGGTGGCTGACCTGGAAGGATTTTTGATCACCCTGGGGGGATGACATTTGTGTACTGCTGTAATTTAATTAATGTTTTGTTTTTATGTATTCTTTTCCTTTGCAATTAAGATAGTTCACTATTTAGATCATATAGTACTTAAAATCAGCATCTTATTAGTTGAGCATAGCTTTTCTTAGAATATTTAAAAGAATAAGATGAATTACGCTTTTCTGTATTGTGTAAAAGACAATAGTTCTAGTTACATTACTGCTTAATTTCAGTGTAATTTTGAAGAAAACTTGCAATGTGTGTGATATGCTATTTGGGTTTTAATAGCATTTTTCTCATCCACAATTATATTTTCTTCCTAAATTATGCTGCATTACCAAAAATAATTTTAAGATAGTTCTTCTTACGATTGACAGCAAGTTATTCTTTGTATTATGTTGATGTTGATCTTAGTTACGGCTCCTGTACCTGCAGGCAAAGGCACTCATGAGTTAATACTATATGGGTAGGTTATTTTCTAATGTGTCGTTCGTATTTTGGCATATCCAGACTTGCCAACTGCTGCAAATAAAAAAAAATCATAGTTATTAAGATTTGCACCTTTAGATTACAATACTACAAAAATTGATAGTAAACTAAGCTTTTTTACAAAAAAACAGCAAGATTGATTTTAAGAGTGATTCTATTCTGAAAATTCAAATGCTAAAAAATGCTCAATTATAAAGAGGCTAGGCTCTAATGTTGTGGAAAGGGCATTTTTTTTTATTATTATTGTAAAGGAAGCATCTATAGAGTTCAAACTAGAATTTTACTGTCTTTTCTTTTATGTGGCCATTTGATTCATTTCTATTTCTAATAGCAAGAGAGGAGGGATCACAAAATAGTCTATCGAGGGAGGGGGGAATCTTCAATCGGTCAATTCAAAAAGTCATGGAAAAAAATTAACATTTTGTCAAAGCATTGAGGAAAAAAAATCTGAAATTTTTGAGGGGGGTGGGGGGGGGGGGTAAGTTTTGTTAAAAGACAGCAAGAAAGCAGTAAATTTTCTTTAAAAAGCTGAGAAAATGGCAAATTTTGTTAGAACTGCTAAAAAATAACAAATTTTGTTGAAAAATGAGCAATTTCATCAAATGATCGCAAAAAGCTTCCAATTTTTTTTAAAAAGTCGCGAAAAAATGAAATTTTACACACACACAAAAAGCCAGGAGTGTAATTTCCCCTCTCTTTCCCCACATCTGTTGTAACTTTTTAGAACTTTTTTTCTTTGCTTAGAATCACCTCTCTCAGGAGTGATTGTGTTCAGGTTATGCACCTGAATTCAGGTATTTTTTAAATTTACAGTACCAAAATTCTGGTTTTCTGATAATTCAGTTCATAAAATAAGATTAAACTATCAATTTTATATGATTGCTAAACATAATTAAAATTTATATTATGTAATTTGACCTCTGTAATAATTTATGTTCTCTGTTCTTGTACAAAGTTTGTGAAAAAACTCATGTTTGTGAAAAAATGTAGATTTTGACAAAAAATGGCGGGAAGAAAAAAAAAGTCAAGAAATCACAGAAAATGGCAAATTTTGTCAAAAGATTGCATTCATTCTGCAGCTCTTTGATTAAATTAGTATTTTTTTCCGTGATATTTTGACAAAATTCAGGCCTTTTTGTCTGCTGTACTTTGATATAATTCGTGTTTTTTCAGCTGTGCTTTATGGGAAAAAATGGCTTTTTTCTATAGTCATTTTTAAAAAATTGTATTTTTTCTGTGACCTTTTGATGGCTCCTTGACAGAATTTAGTTTTTAATTTTTATTCGAATTTTTTCTGTGACTCTTTGTTGAAATTAAAGGTTTTTTTTTCTGCAATTCGCAAGCTTTTCCCTGCATTTTTTTTTTTTTTTTTTTTTTTTCCAAACAATTGTTAAATTTTTGCAATCATTTGTTGAAATTCACAATACTCTTTATGCCTAAATTTTTTTAATCATGACCTTTTTGGAATCGGATGTCTTAATTCTTGGAAATTTTGGAACAAAATTACCCCTGGTTAGATAAACAATTTTTTAATGTTTTTACTCTTTCTTAGCGAATTTTATTTTATTGGTGAGTGTTCTTTTTTGATCAGAAGACATTGTGTCTGACTAGGAATTTGTCTATCACAACCTCGACCTCCTATCAAGACTTGTCTACCGCAATGCATGCTTTGAGAACGCACTATCTTAAGTGTATGAATGAGAAGACAGCTAGCATGCACATTTAGCATGGACGCAACAGCAGTAAAGTCTGCATTTTTATCAAATGAGGGGCAAAAAAGGTACTATTTCTTTTTAATGATTGCCCAGAGTGGGCGCTAGTCTTTGGATAAGAGGCCAGAGAGCATCCCTCTCAATCTCTCTGGGGAAAACTCTGTGTTAAGATTGAAACCTTGTTCCTTTTTAACAATGTCAAAAGATGGCAATGTAAAACCAAAAAAACTTCTAAATTAATTTTAATTTTGTACATTACGTTCTCTGAAGATGTTCAGGTCTTGCATATTTATAACCAATATTGAGGAGTTGAAAAGGGACAATGTAGATAGACTTAAGTTATCCTATTTAAAAAAATTAAAGAAAAAAATAGTTGAAATGCAAACAAGATATTACAAAAAAATATACATTTAGTATTAGCTCACAAGTGTCTTTTGCCTGCAATGACAAGACCTTATTGTGTTTGTTTATTTTTTAAGTTGATTAGTTTGTTTTTTCGATACTGAATTTGAAAAGGCAAAAAAATGTTTTTTGAATGATGTACTGTCCTGTTAGTGGTCATCAAGGCTGGAACCAATCCGAAAAAAAAAAAAAAAAAAAAAAAGTTTTTGCAGAATAGGCCCATTTAGAAAAACTTATAATGTAGGCTTTCTCAAGAACCATATATTTAACACCACACACATTTAATGAATTTAAGTCACTTCAGTTAATATTATTTAGCGGGGAAAATCATACTTAAAAGCCATTACAGCTGATTTAAAAATAAAAATTTACTTTAGCACATTGAAATATTTTACTAACTTAGAATATAGTAGGCAAAATGCACAGTACATAATTATAGGTAAAGGCATACAGTAAGAATGTCTTTATAAAAAAAAAAATTCAAATCAACTATATTTATGAGAGGGGGGGGAAAAAAAGCTTCTGTAACTTTATCAAAATTTTACTTTTTGCTATATTCAATAGAAGAAAATATTACAATTGATATATTTTTTTTACTACCAATTTTTGATGGATTTACACATTGAGGTCAGAGATCCCCCAAAAATATAATATAATCATATATAATAGGGGTGCACAACCTTTTCAAGAGAAGGGCCTTCTTAAGATTGTCTGGATGGTCGAGGGCCACATTAATAACATGGAAAGACTGATTTAATGGAGGTGATCTGTGGCCTATAATCGGATTTTTAAAAAAATATGGTTTCAGAGGGCAGTGTGTGTGTGTGGGGGGGGGGGGGGCTTTAAGTTCCTTTACCCAGACAAAATATGTAATTCAGATGGTAAGGATATATATATATCAGAAGTTTTTATGTTTATGTATAACAGATACAGCAAGGATTATTTTTAAAGATGTAAAAATATTCCTTGGCCTTATGCAGGAGTATAAGTTTTGCTTTATTAAAAGTGCTAAAAAACAAGCATAATTGGCTGGTGCCGTAAAAAAAAAAAAAAAATGTGACCTTTATGAACAAAGAAAAGAGGAACCGATCAAGATTTTTTTCATGCCTAATAAACGATTTTCCAGATATTCTGTGCCCGATAAATGAAATTTTGTAATTTTTCCATGCCTCATCGACCCAATTTGCACTTTTTACGAAACCAATCAACAAAATTCACAATTTATTCTTATCTGATCAAGAAAACTCATGATCTATCCTCATCTGATCAACAAAATTCACAATTCTTACGAAATTGATAGAAAAATGATTTTTCTGCGCCTGATCAACAAAATTCGTTAATTTTCAAAAGCCGATCGTCGAAATTTGCAATTTTCCTCAAATGATTTATAAAATTCTCTATTTTCTTCTTCTGATGGACAAAATTCTAAATTTTTTGAACCTGATTAAAAAAATTGTTATTTTTACGAAGTTGATCAACAAAATTCATGATTTTTCTTTGCGTGATCGAAAAAATTTGCGATTTCTCTTCGTATGATCGACGAAATTCGTGATTTTTCTTCTCATGATCGACAATATTTGCAATTTTCACAAAGCTGGTCGATGAAATTTGCGATTTTTACAAAGCTGATCGATGAAATTTGCGATCTTTACGAAGTCGATCGATGAAATTCGTGATTTTTACGAGGTTGATCGATGAAATATTCGCGATTATTACAAAGCCGACGATGGAATTTGCGATTTTTTTTGCATGATCAGCAAATTTCGTGATTTTCCACAATTGATCGACGAAATTCATGATTTTTCCGAACCTGATAGACAAAATTTGCGATTTTTATAAAACCAAGAGAGGAAATTCACGATTTTTCCGCAACTGATCAACAAAATCCACGACTTCTATGAAAATAATTGACGAAAGTCGCGGTTTTTAAGAAGTCGATTGACAAAATTCAAGATTTTTCTGCGCCTGATCTAATATTCGATTTTTCTGCATCTCATCGGCAAAATTTTCGATTTTTTTCGCTCTTGATCAACAAAATTGGCAATATTTACGAAGTCGATCGACGAAGTTCGTAATTTTTCTGCGCCTGATCCACAAAATTCGCGTTTTTTATGAAACTAAGCAAGAAAATTCACGGATTTTCCAGCAACTGATCAACAAAATTTGCTATTTTTACGAAGTCGATCAGCAAAATTCAGGATTTTTATGAAGATGAAATTGGCGAAAGTCACGATTTTTAACTGATGAGCAAAATTTGCGACTTCTATGAAAATAATCAACGAAAGTCGCGGTTTTTAAGAAGTCGATCGATGAATTTCGCTACTTCTATGAAGCCAATTGGAAAAATGAGAGATTTTTTTCTGCGGCTGATCGAATAATTCTATTTTTCCGCGTCTGATGGGTGAAATTTTTGAATTTTCCGAGCCTGATCGATGAAATTGGATTTTTTTTTTTTTTTTTTGCTTCTGATCAACAAAATTCGTGATTTTTTTCAATATCATCGACAAAATTCGTGATGCTTCCAAATCTCATCGATGAAATTCGTGGTTTTTACAAAACTGATTTTTCTTCGAATGTTTGACAAAAGTCACGCTTTATCCGCATCTAATCGACAAAATTAGCGATTTCCCCGTGCGTGGTCGACAAAATTTGCGTTTTGTACGAAGCCGATCGACAAAATTTGCGACTTTTACAAACTGATTGACGAAATTTGTGTTTTCACAAAATCAAGCGACAAAATTCCCAATCTTTGTTTGCATGATCTACAAATTTCACAAATTTTCTGCTCCCGATCGATGAATTTCGGGGTTTGATTATAATCTGATCAGCGTAATTAGCAATTTTTCTGCATGTGATCAACAAAATTCGCAATATTCCCGTTTTAAACAAAAAAAATTTGTGATTTTTCGGAATCAGATTTTTTTTAAAAAAAGCGATTTTTGGGTGTGCAAAATGTGCACTTTTTCACCCTTAATTGACAAAATAAGCATTTTCCTCGCAAGAAGAACGAAATTCACGATTTTCGTGCGAATTCTGAAGAAATTTGCATTTTTTTACGCGGTAAGATCACTCGATTTTTGTCTTCATAAGCAGACGAAATTCACGACTGTTTCGCAGTCGATCAACAAAATTTACAATTTTCCCACGCGTCATTGATAAGTTTGCCTTTTTTTTGTGCCTTATCAACAAAATTTGTGCTTTTTTTCGTGCCCTATCAAGGAAATTTGTGAATTTTTCACGCAATAAACCGAGGGAACATGCTATTTTTTGCCAACCGATAAATTTGATTTGCAATTTATGCAAACATCAACAAAACAAAACTGACGGTTTTTTCTTGTCTTATCAAAAAAAATATGCGGTTTTTTGCATCCAGCCGACAAAATTCCAGATTTTTCTGGCCTCATCGACAAAACTCTAGAATCATCTCTGTCCGATCGAGGAAATTTGCTATTTTTTTCAAGCCTCGTGGGCAAAATTTGCAATTTTTCCATATTTGATAAACAAAACTTGCAGTTTTTTTGGGGGGGGGGGGGGGGGGGAGATTCGTCCACAAAAAATTTTTTTTTTTTTTTTTTTCTGTGCCGATCAACGAAATTTGCGATTCCTAAGTGACAAAATTTTGTATTTTCCGATGGTTAACTGACGAAATTTACGTTTTTTTCTTACGACATATCCACAAAAATCTCAATTTTTTCCTATTGTAAATTGATGAAACTCGCGGGCCACAACGTTAACCCATCGCGAGCTAAATTTGGCCCGCGGGCCACAGGTTGTGCATCCCTAATATATAATATGATCATATAATAATAGTAACTGTGTAAACAGCTTTATGATTTTTCTTAGACATTAAACAGAGATAATATAAGTCAAGTGCCATTTTTGTTTCTGGTAGTAAAGCGTCGTTCTGTATCTATATTAATTTTATCCATAATTAGCTATAAAAGCGCGATTTTCATCAGAAGGTGACAATCTTTTCTTCGCCGACATATCATGGAAAAATGGCATTTTCATCAAAATATTACTTAAAAATGCTATTTTTTGTCAAATCTCCCACCCCCGCTCCCTATATATTGCTGGAAATGATATTACTTTTTTTTGATTGCATATGCATATATTATGCATTTTTAAGCATGTAAGAATACATCATAAAAATTGTAAGGATTTCAAAATTATTATGGTAGTAGGTATGCATATATATATATATATTTATTCAAAAGACTTAGTCGATTTAAGTTTGCTAAAATTTGCCGCTATTCTATAGTTTTCTGTAAATTTCAAGAAGTTGCAGAGAATGTTATCTTTTCCCCTCCACCCGCATATTTATTAAGCTCATATCACTCTAATTTAGAAGAGAGAAACATAAAATGCATTTGATATGCTGATTATTAATTTGGTTAAATAAAAACAAATATAAGTAGTAAGTTTAATAGTTGTATGTTTTCTAACAATGCTGTGCTGTATTTTGGATGAACGGTACCACATTCAAAGAACATAGTCTTGTTCTGCCCCTTTCAGTCTATTCATAAGGAAGATAAATATAAACGAATTTACCTGTCTTTGATGAAATTGATCAGCAGCTGATATGATTTAATTTTAGAAATAGTCGAGTCTCTATATAGCAAAATCCATGGTTCAGTCGTAAAAAAATTCATTGGATAGAGAACGACAAAATAATTTAATGTTTAAATTTTGAAACAATTGTTTTTGAGCTGTTTAATTAAGTTTTTGAAATAATTAACAGAATTTTGCCAGAATCTCAAACATTTTCAAAATTATTACTTTATCAGAGAGAGTTATGCTTATCCTAAGAGCGATTTAATGCAGATGCAGTAGGACATCACACCAGCATAGATGACATTTAGCAACAATTTCTCATTAAAATTATCTTTCGCAACAAAAAATGCTCAGAGCTATCACAAACAACAAACATCCACTCTGAAAGTAATAAGTGTTAGTTTAGGAGATGAAAATCTGCAGAAAAAGACTATCTTTTTTTCTGTAACCATGCAAAATGGATGTTTTTTCTTAAAAGGAGGAGTGAATGTGTTTTTTTTTTTTTTTTTTTTTTTTAAGTAAAGAATAAGCTAGAGGAATGCAGCTATGAAATATAAACCAGAAATCAACAGGGAAAAAAATCATTCCAGAAATAATTTGAAGCATTTTTCTGAACATATGGAAGAAACTTTTCAAAAAATTCATTAAATGGAGATATGCATTTCACTATATGGAGATTATTTTTAGTGTAATCATGAAAAAAATGACCGTTCCTACAAAAAATTTATTAAACAGAAAAATTCGCTGGATGGAGTTTCGTTATAGAGAGACTCGACTGTATTTCCTGTTTATCATCCAGAACTAAGGAATGACAATTACTTAGTACCAAGCCACAAGATCTAGAAGTAGAAAAAAAAAATCTACTGTGGGCATTAAACAGCAATAATGCAGCAATATCAGTTTATTGACAAAAGGAAATAATCTAATTAAAGTATATATTTTTTCCCCCTTAAAGCTATAAGTTTAACTGTTAGTGTATGAAGCTCTAAATTTAGGCTGCTTCATTAAATTAAGCAATCAAATATATTTTGTATGTAGAAGGTGAGGTATTTTACAACTAGAAGAATAAAGTTTTAATATAAAACAGTTTTGTATAGTTGTTTTATATGTATATATAGTTATGTTTCTTTGGTCGACTTTCAATGAAGTGTTTTAATAGTGTTATTTCTATAGTATTTGTAGTACTTAAGATTAAGTTTTAGTAGCAGTACACTCGTGCAGCCCCCCAATAGGTCAAACACCCATTCCTTTCAGTCTTGTGCTAATCTCAGTCTTCTATCATCTGGTTTTCTAGAGACTGTTAAAGACCCTCCGGATGTACTGGACAGGCAGAAATGCCTGGACGCCTTGGCCGCCTTACGACATGCCAAGTGGTTCCAGGTTTGCAATTTTCTTTACTTTTCAGCCTTATGTATGTACGCTCTGTTATTAAAATGATTATGTTGAAATGATAGTTGCTGTATGGCGTCGAAATATAAAAGCTTAAAACATACGGTCATGTTTTTTATTTACATCAAGATCTATGTTTCAAACACTTATTCGACATAAACCGTTTTTCTCTAATATTATGTAAGCTTATGCAGTGAGACCTTTTAATCTATTTCTTATCTTAATTTATATTTCAGTTATCTAAAAAATCTTTTCTTTTATCTCTCATTTTCTCTTTTTCCGCTTCCTGAAGTATTTAATTTAGTGACATGCCTTGTTATACACTGTAGAAAGGTTGTTAAATATGTGTAATATCATCAATATGCATAGTGTTTGTTCAAATATTTATTAATTTTTATAATTTTGATATATCCGGTTATTTTATCAGGGTTGCCACGCCACCTGGAAACCTGGGAAAACACAGGGAATTTCAAAATCCCCTCCCAAAACAGGGAAAATCCAGGGAATTTTAAAAAAATCCTAAAAAATCTGGAAAACACAGGGAAATTTTTTTCCTACGATATCCAAACATATACACTCCTGGACAAAAGTATAAACTCAGATAATTTGTAATTTGTTCAGATCATAATATAAATAAACTTAACTTTAAATTAATAAAATAAAGATGAATATTTTTAATAAGACATCTAAATTCAATATAACTGATAAATAAAATGAAGCGAATAATTTAAATAAGAAAATACATTACTTAAAAAAATAACATTATTCGAAACCTGGACAAAATTATAAACTCAAAGTTATGAATTTCTCTATTCTGGCATATTTGATATAAATAAATGCACTTTATGATAAGAAACTAATAAATGCAATCATTATGGATCAATGCATGTCAATACATCAATACATATTTTAATTTTTTTCATAAAATAACATTATGTCAAGCCTGGACAAAATTATAAACTCAAAGCTGTGAATTTCTATTATAAATAAATGCATTTTGTGATAATAAACTTATAAATAGTTATTAGGGATGAATATATTTCAATACATGAATGCATTTTTAAGATTTTCTTTAAAAAAAGATGAGTAATATAGTACAGTCTGAGTATAGTATATGTGTAAACTGAAAACATAAAATTATAGAGTTTAAGAAGTGAACGTACTTTTGAATCCTGGTGCAAAGTATTAACACATACATTGAAAAATGTGTTTAATCGCCATTTTTCCGAATGACTTCGAATATGCAATTTTCCAACTACTCCATAGAGTAATGGTTCCGGGCTGAAAATATAGCCACTTTTAAATCATTTGTGTTTTGATATTGACGTCTGTCGCATTAGACACTTTGATCCATTGCATCCCAATAATTTTCAATGAAGTTTAGATCAGGGTTGCGGGCTGGCCAATTCAAGACATTTACATGCCAGCGCTGCAGCCACTCTTTTGTATTTTTTGCTGTGTGTATTTCTACATTATCTTGCTGAAATACCCAGTTTACTCCAGCGATCAATGGTCCATATGGCAAAAGATTATCTGCCAGCATTAACTCGCAGTCTTCTGCTGTTTGTTTTCCATTAAGAAAAGCCAAAACAGTTTTACCATTCTGAAAAGAACCAGCTCACACCATTACAGACCTTTAATAAAATCATGGAGAGAATTGAAAATATGAATAAATGTCGTTTGCCTTAATACAAATGTGAAAAATACTTTCATTGAATTAGTTTCTTATCACAGAACACATTTATTATTTAGATATTAAATACCAGAGTATAGAAATTCATGCCTTGAGTTTATAATTTTGTCCAGGTCTCACATAATGTTATTTTATGGGAAAAATTAAAACATGTATTGATATATTGAAATGTATTCATCCATAATGACTCCATTTATTTGTTTTTTATCATAAAATGCAGTTATTTATATGAAATGTGCCAGAATATTGAAATTCGTAACTTTGAGTTTATATTTTTGTCCAGGACTCTCATAATGTTATTTTTTAAAAGTTATGTATTTTCTTATTTAATTTACTTACTCCATTTTATTTATAAGTTATATTAAATTTAGATGTCTTATTATAAATATTCATCAGTAATTTATTAATATAAAGCTAAGCTTATTTATATTATGATGTAAACAAACTAAAAAAATTCTGAGTTTATAATTTTGACCAGGAGTGTATATATTATATATAATATATATATTTTGGCTTTCATTTTCAAACCCGAATATTATCTTATATTTTTTAAGATAAAAAATAAACCAGTGTTGTGTATCAAAGTTATCCTATATTTTATGTGCCTGTATTTTAATATAAATATTAATTTGAATGCATAAAGTAAGTAACTTTTCCTTTCTTTTCTTTTTTATTTCTGCAACTTTTGTGATATGTTCAAGATAATTGATTTTTAGGCAAGATTCTTTAAAATTTTATATTCTTTAAATTATTAAATACAAAATTTTTAGATATTTCAACATTCATTTACAAATATTTCAAAGTATTTTTAGCAGAATGTTTGAGTATTGCTTTACTGTTTTTATTACTATTAATGTAAAATGTGGGATTCAATAATAAGTTAACAACTTTAAAGGGTTTTTTCATTTGCTCATATCATATAATGTATTATATTTGTTCAATTAATTGGATAAGGGTAAATTATAAGATGTCTAATTAGCCCACATACATGCATATATTTTTGCGCACTCAACATAGAATAAACGCGTTGCAGTACAGAGAAAACACAGGAAATTTTTTTTTTTTTTTTTTTTTTCAAGATTAGAGTGGCAACCCTGTCTAAACTTTTAGTTTTGTATGAATTATCCATTCATAAATGCTCCCAACACTTCTTTCTTTAGATTTCATTCATTAGTTTAACTTCATATAGTTTATTTGCAAATAAAACTTTAATATGCTAATTTATTCCAACACAAATTATAAGTTGATAAAATGTTTTATTTTCAGGATGATTTCATATCAGAGATGTCTATATCCTATTTTATTAATATTATTCACACTTTTTTTTTCTTTTTAATAATAGTAATTATTCCCATTTTTAATAATTTAAATTAAGGTGATATTTTTTGTTTTATATAAGAAACTTATTGTTATACACATATTATTATTGGATTGGGGGTGGGAGAAATTGAGTGTATTTAGGTTAATTATGCTAACATCTCCAAAACATGTTAAATCATTTAAATAAAAAACTTAGTACTAAAAGACAAAAAAAAAAAAAAAAAAAAAAAAAACTTAGCATTGTTTTGTACATATTTATGGATTTCACTGTAGGGCAAAATAATGCTATGCGAAAGTTTTAGTTTATGTACAATAATCTGTTTGAAACATAGTAACACTGTCTAGAAAAGTAAGCGTTGTTTAATAAAAATAAAACGGTTGTGTGTGTAGGCTATTAGTTGTTGCAAGTGTCATCTTGCTCGACATGAGGCTGGAAAGTCCAAAAAAAAGAAAAAAAAAAAATCAAGAAAATTCAGCAAAAATGAAATTATACAAAATGTGTAATCAATTCATTTTTATTCAGATAAATGTGATTATGGATAATTTTATTATTTTTTTTTTTTCTTCTCCCAAAATCAAAATAATACTAATCTAAATTTGAGTATCCATAATCACTTTTCCTTAATTAAATTCAATTAAAATGTCAGACCTAATATATATGCAGTAATGCTAAATCAAAAAGTTAATTTATAAATAATTTCAAATGAGCATTTAATAAAAGGGCTATGGTAGATACGAGCTGAATATCTCTGACTTTTAAGATACTGCTGCAAAATTTGCATATATATGTGGTCTAGATAAAACGGTAAATTAAAATTTTATTATTAGCAGTTTTATCGTAGCATACCTGAATTTGCTCATGGTTGATCTCTTGAAACATTTTTTTAGTTTTACTCTGGCGAAAGTTCTTTTTCAATGTATTACCACCAAAGCTCTACAAGTAAAAAAATTTGTAAAGTTCATTACGTGACAATATAGCTGAATATGATACTAAGAACTTATAAGATATATTGATAGTATATTAATTATCTTATATTGGTTGTTTATACTGTAAAAGACCAAATCAGTAAAAACAAACATGTTTGTTATCAAAAACCTTAGAGTCCAAACTTCCGTTACTGTCTAGGAGAGTAAGCATTGTATAATAAAAGTTACTGTTTTGTGTATAGGTTATTAGTTGTTATAAGTATTGTCTTACCCATCATGAAACTGGGAAGTCCAGGAAATATGTATACGTATATGTATGTATTAAAGTGAAATTAACTGTTTTCAAATTACAGATCATGACCCAATTAATTCTAACAAACTCAATGTGTTGCAATTTTAAAGCAGACAATCTTTAAAAATATAGATCAGTATCTTTGTGGAGTGTTATTAATTTAACAATATTTTTTTTTTTTTTTAGTTTAAAAAAAAAAGGATTTTGCTATATTCCTTTTTTTAGTTAGCAGTACAAATTTTAACTTGTTCGTGTGTGTGTGTATACTTGCATTGTGTTGCTATTTGTTTTTTTACTGTTAAAACAGAAAATGGTTGTCTATTTTTATCCGGTCAAACCCTGTTCAAACTTCAAGGGACCGAAAGTTTTTTCCGCTATATCTGAATCGTTTACTAAAATGTTAGAGTTCACACAATCTGTAAACTATTAGTTGCTACGTGTATATTCAATAATGAAGTATTTAAAAAAGATAAAATCTATTAAATTTCAACATTAATTAAATTCATTAACATTGATTACATTAAATTGACACAATTCTAATTTACTATAAATGAAGACAAATAATAATAAATCCATTTTACCTTTGTTTCTCATTGTTTTTATACAGAAATAATTTGTAATCTTCTGCTGATGTAATGCTGATTTTAAAAACATGTTATGAATTTGTCTAGTATATCAAATGCCTCCATCACTCTTTGCCCCATTGTTTGTGTAGACAAAAAAGTTTTAATTATATTCATCGGTGTTGTAGCATCTGAGATTGTGGGTATTTCATAATTTATAAAATCATGTTCATCACCATCAGATGTAGAATGATTCATTTTAATTTCTTCTACAATCTCTTCATCAGTCATACCTTCACATGTAATAACTTCACCATCAAATGTTTCAAGCAATTGCATGTCAGAAGCTGAGAAGGATGAAAATTTGTGCTTTCCTATCCACATCACGATAGCTACAATTCTAATCAACTGAAACTATTTATCGATTTTGTGTGCACTACATTTGTCAAGTAGTAGTACTATATTCCGCTAGTTGACAGTTCACGATCCCACTTTTGAAGCTCTTTTTCAAGCAGTTCTTTAGTCATCCACACATTGTGGTTTGCTTCATAAAAAACAGCAAGTCATTTGATATTTTTTAAACATCTGGGGTATTAGATTTTCTTATCACTAGAAGCTTACAATGTTCAGTACCGCTCATATTGACACACACACGAAATGTTATTCTGTCTTTCGATAATTTTCCGCCATTACATTTCTCTTCCTTAAATTTTAATGTCTGGAATGGTATCTTGTAAAATAGTGCAGCTTCATTACCATTATATGTCATTCTTGTCATATTCACGAGATATTTTATTCCAGATATCTTCCTTCCACATATCAATGTCATATGTGGAAACAAATCCCGATTCTCCAACAATTTTTTCAGAAGATATGTTGTTACACTTCTTAAATCTGCCATTAGAACATGAAAATGGAATTCCAAATTTCACGGTTGTTTGGTTTAAACCACTCTGGTTTAAACCGTGGTTTAAACCATGGTTTAAACCAAGTGGTTTTTTTAAAAAAACCATGCTGGTTTTTTTTAATTTGTTTTTTTTTCCTTTTCCCTCATGTTTTCATTTATTTTACACATTATTAAAATGTGCAAAATCAAAGTTATGGAGTAGCTACAAGCAAAGCTTAAGACAAATTAAATTTTTAAAGTGACAAACATCTTTAATCAATCTAATTTTTCTTACTAGCTATAAATAGACATGGCAAAATATTTTTCTACAGTGAACTGTGGAGGATAAAAAAAGGTAGTTTCAATTATTTTTTAAACCTTTTATTTTTTTTTTTTTTAATGTAAAAATGGCATATGCCAGCCAAAAATGCAATTTTACTGCTTAGATAGTTTGATTATGATTTACTAAGGATTGTATCAAAGCATCAATAATGACATAATCATAAGTCATTCTTTCCATTGGTTACTCTTGTTCTGTATGCTAATGAATGATTGGCTATGAATTTTCTGTGTTCCATAGCTATTGGTTTTAGTAAGCTTTGTTTTTTCTTAGATTGGATTTGCAGTTTTTACATTATTTTTTTTTCTGTTTCTAGTTACTTTGTATTGTATTTTATTTTAAGAAAGCTACTTATATATATTGAAATAAAAGAATGTCTAAAACTAGAAGAAAGGAAAATATAATCTGGTTTTCATTTGAGGGAATAAGAAATACATCAAAAACATGTTTAAGAGCCAAATGTAAAAATTGCATGCAATGTAAATGCTGTCAAATTAGCTCTTCCTTATAATACTAGGTGTGATTCATTTTCAGATGCTTTAGATGTTTACCTTAAAAATTGCCCCACTTTACTTAAAATTTGTGTAGAAAATAGGAATGTTATTGATAAAAATATTCAAAAGCTTGTATCTGTCTAATTTTTATTTTAAAAGAAATGTTGTAGATATGTTTAAACTGTTAAATTCTTTTGCAGTTGCCCTGGATAATATCTAAAGTAATAAGTTCCATTACTAATGCAGTTTATAATTGGACAGGTCTTCAAAAAATATTAAGAGAAAAAAAATGTAAATAAAGAAGTCTTATAGTTTTTTAGTACAGGTATAAAATAGCCCTAACACCCATGCCCTTTTAGGTATACATGCTTGAACCACAATACAGTCAAAGTGAACTATGTGAACAAGAAAAAAAGGATACATTAAATTTTACAAAACAAAAATATCATGTAACTTGATGCTTGCACAGATAATAAAATTTAATGCTAAATCTTCACCTTTTGAAGAACAAAGAAACGAAAAAAATAAAGTTTGTATTTAAATAAAAAAAAAAAAAAAAAAAAAAAAAAAGTAATTTTTCAAACCTATGTCTCAATTTGTGTAAACATTACATTCGTTGATGTATCAAGTAAGTCAATACACATGTATTTTTTAGCATTAATAAAATGCATATTGATATTTTTTAAGTAAATATATGTAGTAAGAGATTAATAATCATTTGTTGATGTTAATACTGTAAATAATTTCTAAATTATGCACAAGAAAATGTTTTCTATTTCAGCTTATTTCTGTTAATTTAATAAAATATGTTTGTTTGCCCTTTACTATGTTCTTCATTATCAACCTGCATATAATTATTTCTTAAATTATTATCTAAAAGGTTTATATAAGTTTACTAATAAATTAATAGTTTATTTTTTTTCACACAATGAATATTTCCCTATAGAAACCTAAACTTATAAGTTAATTTAATTATAAATTTTTATGCTTTAGTTATTTAATTATCAAAAAAATAAATACTAATGTGAATGTTTAACATTAATTAACTATTAATTACAAAAAATCCTCATGACTTTCTAAAACTCAAGTTATTTTTCTTGCAAATGCTATTTAAACAATGATTTGAAAAAAACCCGGTTTAAACCAAAAAAACCTGGTTTAAACCAAAAAAACCCGGTTTTTTGGTTTTTTTCAAAAAAACCGGTTTTTATACCAACCCTGCCAAATTTACTTGCAAATTCCTCAGCTTTTGACTGAAGCATTTGTCCAGAAATTGGTACATTCGGCTTCTTTGGATGCTAAACCATTTTAATAAAGCATCTTCCACTTCTTGATGTTCAGCTTTACTCAATTTTTTTTTTTTTTTTTTTTTTTTTTTTGAAGAGTTCAAATTGTGCTTGAAAGCAGAAAGTATGCTCTCTGCTTTTCCATGTTATTCCAATTGTATGTTTTGATAAATCTTTTTTTTTTTCGAGATGTCAACTTGGCTACCTCCTTTTTCTGTTTCTCTTATTATGCTTTTTTTTTTTTTTTTTTTCCTTTGATTGCTAAATGCTTTACACTTGCCCGGCATGGTTGAGCTAATGATTTCTTAAAAGCGAAATTAACTTTGAATCTAGAATGAATGATTTTATATATATATTAAAAGATGAGCGGTGACAAACACAGAAATGAGTGGATGAGGTGAAACAACCCAGCTCCACCCTGCGACGACCTTCCTCCCCTTCACCTAGCAAAGGCTCGTAAATATAAATGCTTTCTGTTCATGCTTTTACATGTGCTCCTCGAGCAACTCCTCCTTCTCAATAGATTGGCTGTTGTTTTTTTTTTTCTTTTATATTTCCTCGCAACTTATTGTTGCTAGGTAGGAGTGAGGGAAAAATGACTGACAGGTGGGCGGAATCACACCTGCTGAGTGGCTATCATAAAAGAATGCAATTGTTTCTATCCTTTAATTAAAATATTTGCACTGTAATATACTAGCCCACATACACTTTCTTATGAAATTAAAGTTGAAATCCTGTTTCCATAATTGCAAAAAAGAAAAAAATCATGGTCGACTTGGGGTTGGAGATTTGTTGTAGCCGATTTTTAAGATTTTGGAGATTAGCTGTAATAGGATAAATAGCATTAAATAGAATAAGGAAACGGTAGAACCAAAATTTTTGTTCGTTATATACCAGGTTCGCAATAACGGGAATTGACTATATACAGGGTGAGTCATTAAATTTTTATAGGGCCCCCGTAGGGTAAAATTCCCAATTGGGAAATTATTCCTTATCCATTCCTAAATTGAACAAAACAAATTTCATCTCTGTATCTAAAAATCCCACTGAGATATTAAATTCCAAAATCCTCAAAAAATTCCTGACTTGCACCACTTTTCCCTGCCTCTAAACTGGGATTTCTTGACTCAATTTCAACGCTTGCTAGGGAACATTCACAAATTGCAATTTAATAAAAATCTGTTTAAGATAGCGCTTTTTCTTTGGACATAAAATAGCAGCGTATAGTTTTTACGCTAAATTGGTATACCAGACGTCTGCCCGTGTCAAAATATCTAGGTCAGGTCCCAAACCGACCCATAGGGGAAAAAGTTCGCCGTGGACTGAAAAAATGTCAACATCATAACCCGAACCGGTCTAGAAAATAGTTTAAATCATAGCCCGGTTCAATAGCAAATTTCTACATAGTTTTTTAATTCGGCGTGGGAAAAAAAATCATTCATATGGAGGAATTCTGACTAAAAATTTCTTTTATAGCTTTTCATTTTTTTATATTTATACTTTTTATTATTAAAGAAGCGCCAAAGGCTGTAACGTATTTATTTTATCAATGAATCTCTATTTATATGTAAATGTTTCATTTATATTTTAATATCGCTAATCCATATCCCATGCGTTGGAGACTGAAAAATGTTATACACTAAAACTTTTTAAGGCTGAATCACACAGGAAAGAAAAAATACGTTATAGACAGATGCTCTCCCTAGAAGATGTAATTGGAGCTTATTTTCTTTTCAGGTACTATTGCATTTATTTTGTATGGATCAACATATTTTCTGTTTAAGGCAGAATTCCGTCGCAGTTCCGTAGGCAGATTTTTTTTAGTGGTTTTATTGTATTTAATTTTTTTATCCTTTGAATAATCTATTTAAAAAAATGAAAAAATTTTTAAAGTTTTTGTAAAATAAAGATTTTAAAATCTGTATGTTTTTCGTAAAAAATTCGATTGAGCAGATTTTTTTTTTTTTTTTTTTTTTTTTTTTATGCTTATATTAAGTTGGTCAGAGGCAGTGATTTTAATACGGGTTTTGTCAAGACCGAATTTGAAAATTTCATCCAGAATGCACCTAAGTTGAAAGAAGTAGTTCCCTCCTTCGTGAAAAATATGCTAGGCCCGGCCTGGCAGGTCTTCAGAAAAAAGTAACATCTCGGTCCTGGACAGATATTTTTAACATCCTCTGGAGGACGATAAAAAGCCTGAAGTTGTCAGAGGTAAATTTAAAAGAAAAAAAAAAAAAAAAAGACTTAATCTGCATCTTAGAAAAAGCATTTTTTTAAATAACTGACGGACATTTAAACAATACACTTCGTTTTTCTGCATAATGAATTTTTTATCCTCTATTTCTTGTCTTTAAGTTATTAAATGTTAAAAATTTTTAAAAGCAAAAAGAACTTGAAACACTTCATTTTTGATTTTTTTTACCTTAGTTTTGTTTCGGCAAATTTGAAATAAATGTTTACTTTTAAAAATATGATTTTTTTAAAGTTACATTATTTTTTCAATAAACATTTTTAATAGTTTTAAAATTAATGTAAAAAAAAAAACTTGGAACAAAACTAAAATCAGATTTTCATCTTAGTTAAATGAAAAGAAATTGAAATCCGATAAATAATGTTTGGAATTATAACGATTTTTGATTGTCCCATTTAAACCAGTACTAACCACATGAAACTTTTATAAATTGTATGAGAAATTTTAGAATGTGATTTTCTTAGCAAATTATAAGGCTAACCACAAAAAAAGAGAAAAATCAAAATTCTAACTCAAGAAAGATTTTTTACGCGTTTTCTAGAACTGTTAAAGGAACATTGTTTTTACTTACCCATCATACGCAGTATAGGGTAAGTCTTGCAGTCGTTTTGAAAATCGGGAAAAAAATTTTGTTGGATTTACACGTTTTAGATAGTGGAGATTCCGAAAAACATACTTTTAGAAAAAAAAATTTGCCTTCCGTCTGTCTGTCTGTAAACACTCGATCTCCCGAACAAATTGAGATAGATACTTGAAATTTTGTATGTAGTTAGTATGTAAGAATGGGACGAAGCCTATTTAATATCAGCAACCTCGATTATCCGGAACTATTTTTTTCAGACTCTCGAAAAATTCGTTCTGATGAAAGGTATATAAAAATTTTCTAATTTTTTTGTTCTAAGGAATGGATGTAAAAGGCAAACACACATTTTGCATATAGAACAAAGTTGATCAGATTATTAGTTGCCGAGATATTTGTAATTCTGTTTTCCACATCCTTCGATTTTTCATGACCCTGTATTTCATTCCAATTTCAATTCAAAGGTATATTTTAATTTGAAATGAGACGGAGATTGATATGAATTTTGGAGATATGAAGATGCAACTTTTTGTGTCTTATTCAGGACCAAATAAGGAAAGTTTTCCTAAATGGAATTTTTGTCCTACGGGGGCCGTATAAAAACGTAATTTTCGTAACTTTTCAACTAGACCCCCGCCCTCTGGAGTTGCAATTTATCTTATCAAAAATTTCACATTTTTTTTTATGAATTTTTGCAGTTGGAAGTATAGGTCTAAGGGCAATATTTAAGGAGATAGCCTATTGTTTCGATATTTATGACTCACCCTGTATATATATATATATGTATGTTATGGATAAAACCCGAAATAGGCTGTAATTCTAGAATTGGCCAGCTAATTAGGAAACTGGCCAGATGTGATTGACCTGTTTGCAAAATAGATATAGGCACTCAGCTTAACCCTTTCTAAAATAGCTGAAAGTGTCAATGAATTCAAATAGTCTTGCCGTCTGCCTGCCCGTGCTCTAACTTGAGTAAAGTCCTGGGTTAACTTGTAATTGTTATCTTATTTGGTTTATAAATTAATTTCGGTATTGAAAGGGAATTCTGTACTTTTTCTGGTAAATTTACAGGGATACACAATATTTCGTTTATATATATTCAATGGGAATCTTTTTTACTGTGCATTTTAATGTTGTTACATTATCTTAGTTTCAATAAAATTACCACCTATGCATAGCATATAATAGCATGGAAATATTCTTTTCCATCACGTTTGCATGTCAGTGCCATCTTCAGAGGACCTTGTGAAACAACTTTCTTCTCTAAATAAGAAACAACTTCTAAGAGACATTTGATGACGACCCCGCATCTAAAGGTAACCTTAAAACCCCAGTTCGGATGTTGGCCAAGATTTCCCACACAGTTTGTGACAATGGCCAGCCAAAATCTGAAAAATGCTATTCATTTCATGTATTTCGGATTTTAGCGATAACATATATAATATGACATAAGTAGCTGCATAGATAAATCTGAAGATAAATGTTACCAACTATATTTGAAAAGTACAAAGAATATCTGGTACATCTGTAGAGTTCAGACTAGCATATATTCACAAGCTCCATCATCTTATTGTGTAAGAATGAGGCTTATTTGATTTCTTTAATAGTAAAAATGACAAGACTGACTGTGTATTTATTTATTTTACTTGTTTCCCCTATTATATATATATATTACACTAACATGTGTGGCACAGATATCACCATTATTTGTCAGTTGTTTAATGGCAATGTCCAAATGAAACTCATCTTATTGGTTACTGTGCAAATGTCCTTTGGTAAGATTTAAGCTGTGGTAAATTGGATTTATTTATGTCTTGTTCCTTTGCTGCAATTATAGAACTTCAAAATATCATTATTGTTATTTATTATTATTATTATTATTTCTGTTCTTTTTATTGTCTGAGCGAAGCGAAGTCTTATACTCGCAGTATGTAACGATATTAAAAGTCAAAAAGATTCTTTCGTCAAGCAAATCTCAAAGTACTTGTTGGATTTTGATTCTGTTTGTACCATTAGGTACCTATGAAGGTAATCTGGTGAATGCACCACCTACGAAAAATTTGTTCCAAATAGTAAAAGTTATATTTAAAAAACTGATAAAAAAGCACAATTTATTTGCATACATCACAGAAATTTGGTGTGTCATTTTTCACCGGCTGGATATTTTTGTAGAGAACTGAATCAGAGTGTATGGAATAAATAGTAATTGTTTGAGCGAAGCGAAGGCTAATACACATAGTACGTAATGATATTAAAAGCTAAGCATAATTCTTTCGGCAAGCAAATCTGAAAAAATACATGACAGATTTTGATTTTCATTGTACCAGAAGGTACCTAAGAGGGTAACCTACTCTCAAAAATTTGTTCCAAATAGTTTAAAAATTATATTAAAAAACTGATTAAAAAAAAAAGTCCGATTTTATTTGCATGTGTCTCAGATATTTGATGTACGTCACTTTTCACTGGCTGAATGTTTTTGTTACATTCCAGAATTTGAGCACATGAAGCAAAGAAAATACGCAAGCAATTTTTATTTAAATACAATAAAACATATTTAAATTTAAGAAACAAATTGGAAAAGAAATCTTTTATTATATTATTTATTTAAAAGAAAAAGCCATTATACTTACTGACTTAGTATTCAGGGTTTTGCGATGATTTTTTTTTTTAATAGCATTTTGTAATCTCATCTTTTGCTTGGCATCTTATGTATTTCATGCGTGCAAATTAGGAAAAAATTCTTTTGTGTTTAAGTAAAATACGAGTTTGACATGAGTGCTTTAGATATTACTTTTAATCATAAATTATATTGTTATTTTGTTTACATAGATTACTTAATATTATTTCTCATTAAGCAACCTGTATTCCCCGGCGATTATTGCTCTATTGCACGTATTTTATTATGGCTACATTTTATGAAACATATACATGACACAGATGTCATACATGCACCAAGTTCATGCGATTGCAACAAAATTGCGATTTCATGTCTCACATGGTAACCCGTTTATTTTGTTCCATCACTTTATTTAAAAAATAAACAGTGGTGGAAGCAATAAATATACAGTTATAAATAATAAACATATTTTTAATAAATAGAATAAAAAGTATAAATATGACAAAAAATCATATTAGAGAAATATTCAACAACTTTCACCAGTTATAAATAATAAACATATTTTTAATAAATAGAATAAAAAGTATAAATATGACAAAAAATCATATTAGAGAAATATTCAACAACTTTCACCGAAACAAAGTTTCTACTAATTTACGGGAGAAGAAATTGTGCCACGTAGTGCATATATGACATCCGTGCTATATTTATATGTAAAAATAAGCAGAATCGTTCATCAGGTTTATTTATGTAACTGTTCATAACTATTTGCAAGAAATATCACTTTCTGAAGTCTCCACAGGACGAAGGTTTATAAAAACGCCAAGGTAAAGGTAATATTGGAAAAGTACCATAAGATTAGAGTAGGTATATCATATATGGATCGTGTTTGGGGCAAATTTGGCGAAAATCATTTTTGAATATGAGTTACAAATATATTTTTCAATTATTTTGTATCATTTTAAAAACACAGTTAATAAAGAAAGAAAAACTATTTATATAATTTGATTAAAAAAAAATTAATTTATTAATAAATGAACAATAATAGTCGGGTTACCAGGCCATGTAAAATAACGATATTTTGGCACCAATCATGTGAAAGCAGTGCCGTGCAAAAGAGGGGGAGCAATGGGGGGAAATCGACCTGGTCACGGAAATTTATGGGGAGCCAAATTTGTACTACCAACGTCATTTTTGGCCTGTTACAAGAAAAAGTTATGTGGTAGGGTGCCAAATTGAAACAGTTTCTTGGTGCAGTTTTCTCTTTGCACGCCCATGTGCGGAAAAGTTCTATATTCTTTTCTAGCATTTTGGCGAGCATTTTAAATTATTTATTTGGCATTAAATGAATCGATGTGATTTCAATATTCAGCTCTGGATTTGAATTTTTAATACTTTTCAACAAAGTTGAAAATTGTTTATGCATTTGGTTTGTCTGTCCGTCTGTCCTCGCTCTAATACCCGTAAATATATGCTTATTTCAATGCAATTGGTAAACCTTATTAACGTCCCCTAAGCATGTTTTATATTGTATATGATGCATGTTAGATTTAAATTCCTTTAGAGGAGCACCCTAAAGAATTTTATTACATTATGGTCTATGGGAAGAAATGTTTACAGAGTATTTTAATGACATTACCCTATTAAGATAAATTGAATCTGATATAAATCACCAAGTTTCACAACAATTACGTAAGAACAGGATATTCATAGCATTTTTAATCGGGACACACAAAAGAAATCAGCTACAATGCTGTCTTTTAGTAACAATTGCTGAAATGAGTTTTCAATTTTCGCATTTGCTTTTAAATTTAACTATTTTTAGGTACGTTCGTAATTAGATAAATACATAGCATCTAGTTGTTGACTGATCCATCTGTCTATTTATCCATCAGTATGTCCGCATACAACAGCACAAAAACTACCTAACCGAATCATTTGAAATTTTAAATATATATTTGGCACCGAATTTTGTATTCCATTACATTATGGCCAATGGGTTGAAATAATTCCAAGTGCTTTTTAATTATAACACCCGTAGAAACATAAAGAAATCGATATTCATTTATGAAGGGCACTAGAATATAAATTTTGTAGAATATGCCACAGAAAAAATGCTTATTCATTAAGAGGCTACCATAAAAGAATTCCGAAGTATAATGTTATGTGGGGAGGGGAGGGGGCGTTATTTTTTTCCAATCAACAGATTTTTGTTATAGAATCATTTTCTCATTTGACATTACAAAGTCTTTTAAATAGTAATTTATTCAGGTAAAACTGCATAATAGATTCACTTTGGCATATTGAGCCTGTATGTTTTGCTGAATAATTTGTTCAAATTTCTAAATCACTTGTGATGATACTTTGACAGCTCAAAGATTATGCAGACAAGATATTCAAATCTCATGTCGTATCTTATACTACAAATATTGCCAATTCCTTTTATTTAACGCATGCTAAAGCAAAATATTGCTCAACTCCTTGAGAATGGGTTTGAAAAGAAAACAAAACAGCGTATGTAGTGGCCAGCATGCATTACTTATTTAAATCCAATTGATCATATCTGGAACATATTCAAACGACGCATCGCATTCCTTTGTCATTTTCGTGAATTTTATGTACCACTTTTTAAGAGAGCCTAAATTCTTATTGAGAACCTCATCGCATCAATAGAAATCAGATGTAGATATTATACTGTTATGTACATTAACTATTCTGTATTAACTATTTAAGGGGTTCACACATCATATAAAAAATTCTCTTTCTTTTCAGCCATCATGATTTGTGCCATTTTTACATATTAAAATTGGTGTGGAGTGTCTGTTTACCTTCTTGGCATAATTTCAACGAGTTCAAATTCCGATACAAGATATTTTAGTGTGTTATTATGTGCATTACTTTTAACATATTGCGTACGTTCAATTTTACAACCACGCATGGCTGTTTTGCATAATTTGCTTCCCTCTTTTTTAACCGTGTATACGAATTTATATAGAATACAGTCGAGTCTTTATATAACTCAATCCATCGTTCCTGTAAAAAATTCGTTATATTTAGAAATTCAATGTATAGATAATGGTGTTAAAAATCGTATTTAATGTGTGAAATTTAAACAAATATTATTTTTTATCTTTTGAATTCAGAATTTGAAATGTTTAAAAGTAAATATTAACCTAACATTTTATTTCTTAATTATTTAAGCTTTTTCAAAAAAAGAGAACAGACATTTATTTGAAAGCCTAATAAAAATCAAATAAGGAAGACTTGCATTAATTTCAGATGAAAAAATCTAATTATTTGCTGTTTTGATTATAAAATTTTTATGCTCTGAAAAAAAAAAAAAAAAAAAAAAAAAAAAAAGGCTGAAATTTTAGCAAGGAATGAAAAATTGTAGTTAACATTTTCCTCCATTTGATGACCTCTCTTATGTGCCTCTCATTGATTCCTCTCTTACATGTGTATCAATCCAATTGACTCTGTTTTGAGAAGGATGTGGAAAGGTGTGTGGGAGGTGGGATGAATTCTTTGGATTTAAAGAACAAGGAGAGAAGTTATATAAAAAGACGCGGCTGTATTTTGTAATTCTATAATTTTGGGGTGCACAACCTGTGGCCCACGGGCCAAACTGATACCACTAATTTTATGCAGAATAATTTTACTTATAATAATGACAAACTTTGTTATGAGAGAAAACAAACGTCACTTTTCAATTATTCTGGGGGCAAACGATTTTCTTTCAAAAAAGGTTGTGCATCACTATTATAGTTCAATTTGGCCATTTTCATCATTTGAACTTGTGGCAGTATATGGTCAATTAAAGGTAGCATCGAATTTTTTTTCTTTTACTTTTTGCAAGTTATTATTAAATCTATGTTCTCAGCAATATCGTTCAGACTAATCCCTCTGAGGAAAGTCCTAGTTTAAAAAATAGATCATGAATTTTAAACTTTTCAGTTTCAAACTAAAGTTATGTATTATAAATGAAATGAGTGAGAGGATTATACTTTAAATAATTAATGAAATGCAAGAAAATGCCATGGGTTCAATTTTTGACAAATTTATTATCTGCACCACATTGGCACATTATTTTTCTGATGCCAATTTGGCAAAAATTTTGTTTTCAAATACCAGTTATATACATATTTTTAACTAATTTTTATTATTTTAAAAAGGAAATAATAAATAAAAAAAGTGTAGTTAATAATTACAGAATAAAACAATTTATATCATTTAAAAAAAAAATAAAAGTAAACAAACCTTGTAATAAATAACAATAGCCAGGTTACCATATGAGTCACATGTAATTGCTTTGTTGCAATCATGCCAATGTGGTGCGCATGTGGCATCTGTGTCTATTTCTCTAGCAGAATCATCTAATTTGACAAAAAAAATTGAGCAATTAAAATAAATTATGAATAAAAGCAATATGATTTAATGCTTAGAAGGGAAGGTCGCCAACGCTGGCTGGTTTGTTTTTAAATCGCCAAGTTTGCTGACTATGTGCAGTGCATGGATTAAAAAAAAAGAAAAAAGCATTTTCATATTGATTGTTGTGTTGTAATGTATTATTCAGAGTTCTCGCTGTCGCTCGCCATTGCGACTAAATTCTTCATTTGACGAATCAACAAGCGATTGGATTCGCCAAATTGCTAGTGTTTAATTTTTGATTTTTCTTACTCTTCTTAATTTTTCATACATATTCATATGTACATATTTTAAATATATTTGTAGCAGATATTTGAAATTAGATTAATAACAATCGTTGTCGCAGCTATAAAAACTGGTTGTTTTAGAACATATTGAAAAAAAGCGGTACATTAAAGGATTAAAATTAATTTTTTAGTGCTACATGGTGAATCTGTTTGGCTAATACTTTTTTCATTTGGCGATTTTTTTTTTTTTTTTTTTTTTTTTTTTTTTTTTAATTAGTCAAATTACTAACGTTGGTCAAAAGTCAGCAAGAACACTGGTATTATGGTAATTATGATTGCTGTTTCAAATTTCTTATTTAGATTGGTAAAAAAATGTCTGAAACATTTACATACTGCAATTGTTCCGAAAATCGAAAGAAGAAAAAATTGACAGACCTATACATTTCAGACATTGTAGATTCCAAAAAACATTTTTAATGAAGAAAAAAATTGCTGTCTGTCTGTAAACGCTCTGTCTCCCAAACAAATTGAAATACAGTAGACTCCCTCAAATCCGCACAGCTTGGGACCAAAGGTTTTGCGGATTTTAGAATTTTGCTGATTTCTGGTCATTGCTTTGTTTACTATTTTTAAACAGTAATTTGAATGTAATTAATAATGCAATGAAAAGTATAATGAATGCTTACAATATACTAAAATATTAAAATAAGTAATAAACTAAAATAATAAAAATTTAGATAATTTTTAAAATTATTAAAATACTAAAAGCAAAGGTCAAGTTAATAATCATTAATGTACAATATTCATTATAAATATGAAATGTTTTTCCTAAATTATTCAATGAAACTTGCCTCATAAAAGTACATTACTAATTCACATCAGGATCATAAAATATTGAAGCTTTATTTCAGGTTTAGCCAGACTTAATAACTAAAAAAGCTTGATTATAATACATAAGTATATGTGGTAAGATTGTGATTACCAATGATATCAGCAATATCTTCATTTTTTTGACATGAAAAAAACATCAATTCGATAACCTTAACAAAAATTACAAATAAAAAAATGTATGGAATTGATATAAAACTTAAAAAGTGAAATTTTGCATCTACATCTGAACTGACTGTTTCATTGTTTACATCTGTAAAATATGTGTGGATTTTAGAGAGTTGTGGATTTTAGGAGTGCGGATTTGAGGGAGTCTACTGTATTCAGATAGGCTTGAAATTTGGTGTGTTCTTAGTATGTAATAATGGAAAGAAGTTTATTTAATATCAGAAACCTCGATCTGGAATTTTTTCAGGATTTTGAAATATTTGTTCTTGTGAAAGATACAAAAATTTTTGAAATTTATTCTAAGGAGTGGAAGTAAAAGACAATAAAATAACACAAATTTTGCATAAAAGAATGGAGTTGATTGAATAATTAGTTGCCGAGATATTTGTAATCCTCTTTTCCACACTCTCAGATTTTTCACGACCCTGTATTTCATTCAAATTTCAATTCAAAGATATATTTTAATTGGATATAACTCTTAATCCAATGCAGTAAATTGTTAGTTAATATGATTGTTATTTTTGGAGTTAAAAGCATGTTTTTTTATACAATTCAATACTACTTGAATACTTTGCGTTTTATATAATTTGTCGAAACTAGTTCATCAGCAATTTATTAATAGAGCATTACTATGTGTTAAAAATATTTAAATATAAGCTTAAATTTTATTTTGGAATTTCGATGCATTTTATAAATAGGTTACACATGTTTTATTTTTATATTATGCATATCCATGATGGGTAAATATGATGGCCCCCAACAATTAGTTTCAGATTGCACAGATTTTTAATAGCTTCTGTAACAGATTGACGAATTTCTATTTTACATACAGTTACAAAAAACTAGGCTATTAAATGACCAGGGTTGTTTGGTTTAAACCAAATAAGTTTTTTTTAAATGCTTTTTTTTTTTTTTTTTTCTTACTTATTGTTTTCATTTATTTTACATATGTTGAGAATTGTAAAATCCAAGTTATGCAAAAACTATAACCAAATCTTTAGAAAAATGGATTAATAAATTTGTAAAGTGTTATAAACATCTTTAATCGATCCAACTGCCAGAAGCAAATTTTTAATAGTGGTATACATTTTTAAATTGAACTTTTTTCCAGTACTAATTATTTAAAAAAAGAAAAATTGCTTTTTCTTATTTTTAATTGTAATGCTAAAAATTGGGTATTAAATGGTTTGTTTTGAAATTTATTAGCACATCCTATTTTACATTTTATTTACACACATTTCACATTAATAAATTGTGAAATTAAGTTTCTGCATTCCAAAGTTTTACAAAATCTATTGGATGCATGAATTTTCGTTCTTGTTAAATTTAATCTATATGCTATTAAGTCTGTTACAAAGAAATTTTTGACAAATTGATGCGCTTTAGACTATTAACAGTGGACACTATGAATGATTATCCATTAGATTTAAGTCTCATAATATGCCTATTCTTGATGATTTTTGTGTTATTAAAGATCATGATGTATTTAAAGTTTTAACATGCTAAAAGTAAAAAGTGCATTTAAAAGCTTATTGTTTTTTGGTGAACTGTTAAAAGTAAGAAGTGCATTTAATTTCTTGAGTGGCGGTAGTATATCTATGAAACTGCTTAATTTTAATTCCCTAATGCCAGATTTGCATAGGAATTTTGTGTTTATTGAATTCGTGAAATATACCTTCTTATTTACAAATCAAGTTGTTTTCAAATTTCAGTGTCAGCCATTAATTTCAATACTTTAGCAATGATTGTGCTTTGTGCTAGAAAGGCTTAAAAGCTTATAATTGGTTTTTCATGAACTGATCTGCAAATAAGAGAAGAGACACTTTGCAAAATTAAAAACAACAGAATAAAATATTTCCTCTTTACGTATGACTCTTTATTAGAGCACATTACACTTGAAATCTTGTTATTTTTATTTTATGAAATTTACAGAAAGTTTTAATCAAAAAGTCTGTTTGTGCATGCAAAATCTATAGGTTAGTTTATGAAAGGATATTTATATGCCTTTTTAAATGTTTTCAGTTTTTACATGTTATAACTTAAGTTTAATGACAATAAGATTTTGTTTTACAATTTTATGGCATCTATCTAGATTAGATATCGCATCTAATTATTATAGAATGATAAATTACTTTTCGGAAATGAAAATTGCAAAAACATTAGATCCCTAAATTAGATGTTAATTAAATATAATAGTACAAATATTAAGAAAATTCAAATGTAAAATGCAATTTAAGATAAATTAATTTAAATTTAATAAGACTACATGGGGTTCAAGGTAGCAGAAAACCTCTGATGAAATGCCTTTTTTAATCTAAAAATGCAATAAATTATTTTAATTTCTTGTAAATTAAAAAAAATTGAAATTTATTCCTTAATTTAAAAATATGAGCAATTATATTTAGAAGTTGTAGTGTGCAAATAATTCCAAGAATTTCTGCTTCATTACAGCTTACTTAGATCATTTATTCATACATTGTAGTTATTTTAGACATAATGAATATTTCACATGTTCAAAATGTAAATGCACCAATACATCTATTTGCATGTTAATTTTTTTTTTTTTGTTTGTTAATTGTTAGAAATTTTCAATGGCCTGAAAGGGAAGCGGGACTTCGACATTCATATATTCTTGGTACATTTTTAAGTTTTTCGTTTTAAACATTAAGCAGTAAAAACATATTGAAATAGAAAAAGCCTCTTCTAAATCATTAATCCTTTTCTTCAAGACTTATTTGTTAAGATCTAAAAATAATTAAATCAAAAGCTGACATAAAATATTTATCTTTGTTACAAAATAAATTATATTCAAAATGTAGTTGCTTATATACCTGGATTTAATGTTTTGGAGATAACCTTTTTTGAAATGTATGGTTATTGAACTGTTTTTCAGGGTTAAGATCATACATTCATCACAACAATGTGTAATTTATTTGAATTCTATTTTTAATGTTTTTTAGTTCAGATAGACTGCATAAGACACTACTACTTGTTTTATTTTCATTATGGAACTTATGCATAGCTGTCAATATTTTTGAAACTGTTTGTTTTAAACTACTTAATTTTTTTTTTTTTTTTTAATTAAAGAATTTAAATTTAGTAAAATATTTAGCTTTGTAAAAAAAAAAATTTCTAAAAAAAAAATTTACACTTTTAACTAAACTCTTATTTGAATTCACAGAGAATAGGAAGATGGGATTGTTTTTAGACTCTTATTAAATTGATTTTTAACATCTATATAGTTAAACATTAGTTTATTATATATAAAGTATGGTTTATCTTGTCTCTAAAATATTAGTTGTCAGATTAAACTTTATCGACTTGCCAATAAAAATACAGATTTGTATCTTGAGTCACTTAATGATATTCTAATTCAAAATAGATGGTTTCTAAATTCTATTTGATTGAAAGCAATTCAGGTATGTTTTTCCCTCCTTTAAAATATACTTTATCATTATTACTGTTTCTCTAGGCTAGAGCTAGTGGATTGCAGTCATGTGTGATGGTCATTCGCATTTTACGAGATTTGTGCCAGCGTGTACCTACTTGGAGTCGTCTAAATGGATGGGTAGGAATTTCACTTAATGTTTTTATGATCATATATGATGTATATAACCTCCTCGGTCCTGAGACAAATATTACGAGGGACCACAAAAAATAGTTTAAAATTATTATGATACATTTTCAAAGATACAGGGGTCAACATATCGATGCTTGTGATATGAACACATTTATTAAAAAAGTCTAGAAGGTTTTTAATTAATTTAAATAATGTTCTTTAGTGTCTCCTCCAGATGACATCAGGACTGAGGTGGATATAATGTTTAATTAACATGATTTTTATTCACTGAACCATGGCTGATTTTTAGTTATAAATCTTAATTTCAGGCCATGGAATTACTAGTTGAAAAAGTTCTTAGCAGCAGTGGCCAACTCTTGAGTCTAGGCGATGCTCTCCGGAGAGTTTTTGAGGCTATTGCCTCTGGCATTCTTCTTCCAGGTAAAACTTTATATTTTTGTTCTTTTTGGAAGGGAATTTGTCATAATACAAAAGAAAAAAAAAAAAAACCTGATCATTTTCAAGCAACGTTTATTTGCATATTAAAATCTCATAAGATTGTTATATCTTTGTGAAATAACTATCAATGTATCAAACGCCAGTTTGTTTAAACATTGGCACTATTTAACACATACATTAAGAATGAATTTCTATATTCACGAATTTTAAAGTAAGGATGTAACTAATATTCTGCTACTGTTCAACCCAGGGTTTCAGTATCTGAGAAGATCTGCAAAGTTACATTTGTAACTTTGTGTTTGTAAGTTCCTTGGTTACTTAACCAAGGAAATTTCAAAGAATAAGTTAATGAAATATTGAATACATATGAGATTCAAAGTAAGAATGTAACTAATATTGTGCTACTGTTTAGTATTTAGCCAAGTGTTGGGGAAAATCTGAAAAGTTGGGGGAATATCAAATAAATTTCAAAATATATTAGAAAAGCTTGGGAATTTACCAATACTTTCAAAAAAGTAATGGGAAAATCGTGGAAAAAAAATGAAAAATGATTTAAAATTCAAAACAATCACCTAAAAAAAGAAAATAATTGGGAAAACGACTGTCAAAAAAAATCTAAAAATTTGATTAAGGATTGTGAAAAAAAGTGTGCTCATTTGGTCAGTGTATGTTTTGAAATATGTAGTCAAAGAATTTTCCAGTCTAACTTAATAAGGAATATGTGTTAAAACACACCACTTATATAGTCATTTTATTCTCCTGCCTGTCGGTTTTTCAATGCTTGAAAATGAAGAAATTTGCAGTTATTTTGCCCTCTTTTAATGAAAATCATGTTTATTTTGCAATTGTATGATGAAATTTTCGGTTATTCCGCCCTGTTATATATTTGACAAAATGCACAATTGATTTGTGATCTTTTGACAAATTTTGTGGTTGTTTCGCGATCTTTTGACAAAAATTGCAGCTGTTTCTTGATCTTTTGATAAAATTTGGGCTCATTTCAAAAGTTTTTAAGGCAATCTGTTTAGTTCAGGACTTTTTTTTTTTTTTTTTTAAATCTAGTTTTTTTGGCGAAATTTGTGTTTTCACTTTTTTAACGAAATTAAATTTGTCTGTTTTGCCATATTTTAATGAAAATGGGGTGTTATTTTGCTCTTTTTGACAAAATTCGGGGTTATTTCGTAATCTTTTAAAGAAATTCGCAGTTCTTTCGCGATCTTGTGATGAAATTGTGTAGCTACAATACTTTTTCTAAATTTAAGATTCGTCCATGATCTTTTGATGAAGTTTGCAATCTTTTAAGAAAATGCGATTTCACTTTGTAATCATTTGGCAAAATTTATGTTCATTTCACAATTTTTCAATTAAAACTTAGTTTTTTTTTTTCGCTATCTCTTGACAAAATTCGTGGTTTTTCATCTCTTTGATGAAATTTGCAATCTTGTGACAAAATTAATGTTTTTCCATAATTCTTGGACAGAATCTGTGTATTTTTAAGTCCATTCTTCGAATTGATGACTGATTTTTAGTTTTCAGAATGGAATGTGTTAATTTTCTGGAATGTTAGGAACAGAATCACTCTCGCCCTGCCGATACAGAACATATTTATCTGAGAATGTGGATCTTTTTACATATAGTGAAATTTTTCTATCTCAGGAATATGTGGAATTCATTGCTAAAATCGAAATCAATTATATATAGTTCTGTAAAATTTCCTTCTTTCCTAGATTACCATATCATCTGACATATTCTCTGCACTCCTGTTAGTAATTTAGTAAAAGTCTTGTTTTATTATTTGCAGCAAGGTGTTTGAAATATTAACAAAAGTAGTTTGGAGTAAGCAGTGGTTGAAAGTAGCTTTTATATTATCATTAAACTGTTAAAAATAGCAATTTTTATTCAATAAAATATCAAATTTAACTAATGCTTAAAAAAGGAAATTTTAATAAATATGTACTTTACTCGTTAAGTTGGTATATGCCAAATTGCTATTCATTATGCCTTTAGCTTTGACAAAAAGGCATTTTAATTCTGTTGAATTAGTTTGCACAGTTGCAGACGTCAATTGTATGATTAAGGTCATTGTACAATTGTATGATTAAGACCATTTTTGAGTTAAGGTTTTTCTTGTTAAAAAAAAAAAAAAAAAAAAAAAAAACCTGATGTTAGTAAGCATACTAGGAAATATAAGACATGTAGTTTAGCAGAGGCATTGTGTGAGCTCAGGGTTCGTACAGATTCCTTGGACTCCTTAGAAACTACTTAGAAATTAAAACGTTCCCAAGTAGTACTTAGAACTACTTAGATAAACAAAATACTCCTTTGAAACTCCTTAAATTGTATTGCGGTTTTGCATGAGAGCAATACTGCTCTCGAAAAAATCTTTTATCCCAGATTATTGTAAATCTTTTGGTCTATATTTTATTTATGTATGTGCACATAATTTAATTAAAGTATTCAAGAGTAGATAATGGGGATTAGTATCTTGCAGGATATTAACCACTTAACCGGCTGCCCCGAGCACTGTTTCCCCATACCCTTCACCGGTTAAGTGGTTAATAATGACAACATTCACCTTCAAAGAAAGTGATTAAAGTAAAGTGCTCTAAAGCTGACACCCAAAATACAGTTCTTAAAGCTGACATCTTTAAGTAAAGTAAAACAAATATATAAAGCATTATCATTTTTTTTTTTTTTTTTTTTTTAACTTTTGAAAATTTTTAAAAGATGTATACGATATATATAACAAGTGTTTTGAGTTTGACTGATCTCTGTGTATATGACCATTGGCACTGCTTAGGAAAGTTGTGTATTTTTTTTATTTAAACTTACAAAATCACCAAGGTTGTGAATTCTGTGCAGTTTCAGCACCAATAATTAGACTCGAAAAATTTGTTTGAAATGTTCTTCTCTCCAAATGTGGTATTAAAAATTGGGGTTTGCAAGTACATGCCACATAAATAACAACAAAAGTGGCGAGTCTTTAAAATTTTTGGACTCCTTGGATTTTTTCTTCCCAACTCTGTATGAACCCTGGAGCTGTAAGAAAGCATGTTAATTTTTTTTTTTTCATTGATGTTTTATTTTCTTGAATGCATACTATTTAGCAGAATACTTTCATAAAGCAGAGTTATATGCCTAGGTTTGTATAAAGGAGAGTTTTTTATAAACAGGTGTATATTTTGTATTTATTTTTTAAGATAATTTTTCCTTGATTTACAGGCAGTTCTGGATTGTTAGATCCATGTGAAAAAGATCCTACTGATGCTGCTGTTAATCTGACCAATCAGGAAAGAGAAGATATTACTGCCAGTGCTCAAGTATGCTAGTGTTGTATTAGCATTTATTTTAAATAGTGTCTTAATGCATTTAAATGTACCATATTCATACAAATCCTGTATCCATAGAAATGTTCCTCTGTTGCAGATGATGTAAACTTTAACTTAATTGTTATGGTCATTTTTGGCTCCACAATCATAAAACTGCAATCAAAATTTTAAAAATGCCTAAATGCAAATGTTATATTTAGGGAAAAAAAAAAAAAAAAAAAACTATATGTTTAACATTAGCTTGTGAGTGTCTTCGCAAGACTTCGTGTATTACATTACACCCATTACTTGAGAGATATGACTGTATAGATTAGAAGAAAGTTTAGTTCTTTTTTTGTTTTTAATCTAGAAAGAATAATTTCTGTTCATATTTTTTTCTGCATGTACATTGCAATAATTTTCTTTCGTGCTTCAATGCTGAATGCAAAATTATTGATTTTGAGGGGGGGAAAAAAAAAAAAAAAAAGTCTCATCTTCAGCAGATGTTTTTTGCCATTGGGGAATTTCTTTTGTTATGTGCCCCCAGGGGGATACCTTCTTTAGGTATTCACGGGTTTCACAACCCCGGGGCACCTGAGTGATCTTTCTCTTTTCCTTTTCCTCTTACTCCTCTTATCTTCCTTTCATCTTTGTTTCACTCTCATTGTGGTTTCCTTTTCGGAGGTGAGGGCAATTCTGTATGAGCCGATGTCATCCTGTATATCGACTCATGGAGAATTGTAAACCACCCACGTGTTGGCCGTGCGTGGTGACCCGTGTCCCTGGAAAGGGGGATCCTGGCAGTTGAGGGAAACCAACACACTGCTTTGGCCTCTGCTTCAGGTAGACGGGAGGTGTATATTGGTCCCGTATGCACCAATCGGCTGGTCAGCTGACTTTTGTCACTGGCTTTAGGGATCAAGCGAGCGAGCAATTACTAGTCATCTCGTTAAGGGTGGAGACTGACATAGGATTGTCTTGTGACCGTATAGGCCCTGGTTAGCACTGATGCACGAATGTGCATCCCCTTGTTGGGCTCGGTAGTGGGTGGTGCGGCCGGGGTCCGAATTGTTCTTTTCTAACATGGATGGAAAATTTTCACTTCCTCCTACTTCTCTCCTTCCTGGAGAGCAACAAATTGTGCAGAATACTTCATTTACTCGTTTTTTTGTAATTAGACGCACCGATAGCCTCTCAGATAGTTCTTTCAAAAGAACCTCACCTTTTCTTATCGCAAAAACATTCCAGTCTGTTTTTGGCGACGGTCACACTCTTAAAAAACTGCGGTCTGGGGATTTATTGGTTGAGGTTTCTTCAGCCAGCCAATCGCAGCTTCTGGACAATTGCACTACAATAGGTACTTTTGCTGTTTCTGTTAAAGCCCACCCAACTCTTAATACTTGTCGCGGTGTAATATCTGAACCAGATCTATTATATTCCTCAAAAGAAGAGCTTCTCTCAAATTTAAAAGAACAAGATGTAATAGATGCACGCCGCATTACTATCCGAAAGAATGGACAAGTTATTCGGACAAAACACATAATACTAACCTTCAATAGCCATAATTTACCATCTAGAATTAAAGCTGGATACCTAAGCTGTCCAGTCCGGCCTTATATCCCTAACCCTTTGCGATGTTTCAAATGCCAGCGTTTTGGTCATACCAATACCAATGACCAATGTCGTGGCAATGTTACCTGTCCTCGTTGTGCAGAAGTCGGCCATGATGGTAAATTGTGTGAAAAACCAGAACGCTGTGCGAATTGCAAAGGTAATCATACATCGTACTCTCGCTCCTGTCCAATTTGGAACCGTGAAAAAGAAATTCTTGCAGTAAAAACCAGTCAAAATCTTTCATACCCAGAAGCTCGAAAACTTGTTGAAACCAGAACCCCATCTATAGGTCTTTCTTATTCTAGTTTACTCAAACAGCAATCAAAATCTGTAAGACACATAAGCACCCAGACAGAATCACCTAATCCACCTAGTACCCCAAAGAAACAAACACGAGATGTCAGTTGCTCTACTAAATGTTCTGCTAGCCCTAAATTAGAGCGTTGGTTACCATCTTCAGAGCCTGTTACAATAGTCCATCAACCTATTCAGCCACAAAAACCGAAAAAGTCCACTGAACCCCAGACAAGGACTAATACATTTGCATCTACATCTAAAAACAATCCTAATCTCTCTGCATCAAATTGCCAGAAACCTAATGCTAGTCAAAAGCTTAAAGCAATTACACCCATTAAAAAAACCATTGATCATTCTGCTTCTAACCACCAAAAGACTAATTCTGCTCAAGCCGTTAAACCAAACCTAAAGACAAAAGAAAGCAATGCGCTTCGTAATTCTCACCAATGGCAAACTGTAACAAAAAAACCGCGAAAATCAAATCATGACCCATCTGTTGCATGTTTGAAAGATCCCAAAAAGCTAAACAACTACGTGGAAGAGGCTATGGAAGAGTCATACGAGTCAAGTGAAGACGAAGGGAACATTGTTTATGAGGAATATGTGCCTGACTGATCCTGCCACTTATGTTTTTAATTTCTGTGCTTTTTAAATGTTGTCAACAAATGTCATTGTTTTTACTGTTTCACTATTTCTTGTCAAGTATCACTCATTTTTTCGTTCGTAGGATTGTAACTAACTTTTTATACCTTCTATTTTATTTTATCTTCTTGGCTAGTTGTAATTATATTACAGTTTCATATATCATCTTAAATTAAATTTTTATATGACTTGTGTATCCTCTAATGCTTTAGAGTTTTTAAAACAATTACTGCATTATTTTTTACTTTATTTAATTGCACCTCGTGTTTAACACTTGCCTTATTCTTTCTCTTACCTTTTTAATTATTGCGTTCTTTAAAATTTTGTTTATATATTTATTGTGGATTGTCTATATTTTAACAAATTTTATTGGTAATTTTATGCATTTTAACTGAGGACATTAGACTTTGATTGGTTTTAACTATGCATTTTATCACTTTTTCTTAATTATTTTTCCTATTTTGACTTGGTCTTGGCGCAGCATGTTCCTAAAGGGATTTTGCGCCACTAAACCCCAATCAACCAACCATCTTTTGTTATGTGATAATACTGCCTCAAAACCAAACGTATATATATATTCTATAAAATGGCTGAATTCCAGATAAACTTTATTAAAAGGACAAAATACCCCAGCCAGTTTATATAAACAGTATAGCTTTAATAAGTTCAATGTGAAGAGTAAAAGTTATTGCTCACCATAATCTTCAAAAGTGCCGAGTATTGTGATTTATCTGTAATTATGTATACGCAAAAAAATTTATGGTGTTGTGGGCATCAGATAAAAATTACTGATTTAAAGAAATCTTGAATTAAGTGGAAAACTTGGGGAGGGGGGAGGGGGGGATTTCTACATATGATCGCAGAAAAAACACTTTTTCGTCAAAAGATTGTATTTTAAAAAACATACATTTCGTCAAAAAATAGAGAAAAAAGTGCAGTTTTAGTCAAAACAGCACAGAAGCACAAAATTGGTCCAAGAGATTGCATAAAAACACACATTTCGTTCTAGGCTTGTGTTTTAAAAAATGCAAATTTTGTCGAAGGTTTGTGTTAAAACAAGAATTTGGTCAAAAGATGGTGAAAAACAAGTAAGTTTGTCAAAGGATCGCAAAAAAGCATGAATTTCCTCAACATTCCCCTGAAATCAGATTACTGGTAACTTTAATTGAAACTTGGCACTTCTGAATCTTTCAAAAACTTTAGCCTGGAAAGGGAGGAATGAATATAAATCAGTGTTTTGGGAACTGCAATTCTATCTTTTTTATGCATGTGCATGACTTCATTTCAACAAAGTTCATACTCCAGTTCCTCATAGAAACCTGTTAGTCATCTCGGAAAGAGTTAGTTATTTTATTGCAAGATTTTGTGGAAACCCCAGGACAATGTCTGAGAAGTTTTCCAAAACCAGCTAAATGTGAGCATGATTGTGATGTGTCATAATGGAAACAAAACCAAAAATCGCTGAATTAAAAAAATCCTGGATGTCTAAGGATGCCCCCCCCAAATTTCTAAAATTTTGCATCAATGTGTCCCCACTAAGAGTAATAATTTTACATGCAAAAATTAACTTTATTATTTTAATAATAATTAATGAATAATTAAAATTAATTTTTTAAGAGAAATTTTCTTTACTTATAAAAAAATTAATATGAAAGTTTTTCGTAATCTTTTTACAAACAGATAGTTTTTGAGTTTTCAATGAAACTTGCTGTTTTTTCGTGATCTTCAGACAAAATTAGTCAGGTTTGCATTTTTTTTTTTTTTTTTTTTTTTTTTTTTCTTTTTGAAGGGATTAGTTTTTTCATGCTCTTTTGACAAAATTTACAGTTTTTTCTGCGATCTTTTGACATTTATCGTTTATCAGGATCTTTTAACGAAATTTTTTATTTCTGCAATCCTTTCACAAAATTTGCATTTCTTCTTCCAGTCCTTTGATGAAATTCAGGCTTTTACCATAATATTTTTATGAAATTATGGTCCCACTGGTTAAAAGTTTTTTGCATCTGCAGCATTGCTGATATACAGTACAGAACCATTTATCCGGAATGGTTGGGGTCAGACGTATTCTGGATAACTGGTTTTTCCGATTAACTGGTTGGGCATTAAAGCAGCATCCATTTGATAAGTTTTGTGAAACATATGTAGTTGTGGTATTACTTCTAATTTTAAATTGATTATTAGATTACTTGAACCAAGAATCTGATGCAAGTAAGATCAATTGTTAGAGTTTGAAAGAAGATAATTTATAGGAACTCCTTGGGAACAAAAATTTTTCTGTTTTCTTGGCATAAAAATGAAAACATTTATAATATTACTTATCTGAAATATGATTATATGCTTCTATTTCAAATACTAGATGCTGTTATTAAACTATATAATTGTTTCAAGCAATGTATATGTCAAACTGATTGTGTATGACACTTTTTTCTAAAAAGATTCTAACATCAGTCTGTTAGAAGTATCATTCCGGATAAATGGTTTCATACTGTATTTAAAAATAAATTCAATGCTGCATAGATATTTACCAAAATTTATATGTGTATATATACAAACTTCAAAGTTAAGTAGAAAAACAGGCAAATAAACTGTTTTTTTTTTTTTTTTTTAAGATAATTATAGTTATTTTACTGAATGAGAATTCATTGCCCATTTATTAATGGTTTTGCAGGGCTCGAAAAATAGCGTTCCCGGGATCCCGGGGAACCCAGAAATCATTTCTGGGAACGTATATTTTTTCACTCAGGTTCCCAGCTGGGAACCTAAAATATCATCATGATCGCTACTGATTCGCGCACGCATTATATCGCGTAAATTACGCGAAAATATAACTCTTGAGCGGTCCGTGGGATGCGTAACTTCGTCAAAATATTACAGAAAAAGTCTGAACTTCGTTAAATAATCGCGAAAAAACAGCAAATTATGTTTAAAAAATCACGAAAAAACGGAAAATTTCGTTAAAAAGTCGCGCTAAAAGGGAAAATTTAGTCCAAAAATACCGAGAAAACAACAGATTTCGGCAAAAGATCGTAAAAATTTGGGAAGCAACGCAAATTTCATTAAAAGATCGCGAAAAAACGGCAGATTTCGTAAAAAAAATCGCAAATGTCGTTAAAAAAATATTGAAAAACGACAGGTTTTCTTAAAATATTGCGATAAATCGGCAGGTTTTGTTAAAATATTGCGATAAATCGGCAGGTTTTGTTAAAACATCGTGAAAAAACTGCAGATTTTGTCAAAAGATCGCGAAAAAACGGCAAATTTCGCCAAAATGCTCACACATAAATTTTATTGGGAACCTACTTTTTTCATCTGGGAACCTGCACTTTTCATGTAGGTTCCCAGCTGGGAACCTCAAAATTTTTTGAATTTTCTAGCCCTGGGTTTTGTTAATTTTTCTCTAAAATGATTTGTTGGATTTTACTAGGGATGCACCGAATAGTGATTTTGGCCGAATGCCGAATATTCAGCCGACAGGTGAACCGAATACTCGACGAGCCGAATAGTAATTGTTGGGCCGAATACCGAATATTTGGCCAGTCGAATGGTTAACTATTCGGCCGAATATTCGGCTTTCCAAATACTTTTTATATTTCAAAATTTAAAGTTATTAAAATGTTAACTTTTTAAAACAATTTTACATAATATTTAAGGGATGTATGGTAAACTCTGTATAATTCGTAATCAATCAGGAATGAGAAAATCGTTCAAAAATGATATTTTGCCTTAGACAAATTTTACACTGCTATGGATTCAGAAGGACTTGAAAAACCTTTTCAAACTAGATAAATTTCCACCTTACTCGGTCTGGCCACGGCCGAACTCAATGTCTTCCTCTCCCTCTCCTTATATGGCCGTAACAAACACTCGAAAAGCTTTTGTTTTCGTGGAATCCTTTTTCACCCTGGAGAATCGTAGAGGGCGCTTTGTAACGACGGAGTCAAAAAAAGGAATTTCCTTATCGCCTTGGGCTGGACTATAGTATTTCGTTAAGCAAAACTTGAATGAATGAGCCATTTCGGATTTTTTTTTTTAATACAAAATGGTTCATTGCTGTGTTCCATACTGCACTTCCGATAAAGCAAAAAAAAAAAAAAAAAAAAAAAAAAAAAAAAAAAAAAAAAGATTGAGGTGGATTTTGTTCCCCCAAAACCACAGTTTGTCAATTTGATTTCCATAATAATGGATTTTCTGGAACAGATCATACCGATTTTAAACGGAAATGGACTTGTTAAAACAAGTTATGATTTAATTTTTCCAAGACTAATAAAAAGCCCTTTCTGGGCATGCGATTTAAATGACCAAAAAAAAAAAAAAAATAATCATAATTTCTTTAATATGTGCAAAGTTTTTGCCTATTGTTTTAAAAAATATGGCAAAGAACTTCACAAATGAGGCCAACTCATCGTATAAAAATTCTTTACCAAGAAAATTGTTAAATTTTACTTAAATTTATACGAATTTGATGTGTCGATTCCCGGCCTGAGCAATTTTTCGCTCAGTTGGAATTATTCAAATTCGTATGATAACTTTACTAATCAGTTATATTGTGTTAAAATAATAGTACTTAAATTTAATTTTATAATACTTATTGTATATTTTATTGTAAAAATTCTCTCTGTGTTTAAAGTACCATTTAAAAAAAAATCTGAAAATCATTCGCAATGTAAATATATATATTTCAAATAATTAAAAATCGTGTAAATATCCAAGTTTTAAAAAAATATATATATATATTTGATTTTGGTTGCCGGACAAGAGCGAAAAAACTTATATTTTATATAATGATTATAAAATACTTTTATTTCCTTCATTCATTTTTATATGATGACTTTCCAGAATTAAAATAGTTAATTTTACATGTTTTTTTTTTTTTTTTTTTAAGATTAGCACTTATAATGGTTAAATTATTTGAAAAATTGTTTGCAATGTACAGATAATTAATATTTTTTAAATAATTAAGATACACATAAACACTCGTGTTTTAGAAAAAAAATTGATATGATGTCATTGCCCAATATTGTCGAAAAAGTTTGCTTCATTTGTTTGTTTTGAAACATGTAAATATATTTTTATTTTCATCGTATACTTTATTGCCATGTCTGTCCGGAGTTAAAATATTTCATTTAATATATAAGTTTGTTGTTTTTCTATACGGTTGTAACTTCAAAGCAGCACATATAATGGCTCAAATTTATTGAAAATTGTTTGCAATATATATATATCCATATTTTAAAAAATAATTAAGAATAGTGTAAATTTCCATGTATTGAAAAAAATCTTTTTTTTTTTTTTTCTTGCCGAATAGTGGCAAAAAGATTTGCTTATATTATGAAACCATGTGGTTACATTTTTATTTTTATCATATACTTTAATCCCATGACTGTACAAGGTTAAAATATTTAATTTTATATGCAGGTTTGTGAATTTTTCTATATGCTTGTATATTTCACATTAACACATAATTTTTTTTTTTTCCTTAAATGTATATTTTTTTATAATATGACTGTCCAGAATTCAAATATTTAATTTTATAATTTCCTTTAAAATAAAATATTTTTTTTTAAAACATAATATAAATCTATAATTATATATAAATATACATATATGTTATTTTCCAGTGCACTTCATCTTCTGTACCTCATATATTTAAAATTATAGTGTGAATTATCTGCAATCAACTTTATATATCGATATTTTTCATCCGAAGTACGGCATTAAATGTTCTAAAAAGTTATCCTTATTTCAAAGAGTTTTTTTTTTTCTTTTGATAAAGTTTTGGTTAATTTTCTTGATATTTTGAAACTATAAATATTATAAAAAAAAATTTTTTATTGTTTATTTTACGGTCAGAATTCTCAGTGTTTCAAGTAATCAAGAATTTAAATGTAAATAAAAGTAAAAACTTAATTATAATTTTTGTTTTCGATGTTATAGTAGAGTGTTATTAAATAGTTTTAATTGCATAAAGCATAGTATTTATTTATCCCTAAATCTTTCAGTATTTTCTGTCGATAGAAAAAAAACGGCCATACAAAATATACATATAATATATATCTTTTATAACCCATATACAGCGAGGTTTTTCGTATTTTTATGTGTAAAAGTAACGTTCAGTAAGCATTATTTACAGTCAGTATCAAGCCACCTAGCGGGGAATGATGATTCCGAAACTAAGGGGTGATTGTCAAGGCCGTATAAGGAACGGAAGCGCTCATGGAGTTTGGCCGTGGTCTGGCTTACAGAGAATTTACTATACTTAGAAAGATAAATAAATATAAAAATTATTTATATTTTCTTATTTTTAAAGTGAAATGCTGCTTTGTAAACTTCTTACATAAACAAGTGACTATTTTTATTCATAATACTAACACATTCATATATGCTAGGACGCTAGGAGCCATTGTTCAAGTGAAGAATTTTCAAACAGTATCATTTTGTATATTTATTTGAATATAATTCTTACCCATAATAACATGAAAATAACTAAGCATAGGATGTGCCACTGGTTCTATAATATAGATATCTGTTAATCAAATTGGCTTTTTATGAGATTTTTGTGATAAATTATTAACTGGCTATAAAAGTGGGCATCTAAAACATGATTTTAAATGAATTTCATATTTTTTTTTTTTTTTTTTTTAAATTGCATAAAATGGCAAGTAAGTAAAGTAAATAAGTAAGTAAGTAAGTAGTAAGTAAGTTAGTAAGGTAAATTTACAAAAGAAGTTGTTAAAAATAAATAGTAATATATGCACTGGAAAAAAGCCAATAAAAGCCAGTTTTATCCTCAAAAGACCGGCTTTTAGTAATAAAAGCCGGCCAGCCTGACAGCCCTGGTTTTATAAAGCACTAAATTTATCAAATAATTAAAAAAAAAGCATTTATCATGCTACAAATTAAGAAGTATTGATCCCACTAACAATTAAGGTTCACAGAATTAAGATTCCTTAATAGAACATTCAGTTAAAATAACTTTTATCATAGATAATCTTGTAAGAAAATATGAAAAAGAATCTGAGAAAATCAAGTGTAAATATAGAGGAAATTAAAGGGCAAGTCATTGTTTACATTTGTTTTTTACTGTTCAGATTTCAATGCAATTTTTAACAAGACTGGCCATTCAATAAAAATGACTGACAATGCCAAAAATTCTGTAAATATGTGACTGATTAACCATGACTGGATGTAGGTATCAAACAAGACTGATAACAACAAACATTACAAATGTTACAAAAACTAGTTTGAATATAATCAGCTAGTCATTCTGATGTAATTTATGACCCCCCCCCCCCCAAAAAAAAAAAAAAAGTTTCATTTAATAATTGGGGGGGGGGGGGGTAGCTTAATTTATAAAATATTTTTGAAAACTTTTATGTTACCAATCGCACCAAAACTTCTAGGTTTTAATCTGTAGTTTAAAAATTGGTGAAATATGATTTATTAAAACTTGACACAGGATGTAGCTGCTATTTTTATAAATTTCTGAAATCCTTCCTTATACTTCATGTGATAGCATTTTTTCCTTTTTACATACTGTTAAGTACTAACTAAAAGACCTCTTCTTTATTTAATTATTGACATTTTTATTATCCTTTCTTCCAGCATGCTCTGCGTTTAATTGCTTTCCGTCAAATCCACAAAGTTCTGGGTATGGATCCTTTGCCGCCTCCTAAGTTTGCTCGAGGTGCATTTCCAAGAAAAAGAAGGCGTGATAATAGTACTGGCGAAGGAAATGATTCTGAAGGTTTTTATTTTATTTTGGAATTTTTTTTTAATGATATTGTAAAGAATCTGTGTAAAGTTTAATGAAATAGATAATTTCTAGTATTTTAGAAATAACCGAACTGTCAGAACATAATTGTAATCATGTTCATTAGTATTCTTTAAAAATTGTACTGGTTTATCTAAGGTCTGTCATAACTTTTATACAAGGTTGGCCATTTATAGGGCCTTTTTTAATATTTTGGGGGTGGAATAACTCGTGGAATCCCTGCGGAATCGGGGCTGTGCAAGTGCATGCCACATAAATAACAACAAAAGTGACAAGTCCTTAAAATTTTTTGGACTCCTTGGATTTTTTCTTCTGAACTCTGTATGAACCCTGAATATGTATATAGTCAAACTTCATTGACATGAACCTCAAGGGGAATCAAATTACTGTTAACAGTAGTGTGTTAATGTTAACAAGGTTTGACTGCATTTAAATACTTTAAATAAAGATAAAATCCTCTATAATAATAATAATTATTTTATATTTTTATATTGCAATTGATATCGTATTTGTATGATGAATATTACACTTTTATTGCAACACACAAAATATATAATTAAACTTTTTGCAAATATAGTTTTTACCGTTTATTGCATTACTTAAAGTATGATAGTTTAATAACAACTTATTAATGTAATTTATATATGATGGATAATAATTTTTAAAGATGAATATTTTAGTAAATTTGTTCTACTAATTACTTTTTATGTGTTACTAAAGTTCTTATATGAAACTACTTTCCATGAAAGTTTAAAAAATATTGCAATTAGATTTTAATAAATATTGATTTTAATTATTTAAGTAATAGTTTATAAATCATGAGAATTTTAAATTATAATTTTATAACAGTATATTTACTAGGGATGCACCGAATATTCGGTATCTATTCAGTATTCGGCCATGTTACCGAATATTCGGCTTAGCCGAATATCAAACTATTCGGCCTGCCGAATATTCGGTTTAGCCGAATATCAAAGTATTCGGCCAAATCTTATATATTCAAAGGAACCTTTTAAAAGACATTTTTAAAAACTTTTCACAATTTCAACTTTTAACTGTCAATTTATAAATATATTTAAAATAATTAAAAAGAAAGTCATATTTAAATAAAATAGAATGTTTTTACATCATTTATTTGTTGTTTATAAAGTATAACTTAAGAAAATTAACCATGAGAAGGATTAAAATGGTGATTTATTAGGATTCTCCTTAAAAATAAATGATGTGCAAATGCAAGTTCCTAAATTTTGTTTAGTAAATATTCTGTTTCTTGCTTTTCCCAAATAAAAGACCTTAAACAAGAAAGAAAAACATTTGAGAATAGCAGGGTTTGAAAAAACCCGGGTTTTTTTTAAAAAGCCCAACCCACTGGGCCCAGTAGTCTAAAACCCGGGTTTTTTCGGGCTTTTTCGAAAAAACCCGGGTTTTTTCGGGTTTTATCAAAATGTTTTAGAGACCTCTTCACATTTCTAATTTTCACATGCATAGTACCTAAATTTTTCATTTATCAGTGGAACAAAGGTATAATTTTGCATTAAGTGTAGATTAACAATAAAAATAAATATATAAAAAGAAAATATAAATATATTTAAAAAGATTATTTTGTATCTCATAGAACTAGATTACTGGAAGAATGATATATTAAATCAAGTGCAACTGAATTTCTTTATATAAATCTTAAGTTAAACAGACTAATTTATACAATTTCTTTAATTTACTTCAATAGAAATCAGTTTAAAGCAGCAACATTTATGTAAATATTTTTATTTTTGTGAAGAAAAAAATAGAATTCACACATATGTATGCATATATATATATATATATTTACTAAAATTTAAACAACATTTATATTGCAATAGTATTAAATTGGATTATCTAAAAGTCAATGTCAGTCATATCTATAAAGTTAGATCGTAAATGGCAATACACTTTTACTAGTTTAGTTTTGCTTTTGTATGCCATCTGTAAGCAATCTTTTAAAGTATCTGGATACATTTTAGATTAGATTTTATTAGGGTTTTTGGATATTATCAAGGTTATTTATGTTAAAGAAATATGGTTCAGAATGTTTGAAAACAAGGTACTTATACTACTAAATACAATTTAAAATAACTAATTCAGGGTGCATAGTCATCATGAAACTCAGAGGATTTTAATTCTTTTAGTATCAGAAATTCTTTAAAGTACTGGTTGTTAGATTTTAAAAAGGATTTCTTTTTCGTTAAATAAAACAAATATTACATTATAAAAATTCTGGTAAAAGGTCCTTACAAGGTGCTTCCAGGCTACGCACCCTGTAATTGATTACAAAAAGTTTATGAGGTTAAAGGTTAAAAGGTTATGACAATAATAAACATTATAATTTGCTTTTACAAAAATTAATAATTAGTAATAATTTTAACTATGAAATTACTAAAGTACTATACTAAAACTTTTTCACTCTTTTTGTTACAACAAGATTCCCAGCAAAACATGACTGGCAAATTTCTTGACTTTCTATGACCAAATCTCAAAAAATTCCCTGACTTTCCCAAACCAAATCTAGAAAAATTCTCTGACCAAACGAGCATACAGCAAAATTTTATACTTATTTTCACAATCTTTTGCCAAAATTAGCAATGTTTTTCTGCAATCATACTTCAATCTTTTTTTTTTTTTTTTCCCAACTGTGATGAATTTTGTGTCATTTTTCATTTTTTCACTCAAATGTTTTCCATGACTTTTTTAGAAATTATTTGTAAATTCCCTGACTTTTCCTGTATATTTTGAGATTTTCCTGACTTTCCATGATGCTGGGAACCATTATAATCTGTCACCATTTTTGTGTTGAAAATTACTGTATAAACTTTCATTGAATTTCAAGAATAAGGAACTGATAAAGAGTAGCTTTACTTGCCAGGGAGGGTATTCTTTTCGGTTGAAAATACTGGAACAGTTGTATAATACCATTTCAATTGTACAACTCAAATTTACTTTTGACCTACAAAAACAATCACCCATCCCATTTCATCAAACTATTGAATCATTCCAGAACTTTCTGTAGGTAGTTAATTTCACTAGTATCACCTTTTGGAGCTATTGTGAAAATTCCTGTAATGACCCTGTGTGCTGTACACGGGGTGTATCAATGTGCCCCAGTTCCCCCTACATTAAGATTTAAAGCCCTTGGGTGCATTTTAAAATATATAGCCATGAAAATCTTCCTTATTTACAAACTAATTTATTTTATGGTCATTTTATCAATACTTAGAAATTCTTTTAAATATGGTGTTTGAAATATATTTAAATTGGCATTTATCTTTCCATTCTCATATCTTAGATTAAATAATGATACAGTTGTAAAAACACGAGAAAATTTGAAAAAACCCACAAATGGGTTTTTGATGGGTTTTTTCAAGTGGGCCCGCCCGAAAAAACCCGGGCGGGTTTTTTCGGGCTGGGCCCACTTTGGCGAACCCTGGAGAATAGTAACAGCTATCAAGGCAATTTTTGTTCATGAAACCATAATCAACCTATTGACTCATAAATACATTGTATTTCATCTCTTTTTAGATCAAACTTATGTTTTCGTTTGTTGCATTAACAATAAATAAGATACCGTACTGTATTTTCAACTTGCATGCTTTGATTTCTGTAAAATATGATATGATGGGAAGGGTGAAAAATGCCATCATTCATATGAAAAGAACTATGAGCTAGATATTCCTTTATTCAGAATTAAGTTGAAAGTACAGTGAAACCTCTAAATAATGGACACCTCGGGAACACAGAAATTGTCCACTATTCGGAGGTGTCCGCTATTTGGAAAACCTCAAGGATTCAAAAAGTGTTAAGAAATGATTTATGCTTCATTAATTTACTTTTATATGTCCTAAAACCTCTATTATATAATTAATCAGAAATTTAAAATATTTTTAATCAATAAAATTGAAATAAATGTGTGCACACTTTTATCCACTGTTTATTATATTCTCATGAAATAATCGATTACAAAAGTTTACTTTTGCTTGCGATTACATGTAATTTATTTTTCTATGTCACGTTACTGTACATTGTAAAGTTCCGGGCAGGAAGGGAAGGATTGCATTTTTTGACCTTTAAAAGCATAAAATCTCAAAATATTCTTTGGTGACATTTCAATGCTCTGGGAGATATTCCTCCCGGACAACACCCTGAATTTAGCACTGAACGTGGGGGGAAGGGGAGATTTTCCCCAGCTCTTTATCTACATTTATCTGTGATCACAAGATTTGTGACACGTTGTCCTGATAAATTCAGAAGCCTTTTTGCTTTTTTTTTTTTTTTTTATATCTTTAAAACATACTTTTTCATCCTTTATCGCCGAATAAAGTGTCCGCTATTCGGAATGTCTGTTATTCAGAAGTTAAACATACAAAAATTTAGGTTTTGGGAGTGGGGATTGGAAAACTGTCCGTTAAATAAAGGTGTCCGCTATTCGGGAGTGTCCGTTATGGAGGTTTTACTGTATATGTACTTTATATTGAAAAAAATCTGCCTTGAGTTATTGAAAAAGGACAATTAAGAGACTGTAAAGTTTTACTTAATCCATGTTTTCATTATTTCTCTTTGATTTTAAAATGTTTGTTTTAATTCGTAGAAGAAACCATGAAATTTAAAATTTTATTAACTCAAAAAGTTTCATAATTGTGCTTCTTAAATAACTAAAGGCAGATATTTTTTTTCAATACTAAATTTTCTTATAAAACACCCTTGTTTATCAAAATGTAAGTTTATTTTATTAAATATGATGTAAAATTGTTTTAAAAAGTAACCTTTAAACTTTGAAATCTAAAAAGTATTTGGAAAGCCGAATATTCGGTATTCGGCCGAATAGTTAACTATTCGGTTGGCCGAATATTCAGCATTTGGTATTCGGCCAAAATCACTATTCGGTGCATCCCTAATACTTACAAAAAAAAAAAAAAAAAAAAAAAAGTTTTGCCCAAACTTGGCCTAGCTTGTTGGTATTTTTGCATTTCTAGGCTGGCCCAATACAATTTCTACTATTTTGAAAAAAATTCAGATTTTTATCGTTTAATTAGTATTTCTTTAAAGAAAATTACATACATATTTATGGAATGATGTTGCCATACATTTTACAGAGAATACTAGTATAGCAGCATTAATTATTACTTAGAATCTTACTTTCAACATTCAAATAAGGATACATTAAAAACATCATAACTTTTGAAGCTGCATAATAAAAAGCAGATTTGTGAAAATGTTTCTATATCATTTATTAAAGATTTTCTCAAATTCAAAGAGGTCACTTTCTGATACATTTCTAAATTCAGTTCTTTTTGGAAACGCACTAGATTAGCAGGTGTTCTTATTCAGAAACTATGTAATCTAATAGTATTATTTATTTTCTGATACAAGCAGAAGAGATACAAGCAGTGAGAAAGAACTGTCAAAGTTAGCGTTTTGAATCTTATTTCCAGAAGTGACAGCATGGAAAGAAGGAAAAATCTGCAGCCATGTGACAAGAAGGGAGGGGGGAAGTGATTGTGCAGAAAAAAATAATCCCTAATATTTTCGAAGGATTGAAAATAAGTAGCAAATTTTGTTGTATGCCTGTTTGATCAAAGAATGTTTTGAGATAAGATCAGGAATTTTAGTTATGTTTTGCTGAAAACCATGTACCCCAATCTTAACAATTTGAAGAATGATTTTATAAAAAAACTAGCGCACCCGACAGACATTGTCCTGTCACCGACAGACGTTGTCCTTCTTGGCACCTACTCCAGAAAATCAAATAAATGTACGTAAATATGGTAATACACTGAATAAACACTACGTTCTTAATTTAATTTCTTATTATAATTATGTAAGGAAATTATTTTTTACTCTTCATTAGTTTTTGAAGTCGGTTCAATTTTTGATAGAAAAGTTTATTTTTCTCTTTTTAGTTAAAAGTTAATGATTGTCTGAAGTCGGTTAATCAAAATTATAATACAGGGTATATTATTGTAAAGCATACACGTTTGTCAGCAGTGGGGTTCAAACACGCGATGTCTTTCTTCAAGAAGCTGAGCTTAAATCTGGCACCTTAGACCGCTCCGACATTCCGTCCGCACTCCATTCATCGGACTTATTCAACACTTTTAATTAGCGAAAAATCACTATCTATTAGTTTTTGCCTAATTACAAAAAAGTACTGAATCAAATTCGATGAAATGTGAATCTAAACCATTCTCAAATCCACTGGAACACACAAACAAAATTTCATTAAAATCGGTCCAGTTGTTTAGGAGGCGTTCAGTGACATACACACGCACAGATTTTTATATATAAAGACAAGCATTGAAAATTTGAGGGTTTTGTGCCGAGGACATCGCCAAATTAGGAAAATGTGAATTATCTCAGGAACTATTGGATTTAAACGAATTTGCTTAGTACCATTCGATTCAGACTAAGAGAATGCACTAAAATATGTTATCAGCTGAAAAATGACTATTAAAAATTTCCTTAAAAATCGGCTTTTAAAGTTCGTTCTTTTTTCTACTCATCTTAGGGGTGGAATTTTCGAAAATCATTTCTTAGCGGCACTCGATGTTATAAGAAGTATTTTTATCTAAATTTTCAAGATTTTTGGTTCGGTAGATTTTTTTGCGCTGTGATTAATACGAAATCATGACTTTCTTTTATATATATGGCACTTTTAATTAGCGAAAAATCACTTATTAGTTTTTGCCTAATTACTAAAAAAAACTAAACCAATTTCAATGAAATGTGAATCTAAACCATTCTCGAATCCACTGGAACACACACACAAAATTTCATCAAAATCGTTTGAGTTGTTTAGGAGGAGTTCAATTACATACACACGCATAGAAGATTTTTATATATAAAGATAATAAAAAATGAATAAATGTATTAAATGTTTTTGAGAAAAGTAGTATGGATGAAAATTTGATTTTATTGAATTTAAAAAGCTTGTATTCACTTATATTTCTACGTATTGTCTTTTTTCTAGGAGCCAATGGTAAGAAAGATAAAAAGGATGATGATAGTATTGAAAAAATGGAAACATCAGACAAGGCATAAAAGGATATTATTGAAATGAATTTTTGTCATTTAGTGTTCTTAATGCTATCAAATTTAATTTGTCTTGGCTGGCATTCAAAGCACACTCAAATGTTTGAAAGGAACTGCACTCTTGCATAAGTGTTGCAGCTCTTTGTTGTAGATTTTCATTTTTCATCACTTTTACATATATTATTATCCCACTTTAGGTGTCATTAAACACCACTTGTGTAATGGTTCAAAATTACAATGATAAAAGTTGTGGACTTATCTTTTTTTCTTTTGAACAATGCATAGCAGACAAGGGATATCATTCATAATGACTGGATGTGTCAACATCTCCTGGTTAAAATGTTTTTTAAAACTGAGACATGGTATTTGAAATGTTATGCTTTAGATCTATTCATTGTAAAACTAATTTTTGTCAATAAAATTATGTATTTGAATAGCTTGTGTATTCATTGTACTCTGTAAACTTTCTGTTGACTTTTTTAAAGCCTATTGTCTTAATTTTTAAAATTGAGAAATTACACTAACCGGTGATGATATTTTTCTCTTGACTTTTGTAATTTATTTTAAAAGAATAATGGGTCTCAATCAGTTCCATAGTTAAATAGCATATTTATACAAATCTGATTTAGTGCAGGCATGTTGTGAAAAATGTCTTAATGAAAAACTGTACAGTTCAGTCTTCAATTTCCTATATCACAATCTTTTTTTTTTTATTATGATGTATTCCTGTCAACATCTGATCTTTTCATAAACACTAGCACAGTACAGAACGTTAATTGATATATCATATTAAAGGCTTTTGAATAGACTTCTGACTTAGCACATTTTTTATAAATTATCAAAAGCCATGCTTTGTTTGGATTCGCGAAGCATCATTTCATAACATAAATATTTGAAATTAACAATATTTTTAGATAGATTTTATAAGAAATACTACCTATTGCAATCGTTACCATGATGCGACTTTAGACAAATTTCTTCATATATTTTCATTATAGGACCCCACGAACCCAAAGCCACCCCCATCTAAACAGTTTATTTGTAAGTATGTACTAAATTTTCTCCTCATCATAAAGACACAAGTATGCATGAATCATCTTCAAGCACGCTAAATACATTGTGATAGTTAATATCTCAGCAGGATTGCAAATGGACAAAATTAGCCCAAGGGTGTGGAAATAAAGAGGGTTCAAATATTTAGATGCTGCCTTAACATGGCTCTGACAAAATCAGCTGTAACAGAAAAATGACACGAAAAAATAGACTGAGAAATTGCTATATAGAAAATAGATATTTTTCAATATGGCAAATGCCAACAATTTAAAAAAATAATTTTTTTACAACAACAATTGCTTAAATTGCACAATTTGCATGGTAAAAAAGAAAAAAAAAATAGTTTGACGAATTTAAGAAAAAGTGAATATTACATCATAATTTTTTTTTCATAAAGAGATTTATTTCCACATGAAGGAAGAATATGCTTGACAATTTTTTTTTTTTTTTTTTTTAAGCAAATATTATGTTAAGTTGGAAATATAAAAGATGAAAAGCAGGTGAATATATAACATGCGAGTTTATAAAAACATACTGAAACTTGATTACAACCAGACTATGCAAATATTCTGATATTTTAACATTTTGAAATTCTCTAATTTTATTTTCGTCACTTGTAAAACTATTCCATATACAATAAAACCTCTAAATAACAGACACCTCCGGAACGCAGAAATTATCTGCTATTCGGAAGTATCCGTTATTGAGAAAACCTCAGAGATACAAAAATCGCTAAGAAATACTTACTGTTTCAGTAATTGACATTTATGTTTTAAAACCTCTATTATATGATTAATGAGAAATTAAAATTATTTTTTAAGCAATAAAATTTAAACAAAATTGTGCACACCTTTAACTGCTGCTTATTACATTTTTACCCCCCCCCCCCCCCCCAAAAAAAAAAAAAAAAAAAAAAAAAAAAAAACTGTTACAAAAGTTTATTTTTGTTTGCGATTACGTGTAATTTGTTTTTCAATGTGATGTTATTGGTCATTATAGAGTTCCGATTGGGGAATACACTTTTTGATCATTAAAAACATAAAATCTTCTGGGGGGACATAGACATTTGAATGCTCTGGGAGCTGTACCTCCCAGGCAACTCCCTGAATTCAGCAATGAACGTGAAGGAGAAATTTCCTCAGCCCACCCTCTACATTTATCTGTGATCACAAAATTTGTGATACATTGCCTTGATAAATTTTGAGACCCTTTTTACTTTTTTTTCTTGTTAAAAAATACTTTTTCATCCTTTATCGCTGAAAATAGTGTCTGTTATTTGGAATGTCCGTTATTCAGAGGTTAAACATACAAAAATGAGGTTTTGGGAGTGGGGATTTGAAAACTGTTCATTAAATAGAAGTGTCCGTTATGGGGGTTTTACTGTATATATGCTTGTGTGTATGCATATAAGAATTTTCACAAAAGGTTTAAGTCTTTAGAGCTCGTTCTTAGTGTTGAAACTGGGTTTATCTCTAATCTTGATTTAGTTTTTGTTGGTGAAATTTGTGCCTAACTTCAATATCTACTTCTGCGTGTAGGCCAAGTCAGCAGGGATTTTTATTATTTTTGCATATTTATTAAGCAAAAACGTTATTTTATTTCTAAGCAAAAATGTTATGTTTTAATATTTTGGCACATTTTAATTTTAGAAATGTAAACTCAGCCAAATTCCAAAAATTGTTTTTAAATGGCAAATATATTAAAAATAATACTAATAGTAATTATTATTTAATAAAAAAAAAAAAGATGTTTCAGTTGGTTCAATTTTGAACCTTTAAATTTGAATAACACTTTATGTAACAAATTTAACCTCCTGACTGTCCAGCCAAAGGGTAATATTGTAATGTTGTTTCCTCTGTAATTTATTAAAAATACTAAAAAAAGATGTTTTTTCCAACCTGGTGCAAAATATGTTATTATGTATAGGTGTATAATCTTTGAGAGTATTAATCCTAACTTAATTTTTCAAACCTGAATTTTATTTGTAGAATTACATAAACTTAAATATTGCTTATGTCGCGGTGAAATCTGCAGCTTAGTGTGTAAAAAAAAAATCCGGTTGTGGCAGTAAGGAGGTTAACAATTGATTTTATTCATCTATAATTCTTTTAAAAGCGTTAGTATTGTTTGTGCAAATGATTTCATGCAATAAGAATAAATTGTGTATTTGAATTCTTAACACTAAAAAAATATTTTTATAATTTATTGTAAATTAATTGAATTTTCAAATTTTTATTCATTAAAAATGTTATAATTTTCATGAACAGTATTTTTTTAATTTCATAAGAGATCGTGAAACTATTATACGATTAAGGAATGGCCACCAAAATATGTGCCATTTCCATCATAACAAAGTATTCTATTAAAATGTATATTTTCATCTCAAATGCCATTTTTTTTTTTAATGCAAGAAAGTTAAATGTTCTTTTACTCTTTGAAGTATAAATTTGGCAGTATTCAGTAATCTAAAATATAAAAAGTCGTCATATTCACCTGCCTTTTGTTCATTATTATTCCAGTATGGTGTAATATTTGTTTTAAAAAAATTTCGCTAAGCTTTTTGTTTTTACATTGAAATCTTGTATAGAAAAGTTATAACATAATATTCATATTTCAAGTTAAAGTACTGGATAGTTTTTTTTTTGTTGTTGTTGTTAAAAGTACGACAAAATGTAATTTGTGTTGTCTAGTAGAGGATTTGCTTTGCTTATCCTAGTAAAACTGATGGAAAACTAGTCATGTGGCAATCCCAAAAACTTTCTTCTATCTCATGCATGTTAATATTTCAAAAGTCACTACCACAGTACCAAAATTAAATGACGATCCATGCTCATCATGAAGATTCTAAAGCCAAGAAATTCCATGCATTAGTTCTTAAAATAGGACTATTTTGGAATTCAGGAAAAGTGCCACTTGTTTGACAGTTTATACCAAAACATAAACGGTAATACTTATCAAGCTGTATCTGAATCAAAAGTTTAATGAAAAAATTCATGCATTAGTTCTTGAGATAGAGCTGTTGCGGGAATCTAGAAAATTCAGCATATTATATAACTTTTAACCATAACTTTAACCATAACTTAATCCATAACTTTAACCAGCGCCACCTGTTGGGCAATTGAAATCAATACATAAACTAGTTCATAAAACAGATTTATTGAATCTTAAGTTTGAAAATCCATGCATTAATTCTTGAGATAAAGCTATTGCGGAAATCAAGAAAACTGCAACATATCATTGCCATCAGTTGAGATATTTACACCAAAATGTAAACATTAATTCATGTCGAGGACTAACTGAATCTGAAGCTTTTATGAAATCCATATATTAATTCTCGAGATAGAACTGTTCATGGGTGCAAGTTTTCCTTTCATAGACTGAATTCCATCTTATGAATATTACCAAGAACAGATGCAAGATGGAAAAATACCCGAGTACAGAAGAAAAAAAAATGTTTTTTAGATTTCTCAGGATTTGCGTAAAATATTTAAAAAAAATAACTTTGCATTTTTTGAGATTCTTAAACGGAAACAATCTCTGTCAAAGGATCACAAAAAAGATGCAATTTTCAACAAAGAATTTCTTTTAAAAAAAGATTGTTGGAAAACATAATTTTTATCAAATGATTACAGAAAAAGAACTATAACCATTGAAGAATTTTTAAAAAGTTGCTATTTCCATCAGCGATCGCAAATAAAAAAAAATCAAAGTATTCCAGGGAAACCAGATTTTTCTCAAATGATCACTTTAACCCTTTGGATCCCAAACCGCTTGAGACATTTTAATTCGTATATCCTAATTACCACCCAAAACAGCCACATTTGCTTTTATTAATAATAGAAAATTCCGTATTTAAATAAAACTAAATTAGCCATTGAATTTTTCATGTGTAAAGTCAGATTTTCTGATTACATAATTTCTAGAGCGTGTTCTATCATGGGAATTAAAGGGTTAAAAGCACAATTTATGTCTAAGGATTGCAAAAAAGACTATTTTAAAAGATCCATAAAGTCGCATGCCACATATTTCCTCCTTTTGTAAGGGATTTTTCTCCTAGCATCAATTTTCTTTGAAAGGTTTGTTTATTGAAACATCTAGTGGTTGAACTAATGTAGTCAATCCACTTCGAATTACTGCCAAATCTGTATTTGTTTCTTTTTTAAATCCTCTAAGCGTTTGGCCCGTAATATTCCGTACACTAAGCTCCAGGTTTCACTGCAATGTAAGCAATGTTTAAGATGATATAATTCTATAAATTTAATGAATATTCAAAGCATTGAAGAATGATTAAGACTCTCAAGGATTACATTTATATTCCTAAATAAGATTTTTTATGTAATATTGAAAGAATCATATTTTATTAGCAATTTATTAAGACAAAATGCAGAGAAAACATTACAAATTTACCCATTTGCAAGACGCTTGGAGGGTTAATTCCGGGTGCTCTATAGGGTCTAAATTAAAAGGCTTGCTGGATTTTTTAAAGCTCTTGGATGCTTTTCTAAAACATTACGTATCCATAACTTTAACCCATTTTTGTCCATCCCGTCTTTCTTGTGGAGATGCAGAAAAACTCCATTTGGAAAATTACCAATTGGCTTTGTTTTTTGTTTGAAAATTAGCATTTGTTTTAATTTAGTACTGTGCTAAGAGAGAAAGAACCACTGTGAAATGGTATTTTTCGTGTCCTGTAGTTTTAAATGAAACATTTTTTACTCCTTTTGTTTCTACATTTCTGTTTCCTATCATATCGAACATTACGGACGTTTCGTCCATATTCCCAATTTGAAACAAATCATAGTTTTTCTCCTTTCGTTTATCAATGACAAACTTATGGAAACTTTACAGTTTTTGTTCCAAGCCTTTTAAAAGTTTTTGAACAACTTTCGTCTTTTGGCGAAGAACAAAATTTCTGAGATTCATAAATCTATCGCACCAACTCATTGTTGCCTTAACATTTTTACTTTGTTTGGGATTCTTTTTTGCCCATCATAAAGCAAATAAACGGACATTACTCCTTGTTATTATTAGTCCATTTTTGCAATTTTCTAATATCAACTGGGCAACATTGTCCTCTAAAATAGGCCACTTCGTGATGCTTGTGTGCAGTGCACATTTTTGTTTTGGCATATTTAGAATTGCAGCTTCATTCTTCTTCCATTCACGAACAGAACATTCATTAACTCCGAACATTCTAGCTGCAGCACGATCACCATTTTCCTTTGAAAACTCTATTACTTACATTAAAATCCGGAATTGTACTTATTTCTCACTTTACTGGAGGCATAGTTTATGATGAAGAATGGTTTTCATAAACTTAAGATCAACGCATCTAAAAGTTATGGTTTCGAACAAATGACGAATGTTACAGGAAACAGGAAATTTCTGTTGGTAGGATCAGTGCAGATGGGAGGGAGAGGGGTTAGTGATCGGTTTTTCTCAAATGAGATTTGGCAGGGGGGGGGAGGGTATTTAGATTCCCAAAAGTAGGAATTGAGCAGACTGGTTTAACATGTCAATGTCTCAAAGAAAACACACATTTATTTGAAAAACGGGGAAAGTTTTTATTTTTAGTTTCTTTTCATGGAAAAAAATTGTGTGTTATATGCCAGTATATGATTGAAATAAAATTGTGTTCTCAAGTTAGTGGTGCGTGTTATATATATTGGACAAAATTGGGAAATTTCTTTAGCAGCCACTGGCCAGTAAGACTAGTTTTTCAAGTGGCCACTTTTTTATTTAAAAATATTAAGCAGTAAAATTTCTTTAAGTATTAATCTAAAAGTGAATAGCCCAAATAAATATGCCAATATAAATATATTGAAACCTGAAAAAGTAGAATCACTGATAAAATGTAAGTAAATCGTATTCACTCCTTGTAAAAAAAGTGGCCGCTGATAGAAAATTTTTCACTGGCCACCTTTTCACATTTACTGGCCCTGTGCTAATTTTGCCCTGTAGTGTTATACGGTACATAAAGTAGTATTCTGAAGTAAAATGTTCTGTAGATTTCTGAATTTAAATTAGAACTTGAAGAGGAAAACAGAAAATCATGATTGGCAATTTTTATTTACGAAAAAACAATGAAAATTTCCTTTCCTATTGAGCAGAACATTTGCAATATTTTTAACCTATTGATGATGTTTGTGTGATAATTATAGCGTGACTGATTGAATTCCATAGATTTTTCCATGACCATTTGAGAAATTTGCATGTTTTTCATTATCTCGATGAAATTAAAGTTTTTTAGATATTTTGACTAAATTAGGAGGGTTTTTTTCCCAATCCTTTTCGAAATTAGCTTGTTTTACTCAATTATTTGACAAAATTAGAGTTTTATGGATTTTTTCACGAAATGTGTTTGATACAGAAATCTTGGCGAAAATAGTTTTTTCATGATCTTTTGACGAAAATAGTGTTTTTTTAAGCGATTTTTTGTTGATAATAGCAATTTTTTCAAGATCCTCTGCCGAGATTCACGTGTTTTTTAACAATCCTCTGCCAAAACTCGCATGGTTTTTACAATCTCTGACAACATTTGCAGGTTTTTTTTGGGACGAAAATTATTTCCTGAATGTTTTGACAAAAATCGTGATTTTTTCACGAAATTAGTGTTTTTTTCGTGATTCTTTTCTGAAATTTGCATTTTATTTAGAGATTTTTTGACAAAATGTGTGATTTTTTTAAGTGTTTTATTCTTAATATTTTAACGAAATTTGCAATCTTTTAAAGAAATTCGTGTTTTTTTTTTTGCTATCCTTATATAAAATTGGCTATTTTTTCTCATGATCGATAAATGAAATTTGATGGTATTTTTGGAACATATTTGTGAAAAGTGAGAATTTACTTTCAATTGAGATTTAAATTTCAAACTATTCATTTGGGTAGTTGTTGCAGTGTTATATACAAAGAAACAGTACAGCAGTAGAATTGATAAGAAAAGGTTGGTGGTCCTTGTGACCAGTAAGCATGAGAGTTTATTGGTCTGCAGTCATCATCACTTGCCCGCTTTATAAAATTATATCAAGTTCCTTTAACCCCCCTCCTGCCCTCCTACTAGAATTAGAATCTTAGCTAGAAATAAATAGGGGGGGGGGGGCTCAGATTTTTTTTTTTTTTTCTTTCTCTGACACAGAAAGATAAATTTGAGCATATTCACACTGTAGATATTATATTTCTTATTAAACTGTTGTAATAACTTCATTTTATGTTAAGAAAAGTATATGATGATGAAAATTTTGAGTATGTAACTGGTGCAAAATTAAACATGTTAGCTTCCTATGTACAAATAGGATGAGGGAGTGTTGAAACACTTATTTTAGCCACAATTTAATAATTCTGCAAAACTGTGAAAGGGTCTCAAAACTAAATTAGATTTTTGAACAGAATTCAATTTAAATTTTCGGAACAGAAATTCATTTAGTGACCTTTGAGTCTTTTTCAGGGGGCTCAAAATATTTTAGGGGGGAGGGAGGCTGAGCTGCCCAAAGCACACCCTTAGCTACGGCCCTGACTAGAATATAAACAAAACTTATTCCTTTACAGTTGCCCAAAATTTTTGGAATAATGGAATGTAAAATTACAATTTGCTAAAAAAAAAAAAACCCTACAGTATATAAACAAAAACTATAAAATTGTTAATTATACATTTTATTTCTGATTGTTTATTTCAACTTACTGTAAGGATTGGTGCAATTTTTTTCAAATAAAATTTTGTGGCTTGTATTTGGTTCCGTTTTCTCAGGGACAGAAAAGTTTACTTTTATTTCTGTCCGAGAATGAGAAAAAAGCCACTGGTCCTGCAAACCATTTACATTTTTTTTAATTAGTGGTCTGATTTAATTTTTTGTGGTCTAGGACCAAAGGACCACCAAGAATTTTGAAGGTTGCTATAGGTGCTATGTTTTTATATAATTACGAACGCACCTAGTAATGACCATTTATTGACAATTGAAAATAGAAAGACTAAAATAATACATAAACACTTATGATCAATCAATAATAGCAAACAATTAGTCCCCACTACACTACAATAACTAATAAAAAATTTAAAAAAACGTGTCTGATTGTAAGAACTGACTTTATTCAAAATGGTAACAATAATAACACAAGGTAAATGCAGCAATATACAAAAATGGCACAGGCATATATTTTCTCAAAATTTGTACAGTTTAATGTTTCACATTAAAAAGCCTTTTTAATATGTACATGAATTTATTTTTGATTAAAATATCTAAAAGTGTTACAAAGAGAAGGAAAACTGATTTAAATATAAATTTAGTGATAAGTTTATGATGGATATTTTTATATTCTATAGTCTACCTTTGAAATCTAAATTATTTACATAATTTTTATATCCTTTTTCTTTAAAGTTCATTGCACATTAAAGAGGCAATAACAGTTTCAAAATTTTTTTCAAGTTAATACTAAAGTATTTTTTTTAATCTCAGGAGCAACTGAAGCAATTTCAATATTTTATTATTATGGCATTATAACTAACTAGAGTTTGATTTTTTATTTTTGTGAAAAATCAATTCTTTTTTAATAAAGTTAATTTAAATTGAATTTTTAGACCCTGTAACGACTATGTTGTTTTTCTTTCTTGCCAAATTATCTATTTATATTTTTGTTTAGTTGCTACTAAAATTAAGAAAAAAACTTATTGGAATTCCATTAATGATTTTTAAGAAAAAAGGTACTTCAATATAACCTTTTTTTTTCAAGATTTCACAACTGTTGTTACCTCCTTAAAAAAAGAACAATTAACATGCCTAAAAATAATCTTTTTTTTTGTGAGCATTTTCTTAATTTAAATATAGTTTACTCAACATATACAATGAATATAAATCATTTAAAAATCAAATGTGACGAAACAGGATGACCCGACAGGACACATCAATACGAAAGTTGAAAATATGAGAAAAGTTTCTCTTATTGAGGCAGTTAAATGGGTAGCTAATTTGTGGAGCAATGTCATAATCACAACTCAACAATTCAGATAAAATCGATAATGAACTCTTAGCATTATTAACTCGGCTAGTGAGGAATCAGATTTTAAAAACTTTGTTACATAATGTTGTTCACTTTTAAATATTGCTAACATTTTATTATGTATTATTTCTCCTAGGTTTTCTTTATTTTTATTAAACAGTTAAAACTTCAAAAGCTTTGTTATGCAACTTTTATTTTTAATTAATTCAGAGTTTATAAGCATAAAGAATAGAAAAAAAAAAAAAAAATCAGACCTTTTTGTATCTTTTTTTTTTTAAAGTATCATTTGCCTTATTTAATGCAAAACGTTCCTAACTTCAGGTATAGCTACTACTATGTTATGAAATTATTGGTGCTAAAATGTCTTTTTATTTATTTTTTTTTATGCATACAAATTGTGTTAGTTAAAACTGTTGATAGATTATATTTAAAATCATCAGTAAGTATTATTTGTTTTTTTATTTGCCAACATTTATTGCTTTATTTTCATTTAGTGGCAATTCAATAATCAAATATTTTATTACTACATTTCCTTGTGCTACCGGTATGTAGATGCAATCATTCTGTAAAAAAAACTGCATTTTTTATTTTTATGGTACTTTTCCCAGTTTTTACAACAGTAATAAAGATCTGCTCATACAGGTTTTAATTTTCTATTGCAATTGCATACATCTTGTGACTGAAAAAGATAACTAAAAATTACTACAGTTGAAACTTATTGCCTAGTTTTAAGTTGCTAAGTTTTCCAAAAAAAAAACATACAAGAAACAAATAAAAAGTTCTTAAGTACTTTGACAAGCAACATATTATTAAAAATACTGTTGTTTTCATTTTTTCATGTAAATGGATTATTTTGTAAGTGAAAATACCCCCGTTTCTCTATTAATTTAAAATATAAAAGCAATACATTCCATCATGCACAAAATATATTTATGAATTTAACATTTTTTGATTCTAATACTTATAGAATTTGACAAAACAATTATCATTAGATCATATACAAATTGTATCAATGAGATTGTATGACTTGCTTAAAATAAAACCAACTGTAAATTTTTTAAAAAATAAAATAAAACTAGATTTTTTGTTGTTCTTATTATACTATGCAGCAATTCTTTACTATAGCCATCCTTGAAAAAGTCTGCTAGAAACATGAGTTTTCGAAATTGTTGAAAAGTATTAAGGTAATCCCATAGGATTGAAAAATATTATTTACTATAGACATCCTTGAAAATGTTTGTAAGAAACATGAGTTTTCGAAAATATTAAAAAGTATTAACAGACTGCACTAGTCACTCAAAAAGATTCGGATGATAATTGTTAAGTCTATGGAGGGGCATTGTTTTAAAATATCTCGCTCAAATTTTAATATTTTTATATGATTATTTTTGCATAGGATAGCTGAGGATGATCTACAATTGGGCTAGTTTTTACTTTTTTGGTTTCAGATTAAAAAAATACTATTATTGAAACTAATATTGAAATTGAAACTATCATACAGTAGACTCCCTCAAATTTGCACAGCGTGGGACCAGAGGTTGTGCAGATTTTAGAATTTTGCGGAATTTCTGGTCATTGCTTTTTTTATATTTTTTAAAAAGTAATTTGAATGTAATTAATAATGAAATCAAAAGTATGAATGCTTACAAGATACTAAAATATTAAAATAAATAATTATTATAACTTAAGATTTATTGAAAATAGTAGATGTAGCACATGTCGCTTTGGCGTGTAGATGATATTACAAGAGATACAGTTAATATAAGGCTGGAGCGATTACAGGTAAAAACTTAATAAACGATTACGAATATAAACAATAGGTTACAGTTAAATGTTAAACATACTTATGTACATAACATCTTTTTTTTTTTCCTAAATTAATGCACATATAAAGAAACATACAAAAAAAAAAAAAAAAAAATCAATAATACACAATTACTAAATTTAAAAAATAAGAAATTAAGAATGAAGTTTATATATTGTCTTTAAAACGTTGTGGAGTTTTAATTTGTTGACCTATGCAAGTTGATCGAGCAGCAGCAGTAACAGATGGTTGAATCGGAAGCAATGTAGCTGAACTAGTAATAGATGACTGCATAGGGGTGAAGATGTAACAGAGTTATTGCTCGATGGAGTTGTAAACAGATCTTCAGCTGTTGTTTTGAGATTTACAGGATGAGTAGCTTTGTTTTGGGATTTACAAGATGAGCAGATTTAAAAATTTTAATGTGAACACGATTCCTACGATATTCTCTACCATTCTCTGCTACTTACCTTAGTTTAATTACCTTAGTTGAGGCCCAACTTTGGATATTTTTCCTTTACACCATTGATTTTTAAAACGAAACAGCACTTCTTGATCTTTTTGCAATGGTTGCAAAGGGTGAGAATGTCTATCATACTTATGGTGTCGCTGCTGTCTGAAATGTAAGCGTTCTTGCACAGCACTGCAATCATACTGGGGTGCACGCTGTGATGGCAGTGTAGGAACCAGGGTACAAATTCTACAACCCATTAGAATTTCTGCAGGTGAAGGTAGGCCATCCATGGGAGTATTTCTATACTCCATCAAGACGAGGTGAACATCTTTCTTGTCTTGTGCAGTTTTAGTAAGGCTGGATTTGATAATTTGTATGCATCGTTCCACCTATCCATTTGAGCGAGGATAACCAGGACTAGATGGGTTGAAAAATATGTCCCAATTTTTACAAAATTCACTGAATTCTTTAGAATCAAAAGGTGGTCCATTATCTGCAACCAGCTCCTCAGGAATACCGAAGCGAGCAAAACATGTTTTTAAAGTATTAATAACTGTAGGAGCTGTTGTGTAATGCAAATGCTGGAGCTCAATATATTTAGAAAAATAATATACAATTAAAAGATAAGTCACTGAAGATGGATGAAAGAAATCAATTGCAACCTTTTGCCATGGTCGCTCTGGTAATTCTCTGTCTAAAAGTGGTTCTTTGCTGTTTAACCTTTGGTTTTGTTGACACACAACACAGTGCGATACCATATTTTCAACTTCAGCATTCATGTTTGGCCAATAGAGTGATTGACGGGCAAGATTTTTACAGGATACCATACCTCTGTGACCAATATGAAGGCGCTGCAAGATATCTTTACAACAAGACTTTGGGATCACTAATCTTTGGCCACAACAGATGAGACCATTTTCTATGTGGAGTTCAGACTGACAATGCCAATAAGGTTGTGCATGAGGGATCACATTTTGCTTATTTTGAGGCCATCCATTTTCAATGTAATTTTTTATAGTTTGGAGCTCTAAGTCATTTTCAGTTTCTTGCATGATTTCATCAAATTTGGACTTTGAGGCTTGCACGATTAAAGAAACCATTAAATGATCATTGTCAATATCAGATGTGGAAACAGACTGTACTTGCAAAGGTGCTCTGGATAGGGCATCAGCAACAACTAGATACTTGCCAGGAATATGAGTAAGTTTAAAATTATATCTTTGTAGAAGTAATAACATTCTTTGCAATCTAAATGATGTATTTTCAAACGGCTTATGAATTAATCCTAACAAAGGCTTGTGATCTGTTTCTATCTCAATATGATGACCAAAAACATAATAATGAAAATGTTCACATGCAATGAACAATTGCAAGGAGCTCTTTTTCTATTTGCGAATATCTTGATTGAGCTTCAGAAAGAGTTGCAGATGTGTATGCAACTGGCTGACGGTTCTGGAGAAGAACACCACCAATGCCGAAAGAACTTGCATCAACAGAAAGCACTATAGGTTTATCTTTGTCAAAAAACTGGAGAATTGAAGTCGATTGCAATAGATCTTTAACTCTCAAGAAAGCATCATTATGATGTGAATCTCATTGCCAATTTATATCTTTCTTCAGTAGATCTCTTAAAATGGAAATTTCCTGTGAAAATTTTGGCACAAACTTCATAAGATATGTGGCTGTACACAAGAATCTCATCCTTGCCTACTGGTTGGGACAGGAAAATCTGTAAGCAGAGACTTTTTTGGGATCAGGAGAAATACCATCAGATGAAATTATATGACCTAAGTATTGTAATTTAGTTACACCAATAAGAGTCTTATCTTTGTCGAGTTTCAGTCCACTTTCTCTAGCAATTTGAAATACTTTCTTTAATTTCTCACAATGATCATCTAAATTTGAACTGTGCACTAATATATCATCAAAATATGGGTTGATTTCTGTGCAGTTTTCAAATGTATTAACCATGCACATTTGATATACCTCAGAAACACAATTTAATCTGAAAGGCATTACTAGAAAACGAAATCTGCCAAATGATGTTATAAAATAGAGATGGGCATTATTTAACATAACAGGATAAATATTCATAATATTAACCAAAAACTTATTCAATAACAGATTACCAAAAAGTCCCTGTTAATTTTGGAACGCCTCGTATGATAAGCATTTTAAAAAGAAGAAACAAATAGTAAGGCTGAAAATCATTTTAGGAATACATATTTATAAATTAATAAAAGTTTAGTTATATAAAAAAAATTCCAACTTATAAATCTATTTGAATTCTGAGGCAAAGAATTTCTATTACTGCAGAAAACAAAAATCCCCAACTGCATTAAAACGCTTTTGAGACAGACAGGGCCGTGCTTAGGACTTTAGCGGCCCTGGACAAAATATATTTTGACGGCCCTTTTTTCTGAAATTTTTTAAACAGGTATAAAATGTTATAAACTGTGCAAAATGTATCACAAAAGTGAAATTTGTATGAATTTTTTAACACAAAAAGTTGTAAAAAAGAGGTCGTAAAAATTATTACCAAAAAAATAAAATTTTCCTTGCCCATCAGTATTTAAAATAATAATTTTGATTTACCTTATTTTCCTATGACAAATATCAGTTCATCTGAATTTAGAGGTTTCAACATCATAAATATTACATAATCATTTCATACCTACTAGTGAAAAATGCTCCAAGGAGCAGTGCAAAAGCAGAATATGATTTTAATTGAGCATTAAAAAGTAATGGACAAGTGTTTCTGTTAATTACTGAGCATGAGGAAGGATAAGGGATCCCTTCTTGGCTACAACTCACTTCAATGCCAACTTTGAAAAAATCATATTTGCGCTTTTTCCATATAAAAGAAATTTGCGGTTCTTTAGTAGAATTTTCCACCGTGCTTTAGATGTTAACCAGGGGTGTAGTCATAAAAATAACATAAGATATATGCTCTAAGCAGAGGGATATTCTAGAATGTGTATACTATAAGCTTTCTTGAAAAACAGAGGGTATATGGTGTTCTATTAAAAAGTCCAGAAGGTGTACGGCGTATAGCCTGTACTACATCTCTGATGTTAACTGCACTGTTCACTCTGCACTATACTACAAATCAATTTTCTGTGCAATTATACACTTAGGGTATGCTTGGTGGCAGTGCATGAATGTGATACCTGCAGGAACTAGGTATCTGGCATTATGTCGCCTTCCTTTACATTTATGTCTAATTAAGCTGCATCTTTACTGGTTACGTCTTTACACTATACATTTTTATAGTAACTGCGACTGATTTGTTTTCACGGAAAAAGCGCAAATATGATTTTTTCAAAGTTGGCATTGAAGTGAGTTGTAGCCAAGAAGGGATCCCTTATCCTTCCTCATGCTCAGTAATTAACAGAAGAACTTGTCCATTACATTTTAATGCTCAATTAAAATCATATTCTGCTTTTGCACTGCTCCTTGGAGCATTTTTCACTAGTCCTTCTATTTTTCCATATTCCATAGGGATACTGCACAACTTGTTTTGTATTTTATATATAGAAAACAAAATCTTATTTGTATTGAAATTAAAAAATGCTACATACTCTAATACTCTGGTGTTACAAATTAAAAAAAAAAAATTTTAAACAGGTTTTTCTATACCAAAATTCTACGGTGGTTTTCAAAAAAAAAAAAAAAAAAAAATCAGTTTTTTACTAAAGTGAATAAAATAATAGATCCTTTCAAAGAATATATTTTTCATTCAAATATCCATTATTTTTGCCAAAATCAGGAACTTTTTTTATGCAAGAGTAAAGTTTGATACAAAAACAATGCTTCTTTTTTTTCTTAATCCGTATTTATTACGGACTTATTAAAAACGTACTCCACCGCTTTTATAGGAAACGATTGCTTTACTGTGTTATGGAGCATTCTCATTGGCCATAAAGAGACATTCTATAAAAGCTGTGGAGTGACTCTGCAACAAATGGGTCAAATTTTTAACAGTGCACTGTTAAAAATCAGCTGCATTATGCTGCAACGCCCTCCACCACTTGTATATAATATCTCTATTCCAACCAATGAGAAAGCGCCATTTCACGGCCAAGTAACCGTTTTCTATACAAGCAGGGGAGTGCGTTGCAGCAAAATGCAGCAGATTTTTAACAGTGTGCATATCCTTGGCGCTATAGTTTACAGGAGTGGTACATTGTTCAAAATTTGAAACTTTTGCTGCATAGCCACTCCATCGCTTTGATAGAATATCTCTATTTTGATCGATGAGAATCCTCGATAATGCATTTAAGTAATCGTTTTCCACTTATCTAATATATCGTTTCCGTATATTTATTTTTTCAATCAGCACCAAGGTGCGCACTTTATTAGAAGACGCGCTTTATTAGACGGCGCATTCTATTAGAATAAATACGGTATATACTTATAATAAATACACTTTGTTAAAGTACAGGGCCCCAATATTTGACAGGTATGCCAGGCATTTTTGCCATTGATGCCATTGTGCTAAAAACAAAATATAAATAAATGAAAAAGATGGATAAAATATAAATTTGGCATGGTGCAAAAAATTGCCTAATTTAAAATTAAAAATCAAATTTGACAGCCACCAGGGCTAGACACCGTGCATAATTATTCAGTAAATGATTCATTAACACTAGAACGCCCGGAAATTCTACTCAAGTTTGAAAATAATATTTCTCACCAGAATTTTTATTCAAAATTATTTAATTGATTTATTTAACGTAAATTTGCGTGGATTAGATTTAAATTATTTCAAGAAAATTTTTCTGGTTCGAATTGAAATTTAGTTACATGATTGGAGTCGAATCGACTCCATCCGGGCGTTCTAGTGTTAAAAAATGACAAAAATCAACATGTCAAAAATTTCAAAAAAATTCATAATTCGTTAAAAAATTAAGTTAAAAATAAGAGAAAAAAAAGCATTCTGTATTTTTTTATGCTTAATCGAATGGTGTAACTGGTTTTTCTCTCCGATGATCACAAGTACCTTAGATTGATGACTGCTATTATTTTATTTCATCTTGTAAAAAAACTGTTTAACGTAAAGCTATGAATTTTTGCAGGATTAATTAGCATCGCAAAATCTTTAAAATAAACTTTACCGCAACATTCTATCTGCAATAGAACGTTAGATATACCCATTTATGACTAAGTTTGGAAAATACGCAATTTCAGAAAAACCGCCCAGCGAAATAACGTTTTCTCGATGACTACCTCGGGATAAAAAGTTTGTCTTTTGTTTAAAAAAAAATTAAGTTTTTATCTTTAGTAGTTTTCGAGAAAAGTGCTGTGACACAAAATTTTTGTCCGATTTTCAGAATACTCTACAGTACACCTACAGAATGCCATAAAAAAAAAAATAATTTTTGTGCTATGTTGTGCTTCTTGGTCAGACGAACATTTAAAAAAAAAAATCATCAAAATTGGATAAGTATTTAGTTAGTTATTGCAAAAAGAAAAATTGAAAAATCCGTGTGCACCATCGCTCAATCATATTATTGTAGCGCGCTGCCGCGCGCACAATGATTTCATTTATTTATTTCTACATTTAGTATTAAATTTTTGTATCAAATAATTTAAATTATGTGAACATTAAAACAATAAAAATGAAATTCAAACAATATGATACTTAAAAACCCTAAATCTTAGATTCCGTGCAAACGAAATCGGAAAAAATCTTAGACTTCTTTCCAAATTTAACTTGCAAACATTTGTTTTGTAGATTTTGTATAATGTTTACGGTAGGTATAGATAAAAAGAATAGACACATCTAAAAAGCAAATGTTCAGAAAAAGTCTAAGATTTATTTCGATTTCGTTTGCACGGAATCTAAGATTTAGGGTTTTTAAGTATCATATTGTTTGAATTTCATTTTTATTTTTTTAATGTTCACATAATTTAAATTATTTGATACAAAAATTTAATACTAAATGTAGAAATAAATAAATGAAATATCTTAATATATGTCCCTTCTCGGGCTTAAATAAAGCAGGAAATAAATTTTGTTTTTTTAATTTGTTCTGCAAATTATGTTTTTGTTTAATTGCATTAATGTGAGCAATAAAGAACGGAAAATTTTGAATCTAACCTTTGTGATTTGTTTTGAGGTATTCAAAGTGCAAGGTTTTTTTTTTTTATCCACAGGAATCTCTGAAATTTTTAAAATTCAGTATAAAATCAAATAATTGTCGTACAGGAGTTATGTTTGGATTGAAATGCTCCTTCGAATGAGTTTATTTTCAAGCGAATGAAGATCATTATAGTTTGAAATTTAGATCTTAATTGGCGGAACTTGTTTTTGTAAATGGCTGCAATGTTTTCAAGCATGCAAGATTTTTTCTAAATGTTTAGATTAAATTTGACGCTGTGCGATAGAAATGATGACTCCCATCGATAAAAGACAAAGTTTATTTTTTTTTGCTGTGGTTGAAATTGAAGTACTGAAAATCAGAATCACGCATGCTATCCAGTCAATTCCACTAGCAATGTTAGCGAACAAGTGGATAGAACTGGAGATTCGCTTGAATGTGATTCGAGCTACAAAAAGTGAACTCGTTGAATTATTTTAATGGATTGCACAAATTCTAACTCTTTAACTGATTTTGACAAAATAAAATGACCTGTAACTTTCTTTAGATTTTTATTCTTCTTTCTGATTAATTTAAGATTTATGGACATCTATGGGAAATGATAGGGAATATTTTTTTTATTCGCTTCAAAATAAAACTTTTCATCGTAAGAATGAGAGCTGGAAGCAGCAGCACAGACAATCACCTCATCAACTTCACGGCTGAAATTTCAGAATTAGTTAAAACTTGATTCGCATATTAAAAAACAATCGGTCTGCCAAGTCATATCTTAGTGGAAAATATCTGAAAACCAGATTTTAGCGGTTGACTTGTAGATTTACTATTGTGTTTTCCTGCACCCAAAGATATGAAAACATGGAGGAGAGGGAGCAATAAACCCCAGTAACTGACTGTGCAATAAAGCATTGAACTATAATGATTTGGGTGATGCCAAAAATGTAACCCTGCATTAAGTCACATTAAGTCCAAACAAAACCACGTGCTTTGATTCGCCTATCAATTCAAACCAGTTAAAACCCGTATTTGATTGCTCTTGTTTTTTATCGTCGAATTTTTTATTAGACAGCGAATTAAAATTTCGTAAACAATTAAGTTTGTGCGATAATTGGTTGTAATACTCGATCAATAAATACAAATTTATCGCTTCACAAGTAAAAATTTCTTTGATTATTTAATTATATGTGTTTTAAATATCAAAATAGAAAATCTTTTAATATTTTGCTTGAAAAGATAACATTATTTTGCTCTGAAAATCGTTTGCAGTCACAAATCTGTATTTTAGATTAATATTTATTACTTACTATGTTTTCATACATGATTTTAAAAGAATGTTTTCATTATTATATTTTAAATATTATTTAAATGCTATTATTAATATTTAACAAAACAAATTTCTTTCTAACAAAAATAAATAAAGATGTTTAAGTAAATTAGCAGCGATTGACGTAGGCAAAATGGAGATCTACTTAAAAATTTCATTCCATAAAAGAGAATATTTATTAATAATTTTGAAATATTTGAATTATTTATGCGTATTGTTATTTGCAAATAAAATGAGTTCATCAGACTGGAAAAGTTTAGCTGCAAGACTGGAATTATTATCATAGCAAACGCGGTAGCGTTTGGTATAATATGTTTAAGAAATAGAAAGTGCAAACAACTTTCTAAAATTTCTGGCGAACCAGTTGAGATACGGCAGTGAAATTTTTTTTAAAAGATAGAACTCGACGAGACGAATAAAATGATAGCATTCAAAAAATTACTGCAGCTTAGAATAGTTTTTTATTTAATTTTTAATGAAAAAATGAAAGCAAAAAATTCAACAAAGTCTTGCTAACGTTTCCGTGGATGGATTAACTTCGTTATTTAATTTTTAATCTCTATTAGACGGCGCATTCTATTAGAATAAATACGGTATATACTTATAATAAATACACTTTGTTAAAGTACAGGGCCCCAATATTTGACAGGTATGCCAGGCATTTTTGCCATTGTGCTAAAAACAAAATATAAATAAATGAAAAAAATGGATAAAATATAAATTTGGCATGGTGCAAAAAATTGCCTAATTTAAAATTAAAAATCAAATTTGACAGCCACCAGGGCTAGACACCGTGCATAATTATTCAGTAAATGATTCATTAAAAAATGACAAAAATCAGCATGTCAAAAATTTCAAAAAAATTCATAGTTCGTTAAAAAATTAAGTTAAAAATAAGAGAAAAAAAAGCATTCTGTATTTTTTTATGCTTAATCGAATGGTGTAACTGGTTTTTCTCTCCGATGATCACAAGTACCTTAGATTGATGACTGCTATTATTTTATTTCATCTTGTAAAAAAACTGTTTAACGTAAAGCTATGAATTTTTGCAGGATTAATTAGCATCGCAAAATCTTTAAAATAAACTTTACCGCAACATTCTATCTGCAATAGAACGTTAGATATACCCATTTATGACTAAGTTTGGAAAATACGCAATTTCAGAAAAACCGCCCAGCGAAATAACGTTTTCTCGATGACTACCTCGGGATAAAAAGTTTGTCTTTTGTTTAAAAAAAAAATTAAGTTTTTATCTTTAGTAGTTTTCGAGAAAAGTGCTGTGACACAAAATTTTTGTCCGATTTTCAGAATACTCTACAGTACACCTACAGAATGCCATAAAAAAAAAATAATTTTTGTGCTATGTTGTGCTTCTTGGTCAGACGAACATTTAAAAAAAAATCATCAAAATTGGATAAGTATTTAGTTAGTTATTGCAAAAAGAAAAATTGAAAAATCCGTGTGCACCATCGCTCAATCATATTATTATAGCGCGCTGCCGCGCGCACAATGATTTCATTTATTTATTTCTACATTTAGTATTAAATTTTTGTATCAAATAATTTAAATTATGTGAACATTAAAACAATAAAAATGAAATTCAAACAATATGATACTTAAAAACCCTAAATCTTAGATTCCGTGCAAACGAAATCGGAAAAAATCTTAGACTTCTTTCCAAATTTAACTTGCAAACATTTGTTTTGTAGATTTTGTATAATGTTTACGGTAGGTATAGATAAAAAGAATAGACACATCTAAAAAGCAAATGTTCAGAAAAAGTCTAAGATTTATTTCGATTTCGTTTGCACGGAATCTAAGATTTAGGGTTTTTAAGTATCATATTGTTTGAATTTCATTTTTATTTTTTTAATGTTCACATAATTTAAATTATTTGATACAAAAATTTAATACTAAATGTAGAAATAAATAAATGAAATATCTTAATATATGTCCCTTCTCGGGCTTAAATAAAGCAGGAAATAAATTTTGTTTTTTTAATTTGTTCTGCAAATTATGTTTTTGTTTAATTGCATTAATGTGAGCAATAAAGAACGGAAAATTTTGAATCTAACCTTTGTGATTTGTTTTGAGGTATTCAAAGTGCAAGGTTTTTTTTTTTATCCACAGGAATCTCTGAAATTTTTAAAATTCAGTATAAAATCAAATAATTGTCGTACAGGAGTTATGTTTGGATTGAAATGCTCCTTCGAATGAGTTTATTTTCAAGCGAATGAAGATCATTATAGTTTGAAATTTAGATCTTAATTGGCGGAACTTGTTTTTGTAAATGGCTGCAATGTTTTCAAGCATGCAAGATTTTTTCTAAATGTTTAGATTAAATTTGACGCTGTGCGATAGAAATGATGACTCCCATCGATAAAAGACAAAGTTTATTTTTTTTTGCTGTGGTTGAAATTGAAGTACTGAAAATCAGAATCACACATGCTATCCAGTCAATTCCACTAGCAATGTTAGCGAACAAGTGGATAGAACTGGAGATTCGCTTGAATGTGATTCGAGCTACAAAAAGTGAACTCGTTGAATTATTTTAATGGATTGCACAAATTCTAACTCTTTAACTGATTTTGACAAAATAAAATGACCTGTAACTTTCTTTAGATTTTTATTCTTCTTTCTGATTAATTTAAGATTTATGGACATCTATGGGAAATGATAGGGAATATTTTTTTTATTCGCTTCAAAATAAAACTTTTCATCGTAAGAATGAGAGCTGGAAGCAGCAGCACAGACAATCACCTCATCAACTTCACGGCTGAAATTTCAGAATTAGTTAAAACTTGATTCGCATATTAAAAAACAATCGGTCTGCCAAGTCATATCTTAGTGGAAAATATCTGAAAACCAGATTTTAGCGGTTGACTTGTAGATTTACTATTGTGTTTTCCTGCACCCAAAGATATGAAAACATGGAGGAGAGGGAGCAATAAACCCCAGTAACTGACTGTGCAATAAAGCATTGAACTATAATGATTTGGGTGATGCCAAAAATGTAACCCTGCATTAAGTCACATTAAGTCCAAACAAAACCACGTGCTTTGATTCGCCTATCAATTCAAACCAGTTAAAACCCGTATTTGATTGCTCTTGTTTTTTATCGTCGAATTTTTTATTAGACAGCGAATTAAAATTTCGTAAACAATTAAGTTTGTGCGATAATTGGTTGTAATACTCGATCAATAAATACAAATTTATCGCTTCACAAGTAAAAATTTCTTTGATTATTTAATTATATGTGTTTTAAATATCAAAATAGAAAATCTTTTAATATTTTGCTTGAAAAGATAACATTATTTTGCTCTGAAAATCGTTTGCAGTCACAAATCTGTATTTTAGATTAATATTTATTACTTACTATGTTTTCATACATGATTTTAAAAGAATGTTTTCATTATTATATTTTAAATATTATTTAAATGCTATTATTAATATTTAACAAAACAAATTTCTTTCTAACAAAAATAAATAAAGATGTTTAAGTAAATTAGCAGCGATTGACGTAGGCAAAATGGAGATCTACTTAAAAATTTCATTCCATAAAAGAGAATATTTATTAATAATTTTGAAATATTTGAATTATTTATGCGTATTGTTATTTGCAAATAAAATGAGTTCATCAGACTGGAAAAGTTTAGCTGCAAGACTGGAATTATTATCATAGCAAACGCGGTAGCGTTTGGTATAATATGTTTAAGAAATAGAAAGTGCAAACAACTTTCTAAAATTTCTGGCGAACCAGTTGAGATACGGCAGTGAAATTTTTTTTAAAAGATAGAACTCGACGAGACGAATAAAATGATAGCATTCAAAAAATTACTGCAGCTTAGAATAGTTTTTTATTTAATTTTTAATGAAAAAATGAAAGCAAAAAATTCAACAAAGTCTTGCTAACGTTTCCGTGGATGGATTAACTTCGTTATTTAATTTTTAATCTCTATTAGACGGCGCATTCTATTAGAATAAATACGGTATATACTTATAATAAATACACTTTGTTAAAGTACAGGGCCCCAATATTTGACAGGTATGCCAGGCATTTTTGCCATTGATGCCATTGTGCTAAAAACAAAATATAAATAAATGAAAAAAATGGATAAAATATAAATTTGGCATGGTGCAAAAAATTGCCTAATTTAAAATTAAAAATCAAATTTGACAGCCACCAGGGCTAGACACCGTGCATAATTATTCAGTAAATGATTCATTAAAAAATGACAAAAATCAGCATGTCAAAAATTTCAAAAAAATTCATAGTTCGTTAAAAAATTAAGTTAAAAATAAGAGAAAAAAAAGCATTCTGTATTTTTTTATGCTTAATCGAATGGTGTAACTGGTTTTTCTCTCCGATGATCACAAGTACCTTAGATTGATGACTGCTATTATTTTATTTCATCTTGTAAAAAAAACTGTTTAACGTAAAGCTATGAATTTTTGCAGGATTAATTAGCATCGCAAAATCTTTAAAATAAACTTTACCGCAACATTCTATCTGCAATAGAACGTTAGATATACCCATTTATGACTAAGTTTGGAAAATACGCAATTTCAGAAAAACCGTTTCTCGATGTTCTTTCAGAATAACGTTTTCTCGATGACTACCTCGGGATAAAAAGTTTGTCTTTTGTTTAAAAAAAAAATTAAGTTTTTATCTTTAGTAGTTTTCGAGAAAAGTGCTGTGACACAAAATTTTTGTCCGATTTTCAGAATACTCTACAGTACACCTACAGAATGCCATAAAAAAAAATAATTTTTGTGCTATGTTGTGCTTCTTGGTCAGACGAACATTTAAAAAAAAATCATCAAAATTGGATAAGTATTTAGTTAGTTATTGCAAAAAGAAAAATTGAAAAATCCGTGTGCACCATCGCTCAATCATATTATTGTAGCGCGCTGCCGCGCGCACAATGATATCACAGAGCAGTAAAGTTTGTTTATTTGTAGGGGCTAATCTCCGTAACTACCGAACCGATTCCAAAAGTAATTGTGCCAAAATGATGATCTTTTCCCCCATTCGAACATAGGCTATATATTAGGTTAGTGTTACTATCTTTTAGGGGATGCAGGAGCAAAAAATGTTCTAGTAATGAGACTTTTGTGTTATTGAAGGACCTAGAGATATAAAATTTGGTATGTTAATTATTTATAAGATATAAATGATCTCTAAGATCTAATGATCTGATTTCCTAAAAAATACAAAATTTAAAAAGTGTGCAAATGCGCGAAAAGCGTTTTAAAATGCGATAATCTCCGGAAGTAACGGATGTATTTAAAAATAATTATATCAAAATGATGGTGACAGACCTTGCTACAACATAGGCTAGATCTTATGTCGGTGTCATAGATATCTGCACGGGCCGGAATTTCCAGGCCCGGCCCGGCCCGTTGTAAAACTCAAAAGTTCGGCCCGGGCCCGGCCCGGCCAGTTTAAATTTTTATGTTTTAGGCCTGGCCCGGCCCGTACAGAAATAAGTGAAAACAGGCCCGGCCCGTTACAATTTCTAAAAAATTCAGATTTTTTTTCATATAATTAAGATTTTTTAAAAGAATACTGCATATATATCTATGGAATGATTTTACAGGACATACACATTAGCAACATTAGTGATTACTAAGATTCTTAGGCTTTGAACAATCAAATAAAGATTCATCAAAAAATTAATATGGCTTAGAATAAAAGAAAAAAGAAAGAAAGTTAAAAACATCGTAACCTTTGAAGCTGTTTAATAAAAGATTTATAAAAATATTTCTATATCATTTTATTATTTCTATATCATTTATTCATTCGTTAACTCAAATATGCGCCTTTCTGATACATTTCTTAATTCATTTTTTTTTCTCAGAAACGCACAGCTGGTATCTTTATTCAGAAACTATATAATCAAGTGGCATTATTTGTTTTTTGATACAAGCAATTTAAGAATACTGAAAGGAAATAAATTGTTGTTATAGTTAGCATTTTCAATAGAATTTCCGGAAGCTATAGCATGGGAAGGGAGAAAAACCTGCAACCATTTGAAAAACTATTGTATCTGAACAAATTTATGCAAGTATTTTTTTCATAAAAAAAAAAAAAAATGCTATTCGATTCCAAATGCCTTCAGTAGTCAGGCTTATCACTTTTATATTTTTACAATTAAAAATTAATCTGAAAATGTGTCAAACTTTCACGTTATTGAAAAATTAATTTAAAAACCATCAAACTTTCACGTTATTGAGAAATTAATTTAAAAACCATCAAGAAGTATATATCCAAAGATTAAAGTTCTTAAACATAAGTTCTTTATCGCTGTTAATAATTTTACAAATCATGTTGTCTGCCCTACAGATCTTGAGAACAATTAAGTCTTGTTCCGGTGGCAAGTCTACATGTAGAAAAATAATGCAAGCTTGATCTCGGCCCGGTATGATTCTGCTAAAAAAATATTAAAACGGGTTACACACAATTTAACTGTCCGATGCCGATCTCACACTGTACAAGTTACATTTTGATATTGATGCTGTCAAACTAGTATGGCTCGTGACGCACATTTATATTTATTCTCGTTAAAACCATTTGCGTTGAAAATAGATCATATTTTATCGTTTCTGCTTAAATCTTCAAAACGGGCCGGCAAGCCCGAAAATTTTTTTTTATCGGCCCGACCCGGCCCGTATAGCCCATTCAATTTTTTTGCCGGCCAGGCCCGGCAAGTTAGAAAATTTGAAATGATTCTGCCGGCCCGCGGGCCGGGCTGGGTTCGGGCCCGTGCAGACCTCTACGGTGTCATTACCCCAAAAGGGGTGAAGGAGTAAAAAAACGTTCTAAAAATGCGACTTTTGTGTTGCTGAAGGACCTGGAAATATAAAATTTGTCATGTTAATCACTTATAAGATATAATTGATATCTAAGAACAGTTCCTAAAATGTATAAAAATTGTTATAGATACAAATGCACGAAAAGTGATCTAAACACTTTCTAAATTGAGATTTTTAAATCAATGGCGGGAAGTAACGAACCGATTTAAAAAATAATAATGTCAAAATGACATCAGTCCTTGCTCCATATTAGTACACGATGGCACTACATTATATCTTAAAAAGTGGAAGGGAACTAATGTAGTTGCGGTGATTTCCCAAAATAATTGAAAATGAAATGAAAAAATTACTTATTTTTGTTTGTTTGAGATAAATTTGAAATTTTGTTTTTTGTAATCCTTATCTTTTTAAATAAATCTAATTTTTTTCTTCTGTCATATAACGAAATAACCAATCTTGTTAGTCCTATGTTAGTCCTCATTGACATCACAGCATACCGAAAGAAGGAAAGGGCGCTGATGGAATTACAACCCCCTCCTCATCCGAAAATCAGATAAAAAAAATGTGCTTTTTTCTGTTTGAGATAAATATGTATTTTTTAACTTATTCAGCGTCTACCCAATCTCTTCTCTTTACTTCGAGTCTCTTTAGTTATTGTACAGTCACACCAGATTATACTCAAAGAATAGGGGGTAATAGGGTTACAACCCCACCCAAAATAGTCAAAGATGAAAAAAATATTAAGTTTTTTTACTTTTTTGCTATAAATTTGTAACTTTGTTTTCTGCAATATTGTAACGAACTAATGATTCTGGTTAGTTCCATATCAGCGCATAGTTACACCACAGTATACTCAACGTGGTGAAATGGGCTGATGGAGTTAAAGTCCCCCTTTTGAAATACTCGAAAATGAAATGAAAAAGGTGTTGATTTTTCCGCGGATTAGCCATTCTGGTATATCACATATTATTTTTTATTGACACCACATACCCAAAGAAGGTAAAGGAGAATTTATTTTTAGTGGTGAGGGATCAATTTTATAGATTTTAAGCTACAATGATTTTCTTTTAAATGAAAGTATATATATATAAAAAAAAAAAAACCATTAACATTTTTCAACTTATTTCGGCGTGAGGCAGACTCGGGATCAAACCCTTGCCCCCACCCCACCCCCACCGCCAAAAATAATTCTCCATTTGCAAAAAAAATAAAAATAAAAATTCTAAAATTTATAGCAAATTTTATGAAAAGTTACAGCAGAGCAGTGAAGGAGAGGGAAACCCTTCCCGGCACTAATTATTTATGGTACGGTTTGGTTAATTCTGATTTCATTTCAAGTCAATTTCTGGCTAAGTGTAAATTCCTGGAAACTCAGTTTGGCTCAAACAGACTTTAAAAAAAATAGTTCAGTATGTTATTTCCGTTTAAAAACTTTACCTATAGTAAGAAATAAACTTTGTTGTTTATATGTGTGCTGTTTTTTAGAAGGACCGCTGCACTTTTTCCAAGACCGTTTGGTAAAATTAAGGTATTTATCACGACCCTTTGACGAAATTCGCTTCTTTTCCGCGGCCGTTGGACCAAATTCGCATTTTACCATTGCCACTCGAAGAATTTCGCTTTTCTTGCGCGGCCCTTTCGCAGAATGTGTGGCTTTTTTCCCTATTTTGCAATTCTTTGCCGAAATATATATTTTTTTTTCCATGGTCTTGTAACAAAATTTGTATTTTTTTTTTTTCCAATCTTTTGTCGAATTTGCGTTTTCCACTATTTTTTTTTAAACGAATTTCGTATTTTTTCCCGCAACTTTTTGAAAAGATTTACATTTTTTTTTTTTTTTGCGACACTTTTGACAAAATAAGGTTTTTTTTTTTTTTTCCACAATCCTTTGCTAAAATTTGCGTTTTTCTTGCGACTTTAAGACAAAATTAGCATTTTTTTCAGGATGCTTGGTGGAAATTTGTGATTTTTTCGCATTTTTTAAATATATTCTCCTTTTTTTCCGTCTGCATGTATGTCTGTATACAATGGCTAGCAGAACCTACACAGCACGTACGAGATTGAAATAGTTTGTGAGGCTAAGTCCAAAGTCAAATATGAAACTTTTGAACTCGGAATTTAAAAACTCTTATAATTATTGGATTTGTTAATTAAAAATTAAACTCACTCTCACTTAAGGGCATTTTCAACTGCTACGCTCAACAAGCTCAAAACGTTTTGACACATTTACAAACTCATTTTTTAACGGAAAAATATAAAATTGAAATGCCTGACTATGGAAGCGATTTTGAATTTAACCTATTTTTCCATTTTATAATAATTCAATTACCTATCGAGTTATAAGCTTTTTCGATGACGCAATCACCCCTTTTTCTCCTACTTTTCGACTGGTTTTTTCTGCTTTCGTCTGGAAATGTGCTGAAAAGTGTCAACTTTGAAGGCTTGTTATGAAAAATCTATTGTGTTTTTTAAAAAACAGAAGATTGAGTGCAATTAGACAGTTTCTGAATAATAACACCTGCTATTTTCATGCATTTCCAAGCAAAAATAAATTAAAGCATGTATCACAAAGTTGCCCTTTTTGATTTAAGAACACCCTTAAAATTTATCTCGGTCGTTGCAAGAAATGAAAAGCTATGGCGCATGGTCTGAAGGTTCATTCATGCATCGTGGAAAATGACTAATGGGAAAAGAAAATTTACGAGGAATTTTGTAATATGTATTAACTTACATCGTCCAAACCGTTTTGAAAATTAAAAAACGGAAGACATGTTCAAAAAGATCATACTCTTACATCTGAAATGCTGCAATCAATAAATAAATAAAAATAAAATCAGCAGTTAAATTCTTGATATGTTTTATTTTTTTATTTTTTTTTTTTAAGGTCGTTTTACTGAAAATCGTTTTTCACTCTTATTGCAATGCATCACCAGGATGCAGTTTTAGAGTTATCCTATCGACAAACCAAAAATATGTGCTTAAAAGCTAAAATTTACTTATAATAGATAATATATTTGGTTTTTAAAAAACAAGAATTTTAATCTTTTCTAATGTACCAGCAAAAACAGACGATATCTTTTTTATACTAAAAGTAACTAAACGTCCGTATTTTAATACAATCTTTTTAGAGCATTCCAATAGATCAGATTTAATCACCTACAAAAATCTTGAAACGTTCTGATGGTAGAAATATTTTTTACAAAATAAAATGAGTAGTAATTTTGATGAAATCTGTAAAAAAATTTGAATGCTTCGCCTCTCTACAGCACAGTTTTAGAATTTCCGAAAAACCAAAAGTATACTCTTACAGTGAAGCCTTCTAATCATTGGTGCACATAGGCGTAGAGTTTTCAAAATTATTGGAGGGGCTCATTCAGTGACGTAGTCAGGGGGGGGGGGGAGGGAGGGAAGAGTTTGAAACCCTTTGGAACAAGGAATTAATTATTTCATCATGAATACCAAAAAAGTATTAATTTCTAAGACGAAATTTCAAGAAAAAAGAGATAATTCCGTTTTAGACAGGTTTTTCGCCTTAACAGATATTTTTTTCAGGAATTAATTTTGTTATGACCATGGAATGTTTCAGATTGGGACATTATCCTTTTATAGGCTGCTTTCGTTTACAGAGGTTAAATATTTATAAAGAGAAATCTCTGAAAAAGCAAGTGCAAAGGATCAAAATAATAGCTTTCACAGCCTCCAGCAGACTATAATAAGTATGATTGTGTGGCAATCCTTCCATCGGAGTCCAGATGAAAAGTTGCAAATATTTGTTATAGACATGTTCCTTTTTGGCAAGTTTTAATGTACATATAACAAATACATACAGATATATGTAAATACCACAAAATCTGTGAACCGGAACTTATCTTAATCAGAAAAATACCGTAGTATCGTTGATAAAAGTACCGTGCAATTACACCTTCTAAGACAGAAACCTAACAAATGGAATTTTTTGCCTTCTAATTCCGTTTTAGTCTTAGTAGGTTTCATTAAACATATATAAACACATGAAGAAAAATTCAGATACAGACACCATCAACTAAATCAGCATTTGGCCTTTTGAAAAAAATCATTATATTCACCATGCATTTTCGATATAATTAAATAAGAAGTTTGATTTTTTTGGCTCATTGTACAAATGAATTAATAATAGAATAAATTAATGAAAATTATATCGTTTTATTTTTTAAAATTTAAGTCAATAGAATAAATTGATGTAATATAGCATGCAGCGAGTCTGACGATTAGATTACAGATAATATTTGTGTAGTACTAAGTCATATGAATACCCTTTACATTATCATAATCAGAGAATTTTTATGTTACAACCAGTGATGAATACTGGCGGTAAAAGAATCCCTCTTCCTAGTCCTTAACGCTATTTTTTTTTTTTTTTTTTTACATTTATTTATACTAAAGTCTAAGAATAAAAAAGCCCTCCACGCACACATACACAAAAACATATTTCGGTGGCGCCTCGGAGTAACAGAAATTCCTATCAGAGAAAAAAATTATCAATTCTACACTGACTGCTTGTCAGAGCCAGCTTTAGAGATTTTCACAAGTCCCTTACAAAAGAAATATACTAATTAATATCTGTTCGGAGATCCTAACAGAAAAAAACTAAAAGTTGTGCTCGATTTGTTTGATTTTAATATGTAACTTTCCAAAAATTTCAGATTTCCAAAAAGATTTCCAAAGATTTTAATTTCCAAAAGAAAAGTCATATAATAAAAATATTTCATGGAAAAACTGGTCCGTATGAACACACATGTACAGCTAGATACATATATGTGAACATGGAAATAATTATAATAATTAAACCAAATTTTAGACTGACACGAGAAGAGGTCTGTACGGGCCCGGACCTGGCCCGTAGTCAGAAGGGGTAGTTCTGAATATTCTAACGGTCCAGAAAAAAAATTAAATGGTCCGTAAGGACAGGGCCAGGCTGATTATATATATATATATAAAAGAGGGCCTACTGACCCATTATACAGATTAAAACAAAAACGATATGATATGAGCTTTAACGAGAATAAGTATGAATGTGCGTCGCGAGCCGATACTAATTTGACATCAATGCTGAAATGTAACTTGTACTCGGACAGTTACTTTGTGTCTAATCCTGGCTTGATTTTTTTTAGCAGACTCCTGACGCCCTGAGATTAGGTTTGCATTTTTTTTTTCTTTTGTACACATAGTCGAGCCGGGCCGGAACTACTATTAATTGTTCTCAAGATGTGTAAGGCAAACAACATGTTTTATGAAAGTATTAACAGCGATAAAGAACTTACGTTAGCGTAATCTTTGGTAATATACTTCTTAGTGGTTTTTAAATTCACTTTTCAACAACGCGAATGTTTGACACATTTTCTAACTAATTTTTAGCTGCAAAGGCATAAAATTGACAAGTCTGACTATTGAAGGGATTTGGAATATTGGAATCTAATGGGGTTTTCTATTTTTAGTAAATAATATACTTGTTGAAATATAAGAGATTCTTGTCTGGTTCCAGATTTTCCTCCCTTCCCGTGCTGTCGCTTCCGGAAATTTGATTCAGTGTAATTTCTTAAATTGCTCTTTTATATCAAAAAAAGGATAACGCCATTCGATTGCATAGTTTCTGAATAAAAACACCGGCTAATCATATGCATTTCCGATAACAAATGAATTCAAATAATATTGAAATATTTTCATAAAACAACTTTTTACTATACAGCTTCAAAAGTTATGATATTTTTAACTTTCTTTTTTTTTTTTTTTCCTAAACCATATTATTTTTTTAATGAATCCTTATTTGACTGTTGAAAGTCTAAAAATCTAATTAATCATTAATGTTGCTATTGTGTATTTTCTGTAAAATATATTGTACAATTATCCCATAAATATGTATGCAGTATTCTTTAAAAAAATCTTTATTATATGATAAAAATCTGAATTTTTTTTAAATATTGAAAATTGTGTTGGGCCGGGCCTGTTTTCACTGATTTCTGTACGATCCGGGCCTAGAAATGTAAAAATATGAACGGTCTGGGCCTGAAAATTCCTCTGGACACGACCAAAGAAAATTGAAGTTCAGGCTCAGCCTGATTTTGCAAAAATAAAGGTGAGGGGGAGAGATGTAGGCTCTTACTTTATTAGGTTGCGGTCAGCGGAGTTCAAGTTTCATCCCGAGTTCAAGTTTCGGGCCCGGCCCAGGTTCGTCGAAACTTTTAATCTGATAACTTAGACAACACAAAAATAAATTATTTAAAATAATAAATAGGAACAATTGAAATAGTCGAAATTGTGTCCGGCCAGATCGGACCGGGCTTGTTTTCACTGATTTCTGTACGATCCGGGCCTATAAATGTAAAGATATAAACAGTCCAGTCCGGGTCTGGGCTGAAAATTCCTCTAGACACACACACACACACACTAAAGTTCAGGTTTAGCTGGAGTTTTCAAAAGGAGAGGGGGGATGTAGGCTAGAGATGTGCATGGGTCGGGCCTCGGTCCGAGCCCGTAGCCAGGTTCGAGCCAATTTCCATTAACGGCGTTCGGACCGGGCCGAACTTAGTCACTAATCTTTTCGTGCCAGGCCGGGTTCGGGCCCTACTTTTTTTTCTGGAGTATCGGACCGGACCGAGCCTAACTTATTTTTTACGTAAGAAGCCAAGACTGATTTCATTCTTCCTAGTCTTCTCGGACCAAAATAACCAGTTCATGTTGAATCATTCCATGCGAAAATCCTTTTCTCGACATCTGTTAAACAACAGTAAAATTTGGCTTGGTCTAAAAATTTTTGCAAAAAAGGCATATACTTTTAAAACGTCTTTATTCTACAATTAAACATTAGAATTTATTCTTTTTAAAGAATCGTAGATTTCTATGCTTATTAAAATGGAGTTGAACACATTAAAAAAAAACTACCTATGACGGAATTTTCTTTTAAACTGAAAACTGGAAATTCCTTTCAAACTTCTTTTAAACTGTTCATCCATGCAAAATGAATACAATATTACGCAAGAAAAAAATATATTAAATATTTACACCTGCTAAAAAGGGAACTTATATTTTTTCTTTCCATTTTCTTGCGATTCTGTTTTAGAAAATTTTACTTTCACCATATACCATTTTTTAGGTTTTTATGTCTCCATTGCATGGAATATGGATAAATAATACTAATGATAACGGAAACATTTACATACAACAAACAAAGATTCATTAAAAGCATAAATATCGCAACCTATGGCATTTCTGCATAAGTGTAGATTATAAACATGAAAAAAAAAAAAAAAAAAAGATTAAGATAAGTTTTTTTAGTCTGAACTCTTCCGTAAGAGTAAATATCAATGTTCTGTAGAAATTCCCTCTGGCCGGGCCAAAATTTTAACTTTTTTCCGAGCTGGGACGAGCTCGGGCCTTGTTTTTAGCTATTATATCGGGCGGGGTCGGACTGCTAAATTTTTTCTATGGACCGGGCCGAGCTCGGGCCAAAATTTAACTTTAATTACGGGCTAGGCTGGGCCATTTTTTTAATGGATCAGCCTAGGCTTGAGCCTGGGAATTTCGGCTCGTGCAGACTTCTAATGTAGGCTCTTTATTAAGTTGCGGTCAGTGGAAGAAAGCTTTCTCGAGTTCCCGGCCAGGTCTGTGAAGACTTTTAATCAGATAACTTTGACAACACAAAAATAAGCATTTAAAATAATAAGTAGGAATAATTGAATGCTTATTGTTTATCGGAACTACTAAATGCTTGAGAATCATTCACTACTACAAGAGACGGCTTGATATCTTTAGCTAATGATAATAGATATTTGTCCATCTGAAATTTTCTCACCTATTTTTGCCTTAAAGACACTATTGAACTGACAGTTTTGGTTTGGTCAGCAGCAAAACCCCTCTATACTCTCCCACCTGCCATCTTCTGAGTTCTTGGAAGCTTCTAAATTAAGACCTTTTTATCTAAGGTCAAAAGGCCCCTTCTTGGTATGTTTGAGAAAATGCAATGTATCGGACACATCGTCTACTTTATTTATTGCCCTCTGTGTAGCACGTTAGAATCAGAATAGGTGATACTTCCTAGAAACCATGTTCACCGTCCAATAAAGAAAGAAAGAAAAAAAAATTCCATGGAGACTGCTTCGTTTTAGCCATGCAATATAGGGTGGAAGTTTTCTTTGGTTGTTTTAGTCATTTATAAAATATAAAAGTAAATAACGAATTCATAGATAGATTTTTTTTTTTTTTTAGAAAGCAATATATGCTGAAAAATCCCTTTTCAAAATTTGAATTTTTTCTATATTGGTTGGCACCAAAAAATACAGCCCATCTGGAAAAATTATTGGAGGGGCCCGAGCCCCATGGGCCCATACAATTCTACGCCTATGTTGGTGCAACTAGTTTTAAAATGTATGAATTTTAATGTTTTGAAATACATTGGCGAGTGCAGGTCACTTTGCGCCTAATGATACGATATTTCCTGCGCTAAAAATAACTAAACATCCGCATTTTAACAAAATATTTTTTGAGCATCTCATTGTATCAGATTTACGTAACTTACAAAAACTCTGAAACGTTCGGACGGATAGAGATATTCTTTACAAAATGAAAATGAAATATCAAATATGAGATATTTCGACAAAATCAGTAAAAATCTGAGTGTTTCGTCGCAGTTTCACTCGCTTTCGGTGCGCAAGAACTCCAACAATTAAATTGTAGAAAATAAAACGCAAAATAGAGGCCACTTTCAATTCAATGTGTTTTCACTTAAAAATATAAATTTAGATAGAAGTCTTAAGATATAAAATCCTACAAATTTGAGGTTAATTTAAAGGGTATTCATCATGGGCAGGTCAGCTAGTATCCTTATAAAAACTGGTGAAATGTAAAAACAACATAAATTTTTTTGCGGCCCCCCAAATTTTGGCGGCCCTGGGCAAATGTCCAGCTCGCCCCTTCTTAAGCACGGCCCTGGAGACAGAGAGAAATAAAAAAAAATTTCGACGCACAAAAAAAAACCCCTATAAAACTTTCTTTTTGATGCGTCACTGTCAATCTACGATTCCAAGACATTAAAAATCCTTTTGGTCTAATCAAAGAAGTCAATCATAGGAACCATTTTCCTTTTGCATTGTCCAAGACATTAAAAATCTTTTTGGTCTAATCAAGAAAGCCAATCATAGGAAACCTTGTCCTTTTACTATCTCAAAAGTTTACGTGATAAAATCTCTATAAAGCTATTCGTAGTTGATTATTCTATGAATATTTAAAAACATCTGGCTTTGATTCTTCACAAAACATATTTTATCACTTGAATTTTTTATAACGCTCACAGTTACAAAGATTAAAGCAATAGAATCAGTTTTTAGAATAACGAAAACAACATTTATTGAAAAAAACAGCTGGAATAATGAAAACTGGTTAGAATACTGAAAATGAAATGGGGGAAAAATGTGTTTTTATTCTAGAGTACGTGAAGTTAGTGACGCTTGCAGATTATTAAAAAGCAAGGAGGTAATGTCGGCCATCTTTGGTCATATTTTTAATGGGAAGGAATCTCTGTTTGAAAAATGGAATTAAAGAGATTTATGGATTTAATTGTTGATAGAAAGCTGTTTTATCGCTCGGGCACGGGACATAATCTTTCGTTGATGTAGTTAGATGGGTAAAATGGTGGCAATCTTTGAGTTTGAATATTTAAAAGGGATATTACTATGTACTCATGATATTTGGGGAAGGGGGGTATTCTGGCGCTATGATTTTTATTTAATAAAATATTTATTGTTTTTTTTTTATCATTATTATTTTGTCAATATTGCATCGTTAGAAAATATGAACTGGAAAACATTACTTTTGTAATTGTATTTTCCTGAAAAAAAAAAAAAAGAAGAAAAATAGCCTGGTGAAGACACAGCCATTCGAAAAGGGATGGGAGGGGGGGGCGAAGGGGGACAGTCCCGACGGACGCAGAAATTTATAGGGCGCCAATTTTACACTACCAACGTCATTTTTTGGCCTGTCACAACTTTTGGGGAGGGGATTTTAAATACATACTTGCACATACGAAATTTGTGGGATGAATGACATTTGAGTAAAAATATACAAGTAATGTTTCGTGCTCTTGTGGGATAAGCTTTGAATATGTGTTGACAAATATTGATTCGGGGATGTCAAAATTCGAACTTCAAATCAAGGTGCTGATGAATGAAGATCAATTTTATTTTTTTGAACAAATCGCATAGTTAAAATGGTGTGTTAAAATGGTGTCCATTCTTAGAGTTATTCTTTAAGTTTACTTTCTAAAGCCAATAGTATTTTACGAGAAGCTACTATAACAGGTGTTGCATTTTCATGCAAAATAATTTTGTGTTTACCAGGTAAACGACCTACACCTTCAAATATATCATTATATTCATTCAAAATTTGTAGTAATTTAGATGGATGAGAATTTACATTATTAGATGGGTTAGAATGAACATTAGTAGATGAAAGAGAATGAGAAGTGACACTTATCTTATACTATAATGCGAGCAAAAATTGTGTGTGTGTGTGTGGGGGTAAATTTTATCTCAAAAATGGCTCTAACGATTTTCGCAAAAATTTGGATTTTACCATTTTCGGGCACGAGAAAACCATTGGGCTAGGTCACATGTTCGATTAAATTCGATTATTGGGTCATTTTGGGTCATAATGGGTCAGGATCAAGCTATTTATATCTAGAGAACGGCTGGATCGATTTTAAGGATATTTTGTATCCAATCGTTTTTTGGCACGAGAAAACAATTGAGCTGGGTCACATGCTCGAAAATTTTTTATTAGTGGGTCATTTTTGGGTCATTGTGGGTCAAGCCATTTTTATTTAAAAAACGGCTCTAACGATTTCGACCAAATTTTATATTTTATCGTTTTGGATTACAAGAAGACCATTGCATTAGGTAACATGTTCGAGAAAATTCGGTTAGTGGGTCATTTTTGGGGTCATTGTGGGTCGTGCTATTTTTATCTAGAGATTTTCTCACACAATTTTGACTAAAAATTGCATTCTATGGTTTTCGGGCACGAGAAAAACATTGGGCTAGGTTACATGTTCGAAAAAAAAAATTTAATGGGTCATATTGGGTCATTAAGTGTCTGGGTCAAGCTATTTATATTTAAAGAACCTCAGAATCAATTTCATCGAAATTTTGCATGCACACGATAAAGAGATTCCGATTATAAGAGTCATTTGTGGGTCATGATGGGTCATAATGGGTCATGGTCAAGCTATAGCTAAAGAACAGGTGGATGAATTTTAACGAAATTTTGTATACAACATTTTTTGGCACGAGAAAATCATTGGGCTAGGTGACATGATCGAGAAATTTCGATTAATGGGTCATTTTGGGTCAAAAAGGGTCTGGGTCAAGTTTTTTATATTTAAAGAATGGCAGGATCGCGTTTAACGAAATTTTGAGTGTAACAATATTTGTACACGAGAAAAATAATGGGCTAAGTCACATGTTCGAGAGATTTCGATTATAAGGGTCATTTGTGGGTCATGATGGGTCATGGTCAAGCTATATCTAAAGAACGGGTGAATCGATTTTAACGAAATTTTGTATAAAGCATGTTTTTGGCACGAGAAAATCATTGGGCTATGTCACATGTTCGAGAAATTTCGATCAGTGGGTCACTTTTGGGTTATTCTAATTTTATCTAGACAATGTCTCGCGCAAATTTGACTAAATTTTATATTCTATCGTTTTCGGACACAAGAAAATCATTGGGTTAGGTCAGATGTTTGAGAAAATTCAATTAATGAGTCATTTTGTGTCATAATGGGTCAAGGTAAAACTATTTATACCTAAAAATTGGCTCAATCGATTTTATCTAAATTTTGTATTTAACATTTTTCGGCGCGCAAAAATTAATGAACTAAGTCACATTTTCGAGAGATTTCGATATAACGGTCATTTGTGGGTCATGCTAATTTTATCTAGAAAATTGTTCTCACCATTTTGAGTATATTTTCTATTATATCGTTTTCGGGCAAAAGAAAACCATTGAGATAGGACACACGCACGTAACAATTCAATTAGTGGGTCGTTTTAGGTCTTAATGGGTTCGGGTCATTCTAATTATGTATAACAACGACTCAGTCAATTTTACCTAAATTTTGCAACGGAATGTCTTTTGTCACGAGAAGACTATTGAGCTGAGTTGCATATTAAACAAAATTATATTAGTGGGTCATATCGCTTCATTGCTGAATGCTGTCAAGCTAATTTTACTTAATAAATGGCTTAAACGATTTTGATTCATTTTATACTCTACTGTTTTTGATTACCTGAAGACCATTGAGCTAAGTCACATGTTTCATCACATGTGATTAGTGGATCATTTGGGTAATAAGGGTCAGGATCATGAGACTATGGCAAAAGCCAATAAGTTGGCGATATTTGACAAAATACTGGCGAAATTTGGCCGAAAAATTGACTATTAAGGTTACGAAACCAAAACACATATTTGGCGCCAAATGAAAGAATGTGTCCAAATTTGGTTATATCTGGCAAAAAATATTGTCTTTCAGAATGTGAAGAAATTTCTTATACATTCTTAATAGTCTTCGAGATGCACAGTTAAACTAACCAGAGTCGAGCTAAAAAAGTGATTTGGATTGATGTCTTTTCGTTCTAAATTTTAAAATAAAGTAAAATTTATGAACATGTGCATACAAACATAGTTTTCTTATTGATTGTTTTTGTAAATAATACTATTTTTAATAACATGTTTTACAGTAATAACACTATATCGAGTTGAACACAAAGTTAATTTTGACCGAGCTGAGCTCGGTCACCCCTGCTAGTTGAATCATTATTTACACTAGATTTGGAACTCAAGCAAGAATTTATATTTACACAACACTACTTTTTCCACTTACTTGCCCAGAGGAATCCATTCGCTGTATGAGATTTAAAGCTGTGCATGCAGCTGCACTTAATACTGGTTGCACATTGAGATTCACAATAATAAATTTTAAATCATATGCAGTATTATTTACAACACACTTGAGAATACTTTCTCCAACAACTGGTAGAGCATCACCAGTGTAAGTACACACTTTAAGGGTACTTGGATGAATTGTCGGGCAATTTAATTTTTGAAACACAGATAAAGGAAGCACATTCACGTGGGCACCTGTATCGAGCTTGAACAAGATGGGACGATTATCAATATGGATTTTTTGAACCCAATCACTTTCTGCAGGAGTTGTAATAGCACCAATATAAGCTATATTTGGGTCACAAACAATTGAAGAGACTTGTTGCTGTTTAGGTAATTGCCTTTTGAGTTGTCTGCAAACACTGGCAAAATTGGTTGAACACATGGCATTTGTTGCAAGATTTACCATAAGCTGGACAATGTCTAGGTTGGTGTTGTGATCCGCAGCGTGAACATGGCCTTTTATTTAACTGATTTTTATTGCTTTTGCCATGATTATTCTTAGGATGATTATTATTAAATTTATTCATTTTATTTTTACTTATGGCATCAACTTGAGTAGGAACAGTTGCTGACGTCTGTGACATTGCAAGGGAATGCATTCTAGAAAGTTCTGCTGATTTGCATATTTCTAGTGTTTTCTTTAGTGTCAGTTCAGGTTCACGAAGTAATCGTTCCTGAAGCACGTCGCCACGAAGACGCTGAATAATCCGATCCTTAATATTTTGGTCGTATGCAGCGCCGAACTCGCACTGATCAGCTTGTAATTTGATTTCAGTGATAAATGAGACGAAATTCTGTCTCTCTTTCTGCACAAGCTTGTTGAAGACAAATGTCGCTAGTGTCACATTGCGATAAGGCTTATAGTGTTCGTCGAACTTATCCAACACATCTTTCACTGTTCTTGGGTTTGCTGTTGTAGCAGGCGGAAATGTAAATGTCTGATAATCTTTATACAAGGTTTTTCCAATAACACTAAGCAACAATGCTATTCTAGTTTTGTGATCTTCTTTATTGTACTTCACCGCTGTTTCAAACAGTTCATAGCTGCGTCTCCAATCTGACCATGCCTCTGCTGGGTTGTTGCCGGGAGAAAACGGCTCGATGCGAAGAAAATTGTGCGCCATCGTTATATTTTGATTGATGAACAGCGAAAAAAATGAAGTTTAAAAATAGTTGTTTATGTTTAGGCGTGCTGATTGACTTTTTGACACCATATTATAACTTAAGATTTATTGAACATAGTAGATGTAGCACATGGCGCATAGATGATACTACAAGCGATACAGTTAATATAAGGCTGGAGCGGTAACAGGTAAAAACTTAATAAACGATTACGATTATAAACAATAGATTATAGTTAAATGTTAAACATACTTACGTACAGTAATAAACTAAAATAATAAAAATTTAGATAATATTTGAAATGATTAAAATACTAAAAGCAAAGGTCAAGTTAATAATCAATAATATACAATTAAATATTCATCATAAAGATTAAATGTGTTTTTCCTAAATTATTCAAACTTGCCTCATAAAGGTACATTACTAATTCACATCAGGATCATAAAATAACGAAGCTTTATTTCAGGTTTAGGCAGACTTCATTACTGAAAAAGCTTGATTAATACATAAATATATTTGGTAAGATTGTGATTACCAATGATGTCAGCAATATCTTGAGTTTTTCAGAAATAAATTATTTTTTCTTCATGAAAAAATATGAATTCAATAATATTAACAAAAATTACAAATTAAACAATATATGGAATTTATATAAAACTAAAAAAGTCAAATTTTACACCTACATCTGAACTGAATGTTTCATTGTTTACATCTATAAATTATGTGTGGATTTGAGGGAGTCTACTGTAATTAGTCTTTAACTATCCTATGTAAAAATATTAAAATTTGAGCAAGATATTTGAAAATAACATCCCCATAGGCTTAATATCATCATTATCCGGGTCTTTTTGAGTGAGTCAAGTGAAAAGACCCATTTGCTAATGCTAATCCTATGGGAGAAATTTACAAAGATATCTCAGTTGCACTTCAATATTTTTAAATGACTTTTTATTTGTATTGGATAGCCGATATTGATCTGAATGCGGGTGGTTTCTTACTTTTTTTTTATTTTTTGTTGCAAATAATTTTTTATGAGGGTGCTTTCGTTTTTTTGAACCAGTTCTGAAAATGAAAGCAGCCTCGTAAAAAATATCTATAAAAAATCAAAAAAGTAAAAAACGGCCTGCATACAGATTAACCTCAGCTATCCAATACAAAAAACCATTTAAAAATATTAAAATGCAACTGAGATATCTTTGTAAATTTCTTCTTCATGATTAGTATTAGCAAATGGGTCTTTTCATTTGAATGAAGTAGCCTCTTAAGGGGGCTCAGGGGTTGAAAACTTTTCAAAAAATCGATTTTTTTTAATGATCTAATTTGATTATTCATTGAATTCTTAACTCAATGCAAAAAACCCCATAAAAATATTTGCATTTTTAACGGAGTTATAAGCATTTATGTATCAACACTTTCATAGCCGCATCCATATAATTTCAACTTTAAGTCGTGTTTTCTCAAAACTTGATTTTTGATGACTAACACCAAGATTTAAAAAAAAAATTTTTTGATGGAATGGCTTAATTTTTTTTTTTTTTTTTTTTTTTTTTTTTTTTTTTTTTGCATGCATATAACATCATTATCTAGATTATGAATTAATATATTTTAGATAGTTTAATATTTTGAGTATTTTTAATGGAAAAAAAGTTGTATTTTTTTTAGGGTTTTTTTAAAATTTTCAATTTTGAGAGATTTTTTGAAAAGTTTTCAACTGCTGAGCCCCCTTAAGTAATCCCATAGGATTGAAAAGTACTACAGCCATCCTTGAAAAAGTCTGTTTGAAACATAAATTTTCGAACATAATTAAAAGTATTAAGAAAGTTTCAATTTATTGATTGTAGTCTTATTATCATTTTAATCAATCATGCTAATATTTTACACTAAATCAAATATTTAAATTTATATATAATAATAATTGTAAATGACAGTAAGGTGAAAATTATAAGCAAAGACAGAAAAAAATGGAAAAATGTTAATCCCACAGGATTAAAAAAAAAAAAAAAAAAAAAGGAGATCTGACTGATCTGAAGCCTTAACAAATAAGCATAATTTTTCCCTTTGAGAAGGGCTATAATAAAGAAGCACACATTATAGTGAAGTATAATTCAGTAAATATATTTTAAAAAGAGATATACATAGGTTAAAGTTCTATTATTACTGGGTATATCAACAAGTTTGACATCAAACATTAGCAATGTTGGCAACAATGTAGTTGCAGTTTCAAATGTCACAAGAGTAATAAATCAAGAAATGTTTCCATATTTACAAAATAATTATGTAACAAATATTTAAATTCACCAAATAAAAAAATTAGTTCATTTTATTAAAATAAATTATTAAAAAAAAGTTTACTGTTTTAAATTTTTTTCATATGTTACAATGAATTGTCATGTCAAGTAACATATCATAATGCAATTAAGAAAATAAGTACTAAGAAGCATTGTGACTAGATATTTTATTTTACAACTTATTAAATAACTGGCTGAAAAACAAACCAAGCTACAACAATGAAATTAAATTTGTGCAACAGAATGATCAATAAAATATGCCATTTGATGATATACCCTATTATAAATCTCCCCCATATCTATAACAGCAAAGACAAAGATAAACAAACAACAAAAAATATTTTACAATCCACCTGTCTTATTTGCCTGAATAAATGCCATACCATGACTTCTCATATGTGTTTTAAGGGCTGTTTCGTTAGGAAATGATGTAAAGCAAACACTGCATTCTAAATCATTGAGCTTAGCTTTTTCACTAGGATTTTCTAATTCAGGCATATAATTAGTTCCTTCATCTGAAATATATTTTGTTGTATCACTTATTTTATGTACAATACGCAGATGTTTGCTCAGAGAAGGTTGCACTACAAAGCACAATCCACATTCTTGACATTGGAAAGTACTGCGATTTGTCTTATGTGATAAAATGTGCTTCTTAAATTCTTCTCTATTTGCAGATCGGAAATCACATTTTGCACAGCCATTTCCTTCTATTCGTGGTTTTTTAGCAGCAGGTTGCTCAATGGTACCATCTGATGAACCAACGTTATGAGTTTGCCTAAAGTGTATTTGCAAATCAGAAGTACTACCTGAAAATAGAATAAATATAAGTGCATGAATATTATATATCTATACAATCTGCAGCAAAAAAAATTGTAAAGCAACTCTAATGAAAGAGCAGATAACTATTCAGTGCTCGCTTATTTGCTGAATATAAAATTTAGTATTTATCCAAGACCAAATAGTATTTATTGTCCAAACATATTTTATGTTTTCCCATTAAAAGTTTTTCATTTGAAAATTCACACTTATCATGTATAATGGGAGTTCATACTTAATGAAAAACATACCTTCTGTCTTAACACCAACTTAATTTTTTATAAAAATTGACATTACTAATTTAACAGTTAATAAATAATGAAATTTGTTTAAATTTGTCATTGAATATTCAATTTTATTCTAAATGACTATTTGTTTAATTTTTAGTCAATATTCAATTTTATTCTAAATGACTATTTGTTTAATTTTTAGTCAAATTCACAAAAAATATTCATTTAATCTTGTTGCGTAATTAATTTAATAATAAATATTTATTAAATCTGATAGTTCTTAAATTTTTATGCATGTTTTTAATGCATAACTTTCAAATCGATGTTTGGATAAAAAATTTCTTTTTAATCTTAGAAAGGGATCATTTTAAACACGATGTCATAATATACATTTTATCAGGAATAAAAATAGGGTTCATACGCATTTTCCAAGAAAAAATCCCTTGATGTATTTTCGGGGATGTACAATTTTTTCCATATCAACAATTAATAACAAAGTAATTTGAATATAAGAAATTTAAAAAAAATGTTAATTTTTTTAATGTAATTAATAATGAAATCAAAACTATAATGAATGCTTACAATATACTAAAATATTAAAATAAGTAATAAACTAAAATAATAACAATTTAGATAATTTTTGAAATGATTAAAATACTAAAAGCAAAGGTTAAGTTAATAATCAATGAACAATTAAATATTCGTTATAAAGATGAAATGTGTTTTTTCTAAATTATTCAATGAAACTTGCCTCATAAAGGTACAAAACTAATTAACATCAGGATCATAAAATAACGAAGCTTTATTTCAGGTTTAGCCAGACTGAATAACTAAAAAAGTTTGATTAATACATAAATATATTTGGTAAGATTGTGATTGCCAATGATATAAACAATATTTTGATTTTTTTCAGAAATATATTATTCTTTCTTCATGAAAAAACATGAATTCAATAACCTTAAAAATTGCAAATTAAAAAATGTATGGAATTGATATAAAACTAAAAAAGTCAAAATTTGCACCTACATATGAACTGAATGTTTCATTGTTTATATCTGTAAATTATGTGAGGATTTGAGGGAGTCTACTGTACAATAAAATTTAATTTTTGCCAATGGGAAAATAAGTAAAATATTTGCTGGGTAGAGGATTATTATTATTATTATTATTAGAGCTGAGGAGTAGGTGCTGCAGCAAAGTGCCGGCTGAAATCTTGCATTTAGTTTTGTATAGTAAAGTGTGGAAACAAAACATTTTTAAATGTAAGTAAGACATTAATCATATTTACTCTAATCTAAGAAACATCTTAATATTTAGCAAAAAAAAAATTGGTTAAAAACTTTTATGTTACACACAAGGAAATTTTAAAGAATGAAAATATTAGAAAAGTTATAATGTACGGAAAAAACTAATTTTATTTATTCTTCACATATTTTAAATTTGTATCAATTACTGTATCTACATATTAGTAGTTCCCAACTTTTTAGTGGCCACATCCCAACAAATTCTCTGATAAGTCACTATGCTTTCCCCCCCCCTCCTTAACCATGTTTTTCCATCACAATATTTTATTCGAGGGCTGATTTAACACAAGATTGACATTAATGTTAATTTTTACTTTTTTCTATCTTCAATAGAAGAAAGTATTGTAATTGAAAATTTTTTCAACTTCCGGTTTTATACGGATTTACACGTTTTAGGGGTCAGAGATTCCGAAAAACATGTTTTTACAAAATGTCTGTCTGTTTGTGTTATGTCGCCATTCTACCATCAAAGAGTGTATGAAATTATGCATAGAATTGAACCAAATTTTTTGTGAATGTGTTTGGGTGTGGGCAAACAGGTCCTTCTTCAGTTTTGAAATAATACGCCAGAAGGGGGTGCTGCAATTGCGATTTTTGTGCCATTTTCAATATTGTACCGACCAAAAGTATATGAAGTTATGCATCGAATTGAACCAAGTTTTTTGTGTATGTGTATGACTATGGCTAGTTGGTCCTCACTGAATTTGAAAATAATTCGCCAGAAGGGTGCGCTGCAATCGCGATTTTTGTGCCATTTTCAATATTGTACCGACCAAAAGTATATGAAATTATCCATCGAATTGAACCAAATTTTTTGTGTATGTGTATGACTATGGCTAGTTGGTCCTCCCTGAATTTGAAAAAAAATCCGCCGGAAGGGGGCGCTGCAATCGCAATTTTTGTGCCATTTTCAATATTGTACCGACTAAAAGTATATGAAGTTATGCATCGAATTTAACCAAATTTTTTGTGTATGTGTATGACTATGACTAGTTGGTCCTCCCTGAATTTGAAAAAAATCCGTCAGAAGGGGGCGCTGCAATCGCGATTTTTGTGCCTTTTCAATATTGTACCTACCAAAAGTACATGAAGTTATGCATCGATTTGAACAAATTTTTTTGTGTAAGTGTATGGCTATGGCTAGTTGGATCGCCCTGAATCTGAAAAAATCTGCCAGAAGGGGGCGCTGCAATAGAAAATTTTATGCCATTTTCAATATTGCACTGCATAAAAGTGTATCAAGTTAGTTCTAGAACTGAACTAAATTTTTTGTATATGATTATTTTTTGTAAGGCAAGTAGGTCCTTCCTAAATTTGAAAAAAAAAAAAAAAAAAAAAAAAAAAAAAGAAAAAAAAAAATCTGCCAATCATTCTATTGTCCATGGGCTCGTGCAGAGACGGAAATTCTTTTTTACTACGATTAATTGACTGAAGCAGAAATTTAAGATGAAAATCAAAGTTGGTATGGTATTGAATTAAAATTATTAAAGCATTAAAATAAGTAACTATTTTTTTTTAAATATTAAAATGTACGTATGAGATAGAAGAAAGTTTTGGGATTGGCACGTCCAACTAGTTTGAATTATATATGATAAAAAGACATGTAAAGTTATAAAATCAAATACAAATCTTCATACCAATACTTTTCACAGTTATTAATTTATGATACATTAAACATGAATGAAAAAATCTGCAGGATACTTAAAAGGTTACTCTGTAAATTTTATCATTATTATTCACAAAAGTGAACTTTAATCACATGGTGGAAGCACAAAAAAGCAGAAACTATTTTTTTCACATTTTTTAAGTATCAAAGCGGTCAACTGTCTGTCACAAATGTGTTTTTAACATTTTATGAATGCAATCAGATTATACTAGAGGTCTGCACGGGTCGAAATTTCCAGGCCCGGGCCCGGCCCGAAAGTTAAAATTTCGGCCCAGGCCCGGGCCGAACGAGAGAAATATTAGCCCGACCCGGCCCGAAAGTCAAAATTTCGGCCCGGGCCCGGCCCGAACGAAAGAAATATTGGCCCGGCCCGAAAGTCAAAATTTCGGCCCGAACTCGGCCCGGATCGAGTAAATTTCTACAGAACATTGATCTTTAATCTTATGGAAGAGTTTTGACCAAAAAAAATTATATTAGTCTTTTTTTTTCCATGTTTATAATCTTCATTTATGCAGAAGTGCCGTAGGCTGCGATATTTATGCTTTTAAATGAATCTTTGTTTGTTGTATGTAAATGGTCCAGTTATCACTAGTATTATTAATCCATATTCCCTGTAATGGAGACAAAAAATCAAAAAAGCGGTATATGGTAAAATTTCCAAAGACGAAATCGCTTTGGAACGAAAAAAAATGCATTCCCTTCTTAACAGATGTAAATGTTTAATATATTCTTTTCTCCCGTATTGTTGTATTCATTTTGCATGGATGAACATTTTAAAAGAAACTTTCAGTTTTTAGTTTAAAAAAAAATTCCGTCATAATCATGTTTTTTTTTTTTTTTTTTTTTTTTTTATGTGTGTGTGTGTGTGTGTGTTTAATTCTATTTTAAAACGCCTAGTAATCTAAGACTCTTTAAAAGGAATAGATTCTAATGTTTAATTGTAGAATAATGACGGCTTAAAAGTATATTCTTTTTTTGCAGAAATTTTTGGACAAAGCCAAATATTACTGATTTATAAATAGTCAAGAAAAGGATTTTCATATAGGAAGATTCAATAGGAACTGATTATTTTGGTCCATGAAAATTAGGAAGAATGGAATCAGTCTCGGCTTCGTACGGAAAAAAAAAGTTAGGCCCGGCCCGATACTCCAGCAAAAAAATTAAGGCCCGAGCCCAGCCCGGCCCGAAAAGATTAGTGACTAGGCCCGGCCCGAGTCTTCAGAAGTAAGGCCCGAGCCCAGCCCGTGCTCGGGCCGAGGCCCGGCCCATGCAGACCTCTAGATTATACATCTTCATTTTTGTGTCAAATTTTTTTTTTTTCTCTTTTTAAATTTTTTGATTATTAAAAGAAAAACACAATGCAGACTGAATTTTTATCTTAAAAAATATCTTAAAAGAGAAATTTACATTTAACAGTAAAAATGATAACATTCACACATTTCATAACTTAATTAAGAGCAGTGTTGAATTTAGGCACTTTTCTCCGGGAAGGATTTCTATAATCCCATAGGAGGGTTAGACATTATAGAATTCCAGGGCAAGGGAGGGAATTACACTTTTTTGACCACTGCAAACACAAAATTCAAATTTTTCTGGAGCGGGGGGGGGGGGGGGGGGGACATTTTGTTGCTCTGGGAGGGAATGCCCTTCCCCCTCCATGTGCTCCCCCCCCCCCCTAAAATCAGTACTGATTAGGTGTCAGAAAAAGCTTTAGACACTAAATTTTTTATCTATGGATAACACAATACACATGAATCCTTTCAATATTCTAATCTTATTAAATTTAAGTTATTCTGCAATCACAATACATTTTCTTTTTTCTTTAACATGGGTCATGAAATCTTTTTTTACTGAAGGGAGCTGGTCACTCAACTTCCAAATTTCCCTCACTAATGTAAAGTCTATGGGCATTTGATGCATTCATATGTTTAAAATATCTCCTTGGAAAATTAATATTTTTAACCCCTATTTTTTGTATGCACTTCTTAAAAGATGTCTCTATTTTTCTTAGTTTTCAGAATTTTACTCACAGTTCCTCAGTTTTTAAGACACAAAATATTGAATTAAGAATAGATTTTAGAAATATTTTGAAAACGAAAGAAGAAAGAGACATCCTTTAAGAAGAGTACAGAGAAAAAATAAATTAAAATATTAATTTCCGTAAAAGATATTTTACATATACGAATGCATCAAACATCCACAGACTTAATAATGTGGATGAGAATTCCAAAATTGAGTGACTAGCAGCCGCCTAGGACAGTCATGAACCAATAAAGGTTGGGAACAGCTGATTTAATATATTCATGATACAGCCCTGAAATTACTTAAATTTTATTTAGAATGCAATTTTTTGAATTTTACATTGTATTTTTTACTGTCATCAGTAACTAATGCAGGCTAAATGGAAAGTTCAGTGTCAGTGAACTGGTGACTGACACAGCCTAAGCAGAAAGATCAGTGTTAGACATTGGTGACTAATGTAATTAAAAAGTAATGATATAAGACTTGCAGCTATTTGAGATGCATGATACATCTTTCCAGCATAAATAAATTGAGACTTTAAGACCAGGAAGTGGCAGCACAGACCACCTCATCGAGTTCATGGCTGAAATTCCAAAGTTAATTTAAACAAGATCTGCACATTAAAATGCAATCGGTCTACTAAGTCTTATCTTAGTGAAAAATACACGAAAACCCAATTTTAGCAGTTGAATTGCAGGTTTACCATTATGTCTTCCAGCTCCCAAGTCCTCCATGTTATAAAGCCTTTGGATGTAAGAAAATACAATGATAAATCTACACATCAACTGTTAAAATTGAGTTTTCAGATGCTTTCCCGCAAGATATGACTTGAAAGACAGATTGCATTATAATATGCAAATCGAGTTTTAACTAATTCTGGAATTTCAGATGTGAAACTGATGTAAGATTGTTTGTATTGCTGCCATCTGGTCTATTAGTCAGTGTAGTTCCAATTCCCCCCGCTAATGTCAAATTTATGGGCATGGAATGTGGCCGTACATTTAAAATATCTCCTCAAAATAAATAACTTCCTTTTTAGGTTAACCTCCTTAAAGAATGTCTCTTTTTTTCCTAGTTGTCAAAATGACCACTAATTGTTAGTTGCCATTTTTTAAAGATAATTTTTCTTGTTTTGATTATTATAGGTAGTATAGGGCAAAATTGGGAAATTTCTTTAGCAGCCACTGGCCAGTAAGAATAATTTTTCAAGTGGACACTATGTTTAAACTAGTGGCCACTTTTTTATTTAAAAATATTAAACAGTTAAAATTTCTATAAGTATTAATGTAAGACTGAATAGCACAAATAAATATGTTAATATAAATATATTGGAACCTAAAAAAGTAGAATCATTGATGAAATATAAGTAAATTGCATTCTCTCCTTGTAAAAAAGTGGCCGCTGATAGACAATTTTTCACTGGCCACTTTTTCTCATTTACTGGCCCTGTGGCCGGTGGCTAGTGCTAATTTTGCCCTTTAATAGGTAGTACAAAATAATCTCGCACATACACAAATTTTTTAATATGTGCTTTGTATGACAAAATCAAAATAAGAAATATATTGATTTCCAAAAATATTCCTCACTATTATGATTGCTTTGTTTTTAGATTTTTTGGGGTTTAGGAGCCAGTGGCTGCTTCTAGATATTGGGATCTATATTTTGCATTTTAAGAATCTACATCTATAATTTTTAATAGCAGCAGGATATAAAAGTAAAACAATTAACATACCAAATGATTTGCGGCACAAATGGCAAATGTTGACTTTTGAATGTGATGATGCTAGATTATTTTCAGTCTCTTCAGATGGTGGGATTTTTTTAACAGGCAAATAATGTTCTACGCGCAAGTGGTTCAATGAGGCATTTAAGTTTAGAAACAACTTATCACAAATTGGGCAAAAGGAACAAAACTTTAATTTCCTAACATGATTATCTAGATGTGCATCAAGTTCTTTAAGACTACTGAATCTCATGTTGTTGCAGAGAAGACAAACTATTGCTTTATCTTCTAAATGTGCTTTTCCATGAGCAACCATTTTCTGTCTATTAGACATAACTTCAGAGCAATAACAACATGGTTTATTTACATTTATATGAGCTCGATAAAGATGTACGTTGTACCCCTGTTGACTGTAAAATGTAGCTGAGCATATAATGCACTCAACTGTTCCCCTGTATTGGTTAGATGCTGCAACTGATTTAGTTGGAATTGGTGCTGTTTGAATATGTTGATTGTATATTTTAGGATGATGTGACTTAAGATGGTCCAAAAGTTGAGATTTACTTTCTAAAGACTTTCCACATTGCATGCAATTAAAAACATATTCACACACCTGGTCTTTTAAATGTGCAGATCTGTGAGATAACATTTGATCACTGCTAACAAACACAATGTCACATAAAGAACACTTAAATATCATAGTATAGCGCACTTGTCCTCCTTCATGAAACATATTGTTGTGCTGCTTGAATGCATCTGCAGAATTATATGCCCTGGGACATTCTGAACACTTTGCATATTTTTCTGTATGCAGTTCCATGTGCTTCAGAAGTAAATCATTACTAGGTGTGAAGCGTTTGCATATAGGACACTTGTAACCAACACCACGACTGTTATGAAAGCATGCATAATGAACATGGTGAAGAAAATTAGCCCAAACTGGATCAGGACTTTCACCACATTCAGGACAAACATAAGGACTTATTTGAAGATGTATTCTTTGATGGGCTTTTAAGCTACATTTAGATGGACACAATAATCCACACTTATTACATTGTGATACAATAACAGGTATCTTATCACCATTTGTTAAATGTTCTCTCCTAGCTTTTGGAGAATCAAATTCTTCATTACAATCTAAACATTTCACCTTAGCAAAGCTAATATCTTTTTCTTCATGTTCATTGCTTTCCTTATCAAGCTCAGTTTCATCAAGTTCGCGTAGAGAACATTCAACCATTTCTCCTGGCCTAGGATCATCTGTATCATCCATTGTAGTTAGTTCATCATCTAAAGTACTAACAAACTCATTATGGATACCATCCATGAACACACGAGGTAAAACAGAAAGTACTGCTTTTTCTATTTCAGCCTTTTCATTTTTATCAGTATGGGCTCTTACATGAGACAGCAAATTACAACGATTGTAAAATATACGAGTAGTTTTGCATGCTTCACATGGAAATTTAATTAGAACAGAACGACGATCAAGATGAAAATTCAAACTAGCCTTTAATGCAAATGTGTCACCGCAAGCACCACAGCAATGTATATCAAACGCTTTAATATCAGTCTTGATAAATCTAGGAGGAGAGCCTGGTATATACCGTGGTAAAGCACTAGTACTTAACTGCTGTAAATAATCAGCTTTAAAAATTTCTTCAATTTCAATTGGCTTTAAGGTTAAAGATGGAACAGCCTGATCTTCTACATTAGTGGAAGTTTTATCTTCACTATCTCCATTAGCTGAAAGTTCATTGGATTTGCTTATATCTCCATTAGTTGAAACTTCATTAGTCTGGTTTACGTGTTCACCATTTGGCTTAAAAGAATCAGAATTTAAAGTTGAGGAAGGTGGCTCTGTGATTTTCTCATCATTTTGACTGACAGCCATGTTTCAGAAAGAAAAGCCTGAAAAGAAATAAAGCAAAACATAAATCTTTATAAAAACACTGACAAAGTGAGGAAAGAGGGATTTTACACATAAGAAAAATAAGATGTGGCATAAACCAAAAGTAAATTAAACCAATGAAAATTAAGTTCAGTACTGCCCCTTAAGTACTGTGCTGCTCCTCCCAATCTATAACCCAGAAACAGATGCAGTGGGCTCAGAAGGAACTTTATGTTATCATTTTAAATCAATTTAGGCAAACCAGCAATAGATTCAATGATTATTCAATGTCTGAATCATGAAAATTTGCAGGGATTTTTCTGTGATTATTTGACAAGAACAGTTGTTTTATTTCACAATTGTTTGAGGAAAAACGCTGTTTTATTTCGTGATCATTGGACGAAAATACCTGCTTTATTTTGTGATCGTTAGAGAGCTAATCCATCTCAATTCAGGCAGGCAGTATTGATATGTGTCAATTCACCATCACAGACTTTAAAAAAAAAAAAAAAAAAAAAAAAAAACACAGTAGTTACAATTAAGTAAAACACAAAATTTCCCAAAAGGATTTTTTTTCCCCAAAAATTTTTCTCCAGTTACAGCACTTTCAAGTTTGTGATAAAATTGACACTTTTCAGAAAAACTGAAAAACACTTCATTTTGAAATGAACACAGTACCAAACATTCACAGTGGCCCAGCCAGAATTCAGTTCTAAGGATGGTTTTGAGTTTCTGATAAAGGTGATTGTCGGCTATTTGAATCACTGGTTAATAGAATCAGTACTAATTAGAATATTTACTGTATAATACTTAAACTAAAAGAGCATCTGTGTGACAGGAAATCATCCCTTTTTTAGCATAATGGATCTCAGAAAAATGACTCAGTTCAAATAACCAATTTTTACATAAATAATCCATTCAAGGCTGATGGCTTTTAGCCAGGCCAGTTTAAACTGGCTGGCTTTTTCTGGTTTAAACCACTTTAAAAAGGCCGGCTTTCAGGGTTGGAAAAAAATCATGATTTTTTTAAAAAAATCAAAAAAATCGGATTTATTTGATTTAAATCAGATTTTTTTGATTTAAATCGGATTTATTTGATTTTTTTAGAATCCTACATTTAATTACTGTGTTTTTACAATACATGGAGCAGTTTTTTATAATAAATAACTAAAAAAAGAATAAATAACATTTATAATTTATAAAAATAATATAAGAAATAATTATATAGTTAAGAAAATATTGCATTCTAGTTACTGATTGGTACTAAAAATTAAACATCTAGGCTTTAATCTAAAGCCATTCTATGATTTTGTAACTGAATTGTGCACACTAAATAAAAAATAAATTTAAATATGTTGTAAATGAATAGAAAATGGTAAAATTTAAAAAACAAATTAAATATAGTAAACTACCTCAAATCCACTGCCCTAATATCCGCAACTCTCTAAAATCTGCAGATAATTTACAGATGTAAACAATCAAGCTTTCAGGTTAGGTATAGGGACAAAATTTGACTTTTTTTTTTTATATCAATTCTATACATACAGTCGAGTCTCTATATAACGAAATCCATTTTTCCAGTAAAAAATTCGTTACATAGAGAAATTCGTTGAATAGAGAAAGTCATTAAAATTTCTGTTTAATGTGCAACTTTTGAACAAGTATTATTTTTTATACGTTTAATTAAAAATTTGAAGTGTTTAACTATAAATATTAACTTAATATCCTATTTCTTAATTATTTGAACAGTTTCAAAAAAGAGAATAGATGTTTATTTAAAAGCTTAATAAAAATCACACAAGAAAAACGTACGTTAATGTTTTTGCCATTGAAAACACAACATCTCAAATTTTCGGGAGTGATCTCATTGCTCCGGGAGTGAACTGACATTCACTTCCAACCCAAAACCACCCTCTGAAATCAATACTGACTTCAATTACCACATTGATCCAGGTTTTATATGTGCAACAATTAAATTGACACTGTTTCTCGAAGGATGTTAAAAGATGTGTGGGAAGGGGGCTGGTGGAATGAATTCGTTGGACTTAAAGATCAAGGAGATTCAAGGTAGAGAAGCAATATAAAAAACTCAGCCTTGAACTATAAATCAAAAATAAATGATGGAAATTTGATTCCATGTGATTTTGAAGCTTTTTTAAAACTGAATAACTAAAGAACATTTTATGAAAAAATTCGTTATATGGAGATAGATATTTCGCTATATAGAGACTGTTTTTAATGTAATCATGAAAAAAGAGGACCGTTCCTGCTAAAAATTCGTTATATAGAGGAATTCGATATAAAGTATGGAGTTTCGTTATAGGGAGACTCGATTGTGTTTTAATCTGTAACTTTCATTAATATTACTAAATTCATGCTTTTTCATGAAGGAAGAATAAATTTATTTCTGAAAAAAAATTCAAGGTATTGCTAATATCAGTGGTGATCACAAACTTTTTGCAAAATGCATTTATACATTCATCAAGCTTTTTTTATTATTGAGTTTGGTTAAACCTGAAATAAAAGTTCTTTATTTTATGATTTGATGTGAATTAGTAGTGCATCTTTATGGGGCAAGTTTCATTGAATAATTTAGGAAAAAATGCATCTCATCTTTATAATAAATGTCTAGTTAAACATTGATTATTTACTCATCTTTGCGGCTTTCAATATTTTAATCATTTTTAATTATCTAAATTTTTATTCTTTTAGTTTAATTACCTTACATAATTGTTTTTATGTTTTGCTATATTATAAACATTCATTATAATTTCAATTGCATTATTAATTACAATCATATTACCATTTGAAAAATGTAAACAAACCCATGGCCAGAAATCTGCAAAATTCTAAAATCCACACAACCTCTGGTCCCAAGCTGTGCAGATTTGAGGGAGTCTACTGTATTCATTTAATGCAAGCTATTTATTAAGGGATAAAAATCACAATTAATTCAATATTTTTTAAGCAAATAGGAAAAAATCAGGGATTTAATTGTTTGAACAAAAATACTAATTTAGAAGCTTTGCCTACTCCTAATTTATTATGAAGGCTTGAATGAACTAGTCCAAAAGAAGAAAATTGTCTTTCTACTCCAGGGAGATGAAGTTATGGCTGTTGTTATTTGGTAAATAAATTCAATTTCAATTTCGCTGATTGTCTCTTTACTTCCCATTACATAAAAGGACTTCCACCAATCATAATCTGTCATAATATCAGAAAGTCTTTTCTCAAGCAATGTTAATTTTTGGAATGGGCCATTTTTTGCTTGTAAATGTACTACAGTGGTGAGAAGATTTAGACAATCTTCTTTAATGAATGCCAAACCTTCATTATTTTCCTCTACACTAAGTGAAATTTCATTTCGATTTAAAACAGAGGGACTTAATAAAACTCCAGAAAAATGACAGCCATTAATAGCTTGTTCATATCTTGCTTTAAATTTTGTAATTCTATCGTTATCTAATACATTTTCTAACTTTTTACCCAAAATTTTCCTTTGATATGTGCATTCATGTGATATTGCAAAAAATTGATTTAAATCAAATGATTTTTTTAAAAAAATCAGTTGATTTAAATCTAGATTTAAATCTTGATTTAAATCAGTTGATTTAAATCATGCCAACCCTGCCGGCTTTTATTAGAAAAAAGCCGGCCTTTTGCTAAAACTTTTTTTTTTACAAAAACTGTTCTTAAAATGAAATGTACAATTAATAATTAATTAGTGACTTTTTATTTACTGTTGCCATGGAAATGTTCAGTAAATTATAGCAAAATTGTCTGCAATTAAAATATAAGCAAATTTGTTAGTATAAATGGTATGGTAGTCAACATATAACAGCGTTAGAATTCCTAAAAAAAAAGTCACTAATCCCAAGGACCAGTAAGCACGAGAATTTACTGGTCCGCAGACATCATCACTGGTCTGTTACATAAGATTCTATTAAATAATTTTAACACTTAGAGTGGCCTCTCCCCCCTCCCACCATGGAAAATAAATCAATCTTACTTTCCATTTATCCAAAATTTTCAGCATAATAAAATGTAAAATTATAATTTGCTAAAAATTAAATAAACAGTACGTAAAGAAAAACTATCAAATATTAATTACATATTTTATTTGCCATTACTTATTTCAACTGACTGTAAGGTTTAATGCAATTTTTTTTCTATTTTTCTCCAGATTGTAGCCAGAGGGGTGGAATTGTAGCTAGTGTCAGTGATGCAGCTGGACTTGAAAAATCCTGAGTCCCTGAGACCGAGGACTTCTAAAATTCTGGGTCCCTTTTCGACAAAAGCGGGTCCCCACTAATAATAAGTCATATTTTTTGACGCAAAAATTGGACTTGTTCATTTCCACAAGAAAAATAAAACGCAAAATTGTTTTAATAATAATAAATAATTGAAACCAATATTAATTTAAGAGAAATTTTCTTACTTTTTAACCCTTTTCGGCGCACTACTCTTTAAAGTTGGAATTTAAAGAAAAAAAGATTAGGCAATCTATTAAGCCTAGAGGCGTACACGGGTATTGTTTTGTAAAGACTGCATTAAACATTTTAATTATACAGCTGTTGCCGAAGTGGTAACCTCCCATAAGTAAAGCATTGAAAACGCAGTGAGAAGAGCATTGCTGTGAAGCGCATATTACAGTAAAACATTTTACCTATTATTTAAAAACAGTAGAGTTTGATCTCTGTGGTGCTGCCATCTAGAACTCATAAGAAAGATTTTAAGTAGCCATTAGAGTAGTTTTTGAAATATTCACGGAGTTTTTGTGTCTCTAAACTGGGGGAACTTTAGGTGTTGCCGACCCGGCAACACTGCGCGTTAAGGGGTTAAAGAATAAATGTGCAAGATAAAAATTTAATTATAAAATAATGCTTATTTAATTGTAGAAGATTACAAGTATCACTTTTGTTTGCATTTTTTTTAAAATGGGGCAAGACAGGTTTATTGAATAAGACATTTTTACTGAAAAAAGGGATATTTTCGTTGAGTAAATGGGTGCTTTCCTTAATGAAATGGTGCTTTCATAGGAGTCACATTCACTCAGAAAGATTTGGAGCAATAAAAAACCGATTGGGAAGCAGGAAAATCAGTTTTTGGAGCAGCAACAATTTTGAAGTAGGAAAATTAGTTTTTAAAACAGAAAAATTCTCTCCCGGCATTCACAGATTTATTTATTTTGTGTGTGTGTGTGAATGCTTTTTTGTCGAAATTTCCGTTTTTCGCGTCATTTTGGCGAAATATTTTGTTTTTTCGAGATTTATTGACGAAATATACCATTTTTCGTGATATTTTTTCACAAAATGTGCCGTTTTATCGCGATTTTTGGACGAAATTTGCTGTTTTTTCGCGATTTGTTGAAGAAATCTGCCGTTTTTTCGGCTTTCAAGACGAAATTAGCCATTTTTTCGTGAATTTTTTGAAATATTTGCCGGAAATTAGTCGTTATTTAACGATTTTTTAACAAAATTTTTCGGTTTTTTCGCAATTTTTTGAGGAAATCTGTTGTTTTTCGCAATTTTTTGACAAATTTTGCCGTTTTACCGCGATTTTCAGACAAAATTTGTCATTTTTATGCAATTCTTTTTATAGAAATCTGCCTTTTTTTGCAATTTTTTGAAAAAATCTGCCATTTTTCCGAATTTTTTTTTTTTTAAATCTGCTGTTTTCCGCGATTTTTTTGACAAAATTTGCCGTTTTATCGCTATTTTGGGTGAAATTTGCCGTTTTTTCACGATCTTTTGAAGAAATCTGCCTTTTTTTGGGTTTTGGAAGGAAATTAGCCATTTTTTCGAGAATTGTTGACAAAATTTGCTGGAATTACTCGTTATTTCGCGATTTTTTAACGAAATTTGCCGTTTTTCTCCCAATCTATAACGAAATCATGCGTCCCGTGGGACGCGTATGAGCTATTTTTTTTTTTTTTGCGTCCCATCGCCGTTTTTTTCGTAATTTACGCGCTATACATCGTCTGCGGCATCGCTGATAATTAAAAAAAATCTTATGTGCGATCGGTTGCGGTTTTCTCAAGGCTTAAAAAAACGCACTGGTCCTGCAGACCACTAAATTTTTCTAATTAGTGGTCCGATTGAATTATCACTGGTCTCGGACCAGCGGACCACCAAGGATTTCGAACGCTGTATAATAAGAATGATTATTAGAAATTTGTACAATAAATTTTTAAAACATTTCAAATCATTTTTATCGAATAAGATATTTATTCAAAAAATAATACACTATTAGCTTATGAAATAAGTTACCAATCATTTGGCTCAGTTTTTAAATAACGGTATACTTTTACCAATTTTTCTGCTTTTTCAGCACCTGTTCCTGATTTTATTCCAGACAAAACCATACATTGAAAAAATTCTCTCAATAGATGCAGAACTTGGGGGACAGCTGTGTAATTTAATTAAAAAAATCACAGAAACCATTAGATAATGAACCATCCTTTTTTTATGTCTTCACTTTAGCAAGATTCCACCATTTTTTTGCTGGAAATTGCTCTATAACTTTTTCAGAGAAAAGCAAATGTGGGTATGCTTCAGGATCTTTTATCTTAAGGCCCCTGTCCTCGCTCGAGGAAATGCTCGCGAGCTAATGCTATTCCTATGAGGAAGCATTTTTCTAATAACTCTTTCGTATTTTGACATTTTTGAATAATTTTTTTTTTTGCATTGGATAGCAGAGGTGCATGCCGACAGCACATTTTACTTTTTCGATTTTAGTTGCAGATATTCTTTACAATATTAGCACAATATTAGCAAGGGGGCCAATTAGCACCCTTTTCCATCCTAAATTATCCTGAATTTTTACCTGGTGTACTAAAACTTAAGGCCCTTGTCCCTGGCTGAGGAAATGCTCGCGAGCTAATGCTATTTCTATGGGGAAGCATTTTTCTAATAACTCTTTCGCATTTTGACAATTTTGAATAATTTTTTTTGCATTGGATCACTGAGGTGCATGCCGACAGCACACCTTTTTTACTTTTTCGATTTTAGTTGCAGATATTCTTTACAAAGTTAGTTTCACTTTCAAAACCAGTTTCAAAACAAAGTGCTTTAAAAAAAAAAAAAACTAGTTGGATGTGCAAATCCCCAAACTTTCTTCTATCTCATACGTACATTTTAATCTTTAAAAAAATAGTTGCTCATTTTAATGCTTTAATAATTTTAATTCAATACCATACCAACTTTGATTGTCATCTGAAATTTCTGCTTCAGTCAATCAGAGTAAAAACGAATTTCTGTCTTTGCACAAGCCGATGGACAATAGAATGATAGGCATATTTTTTTTTCAAATTCAGGGAGAACCTACTTGCCATACCAAAAAATAATCATACACAAAAATTTTAGTTCAGTTCTAGGGCTAACTTTATACACTTTTAGGTGATGCAATATTGAAAATGGCATAAAAATCGCGATTGCAACGCCCCTTTCCGGCGGATTTTTTTCAAATTCAGGGAAGACCAACTAGCCATAGCCATACACTTACATAAAAAATTTGGTTCAATTCGAAGCATAACTTCATATACTTTTGGTCGGTACAATATTGAAAATGGCACAAAAATCACGATTGCAGCGCCCCCTTCTGGCGTATTTATTTCTAATTCAGGGAGGACCAACTAATCATAGCCATGCACTTACACAAAAAATTTGGTTGAATTCAATGCATAACTTCATATACTTTTGGTTGGTACAATATTGAAAATGGCACAAAAATCGTGATTGCAGCGCCCCCTTACGGTGGAATATTTCAAAATTGAAGGAGGACCTGCTTGCCATAGCCAAAAACATTCACAAAAAATTGGTTCAATTGTATGCATATCTTCATACACTTTTTGATGGTAGAATGGTAACATACACACAGACAGACAGACATTTTGTAAAAACATATTTTTTGGAATCTCTGACCCCTAAAACGTGTAAATCCATCGAAAACCGGAAGTCGAAAAAAATTTCAATTACAATACTTTCTTCTATTAAAGATAGAAGAAAGTAAAAATCTCCAACCAAAATCGAAAAAGTAAAAAAGGTGTGCTGTCGGCATGCACCTCAGTGATCCAATGCAAAAAAAATTATTCAAAATTGTCAAAATGCGAAAGAGTTATTAGAAAAATGCTTCCCCATAGAAATAGCATTAGCTTGCAAGCATTTCCTCGGCCAGGGACAAGGGCCTTAAGTTTTAGTTCACCAGGTAAAAATTCAGGATAATTTAGGATGGAAAAGGGTGCTAATTGGCCCAAATCAAATCCCCACCTCCTTTTAATATGTAGGTAGATTTATGGAAGAACAAGAATAAAATATTCAACCAGTATATAAGAAAAAACAAATAAAAAAGCATGTATTTAAAAAGATAAAATTAATATAAAAGTTTAAAAGAAAAATTAATAATTTACATTTACTTATTTTTAAGGTGAAATGCTGCCTCATGAAAAAATTATTTTCACATAAATAAGGAACTTATTTTTATTCATAAGACTAATGCATTCATACATGCTAGGAGACATTTTCCAACTGCAGTATATTATAGAGTTTCATTTAGTAAATTATTTGAATGTAATCCTTACCCATAGCATGAAAACATCTTTAATAAACAGAGAAAGTGCTGCTGAACCTATAATAAAGGTTTATTTAAATCATGTTGTCTATTTATGATGATTTTCTCGTATATCAATTATTAATTGGCTATAAAAATGAACCTTTGAAGTTTGAACATGATTTTAAAGCAATTTCATAATATTTTAATTTGAATTTATAGAAAAAAGCTATTAGTAAAGTAAACTAACATGTATAGTTGTAAAAAATAAATAATAAGATATACCTTGGGAAAAAGCCAATAAAAGCCAGCTTTTTCCACTAAAAGCTGGCCAGCCTGGCCTTTTGTAGAAAAGGCCGGCTTTTTTGCAGCCCTGAATCCATGTGACATGTACTTTCACAATTTCAAATAGAATTTTCACCATTTAATTGAATCACTTTATTAAATAAAATCCGATTCAATAAAGATTCCGAAATGAGCCAAAACATCTAAATATTAAGTTTGGTTTTGATTCATGTAAGCGGCAATTATAACGATCTTTCTTAGCTCTGGGAGGGGTTTTAACCCTAAAACCACCCCCTTGGCTGCGCCACTGCATATTCAGTCAATTTATTTTTTACAAATAGTTATTAAACTGAATTTTACTTTAGCACAGTTTTAAAAAATATAGTGACATTTTTACTTCATTAAAAAAAATTAATTTTTAAGTCCAAAAAATATAATTATTACTGAATTTAAGATTTTTTTTCAGAATGAAAAAAATATTTTAAAGCTAAACATTGATGGCAATCCGAAGTCCTTTAATGGTAGTTTTAGAACAAATTTTATTTTAACCCTAAGATGCATACAACTTTTGTAATTCAATTTTAAGTTATGCATAATTTTGTAAAATCGCTACTTTTGAAGTGCAATTTCTCAAAAACACCATTTTTTAAAAATCTGATAATATGCTCAATAGATACCTTATTAGTTTCTAATAAATACCTTACAAGCAAATCGTGTGTTTTTGCTTAGAAATTTTACATGATTTTTTGAAAATAACGTGTTTTTTTCAAAAAACCAGAAAGTCAAGCTCTTTCTTATTTAACCGAATTTATAATCTAATTTGTGTATTTCAAACTAAAAAATAAAACACTAGTATACCTAATTATTACTGTTAAATTATAGCTAATTATTTGCTTAAGTTTAAAATTGTATAAAATACAGCCACTAGTAGAATTAGGATTCATCATATGTCATTTCATTCCATACTCATAAATGTATCAAATTCACCTACAGTGTGTTAAATATTTTGTTATACAGTATTGATATAATATATTAATATGCAATATAGATACATACATTACAGAAGAATTAGGTATTGAAAATTTCTTGAATTAACTTCAAATCCTTATCATCGAAAGTGTGAAGTCATGCAGATTGTCCTATTGGAACCAGTTTTTCTATTTTTAGAAGCACATTTTCCAATGGTAATGCATATTCATCTTTTTTCTTTCCAGATTCTTCTGGCCGCTGGAAATTTTTATCTGGACCATGGGGGTAACATAAATGATACTTTAATGTCATCTAGTTCTCATGATAAACCATTGATTTGTTCTATCCACCAATTATTTTTATAAATGCATCCAATGAAATCACAAATTTGGAAATCATGTAATGAATATTGTTTTTTTATTTGGCTGGAGGTTTCAACTTTTGTTAATTCATTTTTAATTGTTCGTCCCATATAACTTTCATTATTTTCAATCACCCAATAATGTTTAGATTGTATACCAACAATAGATCTTACATTGGCATATTCTTTCTCTTATAAGCTTAAATAACTTTTTTGTCTAGATGTAGCAGAATGATATTTTTTAATAGAGAGAAAAGTTCAGCAACAAATGAGACAGAATCTCTCTAGAACAATAGCTCTTATTGGCTCATTTTGGAGATTAAGTTTCGGTGCATAATACTTGCACAACCCCCCTTATTGCATGCGAGGGGCCACGCTAAGTGGGGGATGGGGGGGAGCCCCCCCCAAACATTCGTGAATGTTGTTACACTTGGCAATTTCACAAACTTAGTTGGCAAATTTTCTTTAAATTTTTAATAAAAACTATAATATATTTTCAATTTTTGATAGAACTGGTAAAAATTACAAAACTAATTGGGAATATTATTAACCTTTTAACAAATAGGGGCTATATTACATTTTCTAATTGTGGTAAGTTGGCAAAATTGTAAAATGAGTTGGCAAATATTGAAATTTGACTTGGCAATTTTAGGTCCTCTCCCCCCTCAATAAAAAGTCTTAGCGATGGCCCTAATTGCATCACATGCACTTTTACCATGGCCAGTAGCTGAAAAAATCCATTTTTTTTAGTACAACTTCATTATTTTTGTGCAATTCAGAAAACTGATATTTGTTTCTAAAATGTGCTCAGCTTCATCTTATATATACACAGTTGATTCCAGTGTTTGGATTTGGTACAACTTAAATAATTCATGTTTTATTTTTTCTATGGCACAAACTGTATGAGCTGTATCATGAGTTATATGGGACGAACAATTAAAAATGAATAAACAAGAGTTGAAACCTCCAGCCAAATAAAAAAAACAATATTCATTACATGATTTCCAAATTCGTGATTTCATTAGATGCCTTTATAAAAATAATTGGCGGATAGGACAAATCAATGGTTTATCATGAGAGCTAGATGACATTAAAGTATCATTTATGTAACCCCATGATACAGCTAAAGATTTCCAGTGGCCAGAAGAATCTGGAAAGATTAAAAATCAATGTGCATTACCATTGGAAAATGTGCTTCTAAAAATAGAAAAAGTGGTTCCAATAGGACAATCTGCATGACTTCACACTTTTGATGGTAAGGATTTGAAGTCAATTCAAGAAATTTTCAGTATTTAATTCTTCTGTAATGTATGCACCTGGATAACAATATATTATATCAATACTATATAACAAAATATTTAACACACTGTAGGTGAATTTGATACATTTATGAGTATAGAATGAAATGACATATGATCAATCCTGATTCTACTAGTGGCTGCATTTTATACAATTTTAAACTTAAGCAAATGGTTAGCTATAATTTAACAGTAATAATTATGTGACAGTGTTGTATTTTTTAGTTTGAAATACACAAATGACATTATAAATTCGGTTAAATAAGGAAGAGCTTGACTTTCTGGTTTTTTGAAAAAAAAAAAACATGTAATTTTCAAAAAATCACATAAAATTTTCTAAGCAAACACACGATTTGCTTGTAAGGTATTTATTAGAAACTAATAAGGTATCTATTGAGCATATTATCAGATTTTTAAAAAATGATGTTTTTGAGAAATTGCACTTCAAAAGTAGCGATTTTACAAAATTTTGCATAACTTGAAATTGAATTACACAAAAGTTGTATGCACCTTAGGGTTAAAATAAAATTTGCTCTAAAATTGCCATTAAAGGTTTTTGGATTGACATCAGTGTTTAGCTTTAAAATATTTTTTTCAGTCTGAAAAAAATATCTTAAATTCAGTAATAATTACATTTTTTGGACTTAAAAACTAATTTTTTTTAAAAAGTAAAAATGTTACTATATTTTTTAACCCCTTTAACCGTTTGTCCCGGCTTTTTCCGTTTCTAGATATCATGTTTAAATGGCTGCAGACAAAAATATTTTAAACGGAATGTTATTTTGAATCATACATAAAAAGAAGTGACATAAAAGATATTATAGAATCAAACTGTGATTAATTAATATAAATATCTTGCAATTTATAAGCATTCTTATAAAAATACTTGAAAACCCTTGGATGGTGAAAGGGTTAAAACTGTGCTAAAGTAAAATTCAGTTTAATAACTATTTGTAAAAAATAAATTGACTGAATAGTTGAATATGTTTGGTACTGTGTTCATTTCAAAATAAAGCATTTTTCAATTTTTCTGAAAATTGTCAATTTTATCACAAACTTGAAAGTGCTGTAACTGGAGAAAATGTTTTTTTGGGGAAAGATCCTTTTGGGAAATTTTATGTTTTACGTAGTTGTACTGTAATTTTTTTTTTTTTTTTTTTTTTAAGTCTGTGATGGTGACTTGACATGCCCTGCCTGAGCTGAGATAGAATTGCTCTGGATGAAATTAGCAGTTTTATTTGCGATCGTTTAACAAAAATAGCTGCTTTATTTTGCGATCGTTGAACGAAAATAACTGTTTTATTACGCGATCGTTTAACGAAAATTGCAGATTTTCTACATTTAAAAAAAAAATGGAAATCCACCGTTTGGCAGAAAGGTGACTATCCTGATATAGAAAGATGTGTTATTCAGTGGTGAATTCAGAGGGTACCTGGGAGATAATTTTGGTGCTCCATGGTAAAAATTTGAGTATTTACGTATTAACGCCACCACAGTAGAAGTTGCGCTAATGCGCCTATGAAGAGCAATCCTTGTTGCCTTGTTGTTTTCTGATTTTGATGCCATTTTTCAATGCTTTTTTTTTTTGCTCATTTTTTGACGCCATTTTTTTGTGCACATACGAGCAACAAGATTGCTCTTTATAGGCACATTAGCGCAACTTCTGCTATGGTGTCGTTAATATGTAAGTACCAAAATCTGTATGGGCCCAGGCTTGTATCCAGCATAGAGATCTGCAAAGTCTTGGCTTACCCAAGGCCCATATTTGGCAGAATGCAGCCAGAATTTCCAACAGGTTGGCAGATTAAAGATAATTTTTTTTCAAAATATATTGGCCTAGGCTTTTTTTTTTTCTTGAACCCTTGTTCGAGCCAATAATATGATTAAATTAGCTGACCAACCATATTAGACCCCTTGCAATGCTGTCACATCAACGGCTGATACTATAATCTGGTTCACATCTGGAGCCCAAACAAAACATCATAACTCCCTGTTTGCCATTTAAAGCATGAATAGTCTTTCTGTTTAATTTTGATTTTTCTTTTACTTGCACTATTTTTCTAAGTACTTAAAAAATGAAGTGCAAATCACTATGTTTACAAATGTGAAAACACCACATTTACCTTATGTTTGGGCGCCAGATGAAGCATCTGACGTCATGTGCAAGGGGTCTATAGAAATTTAAAAGCATCAAATTATGCTGATAAAAAAAGTAACAGGTAGTTACATCCTGTCTGAAACAGAGTGTTAATTTTTCAGTGGATTCTGGCCGAATCGGGATCAGGCTTGCATTTTTTTCTACACATTAAGTCTAATGTGGCGGGCTGGTAGTAGATTTAAGAGGTTACATCAATCACACAAAAACACCTGTTCCTAACATTAATCCAACGGGAGAAAATTTAAAAATATCTCATTTGCATTTTAATATGTTTGCATTGAATAGCTCAGTTTGATCTCTATAAAGACTGTTTTGTACTTTTTCAACTTTGTTTGCAGTTATTTTTAATTAGGACAACTTCACTTTTGGAACTGGTTTCAAAAGTGAAGAGGCTGCAAATGCCAAATGAAAGTGGCTTTCATACGAATCTAAAAATTTCAGCCTTGCAGACATATCCTTCCAGAACATCAAAATGTCTCCCCAGAAGATTTTAAATTTTATTAAAGATGGGACGAATAGTGATTTGGCCGAATAGCCGAATACCGAATATTCGGCCAAATTTTAGGCCGAATACCAACTTTTTTTCCCAATAAAGAAAATAAATTTTTATTATACATAATTTAAAAAATAAGAGCTCATTAATAATTATTACCCTTAATTGTGCTTTTAAGTGTATTTTTAAATTTGAAAAACTTATTTTAACACACAAAAAAATTATGAAATTGCATTATATTCTTTTATCCTAATATACGTCAAACTGATTTTCAGTAAGTCAGGATGGGAAGATATTTCCATTAAAATATGAAGAATGTACTTCACTTTTACTATGAAATGATACTTTTACCCTTTCTTGTACCCAAAATCAATAATATTCTTAATCTCTCTCTTTCAGAACTCACAAGAAGATATTTTCTGAAATAACCTTTAATAATAACCTCTAAATTTGATCATTTAGAGTTTGTGTCATTAATGATAAGCAAATTCGTAAGAACGAGACTGTTCTGAAATCAGTTGCCAAGCTTTAAATTACAAATTATGTTAAAGCAAAAGGTTATGCTTAAAGTAGAAGCTTAACAAAATCTTTAACATTTGAATTGGCGTATACAATATTCAACTTTAATATTCTGCTTATTCAACAAGCATTAAAAAGATAAATAGAAATTGATAACAACATGAATGAAGGAAGATGTAAATTAAAAATATATACATAATAAATAATGTTACATATTTAAGTCAGTAATTATGCAAATAATTATTTAAAAGTAAAAACTATAGAATAAAAAAAATATTTTGTTCAGTATTTAAAATTTATGTTTAAATATTTGTAAAACTATCTTCATAAAGCAAGTTCTGTCATCTAATGCGTATCTAGTTTGACACCAGTTCTGTTTTCAGAGGTACCGTTGTATTTGGATTAGTGATATTTGATACTTAATTTTGAAAATGAATCTTCGTTAATATACCTAATGAATGAATTTTTCATTTCTTACTTTATAGAAAATAAATTATGAATTTCATAAGATCCTTTTTTATATGTGCATGGAATTTACAGACATTAATACATATTCGAATGTTTTCGAATAAGGCAGTGTTTTTCTTTTTCTTTCCTTTTTTTTATAAGTGTTTTTTTATATTTTGAATTAGTAATATATCATTCTCTACTGAAGGCATTTCCCGTACAATTAAATCTTCAACTTGGGCAGCAATTTCTAAAATATCACTAAATTTTATAGGAAATACAGAAAGGCTGTACTATATTTTTTAGTATCTGAATAACTGCATATTTTGTAAGAAAGAATGAGACGGACTTCATGAATGAAGTAGCAAATTTGGACTAAAGAAAAAAAAATTGTAAGAAATGAAATTCTTTAAATTCGAAACTTATTTGGCAAGCTATCTTTCACTATTCGGCAAGATTTTAGCAATATTCGGCCAGATATCTCTAAATATTCGGCTACAGGTATTCGGCTGAAGTATTCGGTCAACAAGCCTTCAATATTCGGCCAACTGAATATTCGGCAAAAGGGCCGAATACCGAATAGTGGCCGAATATTCGTCCCATCCCTAAATTTTATGATTGTTGATGATCAAAAAGTGCTTTCCCCCCTCTGCCTTCCAGAGAAAAAGTATCTTAATTCAATATTGATCTTGCTTTGGAAATTAATTATCATTATTATTACAGAATTTTTAATGTACAATATCCAAATAGATTTTTCACTGTTTAGCGAAATGAGATTGACCAACTTGCACTTCTGTAAACAGAGAAAAGCTCACAAAAAAGCAGTGTCTGATTACTGAATAGGTACAAGAAGCATGTAAATAAACACTTTGTAAAGTCACCATAAAATGAAAAATAAAGTAGGAAATGTGAAGTTGTCATTGTCAATAAGACAACAAGAAGCATGTGCTTCCCTTGGAAAATTTTGAAGGGGGAAAACAGACCTTTCCCCCCCCCCCCAAAAAAAAAAAAAAATTTTCATGTTGAATTTTTTGATATGCAAATGTAATGTTACACTGATGTCTGTTTGAAATATTGAATTTGAATATTATCAAATGTGGCAGACATGCACAATATAAAATATTAATAATTTAAACTGTTGCCAAAATTGAAAGAAATATCACAAAATATTGATATTTATCTCAGGGCTATCCAACCTGGTGCCCACGAAACACCAGAAAAAAAATGACAGAAAATTTTGCCTTATTAAATGTTTGAATAACTCTGTTTCAATAAAGTCTTGATTCCTGTAAGAATTTTTTGGTATCTCACAGGCACCAGGTTGGAAAGCCTAGATTTATGTTACCTAAGAATTTTTATCCAATTTACATTTTTGTTATTGAATCATTTTTGCATACATTCAATTTTTGTATAAGGGGAACTTAAAAGAGTTATTTAATGTAATATAGGTGATTCTCAACTGAGCCACACTTTGAAATAATATTTGTAGCATTGTTAAGTTTCTTGATTTGTTGAATTTAGAAAACTCTTCCTGGATGAAAGGGGCCCCTGAAATGACACTGTGCTTCCCATAGCTTCAAAAATTAATCGGGCCCTGGCAAAAAAGCAGGCTGTCTGATCGGTCAATCTTGTTTCAATAAACAATTTAAAATCTATCTGGATATTGGTCAATATTTCATAATAACTTGTACCAAATTTTATAATCACGCTACCACATGGTAATAACAATTGATTTAATAAAATATTTTTAATCCAGGAGAACGCGCGCTTACCCAGGGTATAAATGATTTTAACTTTGTCAAATTGTAAAGTTAAAATTAAATTAGAAATGTCATTTTAATTAGACGGTGACAATCCTTACAGATTCTGGGATAAAATATGTTGAAGATTTCTTTAAAAAAATTAGTGGTTACAATTGCAAAAACTAAACATACTCCGGGTCTAAAAGGCCCAGCGTGCGTCCTCCCGGGTTAAACTATAAACTAACATTTAAAGTACAACTTGATATTTTTATTCATATAACATGATTGAGAAGTTTCAACCAAATATAAATTATTCTACTTATTAAAATTATTATACGAGGAAGTATGATCTGATTCTAAAGTGAATTTTAAGCTATGTCATTAAAATACTCATATAATGATCTGAAAGGAATGTCTTTCATTTTTCCTGTATCATTTTGAAAATCTAGTATTTTAATTAAAGTGACTGAGCCAATGAAAAAAGAATTAATTTTTCTTGATACAACTGGCTTATCTTAAAGATAAGTCAAATGTATTTGAGTAAATAGTAATTTTGTTCAAATGGAAAAATATTCTAAACTTCTAAATCTGTTGCATTAGTCTAAATGGTTGGTCATATTGACCAAGTGGAAGACTAATTCCCTTGTCTAGTGGATTTCAAGAATACACGTAAAGTAATTATAGAAATGATTTATAAGAGAGAAATCATAGATCTACAACAGGTTATTTAATTAGAAATTATACTATAAAAAATTTTTTTTTTTTTTTAAATTTTTTATTACCTAGAAGATGGTAAAAGAACACGAGATATTTTATTCATTCAACAGGATCAATAAAAAAATGGTAGTTCTTACACGATAACATACAAAAAAGCATGATCAATAGAAAGCTATAGAGCTAAGATTTTTCGAGTTGAGATGTGCATATCCTTAGTTTACTGATTCTTTATTTTCTGAAACAACTATACGTTGTTTTAAGTATGCTGATGAAGAAAAAATACAAAGGACTAATTTTTAAGAATGTCTTTATAAATACGGAATAAAATAAGGCTACAAAATTTTGTATTTTTTAAATCATATTTACTTCTTATAATTGGCAACGACAAACTTGTAAATAAACAATAATGGCTGGAAGTTTGAAAGAGTTGAGGCGGATTTTACGACAATTTAAAGCTATCAGTGATAGTACGAGAATTCCGGGAGAATTTCAGGTAAAAATTGTAGGGTTATCTGTTTGGTGTAGTTGTCTTTACTTTACATTTCATTTTATTACTTTTTGTACGTAATTAGATATTTAAACATCATTCTGTATCGGTTTGTAAGTTTCGTTTCCTGTTTATCTTTACTAATGAATTCTTTCTTTAGTTTGTAATTATATGTAGCGGCGTGCGAAGAGAAAATTGCGCTCAGAACGAAGTTTCATTTTGGCGTCTCCCCACCCCCCCCCCCCCATTACCTTTTCTCTTTGTCACAGGTGTCACGAAATTGAAAAGTGTAAAAGCACAAATAATTCTATTAAATACATGTTTGTCGTTTATTTTGAAACTTTTAAAAAATTAAACAACTAAATAATATTTTTACAATTAAATGATATAAAAGAACATTGCACTTATATTTTGGCAAAAGTGATTTAGAAAACATATGTGGCGGCATCCAGCATTTTCTGGAATTTCTCTGTTCGATCTAGGTCTTGCGCATCTGTGCGCTACTGCATTTTACTGCGTCCAGTGATGAAGACCTAGTAATGACACAAACAACTTTTATACTATTAATCCCAGAACCGAAAATTGCTTTGGCCAATTTTTAAGGGGTTTTCTTTGTCTTCCAGGAATAGCAAGAAATACCTCCTTCTTTTCGGTAGTAGTCCACATGGCACATGGAAGGATCATTTGTACTCAGGAACCACATTGGCCATGAGGTAACGGTACTTGGTGGCGGGGGGCTTGCCTGGACTTGTGCAGTGCAGTGCAGTGCTCCGAACCTTCCAATCCCCTAGCGAAGCGAGGTCTATCCCACATAGGTGGAGCTTTCTGTGACTACCTGGGAATGTTAACAGCTGATTTCTCAAACCCCTGACTTGAACTGAAAAGTTCCTTGGGTATGGGAGAAGTTTGGACTATAAAACCTTAGAAAAGCGGCGCCTATGCCGTCAGGAGGGCTTTCTCGGTCTCTCCGTGTTTTGATAAGGTCATCTAGTTTGAGATTTAAGATCAGTGCATAGCAAGTACAACTTATGTATTTAAGGTAAGTCAAAGGATGATTCAGGAGTGAGGGCAAAAAACTAATAGGAGGGTAATTGTAAAATAGGAGGGTTGGTTAACCAAGTGTGTCGGTTAATTGGCTGTTGGATAATTGAGAGTCTATAATATATTATTCGCATTATTTATTCCATACCCATTTAATAATTAACTCCAAGTAATGACATAACCAACAGAAATTATGAATGTATTGATTATATGTCACTCGAGATCACCCCTTTCCCCCCCCCCCCCCCCCAAAAAACTAATCTCTGGATCCGCCCCTGATATGTGGAAAAAATGTAGCTAACAGTATTGTATAACCATTTTTGGATTCCAAGAAAGAAATAACATGCTATTTTCAGAATGTATGTTTTTTTCACAAAAAAAATCTTAATATGTTCATATATATGCAGGGTGAATCATAAATATAGAAACAATAGGCTATCTCCTTAAATATTGCCCCTACACCCATACTTCCAATTGCAAAGTTTCATTAAAAAAAGGTAAATTTTTTGATAAGATAAGTTGCAACTCCATGGGGGTCTATTTTTAAAAATACAAAAATTAAATTTTTATACAGCCCCCAGAGGATAAAACTTCCTGTTAGAAAAATTTTCCTTGTCCATTCCAGAATTGAGCAAAAAAAAATTCATCTTGATATCTTCAAAACTCAGAGAATTATGACAATTTTAATAAATCGTGAGGTTTCAAGGGATCAGACACAAATTGAAATGCGTGTAATTGAAGAAGCAATGTTGCTGTAATGGGTCCAGGAAACATTTGTTTTAGTTATTTATTTATAAAGTTTGAATTTTGAATGTTTTGTGATGGTTAACTATATAATTTGTGAGCATTATCACATCATAAGACTTCTTAATATTTTTTTTTTTTTTTTTTTTTGTCTAAAAAATTAGAGTAAATAAAACTTGTTATAACTCAATTCTTTTGATTAAATGAAAATGTCTAATTTTCAATTTTAATTCAGCATTTTAAATAATATTTTAAAAGTATTTAAAATAGCAATATAAAAAAAAGATGCAATTTTTTGTAAACAAATCATATTTTTAAAAGTATAATTTCTGAGCTGAAAACCTCTTTTTTTTTTTTTTTTTTTTTTTTTTTTTTTTTTTTTGAGATGTCAAAAAACTATTGAATTCGCGGAACTGTTACTGTAACCGATGGTTATTGATTTATGTCAGTTTAAAAATGAGAAATACTGAAATAAAAACATTTGATGCAGAAAAGTGCATTTAGTTTTAAACAAAGATGGGCTCCTAATATTTAAATGCTTTTTAAAAATTTTTAGGTGATTAACTCCGTCCTGTATAGATTTGATTTCAGATTTTCTTTAAGTTTTGTCATTCTCACCTTCTTTAATTACTGTTTAAATGCATCAGTTGATTTAAACCTTATTTTTTTATCATGTCGATTTCAAATTTTTTCATTGTGCAATGAGTCACAGACAGACATTTTATAAAAACATGTTTTTCGGTATCTCTGAGCCCTAAAACACGTGAATCCATCGAAAACAGAATTCAAAATTTTCATGAATCCAATACTTTCTTCTTGTAAAGATAGAAGAAAGTAAAAATAGGTTTACAACCATCATAAATTTTGAAACTGAATAGTAAAAAGTAGGTTTGTGAAAATATTTCTATGTCATTTATTAAAATATATTTCCAATGATTCCGTTAATAGAAGTGTCATTATCGCTATTACTATATGTACTGAACTTATTGCCTGTGGCAATAAGTTTTTAACACTCTTTTAATTGAGAGTTTAATTAATATCACTTAATTTAATATCACTTTTAATAAGTGTTTAATAAGATGGTCCGGCCAATGGGTCGTGCCAGTTACCAGGTTTGCGCCAAGGTCAAAATATTGCAGACATCTAGCATATTTCAAGGAAGTTTAAAGCAAAAACCTATACGTTCTTATTTTATATCTAAAAGTTACAGTATTGCCTTAAATCGACATTTAACAATGCATAAATTTATGGTCGATCCCTAATATGTACTTCAAATGAACTGATTTTGCTGAGCTCAGAGGTATACTTAAGTGGTGTAAGTCACAAATTTTGGAAAATTTTGGATTTTAATATCTTTTGGAGATTTGTAGATATTGGGATGATTTTTTTTTTTTTTTTTTTTTTTTTTTGTTCAATTCAGGAATGGATACGGAAATTTTTTCTAATTGGAAGTTTTATCCTCTGGGGGCTGTATAAAAATTTAATTTTCGTATTTTTTAAAATAGACCCCCCCCCCCCCCCCCCATGGAGTTGCAACATATCTTATGAAAAAATTCACCTTTTTTTATGAAACTTTGCAACTGGAAGTATGGGGCTAGGGGCAATATTTAAGGAGATAGCCTATTGTTTCCATATTTATGACTCTCTCTGTATAATTTTATTTTTACAAAAAAAGAGAAAAAACAAAACAATAATAACATAAATTTGGAATCTCCTCAGTTTCCTCACAAAGGGCGACTGCCCCCTTCTCCCCCCGCTTCGCACGGCTCTGATTAGATAATTGGTTTATGACAAAAATTGAAATTTTTAGTTAGTTGCATGCATGCTGCAGCAAGTTTCGTGCAAGCAGTATACTGGCATTAAGCGCGAAGATAATTAGTTACTTGGTTTATCACTATCAATTATGACTGATGAATGAGTGATAGGTAGAAAATGAAGCAAAAGTTTCCTAACCGGGCACCAAATTAAGCCGCTGCAGCACTGGCCAATAGATCCATTTAGCTTAATAGAGCCATATTTTCATATTCTTAATTTTTGTTGGATCATATTAAAATAAAACATATTAATTTAAAGCAAATACCAATTTCATTTGGTACAAATATAGATGTCTCAGACTCATCTTGGTGGATTGTTGATGCTTAAATGACGATTTTACGTCTGTGCGGACCTGGCGATCTGGCATTATTTTGCTTTGCATGGCAACAGATTGCATTTGCTTTATATTTAATTAAATGTGCATTTTATAAATATAATAAAATGCTTATTATGAAAGTTGTGCATGTTTTAGAATAAATTTTTTTTGTTTTTTATAAAATAAGTTAGATTATAGCAAACCAAAACTAACATGCTGTTTCTGTATGCTAAACTTAACAGGTACTTTTAAATTTTTTTTTTTTTTTTTAAATGTAAAGTATACTTTTTGACCATTAAAAACGCAAAATCTCAAATCTTCTAGAGGTGATATTTCATTGCTTCGGGAATTGAACACTGAATTATGAATTCAACACTGACAATATGTATATATTTTTTTTTTTTTTAATAGAGTTGAATCTAGAATCTAGAGGTTCAAAAAATCGCGGAAATACAGAAATTTCGTCAAAGAATATAGAAAAAAAATCCAAAAAATTGAAAAAAAAAAGGGCAAAATTTTTTAAAAGATCGTGAAAAAAAGACTGATTTTGTTAAAAGATCGCAAAAACAGCAGTTTTTGTTGAAAGATTGCAAAAACAGCAGGTTTTGTTAACAGATCGCAAAAACAGCAGATTTTGTTAAAAGATTGCAGAAAAAGATAGATTTTGCTAAAAAAATTGCAAAAAAAATGACAAACTATGGAAAAGATCGCAAAAAAACGGCAAAGTTTGTTAAAAGATGACAAAAAAATGGCAAATTTCTTCAAAAGATCTCGAAAAACCATCAATTTTGTCACCTTTAAACACGAAAAAATGCAAATTTCAAAAAAGGGGCACAAAAAAAAAAAGCACATAGTTTGTAACGGGAGTGGAATCATCCCCTCTTTTCTCTAATTAATGCCCCAGATGCAATTTTCTCTTCGCACGAAAATGATTGTGAATCAGGAAAATCCGCTTTAGGAGCAAGAAAAACACAATTTTGAAGCATGAAAATTAGTTTTTAGAACAGAAAAATTAACTTCTGGCATTAACTTTTTTTTGTGTCCCTTTGACAAAATTCGCATTTTTTTTTTTTTTTTTTTTTTTTTTTTATCTTTTGACAAAATTGCTGTTTTTCGGGAAATTTTGACAAAGTTTGCATTTTTGGGGAATTTTTTTGACAGAATTTTCCGTTTTATTGCAATTTTTGTACGACATTTGCCCTTTTCGTGAACTTTTGGCGAAATTTTCCGTTTTTCATGAATCGTTTACAAAATTTTTCGTTTTATCCCGATTTTTGGACGAAATTTTTCGTTTATTCACGATCTTTTGAGGAAATCTGCTGCTTTTTCGAGATTTTGTGACGAAATTAGCCATTTTTTCACGAATCTTGCCGGAAATTAGTCGTTATTTCGCAATTTTTAAAATGAAATTTGCCATTTTTTCGCGATTCTTTGACGAAGTTACGCATCCTGTAGGACGTATAGAAGCTATCTTTTGCATTCCGTTGGCGATCTTTGGCATAATTTATGTGCTACAGTGCGTCTGCATCATCATTGAAGGGCTGCGTTTTTTCAAATGTGGGGCAAGAAGGGAGCTATTTTTTTGAATGAGCGACAAGAAGGGCGCTTGTTTTTGGATTGGGAGCAAGAAGGGCGCTATTTTTTAAATTAAAGGGCAGTAGGGGCAGAGCACCCCCCTGAAACCCTCTGGGGGAAACTCTGTGCCTTTTGAGTATGGTGGCATTTTTGTGTTTTGGAATCAGGAATTTATTCTCTTATGGTATTTATGTATTAATGCCATCACAGCAGAAGTTGCGCTAATGTGCCAATAAAGGGCAATGTTGTTGCACTAAAACTCTAAAAAATGGCGTCAAAATCAGCAACCAAAAGATAACTCATGCGGGTGCAAACAACAAGATTGCTCTTTATTGGTTGTTTGTATTAATGCAATTTCTGCTGTCATTGCATTAATACGTAAGTACCTATTTTATCATGTACTTCTGTAAATAAATATCGCAGTATGAATTACAGTTGAACCTCATTATTCGACACTCTCAGGACCAGAAAAAAAGTGTCATCATAAGCAGAGTATCGTGGTAACCTGAGTTGGAGAAAAATATTTTTATAAATAGTTGTATTTTTAATTAATTTAAATCAATTTTAAATTCCCAACTGTGTTTGCACTTTAAATAATAAATTTTATATGAAAAGAATAAAAATCAGATTTCTAATCACTCTTTTTTCATTGTTCATAAAATACGGATGAATTAAGGTTTGCAAATCCCTAGATGTGCTTCCTTGAATTCTATTACTTGATATAACTTCTTGATTTCAGGAAATTTCTGATTGTTTCAATGAAAGCAATGCTTTGATTGTAGTTGGAGGATTATTTTGTTCAGTACTAGGTTATCCCATTGACCAATTTTGCCAAACTAATAGCCAAATTAAGCATTTTGGCATAATTTTTATTTTAAATAACAAAAGTACAAATAAATTAGTAAAACATCAATAAAAATACAAGCAAAAAGTCAAAAGTAAAAATCACTTGTGACGTTTAAACATGTATTTCGTGTCTTAATGCCATTGGATGTGACATTCACGATCATCCATTATTAGCATTTAATCTTGCAAGGTTACAATAGTTTTTTTGGTCGACGGGATAACCAATTAATACCTTTTGTTCCATATCACTTTCAAATTTTGATTCTTAAATGTAAAGAAATTTCTGTTTTTTTGCATTTTAAGAAATTATTTCATCTGGTGATGTGATGACATCTTTATAAAAATCTCCCTTATATCTATTTTATGATCTAACAACTCTTTAAACCAGGATTGGCATGATTTAAATCTTTTTTTTTTTTTTTTTTTGGAAATTAGTTAGCAGAGAAAGAAGAAGTAGGTGTAAGTAGCAGGTGTTTTTCTGGTATTTCCAGGATTACTAATGGCTGTCATTTTGCCGGAGTTTTATCAAGTCTCTCTGTTTTAAATCGAAATGAAGTTTCACTTAGTGTAGAGGAAAATAATGAAGGTTTGGCATTCATTAAAGAAAATTGTCCAAATTTTTTCACCACTGTTGCACGTTTTCTATCGAAAAATGGCCCATTCTATAAATTACCATTGCTTGAGAAAAAAGTTTCAGATATTATGACAGATTATGATTGGTGGAAGTCCCTTTATGTAATGGGAGGTAAAGAGAGAATCATTGAAATTGAATTTATTTACCAAGTAACAACAGCCATGGCTTTATCTGCTGGAGTAGAACGACAATTTTCTTCTTTTGGACTAGTTCATTCAAGCCTTTGTAATAAATTAGGAGTGGACAAAGCTTCTAAATTAGTGTTTTTGTTCAAACAATTAAATTCTTGATTTATTTCTATTTGCTTAAAAAATATTGAATTACAGTAGACTCTCTCAAATCTGCAACCCTAAATTCCACAACTCTCTAAAACCTGCACATAATTAACAGATCTAAACAATGAAACATTCAGTTCACATGTAAGGTCAAATTTTACTTTATTTTTATACCAATTCCACATAATTTTAGTTTGTAATTTTCATTAATATTATTAAATTCATATGCTTTCATGAAGGAAGAATAAATTTATTTTGAAAAAAATTCAAGATACACTGGAATCACAATCTTTTTTGGTTATTAAATCTTTCTAAACCTGAAATAAAACTTTTTTTATTTTATGATTTTGATGTGAATTAATAGTGTCTCTGTATGAGGCAAGATTCATAAGAAAAATAATATATCTCATCTTTAATATGAATATTTAATTAAACATTATTAATTAATAACTTGACCTTTGCTTTTAATCATTTTAAAAATTATCTATTTTTTAATTTATTTAGTTTTTTATTTATTTTAATATTTTATTGTATTGTAAACATTCATTATAGTTTTAATTTCATTGTTAATTACATTCAAATTACTATTTAAGATATGTAAACAAAACAATGACCAGAAATCCACAAATTTCTAAAATTTGCAATAACCTCTGGTCCAAGCTGTGCTGATTTGAGGGAGTCTACTGTAATTGTGATTTTTATCTCTTAATAAATTGCTTGCATTAAATGAATATTTATTTTAATTTTACCATTTTCTATTTATTTACAACATATTCAAGTTTATTTCTTATTTAGTGTGCACAATTCAACTACAAAATATTAGAATGGCTTTAGATTAAAGCCTAGATGTTTACTTTTAATTTTCTTAACTATACAAATATTTCTTATACTATATCAATATACTATTTTTATAAATTACTAGCTGACCCGCCCGGCGTTGCCCGGGTCCGTTTTAGCAATATTAAACGAACTTGAAATTTGTATGATTTTATCATTAACTGGAAGCATGCAGAAATGCATTGTCTGAAATACGTCGCAGCTTACTTTGTGAAAAATCGGTTTTAAAAACAACAACTAATATTAAGCTCTAAAAATACTTAAAATGAGCAATGAGAAACGCGGGAGGGAACATGTATCCAACGATTGTGTTATTTTCGTGTTAAAGTGTTGATATTAACCCGTAAAAATCACTGTTAAATCACGTAACCAATTATTTTTTTCCCATAGAAATCCCAAGTGAAATATTTTGAATTTCAAACTAATTATATCACTCTTAAATCCGACTATATCATGAATGAAATCGATACACCATGATAAAAGATTGGTATATAGTATTATAATTTCAGAGCCATTTAACAAAAGTGTATATTTTTAATCAAAGCATGCGTAATGTTGACTCTGTGGACAAATTCCTAACCGTAAACTTTTGTACCGTAACCATAATCTGTCTGTAACCTAACTGCGACTTAACAGTACCCTATCGTAACTTAAATATAGCATAAATGTAACCTAGGCGTCACTTTATTGTAACCTATTCTTATTCTAACCATCACATAAATGCAATTTAACTTTAACCTAACTTTAAATTAACCGTGATCTAACTGTAACCTAACGTGAAATTAAATAAAATCAAAGACTTATCGCAATGTAATTGCAACCCAAATGTTACCTAACCATTTATTGAGTTCATGTCCATGGAAATTATTTTGTCTTGTTCGGATCTGGTTATGATTCATTAGAATATTTTCGAAGGGTTCAGATTTGGTTCGATTCAGGTTTCAGGTATTTTTTGAAATTCGATTTAAATGTTCGGGTCGGATTCATGTCCATGGAAATTATTTTGCCTTGCTCGGATCTAGTTATGTTTCTGTGAAATATTTTAGTCGGGAACAGATTTGGTTCAATTCAGATTTCGGCGTTTTCTTCAAATGGAATTTTTGGGTTCAGGTCTTCCTGCGTGTCCACGGAAATTATTCTGTCTAATTCGAATAAAGACATGCTTCACTGGAATATTTTTGTCAAGTTCAGACTTGGTTTAATTCAGATTTCGGATTTTTCTTCAAATGTAATTTTTGGATTCGGGTAGGGCCGAAACTAGAGGGGGGCAGAGGGGGCACGCGCCCCGGGCGCCACCAAAACAGAAGGGGAAGTAGGGGCCAAATTAAGATTTTGTTTGGTGTGTTTGATATAAAGAATGCATATATGTGGGGGTGGAGGGGGCACAAAAACCATGTTTGCCCCGGGCGCAAAAAAGTCTAGTTTCGGCGCTGGATTCGGGTTTTCTTGCGTGTTTACGGACAATATTCTGCCTTGTTCGAATAAATACATGCTTCACTGGAATATTTTTATCAAGTTCATTTCAGATTTCGAAATTTTTTCAATGAAAATTTTTAGGTTCAGATTTGGTACATGTGCATGGAAATTTTGTTTTATTCGGATCCTATTATGGTATTTTGGAATATTTTTGTCAGGTTCAGATTTGGTTCGATTCAAATTTCAGGTATTTTTTCAAATAGAATTTTTAGGTTCGAATCTCGTTCATGTCCACGGAAATTATTTTATCATACTCGAGTCTGGTTATGATTCTTTCTAATATTTTGATCGGATTCAGATGTGGTTTGAGTCAAATTTCAGGTTTTTTCAAATCGGATTTTTTAGGTTCGAGTCGGGTTTATGACCACGGAAATTATTTCGTCTTGCTCGGATCGGGTTATAGTTCTTTGGAATAGTTTTATCGGTTTTAGATTTGGTTCAATTCAGATTTCGGGTTTTTTTTTTTTTTTCAAATGGTACTTTTGGGTTCGGGTTTTCTTGCGTGTTCATGAAAATTATTCTGTCTTGTTCGAATAAGGAGATGCTTCACTGGAATATTTTTGCCAAGTTCAGATTTGGTTCAGTCGCGATTTTTTCAAAGAAATTTTTTGGGTTTGGATTGGGTTCATGTCCATGGAAATATTTTGTCTTGTTCGGATCCAGTTGCGGTTCTTTGAAATAGTTTTGTCAGATTCAGGTATGGTTCGATTCAAATTTCAGGTATTTTTTCGAATGGAAGTTTTAGGTTGGTATCGGGTTCATGAGCACGGAAATTATTTAGTCTTACTCTAATCTGGTTATGGTTCTTTCGAATATTTTGGTCGGATTTAGATGTTGTCTGGGTCACATTTCAGAATTTTTCAAATGGAATTTTTTAGGTTTGAGTCGGGATTATGACCACGGAAAGTATTTTGTCTTGCTGGGATCGGGTTATAGTTCTCTGGAATATTTTTATCGGTTTCAGATTTTGTTCGGGTCACATTTCGAGTTTTTTTAAGACAATATTTAAGTTCGGGTCAGGTTTCATGCCCACTAAAATTATTTTTCCTTATTTGGATCGGGTTATGCTTCATTTGAACATTTTTATGGGATTGAGATTTGGTTCGGGTCAGTTATCAAAGCCATAGTTTTTTTTCAAACAGAATTTTTAGGTTCGGGTCGGGTTTATACTCACGGAAATTTTGTCTATCACGGATCGGAGTGTGGTCTGTTTTTTTCTGGTTGGGATCGGGTTATGTGTTAATTAGTCTAAACATTAAGTTTATAATCAATTTTGCTACTATTCTTTTTATGGCTATTTCTGATAAATAATTTACTTTGCTATTTGATAATTTACTATAGTGTATGAATCGTTTGCGGATTCGAACAATTGTACGCCAAACAGCTATGTTTTATTTTTTTAAACCAAATTAAAGCCATAATTTAATTTTAAATTGAATAGAATACATTTAAATTTTATCAATGATTAAAAAAAAATTCCTAGAAAAGTGCTGTGTGATTTTTTTTTTTTTTTTTTTTTTTACAGCAACACAGCTAATGACTCATACATTTTAATGTTCGAAATGCCAAAGATTTGCGTACAACCACACAGTAAAAAGAAAATTAGTGGAAGTATAATGTCTTGGGCTGACGCCAAAAATATAACCCTAAAATCCGCTACATTAAGTCCAAATAAGCACCAACAAAACCATGTGCTTTGACACGCCGAACAATTCAAACTGGTTTAAACCCGTATTTCTTTGTTTTTTACCTTTTAAACTGTTATTGAATAGATGACTAAAATTTCGTTTAAAAAATAAAGTTTTGTGCCATTATTGACTGTAATACAAGATCTGAATGCATAAAAGATACCAATATATCAATCATAGGCAAGAATTATGTGATTATTTTTATCATATGACTTTGAAATATCAATATAGAAGCATCATTTAAGATTTTGCTTGAAAAGTTAACATTCTTTCGTTAATGTCTTAAAATCGTCTGCACTCTGAAATCTAGATTTTAGACTAATATTTGTTATTTAAGTTTTCACGCATGATTTTAAAAGAATGTTTTCATAAATGTATTTTATAGATTGATATAGAATTATTAATATGTTGTTAAATCATAAACATTTTTCATCTACGTTATAAAGTATTAAAAAGAAAAGAAAAAAAGAAAACTTTTAGTAATACGTCAAATCAAATGTTTTCAATATTTTATTTAATTTTATTTTGACATTTAATTATTTCGAATTTATCAATTTCAATTATTTTAAAAGCAAACATTTTTTTTAAATAAATAATATAATAGGAAAAAGACCATTTTAAAAAATTACTATTTCTTTGTAAAATATGCTTCAGCTGTAAATCATTTCTTTCAATTCGTCTTAGTAATACAAAATCCCTTCCACATGCTTTTGTTTGGGACATTAAAATTTGAGCGATAAATGGTTTAATATTGCAACCCTTTTTTCGGTTTACTTCAGCACCACCTATCTTTTTCCTCCATGGTTTACAAACGCTGTGATAAAAAATCATCATTTAAAATGACAGTTTGCAAGTCTATGAATTTTAAAGGTCTATTTCAGCTTTTTAAATTATTTCTGCGAAAATTTTATGCAACCAACCAACCATAACTAAATGAAGATAAAAAAAGAAGAAAAAAGGCGATTTTTTATGAGAGTGATCTTTGGAATTTAATTAATTACTCAGTTAATAAATAGAATTTCGAAATTCTGAAGCTCAGGTGCATCAGGAGAGATTTGGGGCTACTCTCAAAAAAATTTTGAGCCGTGTACATGCTGTAGATTTTGCTAGCCATCGCAGACACACACACACACAGACAGAGCGTTTTGTTCTTTTATTAATATAGATGATCCATTCTTTTTTAATTATTTATTATAAAAAACTGCTCCATGTGTTGTAAAAACATAAAAACACAATAATTAAAAATAGAATTCTAAAAAAAATTAAATAAATCTGATTTAAATAAAAAAAAATCTGATTTAAATCAAATAAATCCAATTTTTTTGATTTTTTTAAAAAAATCATGGTTTTTTTCCAACCCTGCTTTAAACATTATTGGAAGAGGGATGTCTTCTTATTTATTTTTTATATACTCAAGATCTGATTAACTTGGATGAAATCAGCATGTTTGAAACAGTTATGAATTATGTTAGACTTCCTCGCTACTTTTCTTTAAACAGTTTAACACACTATGAATAAAGTGTGGAAATGAAATGTTTAACATTCCCTAAGTGAATACATATTGCACTCACAGTGCGAAACACAGTGAGTAATCATGGATTGGAGGATAGAAAACATGCAGGAAAAAATTTCACCTTTATTGATTCTGTCATGCATTGTGTTTGGTTTTTTTTATCCAGATAAACGATTGAAATAAAGTTTCTTCTTTGTGTCTATGGGTATTTTAGATTCTTTTCTTATAAGTTTGGTTAATAAATTTTTTACCATTTAGATTCTGTGCTTGTAAGGTGGATTATGAAAAATGGACTCTTTTCCTAACCCGGCGAGATATCCGGGGTTGAAAATTATTGAACGATATAAAATCCGGAGTTTATTTACATTAAAATTGAATTCAAGAAATCTGGACTTTGAAAAACTGATATGATAAGCAGAGTGAGGTGAAAACTGGGTGTCTGGATAGCAAAGTCTGACTGTATATCTTTGTCATAGAAGAATTTACTCACATCATTATCAAATTGTTTAAAGCCACATTAATTATTTTTAAATTTATTCATTTATGCAGCATTGATCCTGAGACCATCATTATTATAAAAATTTGAGTCAAGATATTTAAAAGTTGGAACTCTTGAAAATTTATCAAAGGCCGAATCCATGTCGATTCAGGCAGGGGGGTTACCTTCATAGTCTCAGAAGTTCTTTGATTGAACATATGTTAAAATTCAGGAAAAAATAAAATTCCCGTAATTTTTGGTTTTTCCCAAAAAAATTTCCGGACCGAGATACAGGGTGCCAAAGATGGCATCCCGAGCACCTTTTCCCATTTGCGATTTTCGAAAAAAAGTTTAAAGTGCTCTATCTCTGAAACGATGCAAGATATTTCGTTGCAGTTTATTTTATTTTAAAGATAATATTTTTCTGCTTAAAAAGATATGCTCCATTTTGAAATATGTATTTAATTATTTTTAAAGCAGCCTTCTAAAAAAAAATTTTTTTAATCAAAAATAATTTTTTTCTCAAAAATTTTGATTTTTTTACTGTTAGTCAATACCATTGAGGACTACCTTCACTGTAAAGGAGAACTTCCACTTTTGAGTTTAACAAGTTTTAGAATCATTTCAAGAATTTAGAGAATTTTACAGGAACTGCATATCAAAAGTTCCAATAAAAGTCTCAATTTTTGTTTATTTGTATCATATGTAGCCTATTACATATATTAAACAAGTTAGAAATCATACGTCAAACATGGTAAATGAGGTGCATTCATACTATGACTACTTTTATAAATATTTAGATCTTGGTGCAATAAGTATTACTCTTGTGAAAACTGGCATGAATACAAAATTTATTATGTTTCTATATATTAAATTCAGTAATACGGAAGTAATATGAATCCATCTTAAAAAGAATGTAATCTCCAGGGCAACCTAGAATCATTACCTATCGTGGGATATGTTTGAATTAATTATGCGTGATAGTATTTAACAGGATGAATAAAATATTTATGAGGTCTTTTTTTCAAAGTTTTAATTTGACTTTCATAACATTTAACAACCTTTTTCTCAACATTTGTTGCTTTTTTTTTTTTTTGAAGATAACATTTTTTTTTGTTTGAAATTATATATTCAATTTTGTAAAAATGTATTCATATTTTCTGATGCAGCCTTTTGATATTTTTTTCAATTAAAAGAAATCAAAAATACCAATCCTAAATTTATTTTTTTGCTGTTGATTAATACCATTGAGTACTTATTGCCTTACTTATTTCGGAAAACTTCCACTTTTGATTTTGACAAGTTATCGAAACACATGTAAAATTTTACCTTATATTTTACCAGTTCCTGTATGACAATCACATACTGGTCTCAAAACATCAAAATCTTAGTCTTGTTTGACATAGGATTTTATTTCTTAATAAGTATAAGAAACTGACAGCTTTAAAAGTAGCTTACAAAAGAAAAAAAAAACATGCAGTAAAGTTTACAAAATATATGTATAAGTTTCAAAACATATTACTTCCAGTGTACTCTGCTTAGAACTGAAATTAGAAATTTATAGACTTTATAATTTGTTGAACAGTATCTGTATCTTCCTTTGATATTTAGTGATGCCTTCCTGTGTAACTAATAAGGTCTGGGGCTTCCAAAATCCTTAAAACATTGTGAATAGGAAGTGAACACTGGTGGTAATGTTGCTGTCTTGCAGGTGGAAATCTATACCCAACAGTCGATCCAAGTGGGAGCATAAAGTTAACGACCATTTCATAAACAACTGATATCATTTACCTTTGCAATCCACCACTTACAGTAATATACACAGGCAACAAAAACTCCTTTTTATAAATTGCAGGGCTCAGCGCAACTTGTAGCCTCAAAAATAGTGAAAATAGTGACTGAAGTTCCTTCAAAAAAGTGACCAAATAGTGACTAAACAAACAATTAATTTTGACAATTAAATACAGTATAAATGATGCCTGACAATTTTTTTAAATGTATTTGAACCCTTTAAATATTGATTTACTAAAAAAAAAAAGAAAAGAAAAGAAAAGAAAGAAAAAAAAACTGCATATGAAGCATTTTTTTGGGGGGGGGGGGAGGAATTTTGAAGTATGTGAAAGAAGTAAAAAATTCATTTTAAAAATATCAGTGGCATTCATAGTAGATTTCAAAAAATTAGCAAAACAAAAATAAATTAATAATTGTACATGTTAAAGACTGTCTCACTCGTCAAATGTAAGAGGGACTTTTATCATCTAAATCAATTAATTATAACTGATATAAAAATACTGCATATATAACTATGTAAATAAATTTAATTAGACAGCAACTTACCATTGTGGCCATTAGGGAATTTTAAAGGGAAATTCTTCAAATGTTCGAGGAAATTCGGTAGTGGGTAACTTTGGGGTCACCACGTTTTCTTTTTAAATATTAAAATGGACTTATGAGATAGAAGAAAGTTTTGGGATTGACAGATCCAACTAGTTTTTTATTGTGATGAAATATTTGAAAATTTTTTAATCGTAATATCGAATAATAATCCATTCCTTATCCTCTACAACCCCCCATCCCTCCCAAAAAAAATTTATAGGAACTGCAAGGTGCCCTCAAACAGGTGCTGGGCCATGAGCCCCCACAACCCTAATCAGGCTCTACATTCCATATGCTTATAACAACATAAACCTATCTCTGAACGTACCACTAAGTTTTTGAAATTCCCATTCAAATTCAATATTGATGAAATTTGGAAATCTTCAGTAATCCAGTTCTATGTATTTTAGTTTAATGTGTTTGAGTAAAATTAGCCGAATCCTTAAAAACATGAAAAAGTAAAGATGTTTTTTCCTCCCAGTTCAAGTCAAAAAAGACTATTTTGTTTCTTCTTTCAAAAAATAATCTGTTTTTTTTTTTTTTTTTTTTTAGGGGGGGGGGGGCAAAAATTAATCTTGCCCCGGGTGCCAAAACACATAGCTACGCCAAACAAATCACGTGCAAACCCAAATGGGGACAGTCTTATTTAGGGAGAAAGGGGTGGAAAGTAGACAGAAGCATTGGTTCTTCCTTTTAGCAGGAGACGGAAGAAGATTTCGCAACAAAATGGATGTGCAAAAATGACGAATCTGTTGCAAGAGCCGATTCGCCGCCATTTAGTTGCGAAATTTTTTCATCGGTCGGAGATTTTTGAAGTTTTTTCCGAAAATAGTGGAAAAAGTGACTTGAGATCAAAAATAGTAACAAAAAGTGACCAATGCGAAAAATAGTGACTTAGTGAAAATAGTGACCTGTGATGAGCCCTGAAATTGTGAATCTGAATATTTTGCAATTGTTTCAAAGATCTTGGTTAGACAAATGAAATTTCTTCTTGCTTGCTGTTCAAAGTTTGTGCAATATAGGTACTATGATAGTAATAGATGAATATACCCATCACTATGATATTAATGGATGATTGTTCATTCTATTAAATTCTGTCATACATAATTAAATATCCCATGATAGGTAATGATTCTAGGTTGCCTTGGTGATTACGTTCTTTTTAAGATGGATTCATATTACTTCCGTATTACTGAATTTAATATATAGAAACATAATAAATTTTGTATTCATGCCAGTTTTCACAAGAGTGTAATACTTATTGCACCAAGATCTGAATATTTATAAAACTAGTCATAGTATGAATGCACCTCATTTACCATGTTTGATGTGTGATTTCTAACTTGTTTAGGATACGTGATAGGCTACATATGATACAAATAAACAAAAATTGAGAGTTTTTATTGGAATTTTTGACATGCAGCTCCTGTAAAATTCTCTAAATTCTTGAAATGATTCTAAAATTTGTTAAACTCAAAAGTGGAAGTTCTCCTTTACAGTGAAGGTAGTACTCAATAGTATTGACTAACAGTAAAAAAATCAAAATTTTTGAGATTGGCATTTTTGAGAAAAAATTTTTTTTTGATTAAAAAAAATTTTTTTTAGAGGGCTGCTGTAAAAATAATTAAATACATATTTCAAAATAGAGTATACCTTTTTAAGCAGAAAAATATTATCTTTAAAATAAAATAAACTGCAACGAGATATCTTGCATCGTTTCTGAGAGAGAGCACTTTAAACTTTTTTTCGAAAATTGCAAATGGAAAAAGGTGCTCGGGATGCCATCTTTGGCACCCTGTATCTTGGTCCAGAAATTTTTTTGGGGAAAACCAAAAATTACGGGAATTTTATTTTTTCCTGAATTTTAACATACGTTCAATCAAAGAACTTCTGAGACTATGAAGGTAAGATTTTTTCTTTGGCTGCCTGAATTGACATGGACTATGCCCAAAGAAAAAAGGAATAGTAGCTGGTTTATTTAATTTATTTTAGTATATATACTTTTTCGTTTAGCCATTATGTAACAATTTATGTAGGTACTAAATAAAAAATATTTTAATTTATATTGTTTTGAATAAACATGAACTTCAAATACTAATTACCAATCTATTAAATTTTAAAAGTTAATAGCAAAGTTACATGCTTATGTACCTAACTACACAAGTCCCACTAAATTTAGGTACTTTTGTTGCTAACTAAATACACATTTTCTTAAAAAGACTATTTGTGTTGAGTTAAGATCTGACATAATAAAATAAGTATGTTAATCCGTTGAGTTATAACCAGGGTTGGGGAAATGCATCATTTTACTCGCCACTGGCGAGTGAGCTTTCTCTCTAGGCGAGTGAATTTTTAAGCAGTCTTTGAAGAACTGCAAGCTGCAAAACTTATGTCAAAAACTTTTTTTTACTAGTTGGATAATATTTTACAGCTTTCCAATTTACCACAATGTAAACATGTCACTAAATTCTACCTTATACTAAATTTTCCTCTGCTAGTTATATTTAATAATTTAATAAATATTATGTGTGTACAAAAGAGTTACAGTAATTAACTATTAATTAATGAATAATTAACTATTTTTACAATGACATACATTTTATCGTAACAATTTTGAACTGTACATTGCATGTCACTGGCTGGTAAAGTTTTCTGAAAACTGCCCACCCCTGCTAATAACTCACAATTTGATGTATACATAATTTAAGCTGTTGAATAACAGAATATTTTTTAAGCTGTTGAATAACAGATGACGCAAATTGCTTTAACTGTCTGAAATTAGACCTCTGATGTTCATGTGAAATATTTTATTCTAGTGCTTTATTCACCATAAATAACTATTTTAGATAGATAAAAAATCCCAAGACTTTTTAAAGCTCACATAAATTAGCATCTAAATCTCTTTATTTCTTTATTATTGAAGATATATACATATATTGAGACAGATTTGAACACAATTAGTACTATAACCCAACAGGAGTGAAAAAATTAGCTGGGGCCGGGATTCGAATCTGGGTCTAATGCATATTGTGCTGTTGCTTTACCAATAAGCTACCCCGGCAGATATCCTCTCTCAGCAATTTCTCACTAATGAAAATGTTGTGAAGTGTCATCAGCTAGCAACTGCATAGCACATGATGACAGGAAATGTGATTAGTAATTTAATATTCCATCAACTGGCAATGTATATTAAAGCACACATAAATTAACATCTCATTAATTTATGTGTGCTTTAATATATATATTGTGTGCAGTGCAGTTGACAGCCGATGATATTCCTCAACATGGTTTATTAGTGAGAAATTGTTGAGCTAGGATATTGGACAGGGTAGCTTATGGTAAAGCAACAGAATAGTACACTGTAGACCCAAGTTCGAATCCTGGTTCTGGCTAATTTTTCATTCCTATTGGGTTATTGTATAATTGTATTCAAGTTTGTCTTAATTTATGTATGTACTTTTAAGTGTTCTTGAAAAAGTAATTCTTAATAAGCAAATAGCATAGCTTTCTGCTATAATTGTGTCCATCATTAGCACTGAATGCAAAAGTAACATTAGCTGTTATGACATGCACTATTGCTTGTACTTTGATTGCACTTTGATCTTCACTTGTTCTTAAAACTGCAAGATTTCACCTTTTTATTCCATCAAATAGAATAAAATGCATGAATACAAACAATGTTTGTTTTAAATCTGTAATTTAAAGTGTGATTTTTAATGATTTTTAAAAATAACTTCAAACATTAACTTTTTAATTCACTGGCTTGTGAAATATGTAAATTTAATAGATTGATATTTTCATTTTTCTCATAATAACCTAAACTAGTTAGTCTGACTTAGTTTTTCATCAAATTTATTATTATTATTACTATTTTTTTTTTTTTTTTTCACTACCCCTGTTGCTTTAGATACTTTCTTTTTCTGTAGAGTAGTAATTTCTTTAGAGTCATAAACTAGTTTATTGTGGTCAAATAACACCTTTTTTTTTTCTTAATAAAATGCATCCACATGTGAATCATTGTTGTTATATAAACGTATGGGTGTTTGAATTACATAGTTTGTTCACTTGCCTTAAAAGTTAATAATTTATTAAATGTAATTTGTTTCTTTTTTAGGTTATAGCAATTTATTGCTATTCAGCCGATTCAAATTTTCTAAAATCTTTAACACCACCTATAGATGAAGCAGGAAAAGAAGCAATTTATTTGCATGATGTTCTTCTCTCAGATGGATCTGAGAAACTAAAGTGTTTTATAGCTTTTCCTCTTAATCATCTGGTTCAAAAAAATGTGGTATATAAATCAATCTTTAATATTTCTTGAAATAAAAATTATTGTTTTACACTTTATGTTTTCAAATTATTCATGTCACAATCACATTGAATTTTTCAAGAGAAATGAACAGATTACTATACTTGATGAAATAAGCATTTTATGCTTTTATTACTTAAGGGGTTTGGGACACATTTTAAAATAAATTTTAATTATTAAGTTAAAATTTTCATTTTTTATGGTTAATTATATTATTTGTAAATAAAATCATATGATAAAATTTTTTTCAAAAAGAATTTAAATTTTATTAAAAAAGTGAGGCAATTTAAAATCGTTATATCTCAAAATATTATTTGTAGAATTTAAATTTCTTTACATTTAAAGAAACATAAATATCTAAATTTAAATTTTGATTCAGCATTTTTTAAAATTTTTTTTTTTTTTTTTAAGTAAAAATTTGAAAAGAAAAATTGTGAAAAATCTCATCATGAAGAAAAACAGATTTTCACAAAAAATCATTTCCACGACAACTATTACTTCAAAGATAGATTTTGAAGATGAACCAAAATGAAAACATTATTATTTCCTCTTCTAATTAAATTAAAAACATATTTAAAATGTCATAAAAAAAAAAAGGAAAATTTTTAATACAATAAAATGTTTTTAGAAAATTTGAAGATTTTTCTTTCCAAGGCCCCCTTAAACAGAAAATTTCTGTTGCTGTTCTTATAATAAAATAATATGCTATAATTAAAATTACAAATGTATATGTCTAGATTTTCTATGTATTCATGCATATATAGATACACATTATATAATTATATTGATAAGAGATATAAATGGATTTTATTTATATTTTATTTTTACTTCTCTTTTATTCAAGATTATAAATTGAATTAGAATTTCACATTCAGCTAAATTTTCTAGATAATGAATTTTATATTTGTAATGTTGGTATTTTATTACAAAAATTATTGGTTTATTTATTTGCAGATTATTAGTGATTAAAAAAGGTGAAAATTACAATTTTGATGTGTCGATTAAAAATTCAGCGATCGATGGCCATCCTACTCGCCAAGTGGCAATTAAAAGATCTATTGCCGATTGCTAAGTAAAATATAGCTTTTTTCGTAAAAATATAGACCTTGATGAAATTTAATTAGCAAACTGATTAATTCTTTTCCTACCGGACCCAAGCAGATTTAAACAACTTAGCTCAATTTTCAATATTTGAGCATTTTACCATGTACTTGCTCTTTAGTTAGATTATTATTTAAATAAATACAGTTTTATTCTGCAAAATATATTCATCAGGATTCTACATGAATTTCAAGTAATTTATTACTTTTTTCTTACCAGATGCAAGCAGACTTTAAGGACATTGCAATATCTTCAATATTTTGACTCCTGCCGCATGCTCAGCAGTTATAGTCAAAGAGCTGACATCACAAAAACCTAAGGTATCGAGCACAAGAAAAAAAAAACTTAAATTTTATGGAAGAGTAGTAATAAGGGAACCTAATGATCCATGTCTGAGAGAAATGAAGGGGTGCATAAGCCAAAAATTAATACCACTAGTGGTTTACTCGTCAGTTTAACATTATGTTTGCCATACAATCAAAGATGAAATGATTCTACGACAAACATAATGATAGACCTATATGGTCGCTATATGGATTCACTAGTGGTATTAATTTTTGGCTTATGCACCACTTTACTCTTGACAGACATGGATCATTAAATTCCTCTATTACTACCCTTCCATAAAATAAGGATTTTTTTTCTTGTGCTCGATACCTTAGGTTTTTGTGCGGGTCGGCTCTTGGATTATTATTTTTCTTCATGATACTATTTAATCTTGCAAAATATGCTCATCAGCTTAGATTTTATGTATGTGTGTAGTGTATTAATAACACATTTACTTATTAAATAAAATCCGAATAACATTTCATTGATTTTTTTTCTAAATAAAAAATATGTATATGTATAACGATTATAATTTACCTAGACGTCAAAAAAGTTTGAAACATTATGGTGGCCACTAACTTTAAAAAATGGCTACTAATAAAATTGACTCTACCAGCCACTGTCTCTTAAGTTAATTTCTCAGTTTTCACCTATATTCTCAGACAGAAGCTGTCTGATAACCTGTCTAAATGTTAACACATACTGTAATAACTATAAAATCTTCCAAACTTATGCAATTTTTGTCAAGAAACATGGAAGGTCATGAAAATTTTTTTTCCAAAGAGCATGAAAACACATGATTTTCATCAAAAGATTGTAAAACTTCATCTTGTCAAGTGATTATGAAAAAAAAAAAAACATGAAAGATCACAGAAAAAAATTCTGTGATTTTCACCAAAAGAAATTACAAAAAAACACGATTTTTTGTCAAAAGATTGTGAAAAAGACATGATTTTCATCAAAAGATCACAGAAAAGCACAATTTTCGTCAGCAGAATGCAAAACAAAAAAACCTTGCAGTTTTCATAAAAAAAAGTGAAAAAAATTGCAATTTTGATCAAAAAATCATGAGAAAACATGATTTTCATCAATATAGTGTGAACAAAAACAAAAAAAAAAAAAAAGTGATTTTCATCAAAAGATTGCAAGAAAAACACAATTTTCATCAAAAGATCGTGAAGGGAAAAAAATCATCAAAAAATTGCGAAAAAAACATAATTTTCGTCAAAAGATTGAAAAAAAAAAAAAACAACAAACATGATTTCTGTCATAGGATCGCAGAAAAAACACAAATTTCGTGATAAGATCACGAAAAAAAATAACTGGTCAAGTGAGAGTATTACTCACGTTATGAGAATTTCCACACAATAAACATATGTATTATTAATCCCTTCGGGATGAGGGACTAAGATATATGTGCATTTAAAATTCTCAGAATCCTTTATTATTCCCACCTGTTATTTTTCATTGTAAAGTTCACCTTATTTAATTGGAGCATGATATAAAGAGATGATAATGCTGTAGTCTATGTTACTTAAGTTGATGTACTATTGTCAGTTTGTAAATTATTTATTTAAAATGAATATTTTATTGTTTAACGGTCACTATTCCATATGCAGTTATGTATTATGATGTTTCTAAACTATTTTAATTTTCTGTCTAGGTTAAAGTTGGTGCACATATTCAAGTTCAGAAAGCTAAGATGTGTTATTTAGAGGGAGAATATAATGATTCCCATATAGTACAATATGTTTTATTAGAAGCTGTGAAAGTTACAAACTATTCACCTGTTACATTTCCTTCATTAGGTAAGGCTATTGTATAATTATTTGGAATTAAACAATCTGTACATTAATTAATATTGTTTGTTGTATCATTAATTTACATTGTTTCTGTCCCATACTTACCTAAATTGCAAAGTTTTTTGCACTCTTTTAAATTTTGCTAATTTGTTATTTTTTTCAGTTTTTAACTATCCATAAAAGGATCAAATTTTAATTGCCATATTTTTATTTATTTATTTATTTTTTTTTTTTTTTAATGTATGTTCCACCTTTTTCTTCTTCTTCTTCTTTTCTTTTTTTATTATAAAATTTACTTTAAAAGTTTAAGTGCATGTCATACATGAGTATTTGGGATTTGAAACAGGGTTGGCATTATTTAAACCAATCACTTTTAACCATGTTTAAACCATAGGTTCCCAATCTTTTCTGGACCACCGCCCCCTCCCTTTTCAAGAAAAAATATTCCAACGCCCCCCCCCCCCTCTTCCGTAATAATTAATTATAAAAATATGAAATTGCTATAATTATCTATACCGAATTTTATCTTTTTATATTAAGAATCACAACATAGAAATTAACTCAACAATCAGATTTGGTATTTTTTTTTTAAATATTTACAAACAAACGCAAAATCATTAAAAAATAAAATAAGATGGATGAGGCTGGTAGGCTTTTAATAATTTGTTATTATTGGGTTTCGATTTCGTTAAAATCGAAAATTGACATGTTTAGTCATGTGCAGTTTGTTGCCTTTCTTAGGCAGTAAATTAGTTACCTCAGTGAACACACACTCAGCCAAATATGATGAAGGAAAATTTTCTAGCAATAAAAATGTGTACACTTCCCCATAATTCAGAATAGAAAGCTGGAAAATATTGATATTTGTAGCCAGAACTCTTGATAAACATTTCGTTAATTGTGAGTTCTACGAGTACCTCCACTAAATTTTATTATTTTACTGTATCTGCATTTGTGAAAGGATAGAAAAGCCAACTCGAAATATTCATGTTTGATATATCCTGGAATCTCTTCGGAAATTCAGCATGAAGACGTCCAAATGTTAGCAGCATGCAAATAAATATAATATTCCTGTTTAGCAGAAACTGCTAAAAATGTAGGAAAGTGCTTGTATTTGCCTATACTTACACTTCATTTGAACAGAAGTTTTTCCAGAAAAGCACTTTGATGTCTTTTGTTTGTTTGTTTGTTTCAATTAATTAGTCTTCATTAAATATTCTTAATAGGGAAAAGTGGAAATGAAAGGTACATTTTGTCTTTATAAGCTGATGCAATAATGAAATTAAAATATATCATACTCATACCTGTCCATAATTTTCATTTAAAACCATGGCTTTGATACTAGTAACTGCATCACCAACTGCAGCAGTTAAAAATCTGTACGCATTTAAAAAAATTGGTAGAAATGCCCTTTTTAACCCTATTGTAGGGAATGAAGAGGACAGCTTGTGGTGTTGAAACGGACACACATAAATAAAACACTATAATGACTATTTTGTTTTTCTATTTCTTATAATGTAATATTACATTATTCAAAAATAAAAGATAATAACACACAAATAAAAATAAAATATATGGCAATACATGATAAAACAAAACACCACCAGTTATGGATTTAGGTAACTCCATCAAAATATATTAATAGGGTGGGGAGTGATCAAGGAAAAACCCAGTAAAAAAATAAGAAACTAATAACAACATTTTCTAAAACATTATTTTCTTATAGAAAATACTTCCAATAGCTTAAATGAATTTATAGATGCGAATTTCTCTTTAGCAAAATACTGATATTTCCCACATTTTTTATTTGTAGCCAATGGCGGACGATGAATAATGTACATTGAATACAAATGACACTGCTTGTTTCACATGCACCCCTTATGACGCTCCGTAATTGCTGGAGAACCACCAATAACAGTGGACAAACTTTTTGACATTTGTAAAAAAAATTAGATTTTTGGGACATAGCAGTTCTATTGCATACATTTTCAATTAAAGGTATATTTTAAGTTTTTAGATCGGACCTAAACAAGACCGTGGAGGGAAGCTAGTTTTGCTACACATACAGTGGCGGTCAAAAGTTTATGGTCAGTTAGTTTCTTTGAATTATTTATCAGACGTTTTCAGTTAAGAAGAAGCACAATCGCTTCAAAAGGTAGGAATATGTGAATAACCTCTGACCACCTGATCATTTTGATTGAATACTGAAGATGCTTCAGGCAAAGGGGTAGAATTTGAAGTCCGCGTGTGTAAAAGTTTCCAGTCACTCATCATTCCTTAGTTTTTTTTCTATCGGTAAAGTATTTTTTGGGCGTGTTTGTGAATGAATCAACATGAATAGCATAGTTTAAATTCAAAATTGAAAAATTCAACAATTATTGTTCGTAAATGAGTGATTAGTTTGTCGCTAAAGGGCCAATCTTCCCGAGATATTGCGGCAAAGTTATCGATCGTTAAAATTGACTGTGAATGATATTTAAAAATTATATAAAAATGACCATGGCTTTCATGACTTTCTGACTCCAGGAGACCCCGGAAAATGACTATTCTTGTGGATAGAATTGTCAGCAGAAAAACAATTCATGACCCGCATAAAAATTTCTTTGCAATATCCTGCAATTTATGGAATAAAAATATTTCTGAAATAAATCGGTTTACAGTGTCAAGATGCTGACATGAAGCAGAATTTTATGGAAGAGTCAGTGATAAAAAAAATTTTCATAGATAAAAAAAAAAAAAAAATTCAACATACTTGACTGGCGTTTTCCAATAAACATAATGTCTGGTCAAGTGAAAACTGGACAAAAGTACTGTTTTTCCGTCAATCGAATTTCAAACTTTTTTAGGAGTAATGGGAGACACTACATCCGATGATCTAGCAACAAAAGATATGATTTGACATATGTTATTCCTATAATGAAGCATGCCGGAAGACATGTTATGCTGTGGGAAGTATTTTCTTCAAAAAGTGTCGGTCCGTTATTTGAAATCCACGGTAAGATGAGGGATGAAATGCATAAGAATATCTTGAGAGATTATTTGCTGCCTTATTAGAGAAAAAATTGTGGTCGCAACTATTTGTTTTAACATGACAACGACTTAAAGTATACAAGCCTCGGCAAGCAATGGCTTTTGCACAAAAAATTTTCACTTTTGAAATGGCTAGCCCAAATGCCCAAATTTTTGCTGGCCGGAAACTTTTGACCGCTACTGTATAATAAATTGCTATGTACGCCACGTCAACACCCCCCTTGATTGCCTTAACACTTTTTTTCAGAAGAAATCTAATGACATTTTCGCTCTTTTCTTTATAATTTATGTGTTTCAGATTATTGGATATAGATGATTTCTACTTTTAACACTTTATTTCAAAAATAAGCATTAGATATAGTAGGTTTAAGTCATTTTTTATGAATAGGATTAAAATCTGTATCTGTTGGTGAACATATCTATTGATCTAAGAAAAAGCTAACGTGTGAATTGATCAAAAATGAAATACATTAAAAATATTCAATATTTAATATAAAATATTTTAATTTTTTTGAAAATGCAGATCATTTAATTCAATTAATAACATAACACGATGATCTTTAAGATTTTGCTCAGACTGTAAAAGAAATTTCTCTTTTTGGGGGAGATTATCTTGAAAAAAAATTAAAATCAAACTATGAAGTCCAATAAGAGAGTGTTCAAAGATTGGGTTTTAGTTATAGCATTTAAATAATAACAATCATTATATTTTTTATAATAACTTATTATTATATTTTTTTCCTGTTATCTGCTGAATCTAATGACCAAAAATGTTGACTTTAAATCGTCACTTAAAAACCAAGAAATATTTGAAATTTATTATTTGAATAACTGTGGAAAGAATATTATGTTTATCAAACTACATCCAAATGTTTACAGGGGCCTGTCCAGACTTTTCTCACAGAATCCTGATTTTGTGAAATTGTGAAGTTTTTCTTATATTTGTGAAAATTCTAGTCATAATTTTGTGAACTTTAAATAATCGATGCCTTCAGGTTCTATCCTTCATATATAAAAAGCTAAGTAATATGTTCTGTAGTGTGTTCAATCAGAGTTTCCCCCAGAGGGTTTCAGGGGGGCGCTCCGCCCCTCCTGCCCTTTAGTTTAAAAAATAGTGCCCCTCTTGTCATTCATTCAAAAAAAGTAGCGCCCTTCTTGCCCCACATTTGAAAAAACGCAGCCCTCCAGCGATGATCCGAACGCGCTATAGCGCATAAATTACGCAAGAAATCGGCGACGGAATGAAAAAATAGCCTCATACGCATCCTGTGGGATGGGTAATTTCATCATAAAATCGCTAAAAAACAGCAATTTTCGTTAAAAATTGCGAAATAACGACTAATTTCTGGCAAGATTTGCAAAAAAATGGCTAATTTTGTCAAAAAATGTCACAAAAAAAAGGCAGATTTTTTCAAAAGATCCTAGAAAAATGACAAATTTCTTCTAAAAATCGCGATAAAACGAAAAATTTTGTCAAATGTGTCGCAAAAGACGGCAATTTTTGTCAAAAATAGCAATAAAACGGCAGATTTCGTCAAAAGATTTGTGAAAAAAAACGGCAAATTTCATCCAAAAATCACAATAAAATGAAGAATTCTGTGAAAAGTTCTGTTTTTTCGCTATATTTTCACGAGATTTGTTGTTTTTTTTCCGATTTTTTAGCAAAATATGCCGTTTTTTGCGATCTTTTAACAAAAACTACTGTTTTTACGATCTTTTAACAAAATTGACCGTTTTTTCAAGATCTTTTATCAATATTTGCCTTTTTTTTCAAGATCTTTTTAAAAATTTACCTTTTTTATTCTTTTTTTTTAATTCTTTTTTTTGATTGAATTTCTGTTTTTTCACGATTTTTTTGAACCGCTAGATTTTTGATTCAACTCTATAAAAGTGCCCTTAAAAATGAAAAAGTGCCCTTAAAAATGTAAAAAGTGCCCTGAAAAATGTAAAAAGTGCCTTTTTCAGAGCAGCAGCGCCCTGCCCTTTTTTAAACCTGGGGGAAACTCTGGTTCAATTGCTTATTTACTGGCCAAATTTTATTTTTTAATGACTAAATTTGTGTAAAGTTCAATTTGGAGGTGAAACAATTGTGTGAAAAGGTTATTTAAGAGACAAACAATTTTGAGAAGAGTACTGTTTTGGGATAAAATGTCTTGTGAAGAATCCTGTTTGGGGATAAAAAATTTGTGAAGGGTCCTGTTTTAAGTTAAATTAGTTCATATGGGATCCTTTAAAGGACCTAACATTTTTTTCAACTTATCCCTGGTTTATTATTAGTAATCAAAAGATTTTCAGAGTATCAATGTTTTACTGTGTAGAGCAGTTTGTTCTTTGATAAAAAGACTGTTTGCTAATACTGTTTAAATTAAAATATGATTTTTTTCAATTTTTAACATAAATTTACTAAAGTTATTTAATTTAAATCTTTTTAAAATAAAATTACACCACTTATGATTCCAACCCGTTTTTTATAAATAAAAATCCCACTTTGAACCAGAAAATATGTGTAACAAAATATGATTTGTTTCTCTGTTATCATCATTTGAAATTTGCTTAATTTGATTCAGGAAATAAATTCCTTATTTAGAGTATTAAACACCTAAGTTTAAAAAAGAGCAGAAGTTGACATGAATGCTTCAGTATATATATATATATATATATATGGCTATGAGTCTCTAAAAATTCCTTGAGTGGCACTTTTATATATAAATACAGTCGGCATCACAAGAAATGTTCGAATTATGAAAAATATGAAATGAAAACATGCGTAATATGGTACTATTACAAAGGAATTAATGTTATAGTGTTTTTTATTTTTTATTTATTTCATCTGTTATACTTAGAATAAGCAGAACTTACATAATAGAACTTACATAATATTAAATTAGAATGTATAAATAAATAAACTAATTAAAAGATTAGAAACAAGCACAATGGAAGAAAAATTTAAAGCATCACTGATGGACAGATGGGGTACTAAGAAAATGGATGTCAAATGCATGGGATTATATGTATACTTGTTCAGAGCAATTTTCACAAAAATCAAAGAAAGAAAATTACTCAAATGATCTGAAATCTGTGAGAAAGAAGAGAATAATGAAAAATCGGAATCCTTGTTAGTTCGAATTAAACGAAGTCAAGAGAAAATGAGTTTGAATTAATGAAAATTTTTAACGTTATTCTGCCTTTGAAAATTTTGGACTTCATATTTAGTTCGAATTATCCGATTTCGAATTAACGAGAGTTGACTGTATTTGAAATCATGATGTAATATATTACGAATACAGAGTAATTTTAATACAGTAAAGTCTGAAATCACATGTTACATGAGAGAACAACATGTGCAAAAAAAAAATATGATTTTTGCATATAGAAATAATTTGCAATTTTTAATAAAAAGTTTGAAAAGAAAAATCTATTTTTATGATAAAATAATTTTAATATTTAGAGCCATATAATTTCCTGTAAAATTATTCCTACTTTTTTCTTTAATTTATTGTCAAATTTTCATTGCATGTACATTTTAATAAGCAAACCATTTATAAGGATTGTGTCAAGATCCAGATATATTTCAGGTAACGTCATCTGTATAATTGCAGTATGAGGTACTTTGGAATTGTAGACATGTATTTTAATACCTCATTTATTAATATCTCTTCATGCATTTTCATTTTATCAGGAAATAAAAAATCTTCCATTATTTACAATAAAAACATCTATTTTTTTTCTGTATGCATTCTTGTAAAAAAGAATCTATTCTCATAATTTCTATTTCAGCTGATTTACAGTTTGTAGAGTCTTCCAATCAGCGTGAGTACAACTTCATTCCCCTTGTAACTGGAAGAAAATGTTATGTCTGCCCCTGGATACCATCAGTACCATCTGGCGAAGAATGGACTGATCATAGTAAGTTATAGATTAGGTAATTCTCTATACAATGTAAGATTTTAATAAATTATTTATCTCATTAGGTGCCACAATACATATAAACTTATTTTTTTGTGGAACTGTTGTTTTTTCTGAATGAATAGGAACTCTTATAGTACTTCTGATTAAAAGAAAGAGCAATATTTTTTTTCAAATATTTATGATATTTACGATTAACAGTATATTTTAAAATTGGGAGCAATAATGCAAAGTAATATATACAGTAAAGCATCGTTTATACAACGTTTACATTTATACTACATTTTAATGTGGTCCCAATTCGTTCCTATTCATTTTAATGTAAAAATATATCTTTTATATGACGCCCAAAATCGTTTATACGTTGATTTTTCGATTTTGTATAGGTTTATTTTTGTTCATTTTTCTTGTATATTTTAAGAACGAGTGGAAGTTGGCAGCTATGGATGACACCAAAGAGCGTGTTTAAATGCACTCCATATTATAAAAATGTGGGCTGCTGTTCGATTAGTCTGAAAAATTAGCTTATGTGAAACAGATTACACTGGGAGGGGTCATTCTTTTTTCGGGGATGGTCACCATTCCCGACCTGTTTGCAATTGCAAATAGACTATTCTTCTAACTGTTATCAGTATTAGCGACTTTTAGTTGGCCACGCGGGGTTTTTATCTTTGACTTTAAATGGAAAGGAAATGATGTACTGCAAATGAGGAACCTTTCGGTGAAACATAAGTGAAACATAAATAAACGTATGCAAATTTAATTTGCTTACTAATTTGCCCCCCCCCTTTTTTTTTTAAATTTACAAATTCATGCAAATCAGCACGTTAAACATTAAAATTAAGTAAAAACAACATTAATTCTAGTTTAGAAGTGAAAATCGATTATACGTCGTTATCGTTTATACGACGTTTTTCGGTAGTCCATTGGGCGTTGTATAAACGATGCTCCACTGTATATATATATATATATATATATATATATTGACAAAAATTTACATTTGTTTCCAGCACTTATGACAGTTAAAATTTCTTTTGACATAAAAAAGGACAATATAATTTTAAAACTGATATTTTACAAAGAATTCAGATAAACTATATCTACAATTATAATAAACATCAGCGTTTATGACAAAAAATAAGTAATTTACCTGCTTTATAATCACTTTCATTACCTATATCTTTATTCTTGATTATTATATTGTTCTTTCTGACTATTTTACATGAAAGATGATTGAATGATTTTTTTAAAATGATTACGGTCATTGACACGCATATCATTTGACAGTGATCCAGAAGGATCCAAACAGAGATTTTCTTTTATTTTCTGTTTTTCTTTCATCAAAGACAAACTATTTCTTGGAAAAGTTCTAAGTTTTCTTTTACATTCTTTGTGGATCCACTAAGCAGCTACAACTGCCATATTTAGCAGGGTTAGTAAAAAAACAGGGTTTAAAAAAAAAAAAAAAAAAAAAAAAACATGGTTTTTTTAGTTTAAACCTGGTTTTTTTGGTTTAAACCGGGTTTTTTTTAAATCTGATTTCCTATTACATATACATGCATATTTATCAATAAAAATAAATATTTTTGAATATATAAGTAATAACTTGATTTAAAAGTAATTCTAATCAATGTAATAATTTAATATACAATTAGTTATGTAGAAAATAGAAATCATTTAAATATTAAACATTTTTAGAAAAAGCTATGTCTTTTTTTTCTTAAATAAAATGTTTTACATAATGAAACATTGACACCTTGAAAATCCTAATATACAGTCTTTTAATTATTAGCACTATAAATGATGAAGAATATAAATATGATGCAGTTTCATATATATTATTTTCACAAGGCAATTCAGAATAATTTCTTTGAAATACTTGTTATATGAGATGTCTGATTTTTCTGTTAGAAGACTACATGAATTATCTTTTATTGAAAATAAAGCTTTTTATAAAGAATTTTCAGAATGATTTGAATTTAGCAGTAGAGTTTATTCACTTTAAGAAGTATTGTGTATTGCTATTTGACATTTCTCCTCTGAAACTACCAGGTTAAAAGAAGAAGAAGAAAAAAAAAAGATGACAAACAAAATTCTTAAAATAAACAAAAATACCTATTTAATAACTTTTTAGACTATTGAAAACATTGATCTTAAAATATAAAGCAGTTTTATAAATACTGTCTTCCACTAAAGCATTTAAATAGCCATCAGACTACACGCTATATTCTAACGTTTAGTACTTTTAAATGTCTAAACAAAAAATTACTTCTTTTTAGGCATTTTTATGAGATTTTCTTTCTTACATCTCAAGCAAACCTTGCTTTGTCCCTTTCTCCCCAATTTTCTCAGCTGATCTGAGTTGGTTATGCAATAGAAGATTTAAATATTGCATATTTTAATTAAATGTAAACAGGTGCTTTTGCAGCACTAAATTTTTCAATGTCTTCTTATTTGACTTTATATCTTGAGCTTTTTTATTATTATTATTCTTAAAGATAATCCCCCCAATCAAGAAAATTTTCTTTTAGAGTTTGATTGAAATCTTAAAGGTCATTTTATATTATTAACTGTAAATCTGCATTTCTCAAAGGAATTTTTTTTTTCCAAATATTGCATATTTTTAATTCATTTTGTCTTTTCCAACATAATTTGTTTTCTTTAGAATAACATAACGTAATTTGTTTTCTAAAGAGTTCATCATTGCATGAAATTTGCATACTAACATAGCCTAGACTAGATTCACTATGTCTCATGGTGACTGCTGAGATAAGACTTAAAAATAGAAATTACTTGCATGCAATAATTTAGTACACTTAAATTATAAAAACGAGAAAATATTATATAGATTTGTTCTAAAAAACCAATTAGTTTAAATTATGCCAACCCAATTAGTAACAGAATAAAATCATAATGCAAAATCCCCATTCCCAATGTAAGAATGCAAGAAAAACAAAGGCTTAACCAATAAACACAGAGCAAAAATCTGCCAATTATTTATTAGCATACGTAACAAAAAGAAATCAATGGAGAAAATTACTTAAGAATATTATATTCGAGGCTTTGGGGAATGATCAAATCCTTAGCAAATCTTAACTAATCAAGCAATTTAAATAATAAAAGTGCTTTTTAACTTGAGTTTGCCCTTCTGGCTATGAATCTTTTACAATTAATGTTATATATATAAATTTTAACCTTAAAAAAAAGATAGAAATAAAACTAATTTTTTCTAACCAGCTAATTTTTTAAAAATTGGTTATTCTGTCATGTAGACTTATAGTTTATATGAAAAGCTGGGTTGATTAAAAATATTTGTCATTTTAGAAATTTATCAATTCATCAGTTTTCTTCAACCTAGGTTGTAGCTTCTGTATAATTTGTATTTTGCATTTTTCAATGTGTAAAATAATAATAATAATAATAATAATAATAATAATAATAAAAACAGATGAAAAAAAAAACAGCATGTTTAAAAAAAGAAAAAAAACATTGGTTTAAACCACACAACCCTGATATTTAGTGTGTTGATAAAAATCGCAACACTGTTTTTCCCATCTTATTTTTTGGGCAATAAATAGTTAAAAACCAACTAAGCAAATCAATACCTCCCATGTTTTTTCATAAAACTGAATAACATGGGCCTGTGGTCTGTCATTATTTTTCCTCCGCCTTGGTCATTATTCTTTTATTTATTTATTTTGCTGAATTTGTTAGTTTTATAGGTTTAAAATTTAAAGCCAAGCAAACAATTTGATGGGTTTTTTTTTCATTTCACACTGTAATAGATACCCTAGAAATAGAGTTAAATGTCTTTGTCTTTTTTCTTCAAAGCATCTGAATTTGTTATTAAGGGACAATTTTACAGCTTGTTTTCTAGAATCCTTGTAGTGGTCTGAAAATGTCTGTTACTCATTTCTAATAATTATGATAAAAGCATTGAAAAAGAAAAAAAAAATCAATCTGGATGTATGATTTTTCATTCTTGTTAATTAGATGTTTTTTTTCTGCAAGAGGGGATAAAATTACTGTAGCTAGACGGTGTTTTGAATTTGTTCTCACCATTTTTAAATCCATATATATATATATATATATATATATATATATATATATATATATGTGTGTGTGTGTGTGTGTGTGTGTGTGTGTGTGTATGTATGTGTATGTATGTATATTAAAATTACAGCAAAGGTTTAGGTCCTTAGAGTTCACTCTTGGCGAAGAATTGAAATAAAGATGGCTTTACTACTTATTGTCTGAGCGAAGCGAAGTCTTATACACATAGTATATAACAATATTAAAAGTCAAACAAAATTCTTTCATCAAGGAAATATCAAAAAATACTTGATGGATTTCGATTCTGTTTGTACCAGAAGGTACCTATGAAGGTAACCTGGTGAATGCACCTACTTTCAAAAATTAGTTCCAAATAGTTTAAAAGTTATATTAAAAAAATTGATAAAAAACATACGTCACAGAAATTTGGTGTGAGTCATTTTTCACCGGCTGGATATTTTCGTAGATAACCAAATCAGAGTACATGGAGTAAATAGTTGTCTGAGCGAAGCGAAGGCTAATACACATATATAGGCTAATACAGTACGTAACGATAATAAAAGTCAAGTGTAATTCTTTCGTCAAGCAAATGAAAAAATACATGTCGAATTTTGATTCTGATTGTACCAAAAGGTACCTATGAGAGTATCCTACTGAATGAACCTATTCTGAAAAATTAGTTCCAAATAGTTTAAAAATTATATTAAAACAACTGATAAAAAATTACGATTTATTTCATACGTCACATATATTTTATGTGAGTCACTTTTCATTGGCTGTATGTTATCGTTAGATTCCAGAATTCGAGAACATGGAGCAAAGAAAATCCGCAAGCATTTTTTATTTAAGCACAATAAAACAGATTTAAACTTAAGAAACAAATTGAAAAAAAAAATTCTGCTTTATTATTATTATTTATTTATTTAAAAGAAAAAAGCCATAATACTTAATAGCTTAGTATTTGAGAATTTGCGATAATCTTTATAATAGAATTTTGTAATCGCCATTAGCATCTTATATATTTCATGGATGCAAATTGGAAACAATTCTTTTGTGTTTAAACAAAATACGAGTTGGAATTGCGTGCTTTAGATATTACTTTTAATCTATACTATTAAAATCTGACCATATGTATTTATGTGATAATATCTCCTCCGATCCCGGAAACGGAGAAACGTCACATTTGTTTTGAATTGAAGGGAAAAAAACCCAATATCCAGAGTTGTCCATTTGTTTGTCTGTCTGTCCGTCCATCCGTTTGCATATAACAACTCAGAAATTACCCAACCGAATCGTTTGAAACTTAAAATATATAATTATTAAATAATTTTGTAGAGTCATTTCAAATTTTATGAAAATTGGATGCATAGTTCAATTAACAGGGACAATCAAAAGGACTCCGATACATTACGGTCAATGGGGAAAAAAGTTTCAAGTGCATTTTAATGGTCTTACACGCTTTCGAACATAATAAAATTGATATACATCTATGAAGTATATACTATAATATACATTCTGTACAATCTATGGTGCAAATAATATTTCTTATTGATTTACAAGGCCACACAAAAGTATTTCATTCCATACTTATGCATTGAGACATTGTTTGGTATGCACTTTAATAATATTAAACTGTTCAATACTAACAATTAAACTATTTAATGCCTGTCTGTCCATCTAAACCGACCAGCGTAGCGGGCAAAGGCCGCTAGTCATCAATTATATTTTGTTATTGTGTTTACATAGGTTATTTAATATTATTTCTCATTAAGCAAGCTGTGTTCCTCTGCAATTATTGCATGATTGCACATATTTTATTATGCTTGAATTTTATGAAAACATATGTATGACACAGATGTCATATAAGCACTAAGTTGGCGCGATTACAACAAAATGGCGATTTTATGTCTCACATGGTAACCCATTTATTTTGTTTCATCAATTTATTTTAAAAAGAAATAATAGTGGAAGCAATAAATAAATAGTTATAAATAATATTCATAATAAAAATATAAATATCACAATAAATCGTAAATATTGACAGTTAGAGCAATATTCAAAAATTTTCACCAAAACAAATTTTTCACCAATTTGCAAAAGAAAAAATCACACCACGTAATGCATATATGACATCTGTACCACATTTATATGTAAAAATAAGTATAAACGTTCATCAGGTTTCTTTATGTAGCTGTTCATATCTATTTGCAACAAATATCACTTTCTGAAGTCCAAACTGGACGAAGGTTTAAAAACGCCAAGGTAATGGTAATATTCTTAAAGTAACATGAAATTAGAGCAAGTATATCATATATGCATCAGGTTTGGGACAAATTTGGCGAAAATCATTTTTGAATATTAGTTGCATATATGTTTTTAATTATTTTTCTATTATTGTAAAAAGGAAATAACGATAAATAAAAACATGATTACTTAATAAATATAGAAAAAAAAACTAAATAATTTGAAAAAAAGTAAATGAACAATTTATTAACAAATAAACAATAGCTGGGTTATCAAGCCATGTAAAATAACGATATTTTGGTGCCAAATATGCAGAAGAGTTCTATATTCTTTTCTGGTGAACTTATTTATTTATTCATTCATTTGGTATTAGATGAATCGATGTGATTTCGATTTTCAGCTTTTGAGGTTGCATTTTTAATATTTTCCAACAAAGTTGAAAGTGTTTATGCATTCGGTTTGTTTGTTTGTCTGGCCATCCATCCACCGGATCTCGCTCTAATACCCGAAACTAAACGCTTATTTTAATGCAATTGGTAAATCTTATTAAGATCCCCTAGGCATGTTTTGTATTGTGTTTAATGTATGAGAGATTACACTTCCTTTAGAGGGGCATCCAAAAGAATTAGATTACATTATGGTCTATCAGGAAAAAATGTTTACAGAGTAATGACATTACGCTATTGCAGATGGATTGAAACTGATATAAATCACTGAGTTTCACTAAGATTACGTTAGAGCAAGACATTCATAGCATTTTTATTCCATTTATTGAAACACACAAAAGAAACCAGCTACAATACTGTCTTTTAGTAACAATTGCTGAAAATAGTTTTCAAATTCGGCATGCACTTTTAAATTTAACTGTTTTTAAGTACTTTCATATTTATATAAACACGTAGCACCTAAAGTCGTCGTCTAATCCGTCCGTCTGCCTGCCTATCCGTCTGACTGTCTGCATATAACAGCACAAAAAATACAAAACCCTATAGTTTGAAATTTTAAATATATATTAGGTGCTGAATTTTGTTGAGTCATTTAAATTTTTTGTAAAATTGGATATATAGTTCAAATACAGGAACAATTAAAAGTATTCTTTTACATTATGGCCTATGGGTTGAAATAGTCCTGAGTGCTTTTTAATATAACACAGGTCAAAACATAAAGAAATTGATTTGCATATATGAATAGCACAAGAATATAAATTTTGTAGAATATGCTGCACAACGAATACGTATTATTTATTAACAAGGCACCACAGAGTCGTTTTCTCATTTATCATTTCACGGTCTTTTAAATAACTTATTCAGGTAAAACTGCATAATCGAGTTCACTATGACATATTGGAACCTGCATGTTTTGCTGAAAAAATGTGTTCAGATTTCAAAATCACTTGTGATGACACTTTGACAGCTCAAAGCTTATGCAGACGAGATTGTCAAATCTCATGTCATACCTTATACTTCAAGCATTGCCAATTCTTTTTATTCAATGCATGCTAAAGCAAAATAATGCTCAACTTCTTCAAAATACGTTTGAAAAGAAAACAAAACAGCATATGTAGTGGCCAGCATGCACTGATTATTTAAATCTGATTGATCATATCTGGAACACACTCAAATGATGCATCACACTCCTTTGTTGGTGTTTTTGGGATTATTATGTATCAAATTTTAGAGAGAATACAGTAGACTCCCTCAAATCCGCATTCCTAAAATCCACAACTCTCTAAAATCCACTCATAATTTACAGATGTAAACAATGAAACATTCAGTTCAGATGTAGGTGCAAAATTTGACTTTTTTAGTTTTATATCAATTCCATACATTTTTTTAATTTGTAATTTTTGTAAGGTTATTCATGGTTTTACATGAAGAAAGGATAATTTATCTCTTAAAAAAATCAAGATATTGCTGATATCATTGGTAATCACAATCTTACCAAATATATTTATGTATTAATCAAGCTTTTTTAGTTATTAATTCTGGCTAAACCTGAAATAAAGCTTCGTTATCTTATGATCATGATGTGAATTAGTAATGTACTTTTATGACGCAAGTTTTATTGAATAATTTAGGAAAAATGCATTTATAATAAATATTTAATTGTACATTATTGATTATCAACTTGACCTTTGCTTTTAATATTTTTATCATTTTAAAAATTATCAAATTTTTTATTATTTTATTTTACTAATTATTTTAATATTTTAGTATATTGTAAGCATTTATTATTAATTATATTCAAATTACTTTTTAAAAAAATATAAACAAAGCAATGACCAGAAATCCACAAAATTCTAAAATCTGTGCAACCTTTGGTCCCAAGCTGTGCGGATTTTAGAGAGTCTACTGTACCCTATCGAGAACTTCATCGCATCAAAAAGAAAAAAAATCGGATGTAAGTATTATACTGTTATGTAACTATTTAAGGGGTCGACAGACCACATAAAAAAATCCCTTTTTCTATTCATCCAGCATGACTTTTACCATTTTTAGGTACAAAAATTGGTGTGGAGTGTCTGCTTATGTTCTTCACGTAATTTCAAAGAGTTCAAATTCCAATATACGATATTTTAGTGTTTTATTATCTGTATTACTTTTAATGTATTTCATACATCCAATTTTGTACTCATGCATGGCTGTTTTGTATAGTTTGCTTCCCCATTTTTTAACCGCCTACACGAATTTACATAGAATATTTTGTAATTCTATAGTTCACTTTGGACATTTTCGTTATTTGAACTCGTGGCAGAATATGGTGAATTAAAAGGTAGCATCTCAATTTTTTTTTCTTTTACTTTTCACGTGTTAATATTTAATCTATGTTCTTAGCAATATCACTCAGACTAATCCCTTTGAGGGAAATCCTAGTTTTATTGTTTGTTTTATACTGTATATTTCATTTTGAAATTGATTTTTTAGAACAAAGATGTTTAAAATTCCAAACAATGTCGGGAACTTTAGCTAGTTTATTAATAAAATTATTCATGCATTCATGGTGTGATTAAAATTTTTGACAACCTTATATTGCAGTAATAATGCATAAATATATAGATAAATGCACAAACAACTTTTATTATGGAAAGTCATCAGGACTTGTGCAAAAAAAATAAACTAGATTATTTAAAATAAGAGTATTTTTTTTTGTTAATGTATTAAAAAATATCTCACATGTTTAGGTTACTATAGCATATAAGTTATACGTTCAAGGAGTGGGAGAGTGAAAAATTGCTTTCAGCTGGATAAATGAACAGAAAAAAAAAATAAAAAGAATACATAAATGGGAAATGGTGATTATTCAACTTTTGGGTGAAAGTACATGAATTTTTGCTCCAAGATGTTCAAAGTAAGATTACATACTTATGTATGCTGTCTCCTAGTCACAACAGCCTGAAATTTCTGGTTGCCATCAAAGTCCTGACGACTGGACATTTCATGCCTTCCTCTACATGCATTATTAACCTATCATTTATTTTTTATTATGATTGTTATTTCTGATGTTTTCATTTAGTTTTGGTAAATTTTGTTATTTGTTTATACTTTAGGTTCTTTGGACTATGAAGCAACTGATGCAACCCAAAATATATGTTTGTTACAAGATCTTTGTGATGATTGGATGAGATTACCTAGACCTTATCCCCCTATTTTTATAAGAATCATGGCTCGAGGGATTTTATATTATTATGGTTATAACAAAAATAATTTTACTCATCCTTTTATGGTTAGTACACAAGTTTCAACTTGTTAGTTGTTTATTTTTGCTTCATTGTATAACATTTCATAGCATCTTTTATTTTAAATATTCCAGATAGTATGTGTGATTAGCTATTTCAGAAATATTTTCTTAAAAGCAAAAGTTTGTGGAGAGGATTTTTGTATTTAGGATTATTGCAGAATCAGGATATAAACTTTAAAGATACTATTGGGTAAAATCACTTGATATTCATAATTAATTTTTAATCACATGTATTGTCCTTAATCAATAGTTCTATAAGAGTTTTGTGTTCATAATTCTTATATAGATGTATAAATTAGATTATTACTTTTTTTAAATCTTTAAAAGTTATTTAGTGCTAGAAAGTTTTTGTTATTATTATTATTTATGTCAGTTAACCATAACAAGTTGAAGATGATTGGATTTTCAATCTGTATCCTGGGTAACTAAAGATTAAGTTCTAATGCAAATCTTATGTGCAACAATCTTCCATAGTCAGATTAGACATTGCCACAGTGTGTATAGGTGTCAATCAGCACTCTCCCCCCCCCCCCTCGCTGAAAGCAATGCATCAGTTCAAAGGCACATTGATCTTCACTATATTAAATCTCCTAACTCACTCTTTGATGATGTTTACATAAGGGTATTGAGGTGTCATTTCAAATTCTCCTCTGTCATCTTAAACTTATTTGTCTTTAATGTATCTATATTTTTAAAATTTCTCCTCAAAAAATTAATATTTGTAACTTATTTTTTCTTCCTACACATTCTTCTTAAAAGATGTTAAGTTGGCAAAATGTTTCTACATTATATATATATATATATATATTTATTTAATTTTATTTGAAACTTTAAAATATCTTCCCCAGCTTTCAGCTAAGCTAAGAATTTAATTTAATTTAATTTAAAGTAAGCATATATTTTGGATGTATAATTTTGTCAACTGTAAACAAAAGAGACATTCTTAAAAAATAAACCAAAGAAAGAAGTTAAAGATATTTATTTCCTTAAAAGATATTGTGAGAATACAAATGTTTTTCTTGCCCATAAGTGTAACATTGTAGAAGGGAATTAGTGACCTGATTGACAACAACCTTAAACAAAATCACTTTAAAATTTTCCAATTGGTTGTTCCATATTCTAGCTAGGCATTGCTTCTGTGTATATAGGTGTTGGTTATTATACACATTGAAATAAATAATTGAACAATGAAATATAACTGTGATATTTATTTTTCTGCCTTTTATTTTTACAAATTATTTTCTTTTGAATTTGGTGTTTTCTTAAAAGCTATTTACACTTGTGCATGATAAGTTCTCTTTCACAGACACAAGGTAACTTGCAGCATTTTAGCTATGAATACTTGATTCAACCTGATCTATTCTATATGTTGTTGTTAAAACTACTGTTAATAATAATTTGTTTGTATTGTTCATACTACTTTTACATACTGATATATTCTGCTGCAGATATTATGTAGTTCACATACATCAGTATAATCTGCACAGATTGAGACTGAAAATGTGATGGATTATATAGAATTCAGCAGATTATTGGCTATTGTTTTGTTTATGTATATTTCTTAGTATGATTATAAATTAGCAATATTTGCATGCAAATGAAAATATAAAAAGGAAATACATTGCTAAAGTAGATTAAATAATATGTATATATATGTATGCATATTCAAATCTTGCTGATCATTGTTCAATTTTAAACGTTTACATAGAGGTAATTAAAGATTTGGCTTAGTGTTTTTTTTTTTTTTTTCCTGTAATTTAAAGGGTCTAAAAAAATGAAAATGATATTAACTGCAGCTATTTTGAATTCAAGAGCTGAATACTAATAATTAAATTTTTTTTTAGATTAATTATTGTTAAATTATATTTCTTCAATAGCTAAGTGTATTCCAAAACCTTTAATTTTGAACTGTAATTGCTCTTTTAAAATTTGCATTTGTTTGTTCCTTTATCTTAATTAAAATTATTGTATTAGCAAAAAGTATGCAACTAATATCAAAATTTTAAATGCACATTTTACTTCTTTGGAAAACTGAAATCATTGTCATATTGAATTTTTCTCTGTGAACTAAATCATTAATTCTAATTTCCATTGTTTGTATCTCAAAATTAATGGAAGATTTTAGGGAATGGTGGTTTAAAGATTGACAGACTTTAGAGGGTCTAATTTATCCTACCTGAAGAAAGAAAAATTAAGCTTTCTTACCAAGTTTTCATTTTAATATAACATGATAATTTAATAAAACTTCAATTAATGGTTTTATTCCCATTTTCTACAATTTTGTTTGGTAGCATTTGATCTAAATGTTAAATACAAAGAAAATTGAATACCTTAAATTAAAAGTATCTTTACTTTTTAAAATGACACAGTATCAGAGCTTCACTACAATTTTTAGAATAATCATTAAATTTGAATATACCTTTTTAAAGAGTTTAATTTATGTTTCTTATAATTTTGCAGGATGTATTTATAAAAGTATATATATATATATATATATATATTGTTACTTTTATATTATTAATATTTGTTTTTATCTTGACATTAAATTCACATGCAAGTTAATTTGACTTTGTATTACATTAAAATTATGATTAGTTTATGATTGTATTTTGTGTGTGTTATTTGATTCTTCATAGGCGTCATTTGTTATTGCTGATTCATCTGCTGCATGTAGCTGTGTGGCATTTGGAAAAGTCCTTGTACCTCTATATTATGGGTAATTTTACAATTGCATGTGTATTTGTTTTTTTATTACCATAACATATTTTTTTCTTAAGAGTTTTTTGTATTTGTGTACTTTTCTGTTGACCATTCTCAATTACCAAATCTGTATCCAAATGGTGGGATTTAACACCATCAGTGACAGAAGTTTCAGATACCAAGTTGCTCTTTCTACAGTCATACAATCAACAAGAACAAAAGGTTAAAAAAAGGTTATAAAGTGAATGAAGGGACCAGTGTCTTTACACATTTATTAACCATGTTTTCAAAATAAGCAAGTTTAAGTATCTATCAGGGTTGGCACAGTTTAAACCAATTGGTTTTAGACATGGTTTAAACCAACTGGTTTTTTTCTCAAAAAAACCAATTGGTTTTTTTTTTTTTTTTTTTTTTTTTTTTTTTTTTTTTTTTTTTCGAAAAAATCAAATGACATTTTCTCATTTTTCTTTATAATTTAAGACTTACAAATTATTGAATGTAAGTATTTTATACTTTGTACACTTTACTTCAGCAATAAGCATTGGTTCTAGTGAGTCTATGTCATTTTTTTATGCTTAGGTTGAAAATCAGTACGCATTGGAAAACATATTCTATTGCTCTAAAGAAAAAGCTTAGAACATATGAATTGATCAATATAATAGTTAAATATATTCAATATTTAGTATAAAATATTTTCATTAAAAAAGAAAATGTAGATTATTTAAAGCAATCTATCATAACATGCACAATGATTTTGAATATGGAGCTACATAACTTGATGATCTTTCAGATTTTGGACAAACTGCAAAAGAAATTTTTTTTGATTGGGGAGATTATCTTTAAGAATAAAAATCAAACTATGAAGTTGAATAAGAGAGTGTTCGAAAATGTGTTGCTAGCTATAGCATTTTAATAATACAGTCGTCCCCGTTTAAACGAATATTGATGGTTCCAGAAAAAATATTTGATTAAGTGGGGTATTTGATTAAACGGGGAACACAGAAATGTGATATTTAATGCGTAATAAAAGGTAAAACAAACATCTGCAACATAATTAATTAATAGCATAATAAAATCGTTAATATAATCAGGCATGAGATTCTTCAGCGGATTCGCGGTTTTCCGCTTTTTTGTCACTTTCCGCGTTTCCGACTTTTTATATCTTTATGGATCGCGGGAAAAAAAACGAGGTTTTCGACAAAAGATCGCGAAAAAACGCGATTTTCGTCAAAATATCGCGGAATAGAAATGCGATTTTCCTCGAAAGGTCGCGGAAAAAAACGCTATTTTCGTCAAAATATCGCGAGGAAAACGTGGTTTTTGTCAAAATATCGCGAGAAAAACGCGGATTCCGTCAATATATCGCGATAAAAACGCGGATTACGTCGATATATCGCGATAAAAACGCAGATTCCTTCAATATATCGCGATAAAAACGCGGATTCCGTTTAAATATCGCGAAAAAAACCTCGATTTTCGTCAAAAGATCGCAAAAGAACCACGGATTCCGTCCTAAGATCCCGAAAAAACGCGGACTGCATCAAAAGATCGCGAAAAAAAAACGCGATGTTTGTAAAAAAAATGGCGATTTTCGTCGAAAAGATCGTCGAAAAAACGTGATTTTCGACTAAAGATCGCCAAAAAAACGCAAATTTCAAAAAGGAATTGCTTAGAAAATACGAATTTCGTCAAAAAATTGCAGAAAATTAGCTGTAATATCATTTTCAACAACTTTTTTGGAATTGAGTGGCAGATTAAACATTAACTTGCCATGTTTGTTAATTGATGTTTTAAGTGACAACATGTTATATTTTAATTGGACAATTAGCTAAGATTGTTGTGTAAAACATTGCATCAGAAATGTGAATTTAAAGTAGAAACTTCAATTTCAGAACTACTTATAATATTTGGATAAATGGATTCACTCTCACCCTCTTCCTCTCCCCCCCCCCCCCCCCAAAAAAAAAAAAAAAAATAAATAAATAAAAATTCAGATTTAAACAAAAGTATTCACAATTTTGCTGCGAATAAAATAAGCTTCTGAATTGTCTTACATGCACGCTGTTTTAAATAATTTCTCATTTTCCAGTTCACGCGCTTTTTTGAAATAATTTCTCATTTTCCGGTTCACGCGCTTTTCCTCTTTTTTTAATTTTTTGCAATCTCATGCCTGTATAATAACGTAAATTAGTAAAATAAATACAATTTTTAATATAAAGTAAGTACGTAATAATTTAATATCAGTTCATATAACTGTATGATTTACATTATACTTAATGTAGTTCAATGGAATTTGGTTAAAACTTTGCTAGCACAAAAAAACGTGGATATGTTTTTGTGCGTTAGCACACGCCTTCTGCTAAATCATAGTGCCATTTATTAACAAAAATTTTGCTTTTTTTTGCTAAACCTATTCCAGTGCATATTTTTATGAAAACTGGGATTATGTTCTCTCTTTCAATTCCAATTTCCATTTTATCTCTTGCATTGTGTTTTATATTGGAATTTTACTTCTGCTACCTGGACTTCTGTTTTCTTATTTAA